>CM060908.1:576766567-577476567 GCA_030737815.1 Allium fistulosum
AGAAGGCCGACTATAGCCGAGGCAGCTCATTACGGCGTTCGGCTCGCCGGCAACCGTGAACCTACTTTAAGCCCCAACATAAGGTATGGCCAGCCAGGGGTAGTTCACGGTTGACGATCGGCACCCACGCTAGCCGGCCACGGTAAATCGAATAATACTCGTGACTACGGGCCATAATGGCCCGGGTAGTTACTGTGCGCGATCTCGGCTCCGATGTGTCTTAAGTACGGCTGTGGTAAAAGAATAAACTCCCCGCAGAGGCGTAAGATGGGTGACAAATGTCTCCAAGACCCACAGCTAGGGAAAGTGACTACAAAGCCCGTTTGCCACGAACTTAAGCACATCGCAGGCCTTCCATGATTGGAAGTTTTACTATTTCTTATATTTCTATTTTATTTAAAAACTTTCTTCCTATCCTCTATAACAATCCCTAAAGTACAGGACACAAGATAGGAGACGCTCACTAAGAACTCACAATTGGATGACGAGTCAATCAACTGCATTCCATACTTAGTCATATAAGACATTCAAAGCAACCGTCTACAACTAAAACATGAAGGGTGGTACTTTCTTCCCTTACAATAAACAAAAAGATATCCAGGTCAAGTTAAGGAGTCGGCTGCACCAGAGCTTCACCTTTGTCATGCTGACCCTCCGAAACCTCCTTAACCGCGGAGTGGGAACTTTCAGCATGTTGACCAGAGATATTTAGTGCTCTGGAGGTCTCGCCTGTCCGATCAAGGAAAGAATTCATTAATAATAAGCAACCAAGTTACGGAAAGCTAAAACGGAAAACTTACCAGCATCTGCTCCTTGATCATCATCCTCTAACTACACACCTACCTCCTCAACAGTAAGCAGCCGCATACCCTCCTTCACCTACGCTTTCTCCTCCTTGGAGAATTGAGCCGTAACCACGTCCATTCTAAAGACCACGCCACCCTCCTTATCTGCATCGGCCTTAGCCTCCTCCAAGGCCCTGAGATAAATCCTGGCCATGACTCGGGGGTAAGCATCCATCCAAGATAAGTTGCCCTATTTCCAAGTGCGAAAGTATATATCCTGAAGCATCTCATTCATTATCCCCTCATTCTCCTCGAACTCCCTTATTCGGTCCTCAGAAGCCAACAGCTTTGCAATGGCAGCATCCCTCTCCGATTGGTATCGCGAGTAGTCGGCCTGAAAGGATTTCCTCATCCCCTCCATCTCCTCCTTCAGCTTGGTTTGAGCAAGCTCCGCGTCCTCAAGTTTCTCGGATAACTCATGTACCCGCTCGAGATCCGCTTGCCGAACCTCATCCACCGTTGCAATAGCCATATCAATCCGTTACTTACAGACGACCTCCATTTTCCGTAACTCTGCCCTGCTAGCCTCTTCCATGATCTTCATTAATTGCCTAGAGGAAGCCTTGTGTTGAGAGATCTGGATGGCCTGATCAGCGAGTTGTTTGGCCTGGTCGGAAACCATTAACCGCAGTCGAATGTTAGCACTGTCGATTTCTTCTCCGGTCTTGACCAGTCGAGCATGATGCCCCATCAGCTTCCTGGTTTCCTCAGCAACTCGGTCAATGTTTGCCTTAGCCTCATACCCCCTAAGTGTCGTTCCGCAATTCTAGTCTTGGAGTTCATTCGGCACTCTACTCCCTAAGTGCCATTCGGTGATTCGAATCTTAGGAGTTCATTCAGCACTCATACCCCCTAAGTGTCGTTCGGAAATTCTAGTCTTGGAGTTCATTCGGCACTCTACTCCCTAAGTGCCATTCGGTGATTTGAATCTTAGGAGTTCATTCGGCACTCATACCCCCTAAGTGTCGTTCGGCAATTCTAGTCTTGGAGTTCATTCGGCACTCTACTCCCTAAGTGCCATTCGGTGATTCGAATCTTAGAAGTTCATTCGGCACTCATACTCCCTAGAAGTTCATTCAGTAATTCAAGAATGGAGTATATTCGGCAGAAGAAAACCTCACCTGGTCCGGCAGTCAAGGCTGGTTCGGTGATATGATTGATTCGGAAGGCAAGAATTTTGTTCGGCTATTTCAGACAGAAAGGAATAACAAAAGCGTAAGGCCCGTACTTATAGGCAAACATAGACGACTGGACCAGCTGGTTCGGCGTTTGGGCCGAATGGGAGTATCCAAGCTAACGTCATTGATTTTAAAACAAAGCACGGCATATGCCCCACTTTGGGGGGCAAATGTTGGGCGTGTTCTCACCCAGGAGACCTCAAGATCAAGAAGCACCAATTTCGTCCAAGCTTGCCTAAGTTTTATTCGGCATCCCTACCTTTACCGAACCAAAACCACTCCAACCACCACCGGACCAGAACTCAGCTCACTCACCACTGGACCAGAACTCAGCCCACTCACCACCGGACCAGAACTCAGCCCACTCACCACCGGACCAGAACCACCGGACCAGAAATCAACCTACTCACCACCGGACCAGAACTACCGGAACAATCCACGCTCCACCTACTACCGGTCCAATCAACGCTCCACTCATTGCCGAACCAAGGCGTTACCGAACCAGCATTTCCAGGCCAGATTACATCAGCCCAGGCCCACCAACAGCTACATACATCCAAGACCCCTATTCCCAGCCTCACTTTATAAGTAGAGGGGTAGGGGTACAACAATGGCGGACAAGTTTGAGAGCTCAAGCACGGACATAACTTTCGAACAACTTTCATACACTTGTAATCAAAGCTTTGTACTTGTAATCTGAACAGTAAAGGAGAATAACATATAAAGTGGACGTAGGCACATTCTGGCCGAACCACTATAAATCTGTGTGTCTTTTACAGTTTAGTCCCTGCTTTTACATATTTGCGTAAACCACCCAAATCATTAAGAACAACATAAAATCAACTAAATCATACAACTTGGAGGTGTTTGCCCATTTTTTGTGCAAACAAAGTGGAAAGAATTAATTCAACCTTTCGACCTTATCGAAAGATTATTAACAGAATTAACTCAACCTTTTAACTAGGTTGAAATAGATTTAAGTTGTTAGACCTTTTAACTTTGTCGAAAGGTGTGACAAGACTCCTCCAACCTTTCGACTAGGTTGAAGTAACTTTTAATCATTTAGCTTTCAGAAATCAATAATCTTGATTGTTAACGATAAATATCGTCACCACCCCTATTAGTGCTTTGGATCACTGACCATGTTTAGGTAAAAATAAGAGTTGATATAGTATGTCACTGAACCGTATCAGGGATTAGACATCGTATATTTATTGAGTCACAATTGTATTCCTTTTACATGGCCGAAACCATGAATTTAATATATATATATATAAGGAAATAAAACTCATGGAAATATCCCATGATGGTTCCATGACATATACTCGGAATGAACGAAGAAGATAAGAAATAAATCATGTATAATCGGCCATTAATGTTGAATTGACGCCTGATCATGATCATCCCAAAATTCAAAGTTGATCATAAGCTATAATCCTCTTTATTTTCTTATGATGAAGTTTGATGCAAAGTTTAATAAACAAATACCCAATTTTATTTTCAAAATTAGGGTTACAAACGTAGTGAGCGAGAGCAGAAGTTGTAGAATGATAGCAGAATGGGAAAATCGGATCCCAAAACTGGACCTCTTGTGTCTTATTTATAGATGCAGGCGACCCTCCTTTCGACTTCATGCTTTCGACTGAGTTGAAAGGTTGTCCTTTTATATGCAGTTCTAGACCTTTCGACCTTGTCGAAAGGTTTGCCCTTCATATGCCATTATGGACCTTTGAACATTGTCGAAGGGTCTGCTCTTCTCTATGCCTTCATGAACCTTTCGACATTGTCGAAGGGTTTGCCTTCTATATGCTATTGTGAACCCTTCGACCTTGTCGGAAGGTTTCACTTTCACTTGATTGTTGTGAACCCTTCGACCTTATCGGAAGGTTGCTCTTCACTTGATTGTTGTCGAGAGCTGTGCTTCCCTTCAATGTTGTCGAAAGGTTGTCTTTCATTCTTTGTTGACTTATGAATGTTGCCTTCTTAATAAACCTTTCGACATTGTTGAAAGGTATTTTGTATGTGTTCCAACCGGTTCGAAAGGCTAGCTATGCTTTCGAAAAGGTCATTATAGAGTTGCTTGCTCTTGCTTTGACTTCTCCACCCTCTTCGAAAGGTAAGAACTCTATGAATGTTGAGAGATGAAACCTTTCGTCCCCTCCGAAAGGTTGGGGACTGCTACAAACTGTTGACTGCATCCCTTTGACTCCTTCGAAAGGTTTGATCTAAGCTCCTTTTCTTTAGTCTTTGTTTTATGATGAATGGTTACGGAACTATTCTTCTATCCCAACCGGAAGGTGCTTGGCGGTTCTGTACCTAGCCGCTTCACTGTGCCTTAGTAATTCTTTCCTTCATGCATGCGGAAAACTTGCACCGAAGTTTTCATGTGCTTTTCTTTACTATCATTGAAAAACCCCTTCGATACCGTCGAAAGGTGGCTTTACCAGCTACTCTTTATTCATGCGGAAGCCTTCTGAAAGGCCTTCTTTATCCTTATTCGTATTTTATGGTTATAGGTACTGACTAAACTTCCTCAGTCTATGATCGGACATATGAAGTCCAACCACATTTGGACGCCCAACAAATCTTTAACCCAGGACGTAGGGGTTGGAGTATAAATTCTCAAAGGCTGAATGAGACAGTTCTCCTTTGCTGCCCATACTCGGAGTTTGGCAGAGCATCCCCATATTGCTGGGAGTAAGCAAGAAAAAAGGTCTACACCTAGAGACAGGCGATATCTTATTCACAAGCTTCAATCAACACCCGGAGTTAGGCACGTTCGAAGGCAAATATCCTTGATGAGGATGTTTAAACTGCTATGCTAAGTGCTTATTTCCGACCTATGCCCGGAGTTTGGCATGGTCAGCACATGAGCCTTAAAGAAGGATGTTTAGAGAACCACCTGCAGATAAATTACTATGATTGATGCCAGGAGATAGGCACGATCACAATTGAAGCATCCTTAAAAGGGGTGTTGAGTTAATCGTTAAAGTAATTGGAATTTGACCAAGTTCTGGAGTTGAACATGGTCGTATGCGAGTAGACATCTCGAGGGTCATTCTTAACCCACAAGTAATTAAACGGACTAAATACTTAGTCTGATGAAGACAACGAGAAGTGGATCGCAAACACATTGAATGTAGAGTGCACTTCTCAAACACTTAGGCAAATTTAAATTCACACAAGACTTGAACAAAACAAAAAGTATTTTTATTTGCATCCAAAATAAATACAAGTGTTATTAACATCCCAAATAAAAAAAAAGCAAAGGCCAAATCCGCACAACACCAGCCGAAAAAACAAAAACCAAAAGTGCTTAAGTACTTTTATATAACAAAAAACATAAAGGAGGTGAATGATCATTTCTTCGGCTTGTGCTTTTTTCCTTTCTTCCTATCACTAGAAGACTGTCCGCCTGAACCTTCATTCTTCCTCTAACCTCCTCACCCCCCACTTCCTTGGACCTTCACCGGGGTGCTTTGTGATGAAGTGATGGGCGCGCTCTGGGTGCTCCCGTCCATAGATAGCGTACCCGGGATGAAAATGGGATCGCTGGGTGAAACGATGGATAACGGTAGGGGGATGAAGTCCACCGGTTCTTGCTTAATTTTGATGGCGTCCGGAACATGTTCATCATGGATCTCCTCAATAGTGGGCTTATAACTGGTCCCGAAGTCACCATCTTTAAAATATCCTCGTCGACCTGAATCTATTGAAAATCAGCGGTCCCTTCTTCATCCAGAGCTTGGATCTTCTATGCAACGGGACCGGGAGTATCACTAAGTGGAATGCTTGAAGTTGTTTTAGAGGAAGTCACAACCGTTGAATCGATTGTTGTTGCTTATTGTCCCAATTCGGAGCTTTCCATTGGAAAACTAGAAATCGCAGGTTGACCTATAATTTGAGATAGATGAAATGAGAGATTAGCAACATCGACTAGTGTCATGTGTGCCTTCTCAAATGTGGGTGAAGTCAACGATATACCTCCGCCAGATAGAGACTCCATGTGGATAAGCGTACCATCTGGGTTTCCTTCTAGAATTGGAGATAGCATGCTGGGATTGAGAAGTTGCGGGGCATCTGGATTATACGCAGGGTATAATGAACTGACAAAAGTAGCTAAAGGCCCAAAAGTAAGACCCGTCGTGATATCCTAAGGAGTGGTACCAGAGCCTTCAGTTTCATTTTTTCGAACTGTATCAGCCAACTCTGGATGCAAGATAAGTTCACCTGCTCTGAGCACCTTGACCTCCTCTGCACTTAAAATCTCTCTCCAGCTCCATCAAGTCTATTTTAGCTCCTTCTAAATGTTCGCGCTCATCCCGCACTATTTTCTCCCATGCCATCACCAAGGTGCAAGGATAAGCTTTACCGAGCCATACTAAGTCTTGAAATTTAAGAACATCGGCGTCGTAGTTGGTGATGAATGGATCGAAACTATCCTTAATTTGTCTTTCTGTGGAAGCCACGAACTCATCCACTCTTTTTGCCTTGTCTAGCACATCATCTCTTTCCTTATGCGCATTGTCTCTCTTATTACGGGCATCGAGCAATTCTTCACAGTAGTTTTGAGCAGTCTAAAGAGCCTCATCTTTCCTTTTCCTTTCACCTTCAAGCTGCGCTTTTAATGCTTTTACCTCTTCAGCCATATCATGATTCCTGTGGTGAACAGACTCCACTTCGATTATGTGATTCTTTCTTTCTTGTTAAATCAAGCCTTTAAATCCCTAACCTTTTGATCGACATCCTCTTTTGGCCTTCATTAACTCAGCAACTTCTATGTCGAGATAGGCGATGATCTCGTTATTCTGGTTTGCTGTGAGTTTCATTTTCGCGATCCTGGCCTCTAGATTTTGAGAGTATTCCAAAATTACCTTGGCTAGCCTCCTCCAAGTGAAGTATTGATCGTATATATCCCCAACATATGCTACCGTCTGATCCTTGACTTCATAAGGGATATCCTTCAGATTGGAAACAAATTTGCAGGCTTTGAAATTGATCTTCGAAAAATGACATTGCAATTCGGCAATCTGAGGACTTAAAGCGATCGGTCGTTCTTCTTCAATGACAGGCTGCTCGACAGTCTTCTCGATAGGCCCTTTATCGTGTCTTCGTCTTGAAGAATCAGATGTTGTAGATTTTGATGGAAACTAAGATTTTTGGGAAGTGTGGGATGGTGCTGGCTGCATGGTAGAGAGGGAAGCATGAGAAGGGTTATCACGAAGGACGTCGTTGCGGCAACTTGATTGTTTTTCCAAACCTCTAGGTGGGGGAGAACTAGATCTAGATTGATGCCTAAACAAAGAATCTTATGGCCTATTATCTCTCTCCGCCTCCATGATCACGGCTTGAACGCCGATTAGAATCAGAATCGTGACCGGGCTTGTGAGGTTGCACAGTTGGTTTGCGCCTCGATTGATATTCAATCTAGTCCTGGAAATCCTCGTATAATCCACGTCGCCCCATGGAACCTGCAAGTAAAGTAAAGATAAATCAGCTTTGACAAGATAAGAGCACTACAAGAGCTGTGCAGAGTATAGTGCAGGGGTGTGTGCGTGCAAGTGTCCTAGTGTCCCCCTGATGGACCATGGGTTTGAATTTTGCTGACAGAGGTAATCTCCCCTGCTTTGGTAGAAGGCACGTCCTCTTGGAAATAAATGGGGGAGCCAACATGCCCATACTCATATTGGCAAGGCCAAAGGAGTCGATTACATTAGGGATTGGCTTAGGACCAGCAAAAGGGTCCTCTGAAGTCTGTACAGGAGTCTCAAGTGTATAAGTAGCTAGTGGAGGCGGGGTCGGAGTCCTCTTTTTAGGAAGTTTAATCTTAAGGCTTTTACTCTGAAGAGGTTGCTGATCATCATCGCCTTCATCCTCTTCAACAGTTTTTTCACCTTCTTCCCTGAATTCACCCTCTTCAGTGTGCTCTTGTACAAGGCCAGTCTCGATCAACGAACTTTGAACTGGGGGCACCGGCGAGTGATCATCATCAACTTCGGACAATGAATAGTCCTCACCGTTGTCGCTGTCCTTCGGAGCAGCACCGACACATCTATCGAATTCAAATAAGTTATAAGAACGTAAATTTTCATCACCGAGTAACATCTTAGCCTCTTTCTCTTCCTCTGGGATTAGTTGGAGTTGTCTAATAGTCTCTGCAAAGTTGCATTAGAAGGCCTACACGATGCGTCTATAAAGAACAAAAAAGATGTTCAAAAGTGACAAAGTTATGGATGTGGAAACACATGATAAGGGTGGAACTTACGTGGACATCTCCATCGTTAAGAGAACCTAGGAGGACAGCAAACAGAGAAGAATTCCTCTTTGAAAACCGACCAAGGTAGAAAATCCCAAGGGCAGGTTCGATATTGAACCATAGCTCTTGAGGAAATTCCATCCTTGGCAACTTGAAGCCTTAACCCTAAGCATGGTCGTTCGTCCTCAAAGAAATCCATCCTCACCAGCTCCAATGTCACTACCCAACTTAACATGTTTAAATCTAGAAAGTTAAATCAAAGATGAGTTGAACACGTGGGCCTCGCCTAACTTCGATTCAATATATCTCAAGTTCGAGCATTCGGGTCAAAGTGTGGAAGGCTGATGATCCATGGATGGTTTCGATCAAGATCTAGGCGATGGCGACGGTTAAAGAATCAGGCAATGGCAGTGTAAAGGTTAGGTTTAAGCAAGATGAAAACTTTAATATTGGAGAAAAGCTTTAACTCGACTACAAGAAATAAAGGGAAGAGAAGGAATGAAACAACCCAAGTATATAGCCATCGAACTAAGAGAATAGGCAGAAAACTCCCTTATTTCTAAGGCTATGGTTTGGTACTGATCCATGCCTATGGATCGGTACCGATCGATCGACGTTCAAAAATGAAAAATGGAAAATGGCATGCTATTACATATGTATCTAATGCTTCATAGGAGCCAATATGTACATAAAACCAAGTCGATGGATAATCAAAGCACTCATGTATGTGCAGACTCAACATTCGATAACTAAGACCAAATGAAAGCATATTTAAACCTGGAAAATCCAGAAAAGGAATCAGTTCAAAATTATCAAGCTCGAAATGATAGATCATAAGAGCACACTTTAGTTTTATAGTCTTGGATATTTGTGAAACATCATGAAAAACGACTATAGACACAACACTTCACCAAAAAGATCCGAAGAAAGGATATCAACTATTTGAAGCATAGATTGGAGTCCGATATGACAATCCCAACTTGTTTCAATTCAAAGCACATCATGTTTGCAATAATTTGCACTTTGAGGGGCAAGTGTTATACAGCCTTTTGACCAGGAGTAACTAGACCGGCTTGACGAATAGAACTTGAAAGCTATCGAGGTTGATGGCCCGAAGAAATGGCCGTAAAGTCCAAAAACTAAGTATAATCAAAACTACAAGGCAAAGATAAAGCCAATACAAAAGAATCAAAGCCCAATACATCAAAGTGATGGGTCGGTACCGATCCATAGAACCTTTCCAGATCGCTCCATTTTCCTCCTACAACCAAGCATTGATGTTAGAAGACCATTCCTAACTCCATGGATCGTCCACATGCCATTTGATATCAAATATCTCAAGCACAAGGAATTAACAACTTAACTCCTCCACCGACCCATCCCATTGACCAAGTAACATGCTCATGACCATACAAATAAGTGAACGAACATGAAGCTAACGATATGCCACTTCGATCCAAAGTGGCTAGAACCATCCATAAGATGATCTTATAGATCGGTATCGAACCATAGTTGTTTGCTGACTTGGCCACGTTTTCTCAAGTACAACTGTTGCTACATCACGGAGAACATTGAGGAAGACATGCTAGAGATTTTCTCGATGACCTACAGCTATAAATAGGGCATGGGGGCTTCATTTTAAGGATCTTTTTAACTCTTTGATAATTTTACATATATTTCTTGTAATTGACTACCTAGTGGTACCGAACGATAAGAACAGTAGTTGTAAAACAAAGATACCATCAATAAAATCTCAAGTGGATGTATGCAACAATCAGCCGAACCACTATAAACGTGTGTTGTTATGTTCTTCCTCATTTTCATTTAATTTTCATCACTTTTTATTCTCTACACAATCTATTGAGTGTTTGTGCCATTTTTGGTACTAACAATATATATATATATTTTAAACCTTTCTCAATTGAATGCACAATATAAAAAACTTTTTATATTTTATTGCATTAATATATATACACACACATCTATATTATTAGAAATACAATAAAATAATAATAAAAATTATTTTCATGTTATATTATTTGAATTTTAATTTTTAGAAAATTGGGCATGATATTTAAAAGTTATGAAAAATTTTCCAAAATTTTCTCGATCAAAATAGTATTTTTAATTAATTAATTGTTTTCGATTGTTTATTAAATTGATTATTTTAAAATATAAAAAATGATTTTTTTTTTATTTTGATTTTTTGGTGAGAGTTTATATGATGATAATAAAATATAATAAAGTTTAAAATTTAATTTTTAAAACATATTTTATGTTATATGATTTAATTAATTAACAATTTGATTTAAATAATATTAAACAATAGAAAATAACTATTAAAAATTAATTTGCAACCACCAAAAAATTTAATCTAAGTAGATGTGCATTTGTAAATAATTTCAACTATTAACATGATATGATGATATAATTAAATACAGGTCATATAATTAAAATTATGTAATATATATATATATACCAATCAATTAATAAAATGATAATAATAAATAAAATTTATGTGGTGTGCACTATAGATCTATATATTAAAAAAAATTAATAAATTAAAACATACAAATAACCAATCTAATATGTGGTGATATTGATGATACATATAAAAATCTCACCTAACTAGCAATATAATAATGACATATATATATATATGAATAATATACGTTATCTAGAAATTATAAATAATACAGTATAGTAAATACATACCTAATATTAATGCCTTAGTGCATACCTTGTAATGATGAATTTTGCCTCCTTTGAAACCTTCTTGATTCGGCATACTGTTAATCCTTGAATTGTAGACCATTGACTATATAACATATGTCGTCTTTTGAATTGATTTGAGTTGAATTTGTTGGAGCTTCTAGATGGTGAAATTGGCCAATAGTAGGAGAATAGAGGAAGCCAAAATGTCCTAAAATAATTATGATTAAAGGCTTTATATAGCGGATGAAATAGAGACAAATATGGATCATATCTCATACTAAGTCTCACTAGACTTAAGCCATCCATCTCAAATATGCCTCTAGCCATTTTAGTCGCCTCCTATAATCTATGTTGCTACGGAATTGACACCATAATATCAAGGACTAATAGCCCATTTAAGCCCAAATAAATATTATTAATTAAATCTAATTCAATTGCTTATCGGTATCACATATCGATCGATATATTTTTAACTATTATAAATGTATACAATAATATTTATTTCTCAAATTACATTCAAAACTTTATCATAAATACTGATTTATAATTAATATAAACTAATTAAATCATTTGGTATAAAAAAATTTCATCATTTCGGTGGTGTGACTCATCTAGTCAAAATTTGGTCAGCGATTAACATCGAACTATTCGAATGTCGATGTTCATACGTCACTTAATAGGTGGTGTGACATTTTAGCCAAAAATTTCACTTGTTTAGTTTCTATAGAATCAAATTTTATATTATTAAGAGTTACTTTGCTATGATATTTATTTACATCAATTCTCTTCGTCAAAACTATATCACTTTAGACTTATGAAAGTTGGCAATGGTCAAAATTCCAGTATCATCCATATTCAACTCTATTAGTCCAAACACAAAGTCCTTGGTTCTATAATAATAATTATTATTAATCGAAATTCTCTAGCTAATGACTTTAACTTTGAGTTGACCATGATACCAACCCCATATAACCGAGGAGACAAATCCTCTCTTGAATAGTGCTTCACTTTCATTACTTACACTCGATCCAACTATAGTCACTCGATGGATGTCGCACCATGATTTGACTATAATCAAAGCGAAGCTTTCGTATTGAAGATCGATAGTAGTATTAAGTCGAGAGAAATGTGCAAATCGTTCACATTGATATTTTCTGTTTGACCTTAGTTATATTAACCAACAAAAAACTATCGAGTGAGTCATTCCATAGTTATCCAATAAATACCAATACATAACCACTTGGTGCCCACAATAGTCATGAGTAATACACTGCCCAACATTTGGAGATCATTACGTACTCTCACCTCAACAGATACGTTGATACCCAGTCTCAATGCATCTTGACTAGGAACATTTAAAATGGTATATTTATATTTATTGTGATAAATTACTCATGGTTACAACACTTTGTGAGCACTATTACAAAATATACCATTTATGGATTTTTATTAAATATACTTTTAATTAAATTGAATAATTAATATAACAAATTATATCAAATATATATGGAAAGAAAATGCCTTTTATTTTGAACAAGATTGGTCAACGAGGTAGATATAGATAGCAAATTACATAATTGCCCATAGGCATACCCCTAACTCTATCACGTATGACAAATGCTAAACAACCATAACCAAAATCGACATTAAAATATGAAATAGCCACATATTTCACCTAACACAACGATAATTACTACAAGCTGACACAGAAGCTCAAAGGCATACCCACAATATGCAAACAAACTCCTCAACAAAGAGATGAAACAAAGATACCTAGTAATTAATGGTAGCAGCCCAAAGCACATCAATACATAGACTGAAGTTGAACCAAAACTGCATCCATGAAGAGAAAGGGACAAAACATTTCATGATCTAGTGCGGAGACAATGTAGTCAAGGCATCGGCCAAATAGAAATGGGTGAAACATAGTGTCGAGCACTAGATATTTGAAAAGGAGAATATGAAGATCGATGCACAGGGGAAGCTGAGCAGCAGCAGCTAATGAAATAGGATAAAAGATTAAAATGTGGACAAGGGAAAAATTTTCGGTAAACAAGGTTAGAGGTGAGATAATATGTAAACGGGGAAGTGGAAAAAATAGAGCTGGTGGATTTGATGAAATTAGATTAAAAGGCTAGAAATGGGAAGAAGAGGGGTGGCGGCTGTGTTGTTAAAGTAGGATAAGGTGTTTTTGCGATAGGTAAAGAAACGAAGGAAAGAGAAAGGGTTACTTTTTTTCTAATCTTCGTTACTCATGCGGAGGAGTGGGAAGTATTTGTTGCTTAGATAATGGCGATTAGAGGGAAAGGTTTTGGGATGGAGGGAAAATTTTCGAATTGGAGCCAATTTTTTGTTGCTTGGAGCCAAAAAGGAACTTGTATATGTTAAAGAAGAGTAAAAGGAAAACCTCAAGATACATATGAAGGTAATAATTTGCAGCATAATATTTATAATTTTTGAATTTTTAATATTTTAACATTTTGAATTTTCTAAAATTTTGTATATTTATGAAATTTAAAATTTATTTTTTATTTTTGTACTTTAATGAAATTACAATATTTTATTTTTAAAATTTTAGAATATTTTTATATTAATGTTATAAAATTTCAATTATTTCAACTTTTTTAAATACTAAATAATTAAACATAATTATTAATTGTGTATATTAAATACTAAATGAAAAATATTACTTCTTGGTTATAAAATAGGGGATTTTAGGCTCAAAGAAAAAGTTGTAGAAAAATTTAGTTTTAAGGACAAGAAGTTAGCATTTTAGGCTAAAGGACACTTTTTAGTGTAAATCACAGAATGATAGTTGTAACTATCATTTTCTGTTTACACTAAAAAGTGTCCTTCATACTAAAAAACAAACTTGCTGTCTCTGAGACTAATTTTTTTTGCAACTTCTTCCCTGTGTCTATTTTCCTGTATTAAATATTACATATTAATTGTTAATTATCAAAATATAATTAGTAAATAGTAAATATTAAATATTAGTCTTAATTATTATTTCTTAATTATTTAATAGTAATTATTAATTACTAATTATTAAATAATCAATATTAATTATTAAATTTTATTTATCAATTACTAATTATTAATAGTTGAAGTTGTTATGGGGGATTTGAAAAAAGTTGTTATTAATCATTATTTACAACATTTATTACAAAATATTTTTAACGGTGTTAATACAACTTACAAGAAAAAATGTTATAAAAAAATTGTTTTTACAACAATCTCATAAAAAAACGTTGTTAAAAGGCTATTTTACAACTTTTGAGCAGAAAAGCTGTGAACAAAAACGTTGTAAAAAGGTATGCTTGTTATAGCGCTAACGAAGTCGAGCTAATTAAGGTTCTCTAATATTAATTATTAAACAACAAATACTAGATAATAAATATTACTTCTTAATTATCAAACATTAATTATTAGTTATTAAACATTAGTCCTAATTATTAATTATTTAATATAAAATATCTAATAGTAAATATTAAATAATAATTATCAAATATTCCTTTCTTATTTATTAATTATTAAATATCAATTGTTACTTATTACTTGTTAATTATAATTGAATATTAATTCTTAAATAATAATTATCATGTACATATTATTAATTATTATTACCTGTTGGTAATAGGATATGCACGAACTAAGATCAAATGCACTTATTAATCATTAAATATTAAATACTAGATAAGAAATATTACTTATTAATTATTAAAGTTTACTTATTAGTTATTAGTTATTTAATAGTAATTATTAGTCACTAATTATTACACCTTATTTATTAATTATTGCTTCTTAATTATAATTGAATATTAATTATTTAATATTAATTATTCAATAGTAATTATTTAATATTAATTATTAATTATATTTATTAATTATTAAATGTATTTACTAAATGTTAACTATAATTTATCGATTATTAATGGTTAATTATAAAAAATTATTGAATATAAAAAATTATTATCGATTCTAGATAATAATTAGTAATTATATTTATTAATAATCATTGGTTCTAAGTTATAAATAATTGCCTATCTAGATTTTCAATTATAAATTATTAATTCTAACTACCATTTATAAATTTTAAGTAAGTATTAAATATTTGTTATTAATTATTGATTATTGCAATGTTTTAAGTTATACTAAACATATTCAAACAAATAAACGTAAATCTATAAGTAAAGCTACTTTAAAAAAAGGTTGTAGTTAGTTAATATCTAGTTATAAAATACAATGTTTTAACAACCTTTTAAACTTGTTGTTAAAAGGAGCTGTGACAACGTTTACAAAAACAGTTGTAAAAAGCAGTTTTTTTACAACGGTTTTAGAGGAGAAGTTGTAAAAAGTTATAACATCCCCCAGTTTGAGGCCCAAAACTAAACGCTATAGATGTTGCAGTCATCTATAGTATTAATTTTCGGTGTGAAAATGCGGTCATGTTAATGGTATCCATAATATCAAAAGCATAAGAATATGAACACAATTTCAAAGCAAACTTTCACATTTCATTTCAAAGATATATTTTATATTCATTACATAATCCTAAAACATTGCCTAGGTTCGGATAAAATATAATAATTACAAAATACTCGAAGAGCGACATATGAAGATGCCTCATTGGTTGATCGGAGTTACTAAATAGACAGATACATCCGTTGTCCATACATTCATACAACAACTAACATAACAATGTAGATAATAGTAATAAATAGACTCTTACATAGCTAGCTTTGCCCGATGCTTGTCTCCGAAAGCTTTATTCATCAAAACTACTTAACCTGTAAAGCGCTTACTCCCGACCTTCTCTAATCAAATTTTGAGTACCCAAGAGTTTAAAGGGAAAACATAAACTTTAAGTCAGGCAAAAAGCCTGGTGTGAATAATAATATGCCGTCTCGGTTTTATAGATATTCGGTGAGATCATGCCATAGAGCGGAATGGGTTTCCCCTCACTAATATACCTTTTTAAAATATATCTTTTGCAAATCAAAGTCCTGTAACCAAGCTGGTTATAATAACAATATAAACTGTAACGACCCGACTTTCCAGCCCCGGAAAATCGAACCATTAGTGTTAAAAGAAGAAGAGGTAGAAGAAGAAAAATAGAAAACAAAATCAGAATCTAACCATCGCAACGGAATAAAATATAATATATATTAACAGATCTTTACACAAATCAAAACTATATCAGTTTTATATAATATAGCATCAGAGTATACACCAGAGAACACATAACATACAACTGGACAATAATCATATCATGTCCTCAATACAACAGAGTACAACAATCAACACAGCGGAATATATATATATAAACAAGTACGGGAGATACGTCTCGCCATTCAGCTCATCTCCTGAGCTCCACAGCATCATATCCTGTAACCTATAATACTCGGTCTGACCCGAGCATCATATAAAACAATACCCGAGTCAGTCTGGAATACCAGCGTGAGAAAATCACACTCAATTGATTATTAAAGTTTCAAAAATCCTTTTGAAAATAAAAGCATCTCGTAAGACCACGCCACAAATAAACATGTCGGGTTTTTACCTTACGATAGCTAAAACACTTTTTATAAAAATCCTCTGATATTATAATAGTGTCTATTCACAAATACTTATTAAAATAGCTGAAATTGTTACATGATTAAATTCCAGCATACTAGGTATACAAACAAATACCGTACAAGGCACGTAGGGAGAATGGATTTCCAACGAATGACTAGGCACTGGGGTACCACCTGTCACAGTACGTGGCCTAGATCACAGTACCGAGGAGTACGCCCGCTCCCCTGCAACACAAGGCCGGAATCATCCCTTACCGGATAATTCCAAATAAAATCACCCCACGGTTGGGATCAGCAACCGCACCACTAAGCCGAAATAAAAGGGACATCTAGACAGGGATGACTTTACTCTCAAGTGGGGGCTACCCACGAAGCCTTGCTGCATAACCCCTGATTTTCAGTCATTCCCGGTTGATGAGGTTCGAGGCAAAACGATACCTTTATAGCACATATCCCTTAGAATGCCCATCGTCCACCTGACGATGTCACGAAAGCATTCGTCCATACAAGTCCGTCCCGGGTTCGAACGGAACCGAAGGCACTATTCCTACTACATCCATTTTGGAAATATCCTCAGGATTAGTAGCGACTAGCCCTTGCACTTCACAGCTCCATCTTCGACTCTGAACACGTTACACGAAACGTACAAACCGAATCGAAGTGGTTTTCGAGTCTCCAGACCTAGAATCCCGGTATACGGAAACCCGATCCCGGTCTCTTCGAAACGATCAGCGCATTTGGCCAATATTGATAGTCGGTTATTTAACTATCAATTAACATCCACAAGCAACCATCACATAATAAATAATTTCCCACATTATTTATTTGCCCAAATATCTTTCCAAGATATATTTCCAAATTTTCAAAGCTCATTTGAAAACAATTTCAAACAGTTTCCGCTTACGGAATACATTTCCGAAATAATTATTTCCATTGAATCACCAAGTACAAAATACTTTTAATTTTAAAATAATTTAAAAACACTTTATTTTAAATATATTTTATAACATTGAAATTTTAAAACTACTTTAATACTTTATCAAAATATATAATTTAAGAATATTTAAAATAAAACCACTTTATAAATATAAGCTAACTTCCTCTTTAAAACATAATACCAAATCACCTTTATATACTTACTACAATAATAGATTTTTGAAAATACTTACTTAGGAAATTAACATTTAGAAATAATCAATTTTCTAAAACATGCCTTTTTAAACAAATTAGAACTTTTAACTTATATTAAAAATTGCTTTGAAAACGTACTTGGCTATCCAGAGAAATACCCTTCTCACTCCCATCTTTTAAAAATAAATCAACATTTATTTTTAAACCAATCCATATTCCTTTATAAATCCCCACCTTGAATTTATCTTTGCAAATATCCACTGATATTTTATTTTACTTTATAAACCCAGTTTATAAATTCCAAAATCTCACTTCTCTTTTAAAATTCCAATTTTAAACAACTAAGTCAATTTCCAATTGACTTTTCAATTTACTTTACTTTACTTTGAAATAAATTTCCTTTGCTACTTCCTTTATTTCAAATTTCATTTACCTTTAGATTTATTTCTTTATTGTGAGTTATAACCCTTTTAACTGAAATTACCAACTTCAAACTTCCAAAATGCTTTCTTTATCCTTTAATTAAATTTTATCCCTAATTTCAAAAATAAATTCTTTATTCTTTACATTTAATATCACTTTAGTTTTAAAGTTTATATTTCCCTATTAATTCAAATTTCCCTTATTCCAATTCACTTGAATTATTTACTTAAAATTTTCACTTTTATTTCTTTCAAAATCCAATTCTATAGAATTTAATAACTCATTTTACTTAGATATTCAATCCAACAATATCTTCCAATATTTCAATCATCAATAAAATCATCACAGAATATCAATATTCATAACACAGAATATCAAATAATCTAAATAATTTTGAGGAATCCAGTTGGATCCCTCCAACCTGTTTCCCTGCATCCACAGACGTTAGCACAATACCAATTCCACTTCGAGGTGGAATATCGCGGTATATGGGATTTATATAAAATCATCCGCTATTATGCGTCGCATAGGGTCTCATCCACTATATAATGCGGGAATAACAATTCCAATATATACATATGCCAATATATATATATTGGTATATACTACTATATACCATATCAATCAAATCAATCAAATCAATCATCCATCAATATTTAAATTTAACCAATTAAATTTGAATTATAACTGAGTGAGATCAACTCACCTTTGATTTTGTTTGCAATCCATCCAGACTAGCTTGTTCCTTTTCAGGATTTGACCTTGTATATATAAGGTTTATTAATATTTGAGATAATCGGACAAATTAATTACCATTTATTAATTCAATTAACTAACAATTTAATTTAAAACTAATTTCCCTTTTAAATAATCTTTAGTAATCAAAATAGTCAATATAAGTTAATTACAGTGATTAAATCTCTTTTTTTTCCAATAAATCATTTCTTCTTCTTTTTTTTTTAAAAAAACTTTTTGTAATCAAATCAGTTTATTAAACAAATTACTCACCTTAATTCATTATCTAAATTTTCTACAGTAAGTTAAAAACATGTATACATTAATATATTTTTTCTATAATCAAAAATTTAGCCTGCTAATATTTTAAATCAAAAAGCAAGGATAATGTACTTACAGTCTTACCCTAAAACCACCTTCACTGTCGCAAGACAACGCATCGCAACTGGAGATTCGCCCAACCACCTCCCCGTCGACGCTATATACCCTCGTATGCCTGACGCCTCTGGCCACCTACTCCACGTGCCCAGTCCATCGTGCCAGAACATCACCGAGTGCCGTTATCTCGAGAAACGAACCCATAGCTGCGCCTTCGAACTTCGCCTCTACCGTCCCACAGCTCGAAATCGAGCTAACCCTAAGTCTCGTCCCCACGAATTTTGAAGTGAAAACGAGTTCGATTTTCACGCGAGCATAAGTTGCTAGAATCGATTCGAGATCGACTGCGAGAAAAACAAATCGCGACCCCCCCCCCCTTTTTTTCTTTTTCTTTCTTCGAGCTGATCTGGGTTTGAGAGGCGGCCATTATTAAATTTTGAAGTTTTCTGTTTGATTTTAAATTGAAGATGAGGAGATGGAGCCACGAATTCGAATTGATTTCAGTCACCACATATTTTTTCCCGAAGGATTCGACCTCCGTTTGAAATCGAAGGAGGCATGCGACCTTGAATAAATTTAGGAACAAGGAATGAATTTTGATATCAGCTGAAGAAGGGAAACAAAATTTTCTTTCGTATTGAACGCGATTTAACGAAGTAAAAAGGGTAGAGATATTTTGAGAAGGGAATGGCGTGTTCGAGAAGGAAAAGGAACGTGTTAGAAAAAATATCTAGCTATAGTGTTTTGCTTATATTATTGATATTAAATTTTCGATTTAATTTCAACGCGTTTGCTCACCGTATGGTCACACAACAACTTCGAAAAATACGAAATTTGAAATCCGATAATAATTCAATATTACGGACCTAATGGAACTGGTTTCGTCGAATTCCGAGACTGTGCCTCGGAAGGCTATTTTTAAATATCGATTCAAACGATATAATTTCAAAACTGAACAAAACAGTTTGAAATTACATTCTGAAGCTTCTATTATCTCCAGTATTATCATTACGAATTTTACGAGCTTTCAAAATATTTTTAATTAGCTTAGAATACCAGATTTAACATTTTACCCAACTCCACATCATTTAATTTAATAATTAAATTACTCACAAAACAGCGATATTTGAAATTTAAGTTAATAATTAACCTCTAAATATTTAAAATTAATTAAATATTCCAATTTCAAATATACAAAAATTCCGGGTCGTCACATTCCTCTCCCCTTAAAAGAATTTCGTCCCCGAAATTTACTAGTTAGGAAGAATGATTCAATCTCCGTTAACTATTTCCCAAATTCAAACAGTTTTAACAATACCCAAACAATCTTTTATTAATGATACACTAATCATCTTTTAACTTCCCAAACTTATTCATAAGTTCAACCCATATCACCTACTTATCAATTCAAATTTAAATTTGAATTCAAATTTTAACTTATCAAAATTTTCCAAAATTTTTCTAACTCCCTAAATTTCCGAAAATTTTCGTCAGCGTCTCCTTTGCGCGGCTAGCTCGGTACAACTACAAAATGGCTCTACGGCCTCCCAATCTCAAAAAGGAAACAAAAGGCCAAGTGGTTGGATCAAAACCCCAATCAAATTTCATATAGAAATTCAAATACATACCTTTTGTCGGGCCATTAAATTTTATCTTCTAAAATCAAAATCCCAATTTATCCATTGCTTTTATACACATGTATATCCTATTAAGCAATAACATTCAATCACAATTCCAAAGTCATTTTATACTTTCCTTTACAAATTTACAATATTTGTTTTACTTAAGCCCGTACGATGCACATATATCATCCGTACGCAATATCACATTCGATCGCTCAATCGATCACACAATTTCACTTCCGAACTAGTATTGTCCATCCGACTTCCTAGTGCGGACTCAGATCTGGTTTCTTGATCAGAAACCGTCATTCTCCTTGCATAGCCACCAACTATGATAGAGAATATCCAGAATCAATCAACAATCCATATCCAGGTTCGCCGTCGAAAATCGAGTGAAAAATCCTAACTCGGATCGATATAACTATCTCGAAATTTTGTGCTCGACGTCTGGATCAAATAGCTATACAAATAAAATAATATACGTACATCCTACGTATAAATTCCGATTGATTTCAATTATATCAATTATCTTTTATTTTGCATTCATTTTGATTGTTATCCACTTATTCACAATTATCCCATTTCACCACTTTCAATCTAACCCTTTATGCAATTATCCACTTAGATAATTTTCTCGATACCCACTTCACTTAAGAATTTCATTTTTCAATCCTTAAGTTTAATATAAATATTTATACACTTCTTACATTAATTTTCACTTTACTATCGAAGTTTATTTTCATTACTATTCATTCTGCCCAAACAATTTCTTTTGAATTCAAATTGGCTTCCATTTTGACTATTGAATTAGTTCCACTTCCTAATTAATTTAAATCTCAATTAAAAGTTTATTTGCAAGCTTACTTTCCTTAGTTCTTTCGATTTCACTTACTTTACATTCATATTAAACTAGATTCAATTACTCGGTTTCAACCTTATTTGCTTAACAAATTTTAAATCATTTGTAGTTAATGAAAATTTTCAAAAAATTTCTAACTCCCAAAATTTACGGAAAATTTTGACAGAGTCTCCCTTGTACGGAGGGACTTCTGCGATATCGCAGGATGTATATATATATATACATCGGCCTCAGGTCGGAAATCACAATATATATCAATATATGCAGTTCATATCTCCTATTTTGAATTTTTTGCGTAAGCGTACCTTATTTTAGCATTTTTATAAAGCAAGCGGTGATTTATTTTAGAAATGTACACGGCCAAATCCAGCCAAACGGCTTCCCTAAACCTGTACTAACTTCATTTAAACAGGTTAGTGACAAATATGCAAGATTATAGCATTTCAATTCATTTCAATAGCTAACACATACATAACATAAGCAATATTCACTAAACACTTCCATAAGTGAATTTATCAGGCTCCAACACAAATTAAATGCTTCAAATCCATTTACACACCATCTCATTCAATTCAATTCAATTTATTTCTTCCCACTTGGATTTTATTTTCAACTCAGACCATAGTTATTCAATCCATCTCTATTTAACTTGATTCTATTTCAATCAAATCTCATTTCACTCTACAAATTTATTTGATTAATAGCAAGGCCATTTTAATTTATCTCTACTAAATTGGATTTTTATTTGCAATACAAACCATCACCACTTTAATCCAATTCCATTTTATTTTTACAACACCTCTACTAAATTTTAATTCATTGTCAGTCTAGGTCGAATTCTATTTAAATTTCGAGTTTATTTCCAAACTCTATTGCTAACTCACGGTTTATCCTAAATTTAACCACTTTAAATTCCATTAACTAATTTATTATCAAATTAGTTTGTTTCCAAATTTTAAACCCAATATTCGATTTTTATTTCAAAAATCACTCTTAACAATTTTACTGGAGTTCAATCTATTTTATAATCTAAATTTTAGATTTCATTCATTACCATTACAAACAATTTTATTTGGCTTATTTATTTTACTTCCAAATTTTATAAGTCACAAACTTATTTATATTCATATTTCATCTATTTACAAACAATTCCATTTACAATTTACCCTTAACTCAGAATTATACATTTTATTTAGCCAATATATTCTTATTATTCCATGAACATTTTAAATAAGCTTCCAGAGTTTAAACAAATTCCCAAAATTTTCAAAATCACTTTTGAAATCAACTACATCCAAACTCCTTTGGTAAATTCAATTATCCCTTTGAATTTCAAAACCAACCCAGTTTTGCAAACAAACACCAGCCCAAAACATCCAGGTAGCAATTCCTGTTTTGGAAACTCGAAAATGAACACCGATGATGTCGCGATCATCATCGGAATTATTTTCCAGCGACCACAAAGAGTTTAGTGCTTTTATTCCCTTCAAAATCATTTCAAATATTTTTAAATTCCAAATCCACCAGATTTCAAATTCAATTCAAAAATATTTCCGAAATAATATCACTATTATTTCTTCAAAACCTTTGAAAACCATTTTCATATCCAAAGGAATTTAAACTTTCCCAAAATTCCAAATCCATCCAAACTTATTCAAACATTACTCTGGAATTTTTCTTTATTTCAATTTCAATTATAAATCACATTTATAATTCACATTTACAAATCCCATTTGGTTATATGAATTTATTTCTTGACTTTTGATTAAATTCCAATTTAACTCTAATTCCTTAACATAAATGATAATTATCATTTCCTAACAACCAAGCAACCAAATATACTATAATAATTTACGAAATTTATTTCTTTTATACACAAAATAATTTGGGCAAAATTATTTCATTTACCCTATTTAAAAACAATATCGTGTCGGTTTATCTTGTTTAAGAGTTTAGAAACCCCTATCGATATTGTGGCGTCCCACACATCGACCAGAATCTATAAACAATCAACCGATAAATCAACACAATATAAAACCACTTTATATTCACTAACAAATACGCACTCATATCTATTAATACTCTCAAAATTTCCACCAGAGCCAAGGTTATCGCTAGCCTAAGCTCTGATACCAACTGTAACGACCTAGGTTTTTCAACCATCAGCAACGGCTCACGACCGGTAGGCTTTTCAACCATCCCAGCCCCGCTGTGGCTCACAGTGATACCTCGGGTTTGCTTTTACGGCCAGCCTCTCGACTGTAAGCACCTAGCAAACCAACCCCAAAAGGCCTTATACTACCCCCGGGGACATGTAGGGGTAAGAGTCTCCCGTTCGCCACCTAACGCAAAGCGAGAACCCCCTATCACGCTGTAATGTAGCAAACCCGATCCCGGTCTCTTCGAAACGATCAGCGCATTTGGCCAATATTGATAGTCGGTTATTTAACTATCAATTAACATCCACAAGCAACCATCACATAATAAATAATTTCCCACATTATTTATTTGCCCAAATATCTTTCCAAGATATATTTCCAAATTTTCAAAGCTCATTTGAAAACAATTTCAAACAGTTTCCGCTTACGGAATACATTTCCCAAATAATTATTTCCACTGAATCACCAAGTACAAAATACTTTTAATTTTAAAATAATTTAAAAACACTTTATTTTAAATATATTTTATAACATTGAAATTTTAAAACTACTTTAATACTTTATCAAAATATATAATTTAAGAATATTTAAAATAAAACCACTTTATAAATATAAGCTAACTTCCTCTTTAAAACATAATACCAAATCACCTTTATATACTTACTACAATAATAGATTTTTGAAAATACTTACTTAGGAAATTAACATTTAGAAATAATCAATTTTCTAAAACATGCCTTTTTAAACAAATTAGAACTTTTAACTTATATTAAAAATTGCTTTGAAAACGTACTTGTCTATCCAGAGAAATACCCTTCTCACTCCCATCTTTTAAAAATAAATCAACATTTATTTTTAAACCAATCCATATTCCTTTATAAATCCCCACCTTGAATTTATCTTTTCAAATATCCACTGATATTTTATTTTACTTTATAAACCCAGTTTATAAATTCCAAAATCTCACTTCTCTTTTAAAATTCCAATTTTAAACAACTAAGTCAATTTCCAATTGACTTTTCAATTTACTTTACTTTACTTTGAAATAAATTTCCTTTGCTACTTCCTTTATTTCAAATTTCATTTACCTTTAGATTTATTTCTTTATTGTGAGTTATAACCCTTTTAACTGAAATTACCAACTTCAAACTTCCAAAATGCTTTCTTTATCCTTTAATTAAATTTTATCCCTAATTTCAAAAATAAATTCTTTATTCTTTACATTTAATATCACTTTAGTTTTAAAGTTTATATTTCCCTATTAATTCAAATTTCCCTTATTCCAATTCACTTGAATTATTTACTTAAAATTTTCACTTTTATTTCTTTCAAAATCCAATTCTATAGAATTTAATAACTCATTTTACTTAGATATTCAATCCAACAATATCTTCCAATATTTCAATCATCAATAAAATCATCACAGAATATCAATATTCATAACACAGAATATCAAATAATCTAAATAATTTTGAGGAATCCAGTTGGATCCCTCCAACCTGTTTCCCTGCATCCACAGACGTTAGCACAATACCAATTCCACTTCGAGGTGGAATATCGCGGTATATGGGATTTATATAAATCATCCGCTATTATGCGTCGCATAGGGTCTCATCCACTATATAATGCGGGAATAACAATTCCAATATATACATATGCCAATATATATATATTGGTATATACTACTATATACCATATCAATCAAATCAATCAAATCAATCATCCATCAATATTTAAATTTAATCAATTAAATTTAAATTATAACTGAGTGAGATCAACTCACCTTTGATTTTGTTTGCAATCCATCCAGACTAGCTTGTTCCTTTTCAGGATTTGACCTTGTATATATAAGGTTTATTAATATTTGAGATAATCGGACAAATTAATTACCATTTATTAATTCAATTAACTAACAATTTAATTTAAAACTAATTTCCCTTTTAAATAATCTTTAGTAATCAAAATAGTCAATATAAGTTAATTACAGTGATTAAATCTCTTTTTTTTTCCAATAAATCATTTCTTCTTCTTCTTTTTTTAAAAAACTTTTTGTAATCAAATCAGTTTATTAAACAAATTACTCACCTTAATTCATTATCTAAATTTTCTACAGTAAGTTAAAAACATGTATACATTAATATATTTTTTCTAGAATCAAAAATTTAGCCTGCTAATATTTTAAATCAAAAAGCAAGGATAATGTACTTACAGTCTTACCCTAAAACCACCTTCACTGTCGCAAGACAACCCATCGCAACTGGAGATTCGCCCAACCACCTCCCCGTCGACGCTATATACCCTCGTATGCCTGACGCCTCTGGCCACCTACTCCACGTGCCCAGTCCATCGCGCCAGAACATCACCGAGTGCCGTTATCTCGAGAAACGAACCCATAGCTGTGCCTTCGAACTTCGCCTCTGCCGTCCCACAGCTCGAAATCGAGCTAACCCTAAGTCTCGTCCCCACGAATTTTGAAGTGAAAACGAGTTCGATTTCCACGCGAGCATAAGTTGCTAGAATCGATTCGAGATCGACTGCGAGAAAAACAAATCGCGACCCCCCCCTTTTTTCTTTTTCTTTCTTCGAGCTGATCTGGGTTTGAGAGGCGGCCATTATTAAATTTTGAAGTTTTCTGTTTGATTTTAAATTGAAGATGAGGAGATGGAGCAACGAATTTGAATTGATTTCAGTCACCACATATTTTTTCCCGAAGGATTCGACCTCCGTTTGAAATCGAAGGAGGCATGCGACCTTGAATAAATTTAGGAACAAGGAATGAATTTCGATATCAGCTGAAGAAGGGAAACAAAATTTTCTTTCGTATTGAACGCGATTTAACGAAGTAAAAAGGGTAGAGATATTTTGAGAAGGGAATGGCGTGTTCGAGAAGGAAAAGGAACGTGTTAGAAAAAATATCTAGCTATAGTGTTTTGCTTATATTATTGATATTAAATTTTCGATTTAATTTCAACGCGTTTGCTCACCGTATGGTCACACAACAACTTCGAAAAATACGAAATTTGAAATCCGATAATAATTCAATATTACGGACCTAATGGAACTGGTTTCGTCGAATTCCGAGACTGTGCCTCGGAAGGCTATTTTTAAATATCGATTCAAACGATATAATTTCAAAACTGAACAAAACAGTTTGAAATTACATTCTGAAGCTTCTATTATCTCCAGTATTATCATTACGAATTTTACGAGCTTTCAAAATATTTTTAATTAGCTTAGAATACCAGATTTAACATTTTACCCAACTCCACATCATTTAATTTAATAATTAAATTACTCACAAAACAGCGATATTTGAAATTTAAGTTAATAATTAACCTCTAAATATTTAAAATTAATTAAATATTCCAATTTCAAATATACAAAAATTCCGGGTCGTCACATAAACAATAATATGCATGCATGCTATATGGGTATTCATGACTATCCATCAAATCAATGGACTATCTGTCCCAATGTTTAGTTTTCACAGGCTAACTACCAACCTACATGGCTGACTTGGGCCTACCAGATATACCAAATTTTATAACTAACTGTTAGAATAAAACTGGACGGTCTGCCCAAATAAACTTATCCTAGCGTTTTCCTGACCATCTATCAATTTCATAGTTTTGCTAGGCTTACTATGAACCTAAAGGTTCTACAGGCCAACCTATAACCTACCTTGTCTTTATATATTCCTTTTTGTATATAAACCTACTTTTTGTCTTACCCTTGATGTAACGATCTGCCTTTTCGACCCTCAAAAGTCGACACTAATACATCCACGGTATTCACATGCCAAACAACTAAGTGCCGAAAAGACAGATGATTAGGGGAAAGAAGAAGAAAGAAGACAAGAAGAAACTAAATAACACAGAATCTCACATCGTAATAAATAATCTATAATATAACAACGATCTTTACAAAAGAAAACTTTTATATACATACATCCATCAGAGTACTAGCCTATCATCTACTTGGACAATTATAACACACGTCCTTACAATTTCTGATAAATACAATAAAGTCATGCAGCGGAACATAGACAAATACGTCTTGGCCCCCAGCTCGTCTCCTGAGCAGTAATGCATCCAAAGCTAATCTGGAGAATATGCTCGGTCTGATTCGAGTATTGTAAGAAAACAACGCCCGAGTCAGTCTGCTAAAACCAGAGTGAGGAGCTCAAATCACAAGGAATTTTATTGTAACTCATAAAATCCTTTAAAATCAAAATTACCTCGTAAGACCACGCTGCACATAAACACGGATGGGTTTTTACCCTACGATAACCAAAACAATTTTATATGAAAATCCAATGATATTATCATAAGGGGCACTTCACCAGAAGGACAAACTTTGCAGTCCAATTTGTTTCTAGGACACACATTCAAAGAAATTACTTTCAAGGCCAAAGTCAGTAGAATAATTACTTTCAAGGACAAAGTCAGCAGTCCAATTACTTTCAAGGACAAAATTTCATAGGTTTTTAGGCCCTAGAAACTAATTATTTTACGTTTTGTCCTTGAAAGTAATTATCTCAGTAGTGTGTCCTAGAAACTAATTCCACTTGCTAAAGAGGCCCTTGTGGATAATTTCCACTTATCATGATGTCTAAGTGTTTAAGGTAAATATATCAAGTAGTTGTGATATGTATACATGACAACAATAATAGGTATACAATCAAAAACCGAAGGCACTTATTGGAGAATAGATTTCCAAAAAATGGCTAGGTAAGGGACTACCTTCCGAAAATCTGTACACCTATAGATAAAATATACAGTGAGATCGAAAACCTTCCGACCTCGGCATGACAAGACTAGCCTACCCCTTACTGGATAGTACTGAATATGATCACCCTTTGGTTGTGATCAACAATCAAAAAGGGGCCCCGAAGCATACATAGAGATGTCGACATTAGATCTTGGGATGATCATACCCTAATAGGTGCGACCCACATAACCTTGCGGCCTACCCTGTTTTTGCCATTCCTAAGGTGTGAGGCTTTTGAGAGGTCACGATTACCTTTTCCTCATAGCAGATCGTCTTGGAATGCTAACACTACTCTCAAGGCAGAAATGCAATGCCAACATTCATTCATACAAGTTGTTCCGGGATCGAACGGACATTCAACATTTACTATCTTCCATTTTGGAATCACCCTCAGGTAGAATAGTATAGCTCCATAGCATACTTCATAACGATCCATCATGACATTATTAGTTTGGAGTGGTTCGGATAAATCATATTTATCTGAAACCGGTCTCTCCCAACTAAGCGGTAATTTCCGGCTAACTCAATTCAGGTTTTTTGGAAGTATGCAACAAGTATTCGAGTCCTCATTGGGAAACTCGAATATACACAACATACTTCCTGAGTTAAAATAGGTCAAGATTTGATAGTCGGTTATTTAACTATCAAATACACAATCAACCAATAACCCAGAGATTTAATTTTCTCACAACAACCACTAAGCCTCAAAATAAGTTTTCATTTATTTAAATCTCTTTTCAAAACGTTTATCAAAACATGCATATACTTATCTCACTGACATAAGTATCACAAAACATTTGTGAAAGATTTCTTATTTCAAAATCATATTAAAAGGATCAAACAAATGTTATTTAAATTAAAGATAAAGATAACCCCAAACACTATTCCTTCAGTGTTAAGCATGGAACAAATGTCCGCACAACCATAATTAAGAAGGACAGTAAAGGGAAATCCCATATCCAATTCTTTTATAAATTATCTTCAATAAATCCTTTTAATAATCATTTCCATTTATAAATATCCTTTTGTTTAAATTCTAAATCCATTTATAAAACTCTTTTATAAATATTCAAAATTATTTATAAAACTCTTTCATAAATATCCAAAATCATTTATAAAACTCTTTCATAAATATCCAAAGTCATTTATAAACTCTATTATAAACCTTCATTTATAAAACTCTTTAATAATCTCCAAAATCAATTATAAAACTCTTTAATAAATCTCCAAAATCATTTATATCTCCCTTTTTAAAATATCATTTACAAATATCAATTGTAAATCTTCTTTAAATAAATCCTTTATAAATATTGTTTATAAATATCATTTATAAATACCTTTATTAAAATAATTGGACATCTTACAAAATCATTTACATACATTTATCCTCAAATTGATATAGAATTAAAGTAAATTTAAAAACCATAATTTTACAAATTTGAAAGGAGGCTTAGTGACCGCAGTGGTACTAAATCAAGTTACCATTTTAATTAAATTTGACTTCCAAGTCACATAACAGTTATTTACATAAGCCAACATATATGTAAATAAAATCCATAACCTTATCAGGGAATAATATATCAATATAAACCAATTGGCAGATACATGTCCGGATAACATAATAGCTGGATAGTGATTTGTCTGCTATATAGATGTCCAAACAATCTATAGAATTCAATTATAGCAGAACGGGGATTTATTCTGCTAACAAATATCGACATAATCAAAACAATTGAGTTATAGCCGAACACGGATTTATTTTGCTAAACAGACGTCAATTTTAGTGTAACCTAATCACATTTGTATGGTTACTTAATGGTATCGATAATAGAATCCCTTGTGTTCAAAACTATTCTTTGTAAAAGAAAGTTGCATTTAAACAAATTGATCCTTGGAAAACAAAGTAATTTAAACTTAACCCATTTTTTAAATAATTAATTACAAGTTAAATCCCTTTTAAAATAATAATTAAATCTTAATTAACTCTTGACTTAACTTAATTATTAATTAAGAAATAATTAACCCTTAATAAATAATTTTTTTATAAATTAAACCCTTAATTAATTTATAATTAGAATAATTAAACACTTAATTACTTAATAATTAACCAATATTAACCCTATATTTAATTAATAATTAATTAAAAATAAATCATATACTTAATTCATTATTATTAAAAACTAATCTTACTTAATCAAAGATTAATTAAAATTCATCTCAGTTTTAAAAGATAATTAATTAGTAATTAATATCCCCTTAATTATAATCAATAACCTAGTTTAATACTTAATTAATTATTAATTTCCAAACTTGATCAATAAATAAATAATTAACTAATAAATCCTTAATTAATTTCTTAATCATTACTAATTAAGTTTTATAAAACATTTCCAAAGTTTTTTAAGTATAAAAACTTAATTTGCAAAAGTGGACTTTTAGCGAATCTGCATCCATAGCGACTATCGCTATGGATACCATAACTAGAAATTTTGTTTCTTAGCTTTCTTTAAAAAATTATTACTTTCGAAAGCTCACTATTTTTTCATAAACATAAAGTAAGTGTTTTTAAAAGTAAAACAAGTTTGAAGCTTTGAAAAAAAATTTATTTTTAAAACTAAAATCATAGTTTTTGCACAAAGATTACTTGTCGCTTAACCATACAAAAGTGCTAACTCTCTTAACATATAACCACATATTCATCTCCATAGCTTACAAATCATATCACAAACCACAAACACATATAAAGATCCAAACTTTATTGCATCCATAACGCATTTAGACTTATTTATCAAATCTAAGGCAATTTCCAAGCACAAGCACATATAAAATCACATACAAGCATGTAAGTAACCAATAACCAAGCAATATCACATACTAATGCTAACATAACTCAAAGATATAATTTTTACGAGAGGATGTGAGTTTTTACTCACCAAAAATTATGAAAACAAACCCATGTTTCACTAAAACTTGAAATGGCCTTGGATCTTAGCTTTACATTGAAAAAGACTTGATTTTTGGAGGCTAAAAGGAAATAATGGGCTCGGCTATGGTGCAACATGGCTCGACATGGAGTTGTTGGGCACGACCAAGGGTAGACAAGGGTGGATGTGGGCTTGTTTGGCTAAAAGGAGGTAAAGGAAGAAGAAAGAAGGTATTTTTAAGCTATTTTATGAGTTTAAAAGGAAAAAGAAGATGGTTTTGAACTTAGGAAAATTGATGGAAGCCATTAAAGAGATTTAAGAAGCTTACAAAGAGAGATGGAGTTGAAAATAAGAATTGATAAAAATGAAAGTGAGAGAGAGAAAAAAAATAAGGAATTATTTATATATAAATTTGAATTAGAAAATTACTAAACTAACCTCTAATACACTACCCTCCACTCCTTGCTTACCACATCATCACTTTTCATCTCGATCCTCTCCTTACACATGAACCAAGGGTCTCTCCCCTTTTACCCAACACGCAAAAGCTTTCTCTTGTACTTAGGATGTAAGATAAAAGTAACATGTCATGATTTCCTTTTTATTTAATTTAAATCTTATGAAAATTGTCGCATCAATTCTTATCATAAGTAAACATATATTTACGCTTGTACACACTTAATTAAGTAATCATTATTTATATAAGTGTCTGTTTAAATATATTAGGATGTTTTACAACCCTTTTAACAACTTCTAGATAATCAAAAATCAGGATTTTCGAAAAAGCTTTCCGGTCGCATATTCTAATTTCCTTTTTACTAATTATTTTTGTAAACCAAATGCAAAATGAATTTTCTATGATTAGTTATAAATTAAAAGAGGGATATTTTAATTATTAAACCCATTAATTTAATATTTAAAATCGTTTAAATATTCACAAATCAAAGCGATAAAATTCTGGATCGTTACACTTGACAAAGCCCTACACACTGAAATTTTGGACCTATATTAGTTAGGGACTAACAGCTGAAGTATAGGGTGCTATCCTACACCAGTCACATCTGGTTTTCTAACCTTTGAGTCAACATCCTATCACAATATATCCAAAAGTGATAAGAAAAATAATTTCTTTAATAAAATTCTGGGCTAAATACTCTTTTCTATTTCCTTGAAAACACTTTCTTTATAAATGATTTAACCCTTGAAATCATACTTTCAAAACAAGAAAAATATAGCCCTTTACTATATCCAAATAATTATGCCATGATATATGCTTTATAAAGTAATATTGATGAAGTTCAAAGTCATTTAAGGTTGTCGCCTTACAAAACCATAGGCTATAGAGCCAAACAATATAAAGTCTCGACTATGGGTCTTCACCCTTCAAAACATAAGCCAAAGAAATAAAAATTTATATATTGATAAAGCTCTGCGTCATTATCGCCATTGGGGTCATCACCCTTCTTCAGTATAAAATATGTTAAAGGCTTTAACTTTTAAAACATAAGGCCGATAACATGGACATCGCACTTCATAAAACATCAGCGTCCTTAGGTATAAAACTTGGTTTGCATAAGCCTTAAAATAATAGAGTCGATATAGTTGAATCTTGACATCATTGCCTTAAGAAAATTAGCGGCTTCATTAGAGCCGAAGTCACTAGGAGCGACATCATTAGGGCCGAAGTGATAATAAGTGCCAACCTATCCCTCTTCGAAAAAAAGTGTTAACGGTTAAAAGTGGTAACCAATAAGGCTGAAGTGATAAAATGCGGCAATATATCCATTAAGAAATGCGGCCTCTTTAGAGGCAAAGTGATCACTTTGAAAATATAGGGTTGGCGACAGTACTAGGAATATGCGATGTCAAAGTGTTTAAGTAAAACAAGCGGCAATGCTCGCTCCGAAGTTCACGATGTCGTTCTTAATACAAGATTTCGCACTTCGACCCAGACCGATCCATTCTATACCGATGACTTCTAATATCATATGTATCGTCTTTGGTTGGCGGTGAAGATCATGATCACAAAGAGGTGAGAAGAGACAATGGTGACTTCGACGTGGCATTATCGCAACTAACATGAAAATTGAAAATTTGCTTTAAAGTAAAACCTTTCCGCCAACTCCTTGTTTTTGCTATGCTACTGCTGAAGTATGAAAGAATTGAAATCTTAGATCAAAACACTATGTATGGATGATATGAACTGCCTAAACAAGAATTCTTGAACGATGAACAACCAGAGCCTATTACTCACTACATCAAAGAATTTCCATTAATGAAACCATGGAAATCTGTCGGAAAAGAAAAAATATGCATGTCCGATGAAACGATTGTTGCTATCTGCTCCAATAACGAATCATTGGTTTAACTGAATAACTAAAGAAAATAGATAGACCTTTCTCTTCGTCTCAGGTCGAAGGATCTTCTCAATTGGAAGATCTCCCATATGGATAATACATATTCCGGTTGACCGAGTCTAATTCTAATTGTTTTGTTCCGAAGCAAAGATATCCATGGAGGTGGTTCGTCCTATTCACGACCAAGAGGTACTGGATTCTCTTTCGGATAGGCCCTGAAAAGAGAAGGAAAGCTAGAATGCCAACAGGCGTCTGTCTATTCTCTAATTCACCCGACCCGATAGTACCCATTTTGGGAGCGTCCGGTGCCAAAGTCACTAAATGGGTAAGTCGCCAATCCCTAAAATGTACTATGTAATGTACTTTATCCGCTGGGTTACAGTCTGCTATATTTGTTTACTCCAGCTGTTGCTTTAGGAGGAACCAGAATACCACTGGATGCTCCGTGTTATTTTAATTCCAGAGTTATACCATGCTTCAGTAGGAGGAACCCCCTCCTTATCATAATTGATTTTGGTTTTGATTTATTTCTCTTGGGAGGAATTTGAAAATATATTTTGGATATAAAATCCTGGGCATTTAGTTTTAAATCTATCTTTTGAAATGATTGGATGCTTAGTTCTTTACTAAAGAGTATTCTCGGTACTTTTGTTACATATGTTTGTTATACTTTTTTTATAGTACTTAAATTTTTTCTTTAATTTAATGCCCATTGGTGTTCCAAAAGTACCTTTTCGGAGTCCTGGAGAGGAAGATGCAGTTTGGGTTGACGTATAGTACGACTTGTCAGACATATTGGGTCATATGGAATTTCCCCATTTTCTCCCCTGATCGAGATATCCTCTGTTTCGCCCAAGAAATATTGTATTGATTGAAGAATCAATCATGCGTAGCATGAAGTTAAATTAGATTAATTTAGAATGAGGAGCAGTATTCTTAATTGGAAGAGTTTATGGTTACCTTGGACTAAAAAAATGGAGTATCCAGGCTCTGCTCATAAAATACCAAATGGGTAATAGTAATATATGTAGAATTACCGCTTGTAGCTATGCATAGAAGATTCTTCTATTTTATTTATTTAATTAGAGAAGCACTCTTAAACTACCATGTCAACCATTATAATAAATACATTGAATAGTTTTTTGGAGACATGAAACGAATTGAAAAAAAACTCGTATGATAACTCTCTTTATCAACTACTTTTTTGAAAACCTACTGCACACTTATCTTACTTTTCCAAAAACATTTGCAAACCATATACTTTTATATGAATGTTTTAATAATTAATTAAGTCTTTCTAGCTCAAATAATTTATATAAAATCATAAACTTATGGAAAAAATCCCCAAAAATCATAATAAATCCAATTTATTATATCCTTTAACGTATAAAAATTTCGGGACCAAAACATAATTTAATTATTCTTAATAATTAAAACCCGAATAAACCATCTTCCAACCTTAGGAAATTCACCAAATATTCTCATTAAATCAGAAAATTATGAAATTAAATACCTACTTCCAAAACAATGTTTCCAACATCATATCAAGTCATTTGAGTGTCATATGATAGATTTTCTAACTCAAACATATCACTTAGTTTCATAATAAATTCCATAAATTCACCAATAAGCATGCAATCATTCAAACTACCATATCATGACATAATATAAGCAAAAGAAACAGATTTATGCTTAAAACCAAAAATAATTCTCAAAGCATGAGATGCATAACTATTATTTACCTTGAATGGTTTAAGATGGTTGAGATTTGTTTTTGATATGATTTCCCTAAGCTTTGCTCTTGTTTTTCCTGGCTTTACTTCCCTTGAAACCCTTATTAATGGCCGACCTTGACTCCTTGATTTCATTTGTATTAAATGAAATGAAGGAGGAAATGAGAATGAGTAAATTTGTTAAGGAAACATCCTCCTTTTCCATTTTTCCCTCCTCATATTACCTTCTTCTTATCAATGTTCTAATTAATTCCATTAGTTCATTAATTAAGGCTCAACCTATTCTAATTGCCAAACCTGAATCTCCTTTTCCATTTACATTATTTTATTTTATTTATCTAATTAAATATCCTAAATAATGTTAATTAAAATTAGGTTTGTTACGAAAGTCATGTTTTGCAATGTTTTTCTATAAAAATGTTGTAAAAATGGTTTTTACAATTTTTTCAGAAAACGTTGTAAAAGGAGTTTTTTACAACGTTTTAAATACAGATATTGTAAAACAAACATTGTAATAAGTTGTATTTGTTGTAGTGGACGAATCTCTCTTAAATAATGTTTCACTTCCATTGCTTCCACTTGACCTAACTATAGTTGTTCGATGGACGTCGTGCCACAATTTAACTATAATCAAAGCGAAGTTTCCATATTGAAGATCAACAATGTTCTCAAATCGAGAGAACCATGTAAATTAGTTATATCGATATTTTCTGTTTGAACTTAGTTATATTAACCAACAGACAACCATCAAATAAGTCATTCCATAGTTATACAATAACTATCAGTATGCAACCCCTTGGTGCCCCAGTAGCCATCAGTAATACACTACCCAACATTTGGAAAACATTACGTACCCTAGTCTCAAAGGATATATAGATACCCAATCTCAATACATCTTGATTAGGAATATTGAAAATGATATATTTATTTTCATTATGATAAATTACTCACGGTTGTAACACTTTGTAAGTGTTACCAAAAAACATACCATTTATGGATTTTCTATTAAATACACTTTTAATTTAATCAAATAATTAGTATATAACACATTATATCAAGTACATAATAGAAAGAAAACACTTTTAATTTTAAACAAGATTGTTTATCGTACAAAAACGTTTCTAATCTCACCACAATCACGATGCTGCGAGCATAACAAATATCCTATGCAAAAGTATAAGCATTTAAGATTAGTGGCATTTACATAATTATTTAGATTAATATATTAGTTACATAAATATTTTTTCCAATACTGCATTGCCGAAACCCCGACATCGCATCTTTCAAACTCCAATTGCCATCTTTCAGTCATTGCGACCATCTCTAGAGAGGTCTGTTTGTCAAACGGGGAACGCCGCGAGAAATGTCGAGCCGAGCCAAGTCAGACGTCGTCACCGCCGTTCACTCTAACACCTTCTAGCTAATTTGTTATCACCACCCTAACTGTCATTATTTTTGCAATTTCTAATTGTATGCTGTCAATCAGACACCAACATGGAAACCTACTCAACCTCCTCTTCACGTCTGTGTCCTTCGATTGTACTATCATCGTCATTTCACTACTAGATCGAAATATACAATCCACTTTTATTGAATCTTCCGACGTGTTTCCTGACCAATTGGTAAACCTAGTCGATGAATGAACACCGCCAATAGACTAATGTCATCAAGAACTATGATTTTAATATATATTATGTCTAATTTGGAGCAATTTACATTTTTCACTTTTTAATTGAAGGGAGACTAAACTTTGTCTAATCACAATTACAAAACACACTTCTTAATTAACCATCCATGACATATTCTACCATAATCATGATTGAATACACTTTAGTATGATTACTATCCAATATCATCATTTATAATATGATTTAGGACTATAAGGGATGAATTACTACGTTTTATTAGTATATACTCAAATAAGAAGAATTTCACTCACCGATTTGACATGCATCCTCTCCTTTATGATGTGAATCCTCCTTTTTCTTTCCTATCTAGAAATTCCTCGCTATCAAAATTTCAAATTCTCAATAATTTTGATTTCTTTTTGTAGCTCTCCTTATGGTGATAGATTTTATGTTGATTTATTAATTTGGATTTTTTAATATACTCTAGGAGAACCTGATGTATTGATAAGCTCCCGAGGGGAATTAAGTTAGTGTCTATCCACTTCAACTCATGGCACTTATAACCTCCGATACTATTTAATTTGGATTTTATTTGGGAAAATAATGATTAATTCAAGGATTAAGGCTTCTAATTGGAGGCTAGACTTTTAGAGCAAAAGAAACAGGGTTAAGGGTTTATTTAGAGGCTGAAAACACTAGTATTTGTGCTAAAAATTTAAAACCAATATATTAGGAAAATATTACCGGGTTTGACTCTTTCTAATTTTTTGCCTGTTTTTCATGATTGCCGACTATAAATGACATTTTGGATGCAATGTGAAAGGTTTCGAAGCCATATACCAACTTCAATAAAAATTTACCATATTTTCCTTTTTGTAAAATTATAATTCACTCTCATTAATTAATTATTTATTTATTTACACAAAATTACAGGACGTTATAAAGGCAAAAAAACCCTCTTCTAAAATCATCAATTATGTGTTTAGGCTTTTTATTAGGACAATCATAAATCTCATCAATAATCAACGATCTCATAAATCTATTAGAAATATGCAAATTGTTTATGTATTTGAGACCTACCCTATAAGAATGGCCACTAAGAAATATTCTAATAAGCAATCGATTTAGCTGACCAGAATCACAAGAATCATGCACTTTCAGAAAACAACCATCATTGAATGAAGAACAAATAATAGTCATCCTACTAGATTATTTTTCAAAAATGGTAACTCATATCCTTTTTGAATCTGATATGCCATCGAAAGTTCTCTAAGATCTTTGACATCTCCAAAATTAGGTCTGTCAACGGATACTTTAGAATACAAATGGTGTCATATTTGTATCCGGAATCATTTTTAAATATCGGATATCCGTATCTACATATACGAATGGATATCGAATAATTATCCTATTCACTAACGGTCGATAAAACAAAAAACATATATAGAAAATTTTGTTTCAACATAATTCTTTTTTCAATTCCATTGATTATAGAAATATGCAAAATCAACAAATATAATTATAATAAATAGTTTTGAATAGTTAATATGCATTTAGTGCATATAATATAAAATATTAACTTAATAAAAAATAAATGCATATCTTTTACTATGCTAAAATACACATAAAATATAATATAATATCGACAGAAACCGGATGGATAATTTTCAGATGCAGATAGCTTCTGTATCTGTTTTTTCAAATATCAGATATTTATCTGCTTTTCGAATACAGATGCAGATGGATTTTGAATTTTTCAGGTATCCATTGATAGCCTTATCCAAAATAAAAGTCAACAAAATCTAAAATACATGATTTTGATCCTCTTTTCAACATATCTTTCAAATAATTTTTACGTTGAACAATAACATCAGAAGATAAAGAACCATGCATGATGAATTACTAAGAATATTAGATGAAACCGAATCAGAACTATCAACATCAACCTCCAATGAAGAATTCTTAACTTTAACACTGAAAGTACAAAATGCACTCTTCTTGTACAACCGATAGCAAAGAATACATTAAATATTAGAATCGATATCAAGCATAATAACTTTGTTCTTAAGCATATACAAAAAATAAGTTGAGACCAATGATAACAAATTTTATTCTTCACATCATAAAAAGAACAATCAATACAGAGTCGAGTACCAAACGTGTTATCATCAAATATAAAAACAATATCATCACCGCAAAAGAGGAAAATAAGAAAAATGTCAAATAAAAACATTAGTATGAAATATATTTTTGATGAAAGATTAATACAAAACATTTTGATCTTCATACCAATAGAGTTAGGGTATGCCTTAAGGGAAAGTATGTAATTTGTTACATGTATCTAACTCATCGACCAATCATTTTCAAAATAAAAGGTAGTTTCTTTCTATAATATACTTGATATAATGTGTTATATTAATTAATCAATTTAATCAAAAGTATATTTAATACAAACCCATAAATGGTATATTTTGTGGTAGTAGTTACAAAGTGTTGTAACGTGATTAATTTATCACAATGAAATTAGATATACCATTTTAAATGTTCTTAGTCAAGATGCATCGAGACTGCATATCGATGTATCCGTTGAGAATATAGTACGTAATGCTCTCCAAATATTGAGAAGTGTACTACTCATGACTGTTGGAGGCACCTAGGAGTTACGTACTGATAGCTATTGGATAACTATGGAACGACCCACTCGATACTTTTTTGTTAGTATATATAACCAAGGTCAAACAGAAAATATCAATGTGACTGATTTACACAGTTCTCTCGACTTGAGAATATTGTAGGTCTTCAATATGAAAGCTCGCTATGATTATATTCAAATCATGGCATAGTGTCCATCGAGTGACTATAGTTGGGTCGAGTGGAAGTGTTGGGAGTGAAGCCCCATACAAGAGAGGATTTGTCTCCTCAGTTATATGGGGTTAGTATCATGGTCAACTCAAGTTAACTCAAAATCAAAGTCTCTGGCCAGAGCATTTTGGTTAATAATAATTGTTATCATTGAACCAAACTTTGTGTTTTGACTATAGAGTTGAATATGTACGATATTGGAATTTTGACTATTACCAAATTTTATAAGTCTAAAGTGATATAGTTTTGACGAAGAGAATTGGTGTAAAGTAAAAGTCACAATTGGGTAATGCTTAACAATGTAAAATTGGACTTTTACTTAAAACAACTAACTGCTAAGTTTGGCAATGTCACACCATCTGCTAAGTGACGTGGGAACATCAACATTCGAATAGTTCGATGTTAATCGCTGATCGAATTTACACTCAAGAGTCATACAACCGAAATGAAGAATTCTCTTTAGACCAAATGATTTAATTAGCCTATAATTGTTATAAATTAATTAATATTTAGAAAATATTAATTGTAAATTTTGAATATGATTTGAGGAATAAATATTGTTGTATATATTTATAATAATTATAAATATATTGATCGATATGAGATATCGTTAAGGAATTAAATTAGATTTAATTAAATATTTTTGTTTGGGCTTAAGTGGGCTATTAGCCCATGATGTTAGAGGCAAAATTCAACAGCAAATATAAGGGACATAGGGCGACCAAAATAGGGTAAAAGGATCTGTGATTGATGGTTAAGATCTGGTGAAAGAAGTAAGTGATGTGATCCAATCTTCTCTCTCTAATTCAACCATTATAAAAGGAATACTAACCCTAACTCTATACAAACTTTTTGCTTCCTCCTCTATTTATCTAGTGGCCGAACTATACCTCTCTATACTCCATCAAAACTCAAATCAAATCAATTCAAATCAACTACTATTTGATAGCAAAGAGACCGTGGTTCAAGGACTACCAATTTGTCAAATCGAGAAGGTTTCAAAGGGAAGATAACTCATCTTTGCAAGGTGAACTTGAGGGCATTTGTTTTAGATAAGTGTTTAGTTTTATATATGATGCATTACCTCTGTATAGTTGTATATTATCCATGTATAAATATATATAGTTATTACTATATTGTTAGTTAGGTGAGATTCATGTAGGTATTAATGCTGTCACATATTGATTGGTTATGTGTATACGATTATCAAATAAAAAAACAATTTTTTTAAAGGATCTTATATACATAGCCGAAATCATTATATTTTAATTATTTATATTTTATTAATTAATATATACATAGATTAATACATTAACTAGTTTATTTATATGACTTGTATTAAAATATAACTATATCACACAAATAATTGATCTAATATTTTTCAAATGAATATTTACATTAATTATGATTTTTAGTGACCGGAAGTAATGGTAATTATTTAATATTTATTGTTGTACAAATTAATAAATTCATATAATATAAATTAAGTTTTGAACATTCGATTTCAAAATTTTAAAACTATTTTTTATATATAAGCTTTTAGCAAAAAATAAGATTTTTTAAACCATTTTTTAAATATTTTTTAAAAATCAATTGTAATTCGGTACAAAAGAATTAATTAATAAAAAATATTAATTTGACTTAGAAGAATATGAAAAATATTTGTAAGCTATAAAATAGTATTTCTGATTTTTTGAAATTTTAAAACTTGAAATATTTATTATACAAATATTTTCTATCATTTATTTATAGTTGTTTAACTAATTATTTCATAATATATTTATATTAATATAATAAAATTATATTTGAATTTAGATTTGTTGTGTTTTCGATCAGGAATGTTTAAATAAATAAATAAATAAATTATTTTTTAATTTATATAAACTATTCTAACTTACATTTAATTATTATTATTATCATTATCATTATTATTACTATTATATATATGTAATTACATTACTTTAATATATATATATGTATATATTTAAATAAAATTTAATTAAACCTATATATTGTATATTTATATGTTTATTTAATGTTTAACACCATAATATTTTATGTATATATAAATCTATAATATTTTTTCATAATATATATATATATATAAGATGAGCTAACATGTCCGTTATGATGTAAATTTTATTATCTATATACGGGCATGTTATACCTTGCACGAAATATCTTGTTACACACACATACACATATACATATGTATACTTATATATACTATCAACAATTTATAAATCTAAATGAAATATATGATTTTATTTAAATTAAATTTAGAAATATTCTAAATAAATTAGACTTCATAGGCCCAATAGGGTAAATTTGTTTGAAATTCACGCATATCTTCTGCTGCGGGCTAGCCCAGTTTCAACAAAAACATTAAATATGTAGAAATAAAAAAAATACAATCTAGTAGAATAAAAGAAACTTAATCCTAACTAATGATTAAATACATATACAACAAATATAATTCATTATAACACACAACATTACCAAAACAAAGTAAAAATGATACCGCATAATGGTAGAATGAGCCAAACCCGCTGCTATTGACAAAATTTGCCGCACATCAAAGAGTGACATAACCCCAAGAAAACTAACCAATAAAAAGGCAGAGAAATCGAAGTAGAAAATTTAAAAGAATCAAAATAGATAAATAAAATGATCGAACCTTGTCTACGGCAGATGATTAGAGATGACCAAATACGATCTAATCTAGAAAATCAAAATGAACCGAGACGAGCTTCCAGAGAGACGAAATGAAATTTGAAATGCGTATAGATTTTGTATCAAAAAGAGAAAGCTGGATATTCTACAGATTAAAAATTAAGTTTTGGAACGAAATTTCCAGACCGATTGTGCTCTAGAAGAAGAAACAAATGGGCTGTGTAGAAAAGCCCTTCGCAATATTTTCCTACTCATACATAATTATCAACTTTCATTTATATGGCCATGATCAAAATTATGTTTCTCTGTGGACATGAAAAAACCTTGAACATAAAAGAACTATAAAAGAAAGTAATTGATATACATTACTCTTTTAATCGTAATACACTAATGCCAACAAAGGGAAAACGACAAGATGTATGGTCCCAGGTCTGAACTAAAGGGCCATTCACCATACAGCTGAAGAAAACAAATTATTCGGGTCAGAAAATGCACCGGGTGCGATTGAATAGTTCACCCGCCTGCACGCTAACCCTAGACCATTCCTAAACAAGATTAAATAGGGCAACAGTCGGCTTCCTGAATCAATCTCTTCTCGTTCTTCTATTTCTCGTGCGTAGATATACATAATCGAGTCATGTGATCGTCGCTTTTAGAGATGTTATTCATGTAATAAATCAGCTTCAAGCCTAAAATTAGCTGCCAAAGTAAAGAAAGCTTACAAAGTGGGATAAACTGCTGAGATCAATTGCTTCCTTTGGCATTTTAATGACTGTTGAATGGATACGGAAGAGGAATCCAACAGCAATTTCATGTTTCTGGTGGTACCCAGACTAGTTGATAGATTGACTCAATTTTGTGGTAAGCTGTCAATTTTCGTTGATTACTATTGTAGGAAAACTGGTTTAGATTAATGATCTATGCTAGATTTCATGAAACTCAAATTTTAAATTATAATTTTTTTTAAAGGTTTTTAATAAGATAAATTTCCTAGTGATTTTCCCAAGTCTCATTCAAAGTAATATCTCAAATTAGGGAGAGGAGAAGCTTTGAAAAGTTGATTTTGAATATTGTAACTTGTAATTTGGATAGTAACCCTAGGCGAGCACAGTAGATTTATAATGAATTTTAGACATTGCGTACTTAAATAGATTAATGTTACCTTGCTTTTATTTTCAATGTCCTTACCTTACTTTTCTTTTAACGGTTGTAGGCATCTCCATATTCTTTTGCGAAGTCTATGGCTAATATGTATTTAATATGTTTAATTACTCCAATAAGTGTGTTAAATCAGTACTTTAAGTAGGTATTGCTCTTATTGTTTGACAGTATTTATGTTTTTTGTCATATTGTTGCTGTATGTATATGTTTTGATTTCTAAGCTTCACCATGACTCAGTTTATTTATTTAATTATTTCTTTATGACGTACTTATTAACTTTAAAAACATTTATGAAAATATTCATTAAAATCTTTACTTTGATTTAAACGCTTATATTTCCTTTCAAAAAAATTTATTTACATTTTAAAGTTAACTTGTCTTTTATTTTTCTCTAAAATGGTGAAGGACATGTGTACTTGTAATTGCTGTTTAGCAACCTTTTCCTATATCAATCTTTTTCCTATTCTCTACAAGATTGTTTGAATATGTCATATGTTGTGTGCATTTATTATTAGATAACAAAATGTTGTTACCAAAGGAAACATTCATATCTTTATTAACAGCCAAGCCTTGTGTGCATTTCTTTGGTCAACAACTTTTCGAAGCGTGCTAAACATTTGAAGTCATTTTCAGATTCGGAATTTAAATGGTTTGTATATATTTTAACTTGCCTTTTACAATATTATTTTATTATTTTTGATGTTCAAAAATTATTTACCTTTTTGCAGGCAAAAAACGTTCAACATTTTTCCACTTTCCACAGGTGGGAAGTTAATGAAACAGTGAAAAGTTTTATAAAAAATAAAACTTGTTTTGGTAATTTTATCAATCTTCCTAAGAATATAGAAGTTCCACGTGATGTGTTGAACTATCAGAATTGCCTATAAAACATTTTTTATTCGATGAGAAAAAAAAATTATTGCAATTTAGAAGATGTACGTATAATAACGGGATTGCCTATAAATGGCAAAGAAGTTACTGGCTTATCAAGCAGATTTTTGTCATTAAAATATTTGGGAAAAAATTTGTGTGGGGCCAAGTCGGGGAGGATAAAGTTGGTCAACTTAAGGGAACATTTTGAAGAAGCTGATGTTGACGACGAAGAAAATTTTCGAAGATATGTGCGTGCATATCTTTTATACTTGTTTGGATGTATACTTTTTCCTGACTTAACTGGTTCTTCTATTTCATCACATTTTTTGAGTTGTATGGAAGATATAACCATGTTAAATAGTTATTCATGGGATGGTGTATTTTTTGCATATCTTATGGTGGCCCTCGATAATTATGTTTGCAAAAAATCTTTTAAGGGCCCGTCTCTTTTCTTAGTGGTAAGTATAATACAAATCTTTTGTTTATATAATGCTTTTTTAGAAGAACTTTTAACTCTTATAATTTATTTTAGGTTTTTTTTAGCGTATTCCATCACTGATGTCAATATTTTTACGTGGAATGGACAACGATTTACCAAAGTCCGTACCCTTACTAGTCGGATGGGTAGATAAGATTATCAAGAGAGTCAATAACAAGCATCGAGATGTTCATCCTGAATTGATTGTGCAGGCATGCAATGTTTATGTTCCTAGTTATTTATACACATTCTTCTCTATTTTAGAGTAATTATATATATATATGTGTGTGTGTGTAGAGTGACCACATGATAATATGACGACCATATAGAAGGCTGTCAAGCAAAAATATGGAATGGATTGATGATGAAACTTTCAAAACAATGTTCTCTAGAACAATTTGCATTTGTTTTGACAAAACTGCACCCCATATTCTTGAGTTAGCTTGGAGGCAATATAGAGATGGAATAATTCCAAGTACAAGCATTCATACCCGTCTTGGGAGAATCACTTTGAAATCTTTAGCCGGAGTTCCCAGAGAAGAAAATTGGTTTGAAACATATTCCAAATACATCAACTTCTGACAAGAAAGACATTCACATTATGTTGAAGAATTTGATGGATATAAACCATTCGGTATACAATTAATAAGTAATATAATTACATAAACTTGATTTCATGTAATCATATGTTTATATTTTTTTTGGATGTATTTGCAAGGGAGAATGATGATGATGAGCAGCCCCAATCAGCAGCCCCAACCAGCAGCCTCGATGTACAGCACCAGTCAGCAGCTCCAACCAGCACTCCCAGCCAAATGCCATGCAGTCAGGTCCATGGTTCTCCACTGCACGCCTGAGCTACTGACAGAATGTGTTGATCTATCTCCTAAAGACTTGGAATGTTTAGAACGCGAATCATGTCTAACATCGCCCATTATGAACTTTTATATTCAGTATGAATTCATTTTATTAAATGCTGATGCCTTTAGTTTATCCTGTTTATTTTTCAATGTTCAAACAATCAGTTGTTTATTTTGCAGCTATCTTACAAGTCTTTCTGGAAGAAAGGATCTTCATATATTCGACACCTACTTTTACATTAAACTTAAAGAAACGATGGCTAGCAAGGTTTCATCTTTAAACGCAGTAATTTTCCAGAATCATGTTATATGTTATATAATGGCATTGAATCATCATAACATCTTAACAAACTTACAACTGCACAATCAATATCTATCTGTATGCTCTGCTTTGTCTATGACACATAGGAATCATGTAATTAATATTGACAAGTCAGTATGCCAGTTCCCCCAAAGTGATCTTGCTTGAGTTGCATGTTTTACCTTCACATGTAGTTGTTTGATTGGCATGCATTTTTGCTGATTGCTAGGACAAGAAGAGCAATTACCTTTTGAAGTTGAGACGGTGGTTGAATGGAGTCGACATATTTGAGAAAGCATATGTTCTGTTACCTATTTATGATGCGTAAGTTGATGTTATCCTTTTTATAGACAAAAAGCATTTTCTGAAATACAGAAATCTTGCATTTTTATTAATTTTTTTCTGTGGAGCGTCTTATTAGAAAATGCTTTGGATTTCAAAACCAGTTCAGCGATCCATGTCACAAGCTTGATAGATCATTAGATTCACTTAACCACCTTTTCCCAATGGGTGAAGTCAAAATTATAATTTTATTTCTATTTTTGTGTTTCTCAAAGGACATCCGTGCTGACTCAAGTGAACGTTATATATTTGTCTTTTTAGTGTTAAAGCGACGTGGTATCATTATTACTTGGGCCGTTACAACTGCCACCCAAAAAGTACTACTATAATAGGGTTAGTATGTCTATGATATGCACATAGATGTATTAGGGCTAGTTTTTGCATCATCAGACTATTTTTCCTTGGATGTTACAATATTAAAATTAAATGTCTTAATTCTAATTATAATGCTTGAAATATATGTTACATGTAATGATATGCATAGGGTTAGTATGCTCAGATGTAACAAGAATTTATGGAGTGTTTCTGGTAGTTATTTATACTTTTATTTATATTGGTTGTATAATTTGTACAATGGTAGTACTGAGTTTTATATATAGTTGGTCTCCTCATGATTATATCTTTTTGTCAGTCCTAATTTATTACATCATTTTTGTTTCAAACTAACATTGAAAGCGATCTGTATTTTTTTCTGAAATTAGGATGCATTGGAGTTTAATTATCATCTGTATTCCAGCCAAGAAAAATACATCAGGGATGCTTATACTTCATTTGGATTCTTTCACACTCCATTCCACTGAAAATATATCTGCCGTTGTTTCAAGGTAAGATACTTGCTGTTTATACAGTTAGCAATTCACCGTTGTTTCAAAGTATGCTACTTACTACCAGTAAAAAAATCGCTTGTAAAATCATTTCTGCTTTGGAAAATAGCGTTTTAATGAACATTTCAGTTTGCACCGCAAGTTGTTGGGTTCTCTACGGATCCATGCACAATGAAATTTTAGAAAAGAAGTGAATAATAAAAAAACAATAAATTATGCAGTAACGTCACACATTCGTAACAAGAATTATTCCTTAAAGCTTCTATCTAATATCACATCTCTAACGCAAGTCCCTAGAATTATCAAAAATTAAAGAATCAACAAATGATGTCCCGAAGTGTCAATGTTGATGTCAATGGGTGTGGCTCAATTAGGGAATTAATTGCCTAAACAATATATTTCCTTTTATTTTTTTAATTCCAAATATGGTATAGAAGCAGATTTTAAAATCTCAAACCTTGGTCAGGTCTTCAGATTGTGCTTCTTAAGAACATAGTTACATTTCTTTTGTTAATATAATTTTTCTGTTATACAAGTACAAATATAAACAGTAGAATGTGGTGTTGCAGGTATTTAAAAGAAGAATGGCACCATATAAAACAAAATTCACAAGAAGCAACAATATGGGAACATTTTCTTGAAATTCATACCTCTGCTTCCATGGTATAGATTTACTCACAATATATTAAGAGTTGCTTTTGTTTTGAAATGACCTTGTTTTGAAATCTCCTATCAGGTTCCTCAACAAACAAACACATATGATTGTGGGCTGTTCGTGCTACATTTTATAAAAAAGTTTATTGAAGAGCCAAGTGGAAGGATTAAAAACAGATACCATTCCCAGGTTGGAGAAATTTAGTTAACATCTTTGTAAGTAAATTGGGACTGTACTTAAATCTGACCAATGTCACAATAATTTTGTATTTTTTTGTTTTTACAGAAAATGGTAGGTGAAATGTTTGGTGAGAATTGGTTCCCTCATTCGGATGCTTTGTCATTGAGAGTCATCCTGAAAGATCTGGTTGAAGAAATTAAAGTCCGTTCAAGTAACTGGAGAAAAAAATTGTAAGTTGCATTGGATGCCATCGTTTCAGTATTTTTTCCTGACCTATTTAACAAATTATGATTTTAGTAGTGTATTTTCTTACAAACTGATGTTATCAAACCTTAGTATCATTAATATCATCTGTTTAATGACATTATGAGCCACTACACCCAGAAAAAGGCCTAGTATTGAATAAAATGAACTGATTTTATTACCAAATATTTGACTTATTACCATGTTCAGCTCCGGTCGGTTGGTAAACAATTGCAAAACAAGTGTTGTCAACTGACTAAGGAATGTAGCTGATGCAATAATAAAAGGTGTGAATTATGGCTGTCAAAATTTTATCCGACCCTTAAACCCAACCCTTTTAACCCAATTTTAATAGGGTTGGGTCCATACTAGTTTAATATTTTTTAGTATTGGGTCGACACCCACCAACTTCCTGAAAACAAAATACAACCCGCTCTTGACCCTTTTACCCGTTCAAGACCCAAACCCTAATTTTACAATTCGTTTCTGGAAAACATGAAGGCGGCGACTCTTTCTCCTTCCTAATCGGTTCGCTCAATTCAACTCGATGTTTTTCGGGGAATGTTATTAGCTCCTCATCTTATGCTTTACATCCCTCACTTTCTTTTTGTCAATTTTTTGTCCTTTTGAAAATCATTGGATAAATGAGAAATCAAGTAGACTTATTTTAATTTAGTAATCTGAATGGTTTAAAAATGTCTAACTGCTTATTTAAATGTCTAACTTCGCATTGGTTTGAGAAAGTTTGATTTAAACAAGAGTCACTGAAGATTCAATTTTTTTGTATATTTAGAGTGTAACTAGAGTAATGTTGTAGCTGTTCTGTATAACATTGTTAATTATATTATGTTGGCGCACTGCAATCCAAGGTTTCATAATAGTTTCCTTAATACCTAGATTAATATTAGTATGTTTACTATATGATCTGTACTTCATTTCAACTACATAGAAATAGGTTGTGTTGTCTTTTAAATGTTTGTAATTTGATCAGGGTGGCTAAAGAAAAAGATGGGTTTCCAATTCCATAGAAGTAGCCTATTTTTCACTGTCTTGTATGATGATTCACCATGAACACATATTTTCTGCCACTAATCTTGATGTTTTCATGTCATTTATACTTGGTAAATATATGTTGGGTGTCTGACTTCATTTTTTCTATTCAAATAGCTTATTCAAATATATGTTGGGAGCATCAAGGAAAAATTAAATATTCAGAAGTTGGAAGCGTTCGAAATATGAAGGAAAAATATTCAGAAGTTGGAAGCGTTCGAAATATGCAGGAAAAAGAAGCACGGATGAAAATACAAACGGAAAATTGAAAGACCAGAAAGAGGGTTTGGATGAGAACAAGAAGGGACTCATCAAGGTTGCAGATGTGAAGAGTCCTCCGTTCAAACAGCGAAAGAGGAATTAGTTGAAGATTTGAATGTAAAAATTAGTGAACTCAAAGGATACTGCTATAGATTGGAATAGATTCCTAATAAGCTATAGGAGATTTTTATTTGACATAGTTTTTAGAGGGGACTATTGCATTCGGCTGTAAAAATTGGTCCGTAAACGAATAGGTTTAGTTCTTGGTTAAATTGCATTCCCCACTTAGCTATTTTATTCTATTCCACGTTTTCAGCGATTCCGTGCAACTCACAAAGTTTGGTGAGTAAACGTTAGAATACTATTGTTGTGAGAATTTTCGTGTTTTTTTTCTAAAAATGCAAGGAGCATAAACGTTGATAACATGATGGCATTAATTTCATTTTTGAGCTTTAGTAGCTTTATTTTGACTTACTTTATATAAGGACAGAGAGCAAGAATAAGGAAGAGAAGGAAACTAAAATCACTAATGTCAACGCAAGAAAAACATAGAACAAAACTGAAACAGTGATAGTATACATCCTTAACCACTATTAATTTGAAGTATAGCTGGTTATGTGTGCTGCAGTGGATGATAAAATTTCTAGCTTCAAGTTCATTGTTATGATTTTGTGTGCAGCCTAAAATGAACCATGAGGTAAGCATGTTAATATGAAGTTACATTTTAAAAGCAATTCCAGTGTAATACTGAAAAGATGACTGAACTGTTAAACTAAATGGGAAAAGTAGCACATCTAGTTCATCACATTGATATCAAATATAAATGGTTAAGTTTGGTACAAAAATGTTTCCATGATAGTTTACATTATGTCCATGCCTGCAAACTGGTTATCATGCTCACTGCCATCAAATTATGTCATTCTTTTGCTCATTCTTCATTTTTGCAATTGCAGCTTTGTATGTCCCTGCTACAGCAATCTTCACACGCACGCACATGCTCACGCGAATCTGCATCGGACATCCTTTGTCTATTCCCTGTTTTACAAGGTTATAAAAATTTGATTCCAGTATCATTTTTGTTTCAGACAAACATTGAAAATTAAACCTATGAAAAAAAGAAGCTATGGTAGTTATATTTATCGATGGTACTGTTGATGTACTACGATATAATTACATGATCCATTGTTTGATAACATTACTCTCTTTTTGAATCAGATTATAATATTTTAATGAATGGCGAACCTGAGATACAACAAGAGCGTAAAGTAGAAGTGTGATGTAGCCGCACAAGACTGGAACTGTTGCCCTGCAGAAATGTCATCAAAAACTTTGTAAGTTTACTAAAAAATCAATTCTAACTAACAAAATCTGAAGTAGGAAGCAATGATTTTTTTTTTTGAAGAATTTGAAGCTTAATTACCCAAGACAGACTCAAACTACGATGTACCTGTAATTCTGATGGAAGCAGGGCTTTAGCCCATAATCATACTGCTCATTACTATGTAAAAGTCCTATTAACCATGATAAACATATTTGAATTATACTGGTGTATATAAAAAGTTACCCATATGTAAAAGAAACATGCAATCTAAATTGTTAAGACACTTTATAAATGTTACCGTAGAGTTGGTTTGCATTGTTGATTATGAATTTTGACTTACTATAGGGGGTTGGTTTGCGTTGTTGATTGTGCATGAGCTTGAGCTAATGCATTCTTCTAGTGTGTTTTTTACTTGCCCTCGAGATGCATTAACATCAATAGTATGACCATTATAATTGGTCTATCTTGCTTCAGTTTGGGATGCATAAACATATCTTTATGAATATTTTACTTGTAATGCCTTGAATATATAATGAACTAAAGACGTGCCCTTGGTCAAAAACCCTTTCTTATTTTGGATGTCATGATTGAAAATGATGGATTTGTTCTGTTAAAGAAGTTAAGGCTTTTTCTGGTTGTATGTTGGTAGAGCCACTACATGCAGCTTCGACATTATATGGCTTGTGTGATTGTTGGAAAGAATCAAAAGAACATGTATAAATACAAAATACAAACTTGCTGTGTAATAGAACATGGTCAAATGATGAGTAATTCAGCTGTGACAATTGTAAAGGCAAAGAAAGTTGGATTCGATAAATTTAGATGAAATTGTTTTATATGTTTTCTGCAAGAAATACGAATTCCTCATTTTTTACTTCCCCTTCAACCTACCTATTTTTGAATTTGAACTCGAACTAATTGGATCTTAAATGTTCAATGTCCCTTGAACAAATAAAAGAGTTATGTTCTATGAAGCATGGGTGCGGGTGCGGGTGCGGGGGTGCGTGATACGGGGATACGGAAATTCGGCAAATTCAAAAAAATGGGGATTCGGGTGCGGGGGATACGACAAATTAAAAATATTATATATATATATATATAATATTAAATAAAAGACATAATATTAAAAGGCATTCTATGGTGGCAAGTGGCAACTGTTATGTAAAGTATGGTGTTGCATTCATCAATCAATACACTGTGTCTATCATTGAATTAGGTAAAGTATGTATTAGGCAACTGTTATATTAAGTATTGGTGTTGCATTCATCAATCAACACCATTCTATGGTGGAAGATATTTAATCTGAGAATTGAAAATTAAACACGAAGTTGGTTAAAACTTTACTAAAAATTGAAGAAATAATGTTCAGAACCAAAGGTAAACCTTATTTACAGTTAACTCTTACAGAAAGATGGGCAAAGGTAAATTTAAGGGTTGATTCTAGGCACTAAAAATTAAAAACTGGGTTGAACTGGGTTGGGCAATAAAAATCGAGCACTAACTTCAACGCGTACTCTAGCAGAGGAAGACGATGGCAAAACTTTGGTCAGAGATGATTTGCAATATCCTTTATGCGGCAGCGGCGGGCTGAGGAGCGGCGGCAGCGACGGGCTGAGGAGCGGCGGCGGGATGAGCGGCAGTGGCGATGGTTGTCAGCGACGGCGAGAAGAGCGAAGGAGGATGAGCGACGGCGACGAAATCTCCAATTAGGGTTTTGGTTTTTCTCTCGATCGAAAGCGTCTGTGTTTTTTTTAATGTACTGCTGTATAATTACAATTTCTGCCCCTCCCGCACCCCATTTGGCGCACCCCCACGTATCGGTGCCTTGGAATACGGGGATACGCCACCAGGCGCACCCCGTACGCACCGCGGCGCACCCCCGCACGCGTGGCGCACGCGACACGCGCTTCTTCCCCAAACTGAAGTATCCCTGCTACGTAGGTTATGTTATATATATTATAAGATATCCGTGTTTCATTTTTTATATTATATATTTAATATCCATAAATAATTAACTAAATTGAGGAAAAAAACTCAAAATTCAAAATACTACTTAATGCTGATTAATAAATACTAATTTTTTTTATTAATTTGGATATTCTTCCATTTTCATATTTTATAGTATTTTGTATAACTAGTTTTTCTACAACTTTCCTTTATCCTTTTACATCCACTTCAATTATGTATAACGTTTTTCAAAATGATAATTAAATAATTTTTCTTTTATATTTCAGTTTCTATTTTTATTTTTAATCTTCTATCATTTAAATATAAAAATATCACATACATAAGTGTAACACTACCAAGGTAATTTATCTTTTAGCTTTTGTTTTCTAAATTTGTCTTTTATCATTATAATTACAAAAATTTCATGTATATACCATGGTTTGAGAACTCGGTTCCGGTCTCCTGAAATTTTATTGGTTTCGGTCAATTTCGGAAATTTCGGAAATTTCGGTTTTTGTTTCGGTTTCGGTGCAGATGTCAGATTTTTATATTTTTAACATAAAAGTACATATGTTGCTAACAAGGTAGGGTCTGATATTTTTAATATATGGCTATATTACTAATTTAGATCTATATATTATCTCAGTCCATATATTTTAATCACAGCCAGTATGTTTAAATAAAATTTCAGCCTAGATAAAATCTCAACCCACCCATTCTTAATTTCAGCCCAGATAAAATTTCTGCCCAGATAAATTCTTACATTACCCAAAGCCCCATCCATTCTTTTTTTCCTTTTATCATTCACACGTTTTAGAACAAATGAAAAAAAAAATCTCACCTCAACTATGCTCGAAATCAACATCACCATTCAAATTGCTTCCGTCGAAGATCGAATTGCTCCTCTCGCAGCTCGAATTGCTCCTCCTCCTTAATCCCGATGCTCGAGATGGGTGAATTTCTTATGCTCGACTTCGGTGGTGAGTTATGCTTTCGAATTCATGAATTTATAAACGATTTTGATTCTTTTTTTACTATATATTCAATTCGATTTGTTTTTATCTGTCTTTTACCTTTCTTTCTCACTCAATTCAATTTTTTTTCTGATTTCTTTTATTGTAAGTTGTTGAGATGAGATTTTAACATAATCTCGTCTCGCCTCCGGCCGGAACCGAACCGAGATGGTCGGAATTTCGGGGTTCCGGCCGGAACCTTACACCATGGTATATACTTGTAACATTGCATAGTTATCTTTCTTTTATATATTTTTTTATTCTAATTTTATCTTATATATATATATATATATTCCATTCTAAATACGAAAGACTGACATTGTAGATATTGAATTACATTATCATGTTTGAAACATAAATAAGAAAAGATTAGTATTATAAAATGGAAATAAAAAAATCTGTTTGTCTTTTTACATTATCTTTTATCACTTGTATCATATTCTGACATAAAGATTTTACATTTAAAATTTTAAAGTTGTAAATTTAAAATTGTAAAAGAGTAAATAGAAAGATAACTTTTTTTATGCTTTTAAAATAATAAAATTATTTGTCTTTGATCTTACAATTTATACTTTAATCTTTTATTTTTTTAATTAAATTAAATAATAAACTGTCGCATGTATAAATATAACCTTGCAATATAATTAAACTTCTATCTTTTGTTCTATCTTTTATCTTCCAATTTATAATTTACCATTTTATCACTCTTTTATTCTTTTAACTTTTGTATTATCATTTAGTTTAAAAACTAAAGATAAAAGTAATTAATTTGTGATTTTACAACTGAATACAAAAAAAAAATGAATACAGAAGCTTGTTTTTGATAGAAATCAATTTTGTATTTTGTCTTCTTATTAAACTTTTCAATTTTCTATTGTACATTTTTATTTTTCACTTTTTTAGAAAGGCTAAATGAACTTGTCATTTTATCATAACACTCTTTATGGACTTCTATCAAAAGTTTGAAGACAAATAAAAAGATTACGTAAGAATAAAAGAATAAACACAAATTATTTTACGTAAAAGGCTAAATTTTATTCTACTTTCATGTAAAATGATAAATCATTTTATTTTTACATATAAAAGTTAAGTGGAGATAAATGATCAGATGATATTATTATCGTTTCAGATAATGAATAGATATCAATACATATTATTGACAAAAAGAAACTTGTCTTCTGTTTTCAAAAGTCAAGTAACGTTTATCTTTTTGTTGTTGGAAGACAAATATAGATGAAATAGATGTATTAGCGGGTGCGAAAACAATTTTGTGAATTCAAATATCAACGAATCGGGTTATGCATGATTTCGTTGGAATTTGGCTTCAAAATCAATGTTGGTTTTTCATAGTCAGAATGTATCGGTATCAAATTATCAGCTATACTATATGAATTGGCAAAACCATGAGTATCCTGATAAGAACTCAGAATCATATGAATTGTTGCCAGAGGCATTGAGAACAAAAATGGCAGTTAAGCGGAGAAGCTCCAGCAGGAGGCAGCAGCTGCAAGCTTGAGGAGGAGGTGGTGGAAACACAGATGGAGGAGCAAGCACTGCCTTGTTATGAGCATTGGTTTCATTGCCGTTGTCAAAGGAGCTTGCATTAGATGTTCTACTCTTTTGTAGAAATAACAAGTGCAAGTGAAGCTATGAAGAGGAAAATTATTGTTCAAATTTGGTACAAGTTTACGTTAAATATATCTATGTTCTACCATTATATGTATAAATTGCACGTTAGTTGTATGAAACAATGTAATTAAAATTGTATGTTTGGCGGTATAATGTTTTTGGTTCTTAGAAGGCTAAAGCTGTAGAATGCAATGGTCTGATTTGATAATCTAGCTTTGTTGAGTAAGCTTTAAAACAAAAGAAGGTTTAATATATAGCTAAAACTGATCAAATGACTCTCTTACCTCTTTTCTCCTGCTAAGCACTTGTGACAAATGTTCTATATAGTAGTTCTTTTTAATCAAGCATGGAACCTGTACAAATTGTATTTATACATTAAAATCTTGACAAAGTTTTTACATATATTTGAAATAGTGTTTGAAAAAACTGAAATCATTTAGTAGCTTATTTGACTACTTGCAGGGAACACTCACCCTGGCAGTTTCATGTACAAATTTTCTATCTTTTAGTGCTTGTAGAAATTGGAAATATAATCCACATTAGGAAAATACCTAATATTATGCATAATGAACATTAATTTTATTAGATATGCTTAATAAGTGCCCATTGCAAAGAAAGCTTCAACTAAAACAGTAGCTGTTTATATATGTAGTAGGCGTTGGCAGGGCCGGCCCTGAAAATTGAGTTGCTCGACACGGTATCGTTTTGGTTGCTCTCAACTAACAATAGTCTCACGACAAATCATATAACATGGAACACGCTCATGTAAACAAACAGGTGAAATGAACATAGCAAACAAGAGCATCACTTACTTGATCATTACTGATTTCATATTACATGAAGAACATCCCTATGCAAAAACTGAAGAGTATAAACTAACGTGTTCCATATATAGCTTGATATATTTGGATTTTAGGAAAATAGCATAAGGGACAAACTTAGAAAAAAAATTAGATTGAAAGACGGTAGATTTAGTTTTTTGATTGAAAAACAATGCTAGTTATAACTAACATTTTGTATAGTGTAAAACTAAATATAATGCTGGTTATAACTAGCATTTTGTATAGTGTAAAAGTTGAATATAATGTTAAATATAACTAACATTTGTCTTTAGTCTACAAATAAAGCTTCATCTTTCGGTCTAATTTTTTTTTAAAATTTGTCATTTTTTCTAAGTCTCACTTTGGATTTTGTATGTTTGATAAATATGATTTATATTCTGAATTTGCCAAGAAAAGATCTCCAGTCGTTCAATTCAAGCTGAATCTTCAGCTGAAAGTTCAGGATCCTGAACTGGGCTTGGACGTCCATTTTATGGGCGCCAGGGCTTGGGCGTCCATTAAATGGGCGTCTAAGCCCAACCCCATACGACCCCCCCTTCTCCGCTACCGAACGCCTTATTCCGATCTGCAACGGCTATAAACGACCGTATTTTGAACTCCAACGGCTATAAACGGTCATATTTTGTCCCCAACGGCTATAAACGGTCATATTTAAAATTACAACGGCTATAAACGGTCATATTTGTGATTTCATTACATATATCGGACTATTTTTCAGATTGTAATACATACATGTCTTCTTCTATTACAATTATATTCTCAATTTCATAATATTGAAAGTATGTCTCATCATTTTCAATCATATACCGAAGCGATGAATATGGATAGTTGGAATTTTGATTCCCAACCCTTTCAAAATGTTCATCCCCAGACCGCTCCTCCTCTATCCTTCCATTCTTCTGCTCCATGGTCCGGCGATGAAGATAAAGATTTGTGTTGTATTTACTGTCATTTTTCTAACGACTCGGTAAAGGGGAATGACCAAAGTGGAGAGGCGTTTTAGGCAAAAGTCATGACTACGTACAATAAAAAGCATGTTGAAAAGACGAGGTCAATGTCTGCAATCATGGGTCGTTTCGGGAAGATTAATCGACAAACACAATTCTACGAGTCGCAGATTCACAAAATAAGAACAGCAAATCCAAGTGGAATGGGTGGCGAAGCTGAATTGGTAGCGTTTTGAAAAATATCATTTTTAATTTATATTCATTCTGATAACTTTGTTAATATATCATTTTGTGTTTTTGTTTTTTTAGAAGAGAATGGCGAACGATCAATTTTTGAAATTATTTCCAAGAGAAAATGGTACAAAGAAACCCCACTACTATAAGTTTGCAAACTGCTATGACTTGCTTGTTAGTCAACAAAAATGAAGCTCAAACACCGCAAAAAGCTTAAGCGATGTCCAGACGAAGTCGAAGGGCAAGAAAAAAACAAGTGGAACTAATTATAATTCTAGCCCAAACAATTCTTCTCATATGGACTCTAATGCATGCCCATATAACGAAGACGAAGATGCAGAACCCGCATTTGATGAAGATGCTAGACCGATGAGGCAACGAGCAGCTAAGAAGAAAATTGCTGTTCAATCTCAAATCGATTCTCGTTTAGCCCTAATGCATGAAAAACATACGAGAGAAAATGCAGAACGTCAAAGAGGGAGTGTAGAAAAGCTTGCCGTGTTAAAAGAACCGACCGAGATTGAGAAGGGCCGGTTTGAGCTAGAGCGGCAACGCCAAGAGACCTTAGTAATGAAAAAGGTTGTCACCGGAATGGACCCAATTACAATGCAATATTGGATGGAGTACAAACAACGCATTGTTGAGAGTAGATCGGGAACAAAACATATGTAGTTGAAATATTCATGTGATATTTTTAGTTATTGCAGTTTAAATATCCATGTAACTTCAGTTTATATTTTCAATCATGTGTTATTTTCAGTTTTAAAATATTCAATGAGATATCATTTATTTCGATGCATTCTGTAGACATCAATAAAGATTTACTTCACCAAACATAAATGATATTACAAACATAAAAATTATAGCATTCTACACTTAATTGCAGAAATAAAAAGGTAAACAGATGTAATTAAACAAAGATCCACCATCCCGAACTACTGATTTCCATGAGAATTCCAAATATGCTCCATTAAATCCCTTTGGAGTCTATTATGAATAGCAGCATTACGATATACTTCATGATGATCGTCATGAATTGCGTACTGTCCTTCATTTCGTAACGTGGCTGTGCGAAACAATTTGGGGGGTTGCCTTGCCCCATCATACTCGAAATCGGGATAGTCCATACCGCGTTCATCTTCAATGATCATGTTATGCAGAATTATACAACAGAACATAATTGTAGTCATTTTTGATCTCTTCCATAATCTACATGGATTGCTGACCATTGCAAACCTTGCTTGAAGGACCCCAAACGCCCTTTCTACGTCCTTCCTTTGTCCTTCCTGCATTGCAGCAAATTGTTTCTGTTTTGCCGTCATTGAGTTTGCAAATGTCTTTACAATCGTACTCTATTTGGGATAAATTCCATCTCCAAGATAGTATCCATGCTCATATGTGTTATGACCAAGAGTAAATGATACGAGAGTTGATTTACCTTGCGCCAAATCATTAAACAAATGAGATCGTTCGACAACGTTTAAGTCGTTAAGAGAACCTGGCATTCCAAAGAAAGCATGCCAAATCCACAAATCTTGAGAGGCAACCACTTCTAAGATGATAGTAGGTTTTTTTTCTTTACCGTTATATGCTCCATGAAAAGCTTTTGGACAGTTCTTCCACTCCCAATGCATACAATCTAGACTTCCAAGCAATCCAGGTCAGCCTTTGCTTTCATGCATTTCACGCAAGCGCGTTACATCTGCCTCGTTTGGAGAACGAAGATATTCAGTCCCATAAATGTCCACAACTGACTGACAGAAGTGATCTAGGTTTTCCAATGTCGTACTCTCTGCAATACGATATGCGTCGTCAAGGGCATCGGTGGGTGTACCGTACGCTAACATCCTCAAAGCTGCGGTCATCTTTTGATGCCCACTTAAACCTTGTTTTTTTGCAGCGTCCTGCTTGTAAACAAAATAATAATTATTCTGCTGAATACTTTCGAGAATTCTTAAAAACAATGGAAAACTCATTCTGAATCACCGTCTAAACATCTCTGGACCGTAAGTTGGATCACGGGCAAAGTAATCTTGCATAAGTGTTTTTTGAAATGCTTGCTGGTTACGGTTGTTATATTTCCGACCCACAACTGAACCGCCATGTTTTCCAGAAGTTGAACCGTATGCTTCACGGTATATCTCCATCAGTTCCTCCTCCTCTTGTTGATGCGCTAACGCATACGCTTCTTCTTCAGAGTCACTAACGCATAACAATATAGCTTTTAGTAAATTTCCAGACATTGTTTGATATTTGAGGATAGTTGTTTGATATTTGAATGTTTTGCTAGACTTAATTGTGGTGAACAAGTATGAGATCCATATGGTTATATATATAGGACTAATTCTTGAGTGGAGAGAAGGTGGCATAGTGTGCGGTCAAATCACGTACTGTAGTCACGTTCATTTGCCGGTCAAGATTCTCTGCTTTGTTGAGTGGAGAGAAGGTGGCACGGTGTGCGGTCAAATCACGTTTAATTAATTTATACAATCTAGTCACACATACACACAAATTAATTTATACAAAAATAAGTGTGCACTGTGCAAATAACAGCAGGTCGGCCGACCGACTAGAAACTTCGGCCGACCGACTCTGTGTCCAGTGCACAGATATGCACCGTTTTTTGTTCACGTCTGTAAACTCAGCTGACCGGCCCAGGTTTCTCGGTCAACCGACCAGAACATAACGGCTAGTTTTCTGAAGAGGTGCAATTGTTCATGAAGAGGAATGTCCTTTAATCCAACAGATATGGACACAACTCTTGATTGAAACTCTTCATGAAAGATTGTAACTATTCTACAACTATATAAACATGTTCAATTCACTTCTACAACCACCGATTCTTGTTTTATAATTCTGGAATCTATTCTCTATTTATTTCTGCAAATAAAAGCATTCATTCTTATTTAATATCACTAGAATCCTTGATTTAATTCATATACTTCAATTCTACGTGATTATCTTCCTTCTAAATCTTCACACACATATATACTCTTGAGGATTTGATTATAGGAAAGTTGTACTATCAAAAGACAATCAGTGTTATTCAGAACACATTCGTCAACAAGCTATTTGTATTAAGTTGAAGTCCTCTTCGGCTGTTGAGGCGGAAAAATTCCTGTTCGGCTGCTCAGGTGTCGTATACCTATTCCTCCGGGTTAAGTGAGGGGTTTAGTTTAAATCCAGAGGGTATTCTGGGACTGGACGTAGAACAGGAAGTTCGAAGCAGTATAAAAATTCCTGGTGTGCTTACTTTAATTTTTATTTTACTACTATTATCAGTTTCCACATTTATATATCATATTACACGATCCTTAGTACCACGCGTACACTTTCATCTCCTATGGGACTCATAATAGGAAGAAGCCTTCCAGGCCGAGCGAAGGTTCCCGAGCATCAATCCTTTTCCAGACGTAGTACCTGAAAATAAGAAACGAAGAGAGAGTTAGTGATTTCCTAAGTTGGACGATCTACAATTGTGAATCATGTAGTGTAGTGAAGTGTATGCATGTGCAACCCCCCGACCAACCGGAAATGTCGGCCGCACCCATAGCAAGCGACCCGCTCAGTTCAAGAGCATTATCAAGCTCCTCCATCCCGACGTCGTGTTGAGACGACACAAAATCCGAAATCGGAATATTAGCAAGCCCTGCAAAAGGACTCTCTACTTGTGGAGGAGGAGCCTCTGAAATTCTAATCCCCGGGACGGGCAAGGACACAACCACGAATTTAAATCTCTCGGATTTAGAACGCTTGTGAGCAACAGCCTTGCCTTTTCTCTTTCCTCTTGAATCCTGGACATCGAAAGAAGGCCCAGTTGGGAGCTCGGTATCGGTAGGCGTTCTCTCCAGATCAACTTCTTCGGTTATCACGACTGCGGGCGCTTGGCGTTTCACTCGTTTCTTCGGGACCACTCTAAGTATCCCTTCAAGCCGTATGCTCTGCCTCCGTTCTATCAGCCCGACAGTCCTCAAATTTCTGTCTGTCAGAACCAAGTCAATATGCCTCTCTTCGCCCGAAAACGCTTGGAGGATCCGAACTAGCTCTCTGAAGTATGCACCGTCAGGTCGAGAGATTGCGGCTGTAAAAGAAGAGAAGTGTATCAGTTTTGAAATCGGTTATTATTATCTCAATAACTCAAGAGAAAGATTGCAGCACTTACGTCTATCCAACCATCGCCTAGCAAATCTAGGGGGGCACCGAACGTAGAACCATTCGGTCTTGAAGTAACTTAGCCTTCCCCAGGAGCCCATTACAATGTGGCAGTTCCTGACCGCTTCCAAGAAGGTGAAAGAAGGGCTGTCTCCACGGCTCTTGACGTTAAATAAATATCTGATCTTGATCGGCTTTGGTGGTCGAAAGAGGATCTCCATAAACAGAATGAAGGTGCTGTTCAACAAAGCATACCCGTTGGGATGTAGATGGGATGGAGGAATGATAACATCTCCCTTATATATTGATTGAAGGGAGGAAGTGTCCCCGCTGTGCAAGCGTGACGGTTGAAAGCAGTAAACCCCTCCGGGGGATCATGTGGCCTGTCGTTTGGCCCAGGCAGTAACACGTCGTCAAGCGACAAACCGTGCCTTAAACAAATCCGTCCTAGCATATCCTCGGAGATACCCGACGACACAGAATCTTGTGGACTACAAATAAACCGAGCCCCTAGACGCTCGTCCGGAACTGGGTCTATAACTTCGGCTTCAATAACCGGTACTTCGATGGTTGAAGGAATTGAACTCGGGAGTTCCTGCTACTGAGAACTTGAAGGTTCCATGGCTAGCTAGCTTATGAAAAATCATTGTTAAACAGACAGTAACGCTCGTGCATCCCCCAGTGTAAAGTGTGTGAGTGTGTTGTGCAGTGTAGTATTGTATATCGTTTAAGAAGTTCTACAGAATTGGAAGAAGCATGTAAACGACGAGACTTCGGAATTCAGTCGGAAGGACCGTCATCGCTGACCGTCACAACCGTGCCATCCAATTATTAGCAATCAGTCCAAGTTAAAGTTTGTTGAAATTTTTTCAGAGTTGCAATTCCATCGACGAGCTTCGAAGGGAAATCAAATATGCAGTTCGAAGGTCAAGTCTAATTATGCTAAAAATGAAGCTCGTCGGAGTTAGATGTTCAGATGCGCAAGGTTTTTTCAATATCATCGAAGTTAGGTTCATTATCAATCATCGAAGATTCAAGTTTGAGTCGATCGCTCAGGTTCAAGTTCGAATCGCTCGCTAAGGTTCGAGTTCAAATCGATCGCTCAAGGACACGTTCGTATTGGTCCCAAGGCTACACAGTTCGACTCGGTCCAAAGCCACCCCCTTCGACTCGATCTAAAGGCTACGCAGTTCGAATCAGTCCAATGCCTCCACTTCGACTTGGTCCAAGGCCTCCACTTCAACTCGATCCAAGGCCGCCGCTTCGACTCGATCCAAAGCCATCCACTTCAACTCGATCAAAGGCCATTATTTCGAATCGATCAGACGCAACCCCTTCGTATCAATCTACGTATTCAAAGCACTTGATTCGATGCAAAGCTCAACCATCGATCGATACGAAGGCCTCCGTCTCATCATCTCGAAGCCCCTACTCTAGATCGATGCGAAGCTGAGGCCAAGGAATCTTCGATCGATCATGACTCTGGTTGATTTGGTGTTAAAGATCGAGTCTCATCGTTTACGCGTTGGATTCGCTTATTGGATTACCTAAATCTGACAGTTAGTTCGAGTGATTGAGGATCTGGATCGGTTCGAAGGCAAGAATGTTTTCTTCTTTCTTCTCGAGTCTCTGAACGATACGAAAGCAAGGCAGGAAAGCAAAAGGTAAAAAGTGAAAAAATGGCTAAGTACACGATATTTATATGGATTCGAAGGAGAGGTGAAAAAACGATATGCATTCCAGTAAACACGACCGGTTGCAGCGTGTCGCCTGCACATCGATTCGAATAGGCTGTTCGACTCCATGGACTCGAGTCTACATCGGTGCGAAACCCTCCTTTGAATCGATCGTCTTCGACTCCGTCTCCAGTGCATCGATGCGAAGCTCCTCTTCGTATCGTTCATCTTCGACTCCATCTCCGGTGCAGCAATAGGAGCAATCAGTTCGACTCCATCGATACGAAACCACACTTCGTATCGATCATCTTCGACTCCGTCTCCTGTGCAATTCGACTCCGTCTCCTGTGCAGTTCGACTCCATCAAATCACGGCTCTCAGAAGCCAACTCCATCGATACGAATTGACTGTTCGTATCCAACGACTCCAAATCAATCGATTCGAAGTGCGCAGCAGGGGTTGTTCGGAAGGCATTGAACTCTATCGATACAAACGACCATTTCGCATCCATCGATGCAACGAATACTGATGCAAAAACAATGTTTTAACCTTCTACATCGATTCAGGAGAGGATCGATAAGAAGGAGCATTCAAAAAAAACCATCGAGCATTGTTACAACGAATTTCACGTCGGTTCAGGAGAGGATCAATATGGAATTCAATATAAAATAAACTGACAACGACTCGTGAACGTACAGACGACCGCGAGAGTCAGATTAACCTATATGCATATATGACGGACTAATATTCAATATTCTAGATTTACAGGAATTGGAAACTCACCCGATAACAATAACAACAACAAACGGCTAATCACTAGCATACAGCAATCAGTTGCAACAATACAGGGTACAACAGTTGACAGTCAACAGTTTACATTATCAAGAAAAACAGTCGAAGGTTGCAGCTTTCATCGGAAAGACGATAACTATTTATAATACAGATTGCAGCATTTCAAAGCACATCATGTTCCCACAAGACGTACTTTGGGGGGCAAATGTTATCCCGCCTTTTGGCAAGACCGTGACACCAAGAACTTAACTAGAAACCAAAGAAAGTTCATCCAAGAAGATCGGCTATACGCAGGCCCACTATGGATATCGACAAATTTTGTCCGAGTCCGGATCGAGCCTAAATTGATATGACACAACAAACGAAGCTATGAGAGTCAACGTTCCAAATTTTAGGTCAACCCGAGTTCGTATGCTCAAGTTACGATCGATGCAAAATTTGATAAAAACAGCCCCTGTGCGAATCGCTCAGTTCGAATCCATCAGAAATGACTACTTCGACTCGCTCCACTTCGACTCGCTCCGCTTCGCCTCCATCTTCAACTTGCTCCACTTCAACTCGCTCCGCTTCGCCTCCATCTTCGACTCGCTCCACTTCGACTCACTCCGCTTCGCCTCCATCTTCGACTCGCTCCACTTCGCATCCATCCGAAGAATTCTACTTCGCGTCCATCAATGCGAAGCAAGGCACAACAGTCAATACGAATAAACGCCACATCACCGAGTCAAATAGAACCGAGTCGAACAAAGAGCGAGTCGAACGAAACAGTCATCCGAGAATCCCAATTTGTATCGATCATATCTCCTAATCTACCGGTCCAAATGCTATGAAATTTTCACAGAAGACTACGTGCATGTTAAAGAATGTCCACACCAAATTTCAACTCCATTGGATGAAATCTTGGTCGATACGAAATCTGTTCGTATCGATCACGGATCGGACCGAAACTTCACGGGCTTGGGCGCGCGGGCCTGGTCACGTGCCAGAGAGGGTCTCCCGAGATCTGAACGCAATACCAGCCTCCTACACCTATAAATAGACCCCCAAAGCTAACAGAAAAGGGGTTCTTCTTCTTTTTTGAGATCTCCAACGCCCAGACTCTGCCGGATCCAGATCTGAACTCCATTGCTGCTGCTACCAACGAATTTCACTGCTGCAAATCATAACTACCTGTTGTAATTCATTGAATTCACTTGTAATCGTCAAAGATAGATCAATAAAGCAAACTAATTCATAGTGGACGTAGGCAATACGCCGAACCACTCTAAATTCTTGTGTCTCCTTGCATGTTAATTATTTTCATATCAGAGATTTGGAGTTTTTGTTAGATAATTCCTCTTTTTCCATTTAATTTCTTCACTTTATCTCTTCAAAAACTTCCAAAGAGTGTTGTGCCCAATTTTGGTACAAATAATTAGTATATACTCAAATAAGAAGAATCTCACGCACCGATTTAGCATGATCCTCTCCTTTATGATGTGAATCCTCCTTTTTCTTTGTTATCTAGAAATTCCTCACTTTTAAATTTTCAAATTCTCGATAATTTTGATTTATTTGTGTAGCTCTCTTTATGGTGATAGATTTTATATGTTGATTTATTTAATTTGGATTTTTTTCGAATATACTCTAGGAGAACCCAACGGATTGATAAGCTCCTGAAAGGAATTAAGTTGGTGTCTATCCACTTCAACTCATGGCACATATAATCTCCGATATCATTTGATTTGGATTTTATTTTGGAAAATAGTGATTATGTAACGACCCGTAAAATTTAACCGTTTTAATAACGTTATTAATTGAAATTTTGTTAAATTTTAAAAGATAAAATTTTGAAATATAAATTTGATATTTGGAATGCGTTTAGTTAAACATAGCAACTGGTAAATTTTCGTCCAAAAATATGAAAGTTTATTTCGCGCGTAAATTTACTTCAATTTAATCAGTTAAAAAGCGATGAAAATAAAATGTTTCCGAAACCTAAATGTTTCTACATAGAAAAATTCTAAACCATCTTCTGAGCAAGTTTTCAGTTTGCCGTTTTTCCAAATTCGGACATCTTTGGCTCCGTCGATCTTATTTTTCAGCGTTTTTCTTGCATTTTCCGCTATTAGAAAATTCGAATTTTTATAATTCAATCATACCATTGATATTTGTATACCATTTTGATCGTCTCGTCGTGCTGATCTCTACGGTATATTTATTTCTGTATTTCGAGGTCCGGTACACATCAGAATCCGTGAAAACATTTCCGTATCGGTACTTGTTTCGTGCGTTTTGATTTCTTGGGTCTATTCAATCCCCACGTGTATTAACCCAACGGCTATTTGCTTTTATTATCTCCCTAAATTCAGGTGTGACTTTTCCATTCCCTTTGATTTGATAGATTTGTTGCAGTTCTCTATTTTTCCTCTCTGTCTTCATTGCTTTATAAAAGAAAGAAACTGTTCCACCAAAACGTAAATAATTTATTGTAGCCAGCAATTAATAATTTCTGATTTGACCTGTTGTGACTTTTACTATCCCCTGTTTTCACTCTTACGTTGGTTCGATTCATTTCTTGTTTGTTTGCTTCTTTTCCGGTTCGATATATTTTTCAATGCGTTCATGTTACATATGCGTTTAATCTTTTGGGCTTTCATTTTTAGTTCATTTCTATTCTTCCCCACTTCTCATTTTCTCACGTTTATATTTCAAGTGCCTGGCACCTCATTCTCATTTCTTCTTTTCTCCTTCCTCCTCATTTTCTTTCTTCTGCATAAATTATTACAGTAAGCTCTAAATCAAATTTCTCCTACCTCCTCTTTCTTTTTCCCTGTGCCGAAGCAACATTCTCCCTCTCCCCTCTGACTTCACACGTCCAGCCGTAGCCTCCGACCCAAGCCTTAGCCATCGCCACTTTCCCTCGTCCACCGGCCTTCTCGCCATGGGTTCCTCCGCCGTGAGCCACTTCCCGCTTGCCCTCCTCTTCACGCACCTGAGATTGCCCTCCCCTCTGCCACGTGAGCCACCTTCCACCGAAACCCAAGCGCCGCCGAGCATCCTCTCCGGCCTCCGCCTTCATGCATTACAACGCGTACTGCCATGACCGTCCATACCACTTCGGCAGCCCACCATCCCACGACGCTGAATCACCGTGCCTCTCCACCGTGGCCAACCCTCCCCTTTTCAGCTCAAACCTAGACTCCCCTGAACCGAGGTAGTCGAGCTATCCCTTTCGCCACCTGGCCATCACCGTGTACCGCATGCTCCGAACTGCCAACTCAGCACCATCTTAGCCTCGCCGCTTCGCCTTTGCAGCCTTCGCATATATAGGTATATATATGCCACGTGTCTCTCCTGCTATATGTTGGTATACTTATAATATATTGGCTTTGTGAAATGATTTTGCGCATGATCTATGGTTATATGCATACGTAAAGTTACTTTTATAAATTACATCATCGGTTGACTTTTACAAATTTATATAAAGGTTATATAAGATTTGTAATGTTACTAACCATTTTATTATGAGTGGTATAATGTTTGTAAAGAAGGCATATTAGCCTGTACACGTACAATGGCATATTAGTTGTATAATGTTTGTAAAGAAGGCATTTTACAAATAGGTAGAGGTTATATTTTGTTATATATAATGAGTTAGTATATGAATAATATGTTAATTTCTTTATGTCGGTTAGTGTCTGCATAGTTTGTTTAGTCACAGTTTGCAGTTGATAAGGCTTCTGATTTTATATCATCTATTTCAAATTTTTGCTTTTAATTGTTTACGTATGTGATAACATGAGTTTATGTAGTTTTCGAAATAACAGCAGTTAGACTACATGTTCACGATATCATATCTCACTCATGTTTTATCGGAATTGGTTGATTTTATTTTTAAAAAGGAGTCAAAGTTACCTAGTTTATGCCTGTCAAATTTCAGTAAAATCCGACATCGTTTGATTAGTGGTCGAGGATCTGGAAATTAGACCCAGACAGCTGTTCTTTTGTATTTGAAATTATTTACACTGCTGCAAACACGACCTGAGTTCATGTTTGACGGATCGTATTTCTTCTGTCTTACGTCGGAATGGGTTGATTCTATTTTAAAAAAAGAGTCAAAGTTACCTAGTTTATGCCTGTCAAATTTCAGTAAAATCCAACATCGTTTGATTAGTGGTCGAGGATATGTAAGTTAGACCTAGGCAGCCGTTCTTTTGTACTTAGAAATTATTTTACACTGCTACAAACATGGCCTGAGTCTATGTTCGTGACATCGTAACTTTTCTCGTCTTTTGTCCAAATCAAGTGATTCTTTTGCAGTTTGAAATAAAAGTTTTGATTTTTATTCATACCAAATTTCAGACCATTTCGATCTCGGTAGCACATAGAATTTTATTGTTAAACTTTGACGCAGGACATGTTTTATTTGTTGCTATGATGAATGTTTTGATTTGATTTCATCGATTTCTGTTATCAGCTTTGATCTTTGAATTCGTGCCGATTTGTTTTGCTTGGATTCGTAACTCAATCTCTATGTCTGTATCAGTGTGTGTATCCGTGTCATCTTCTCGTGCATCTCTAGCCTCGAAAGATGAGCAATCACTCACGATTAATGTTCTTATATTTATTAAATTTGATTTCAATTGAAACGACAATTGAAATATGCTGCTGTTAGTTATTTATATTGCTATATCTATGACATCAGCTGTATCTGTTCACCTGTGACACCTGACATCATTATCTGTTATTTATATTGATATATATATGCAATCATCTGTATCTGTTTACCTGTGACATCTGACACCCTTATCTGTTATTTATACTGATGATATATGCCTGTTACCGTTGTTATATTTTTATCATATATGTTATCACTCTGCAAGTTCCTTGTTAATATAGAATCACTATGGGTTGAAATGATACATACCCGAACAGACTTTAGAATAGGAGAAAATCGTTATGGGTTGAAATGATAAACCCAAGCGATTTTCAAATTAAATTGAATTTGGGATTTCGGATTGAAAAGATATATACCCGAATATATTTAAATTGCGGATTGAAATGATAAATATCCGTATCACTTGACCATAGGATAGAAAATTATATACAGACACTGATGGTCTATATATAAATGTTTTGAAAAACATTTCTACGGTTTTGAAAGAAATATGGTTTTAATAAATAATGATTTTAAAGATTTATTAAAGTTGATTTAATAAAGTTGATTTGAATCAATATGAAATATGTTTAAGTATTTATGTAAAAATTTATATTTTTAAATATAGAATTTATAATGTTTCAGGTTGAAAGATAAATTTGAATTGATTTGGAATTCTTAATTATTTAAGAATTATACTTAAATAAGTTGATTTGAAATCTATTAGAATTTGAAATTTTAAGATATGTTTTATAACTTGAATTAATTAAGAAATGAACTTAAAAAATTTGTTGGAAAGTAAGTAACGAAATTAATGGATTTAATTGTAATAAATAAATGAATTTAATTTTAATAAATCAATGGATTTAATTGTAATAAATCAATAGATTTAATTGTAATGAATGATTGGATTTAATTGTAATAAAACAATAGATTTAATTGTAGTAAATGAATGGATTAAATTGTAATAAATCAATAGATTTAATTGTAATAAATGAATGGATTTAATTGTAATAAATAAATGGATTTAATTGAAATAAATCAATGGATTTAATGGAATTAAATTAATAGGATTAATTGTAATAAATGAATGGACTTAATTGTAATAAATGGATTTAATTGTAATGAATTAATAAGTGGACCAAATTGAAATAAATTAATGGATTAAATTGAAACGGATTAATAAATCTATTTAATTAAATAAACGGATTGACACATTTAATTGAAATGAGATTTGAATAAGTAAGTTTTAGAATCTAATAAATTGACTTTATTAGATTCGAAATAAAATATAAATTGAATAAATTTAATAAATTTGGAATTTGTTATAAATTTAATTTGAGATTAAGTAACAAAGTGACTAAAAGGAATGCAAAACCAACAAAAGTTAAAGTTTTGATTTAGCGAATTGTGAAGTGTCAAATTTTGAAAGTCAAACTTGCAACTTGACTTTTGGACTTTGATTTGTTTAAACTTTAATATTAAATGACCATCGGGTAATTAATGCGTAGTTATTAAAGAGACCGGGATTGGATATGGACATACTCTCTGTCGATACCGAAAACCACTTTAATAACTAATATACGCGGAGTGTTGATCCAGAACGAAGTGGATGGTTTTGGTGAACGCGTTGACTGAAGAAAGAGAACGATTTTGGATGACCCCTGACATGACTAAAACAGGAGCCGCGCCGGGCCATTGAGGATCGCCATCTCTAGCGGACACACTTCTTCGATACCATATCTATTACTTTTGTGATTCGATTTGGGTGCACCCCTCGATTATGGGAGTGTTGTTTCGCGGTGTTGGGGTAGTAGCTGCTATGCCCAACATCAGTCCGGATCACGCAACTACTAGTATCCTAGTTGGTATCGCCTCATGTACCTTGTCATACTGATTATCCTATTCGTGACCACTACGATTTTGGTTTGTACCTTTAGTATATGGATTGCCCTCTAGTGACTTCCGGTTTTGGGGAAACTACGGTCTTGTATATGCTCTTGGGAATAAAAATGTGTTAAGGGTGGAATGGACCATGACTTAACGCTATTTTGATATCGTACTTTACTGATTAGACATTATCTACTTAGCGCACACTACTACATAGTAGATAGTTTAACGGATCCTTAGAGGATGGTTATCTCAAACATCCTTTGAGTTACTTGTATTTCAGTTGTTATTTCACTTGAGTTGGATTTATTGATATAAGAATGTTAATCCTGACTCGAGTGTTTTGTGTTTTCTTTACGCTCGGGTCAGACTGAGTGATACTGTATTTGAGACTCACCATTGGAGTTGGAGTTTCGCTTGGAGATCCAGCTATCTATCCAGCTTTCAGATATTCAGTTGATTCCAGTGATGTATTCTGATATTGTATTTGACTATTGTATTCGAGACTTCGGTTGTATCTTGTTTAACTCTGTTATTTATATAGTAGCTTCATGAACTACTATTCTTTCGTTTCCGCTGCATTATTGTTATATTACTCTGTGTCTGTGTCTGTGATCTGTGATTTTTTTATTTACTGTATATGTTGAGTTTTGCCAATTTAAATTAACAATTTATTGTTTTGAATTATTCAAGTCTGACATGTGTGGATTTATTGTCGATTTGAATAGTCCAAAATAGTGGGTCGTTACAGTTGGTATCAGAGCTTTGGTAGCTCTAGGCAAAACTTAACATATATGGTAAATGTATTTACAGAATCACTCTCATTCGAGTTTCAATCTCTTCCTTTTGACTCGATTCCTTTGAATTTTGGAATGTTTCCTGCGGTTCCAAAAATTCATTCGTGTCCCTCACTATTCGTCTTCTTTCAATTCTGGAGCACCATATAACTCCATTTTGAATGATATCTATAATAAATCGGCGGTCTTGCCAATATCTGAATAATTTGTACAAGAGTGAAACTCCTGTACAACCAGCATTGATTCACCGAAGATTTCTGTATCTTCGGTTTACGATGCTATCTATCTCCTTCTATACCTGAATTCTATTTCTTGAGATCGAATGTCGATTTACCTCGGAATTCCACATCGATCTTATTCTTGAAGTCACGGTCGACCCGGTTAAGGTTGCCCGTGATTTATATAAACTTATCAATCTTCCTACTTTGTTATTTAATCATCATATCTTTGTTTCGAACTTATCTTCGAATCAAAATTCTCTTTGATTTGAGTCCATCAAATTTGAATTCCTATACTCATTTTGAAATCCATCCTTGTATTGTCGTGCGAGGTAGTACATTTGTTATTAATATAAAAATGTTTTCTTTATTGTGTTGTTTGAGTTGTTGATGTTGATTTGGGTTTTCGATCGATTCGACTGATCAACGCTATCGATAGGATTTCCAAAACACTTGAACAGAGCAAACTGACATAATAGTATTTTCAAAATTTGGTAAATAAAATAGTATTGTATGATTATGTTTTATATAAGTATAAATTTTCTGAAATTGAATTGTTAATTGAATTGGTTATCAGAAAGGTAATATTTGATTTTCACTATTTGTTTTGTAAATCATTGATTATTCCAACATAAAAATAAATGGAATTATAAAAGTTGGTTTATAAATTTATTTAGAAATTTAAATAAACTTAAAGTAAGAATTTGAGAATTTAATTTCCTAAAATTTCAAGCTTTGGTTTAAATTTTTTTTTTTTTAAAGGTATATTATTGAACGTATTTCCAAATAGAAACTGTTTTCAAAGAATTTTAAATATTGAAATAAGTGCTCTTCTCTTTGTCACTGGAAAATAATTTCGGTGATGGCGGCCGCATCATCGACATTCATTTTCGAGTTTCGAAGTGGAGAGACTATTCTGTAGCTTTGCTACGGTTTTGTTTTGAAAAAAATATATTTTGATTTGAATTTCTTCAGTATAATTTGATTTATATATATAGGTATCTTATTTTAAAAATTTAATTTGATTTGATATAAATATATAGATATATCTCTAAATTGTTAGAAGTAAATCGGAGATTTAAATTCTTAAATTTTAGGTTAAAGATGATTTCAATTATAAACTGAATTTGAAAATTTTGTATAGTACTAAATTTCATTTCATTATAACTTACCTAAATTATTCAGAAGTTAAAATGTAATTGGATAATATACAATATAAAATGGTTTTATAAATAAAATTTGAGTGTTTATAATAAATGTTATACACTTAGATTTTAATTATAAAAAAAAAGCTAATAAAGATGATAGAATAATAAGTTAATTAAATGAGATGAATATTAAAAAACAAAATTCTGAAAGAATTAACAAACTGAAATTAGATCAACTTATGGAAATACCTTGAATTTAAAAGTAATTAGTAAATATAAATTAATTTAAATCGAAACTTTTATGGTTTAAATTAATTTATATGGGTTAAATATATGTGATTAGATATATTAAGTAGAATAAATTTAACAATAATTTGGAATAAAGAAGAATTTAAATTGCTGAAAAAAAATATGATTATAATAAAAGACTATTCAAATTTATGGTTTTAGAAAATTGTAAATTGAAGATAATTGGATAATAAGATAATGAATTTAGAAATAGTTGAGATTGATTTTAATGAAATTAAATAGATTAAATCAATTGTTGAATATCAATCAATTTAAATTTGAATTTATATGGTTTAAATTAATTGTTACCTGTATTCCAATCTATTTTCTTCTGGTTGTTTCTATCCTCCTACCTCCTTCCTTTTCGGGGACGAAAAGTTTTGAGTGGGGGAGAGTGTAACGATCCGTAAAATTTAACCGTTTTAATAACGTTATTAATTGAAATTTTGTGAAATTTTAAAAGATAAAATTTTGAAATATAAATTTGATATTTGGAATGCGTTTAGTTAAACATAGCAACTGGTAAATTTTTGTCCAAAAATATGAAAGTTTATTTCGCGCGTAAATTTACTTCAATTTAATCAGTTAAAAAGCGATGAAAATAAAATGTTTCCGAAACCTAAATGTTTCTACATAGAAAAATTCTAAACCATCTTCTGAGCAAGTTTTCAGTTTGCCGTTTTTCCAAATTCGGACATCTTTGGCTCCGTCGATCTTATTTTTCAGCGTTTTTCTTGCATTTTCCGCTATTAGAAAATTCGAATTTTTATAATTCAATCATACCATTGATATTTGTATACCATTTTGATCGTCTCGTCGTGCTGATCTCTACGGTATATTTATTTCTGTATTTCGAGGTCCGGTACACATCAGAATCCGTGAAAACGTTTCCGTATCGGTACTTGTTTCGTGCGTTTTGATTTCTTGGGTCTATTCAATCCCCACCGTGTATTAACCCAACGGCTATTTGCTTTTATTATCTCCCTAAATTCAGGTGTGACTTTTCCATTCCCTTTGATTTGATAGATTTGTTGCAGTTCTCTATTTTTCCTCTCTGTCTTCATTGCTTTATAAAAGAAAGAAACTGTTACACCAAAACGTAAATAATTTATTGTAGCCAGCAATTAATAATTTCTGATTTGACCTGTTGTGACTTTTACTATCCCCTGTTTTCACTCTTACGTTGGTTCGATTCATTTCTTGTTTGTTTGCTTCATTTCCGGTTCGATATATTTTTCAATGTGTTCATGTTCCATATGCGTTCAATCTTTTGGGCTTCCATTTTTAGTTCATTTCTATTCTTCCCCACTTCTCATTTTCTCACGTTTATATTTCAAGTGCCTGACACCCCATTCTCATTTCTTCTTTTCTCCTTCCTCCTCATTTTCTTTCTTCTGCATAAATGATTACAGTAAGCTCTAAATCAAATTTCTCCTCCCTCTTTCTTTTTCCCTGTGCCGAAGCAACATTCTCCCTCTCCCCTCTGACTTCACACGTCCAGTCGTAGCCTCCGACCCAAGCCTTAGCCATCGCCACTTTCCCTCGTCCACCGGCCTTCTCGCCATGGGTTCCTCCGCCGTGAGCCACTTCCCGCTTGACCTCCTCTTCACGCACCTGAGATTGCCCTCCCCTCTGCCACGTGAGCCACCTTCCACCGAAACCCAAGCGCCGCCGAGCATCCTCTCCGGCCTCCGCCTTCATGCATTACAACGCGTACTGCCATGACCGTCCATACCACTTCGGCAGCCCACCATCCCACGACGCTGAATCACCGTGCCTCTCCACCGTGGCCAACCCTCCCCTTTTCAGCTCAAACCTAGACTCCCCTGAACCGAGGTAGTCGAGCTATCCCTTTCGCCACCTGGCCATCACCGTGTACCGCATGCTCCGAACTGCCAACTCAGCACCATCTTAGCCTCGCCGCTTCGCCTTTGCAGCCTTCGCATATATAGGTATATATATGCCACGTGTCTCTCCTGCTATATGTTGGTATACTTATAATATATTGGCTTTGTGAAATGATTTTGCGCATGATCTATGGTTATATGCATACATAAAGTTACTTTTATAAATTACATCATCTGTTGACTTTTACAAATTTATATAAAGGTTATATAAGATTTGTAATGTTACTAACCATTTTATTATGAGTGGTATAATGTTTGTAAAGAAGGCATATTAGCCTGTACACGTACAATGGCATATTAGTTGTATAATGTTTGTAAAGAAGGCATTTTACAAATAGGTAGAGGTTATATTTTGTTATATATAATGAGTTAGTATATGAATAATATGTTAATTTCTTTATGTCGGTTAGTGTCTGCATAGTTTGTTTAGTCACAGTTTGCAGTTGATAAGGCTTCCGATTTTATATCATCTATTTCAAATTTTTGCTTTTAATTGTTTACGTATGTGATAACATGAGTTTATGTATAGTTTTCGAAATAACAGCAGTTAGACTACATGTTCACGATATCATATCTCACTCATGTTTTATCGGAATGGGTTGATTTTATTTTTAAAAAGGAGTCGAAGTTACCTAGTTTATGCCTGTCAAATTTCAGTAAAATTCGACATCGTTTAATTAGTGGTCGAGGATCTGGAAGTTAGACCCAGGCAGCTGTTCTTTTGTATTTGAAATTATTTACACTGCTGCAAACAAGACCTGAGTTCATGTTTGACGCATCATATCTCTTCTGTCTTACGTCGGAATGGATTGATTCTATTTTTAAAAAAGAGTCGAAGTTACCTAGTTTATGCCTGTCAAATTTTAGTAAAATCCGACATCGTTTGATTAGTGGTCGAGGATCTGTAAGTTAGACCCAAGCAGCCGTTCTTTTGTACTTAGAAATTATTTTACACTACTACAAACATGGCCTGAGTCTATGTTCGTGACATCGTAACTTTTCTCGTCTTTTGTCCAAATCAAGTGATTCTTTTGCAGTTTGAAATAAAAGTTTTGATCTTTATTCATACCAAATTTCAGACCATTTCGATCTCGGTAGCACATAGAATTTTATTGTTAAACTTTGACGCAGGACATGTTTTATTTGTTGCTATGATGAATGTTTTGATTTGATTTCATCGATTTCTGTTATCAGCTTTGATCGTTGAATTCGTGCCGATTTGTTTTGCTTGGATTCGTAACTCAATCTCTATGTCCGTATCAGTGTGCGTATCCGTGTCATCTTCTCGTGCATCTCTAGCCTCGAAAGGTGAGCAATCACTCACGATTAATGTTCTTATGTTTATTAAATTTGATTTCAATTGAAACGACAATTGAAATATGCTGTTGTTAGTTATTTATATTGCTATATCTATGACATCATCTGTATCTGTTCACCTGTGACACCTGACATCATTATCTGTTATTTATATTGATATATATATGCCATCATCTGTATCTGTTTACCTGTGACATCTGACACCCTTATCTGTTATTTATACTGATGATATATGCCTGTTACCGTTGTTATATTTTTATCATATCTGTTATCACTCTGCAAGTTCCCTGTTAGTATAGAATCACTATGGGTTGAAATGATACATACCCGAACGGACTTTAGAATAGGAGAAAATCGTTATGGGTTGAAATGATAAACCCAAGCGATTTTCAAATTAAATTGAATTTGGGATTTCGGGTTGAAAAGATATATACCCGAATATATTTAAATTGCGGATTGAAATGATAAATATCCGTATCACTTAACCATAGGATAGAAAATTATATACAGACACCGTTGGTCTATATATAATTGTTTTGAAAAACATTTCTACGGTTTTGAAAGAAATATGGTTTTAATAAATAATGATTTTAAAGATTTATTAAAGTTGATTTAATAAAGTTGATTTGAATCAATATGAAATATGTTTAAGTATTTATGTAAAAATTTATATTTTTAAATATAGAATTTATAATGTTTCAGGTTGAAAGATAAATTTGAATTGATTTGGAATTCTTAATTATTTAAGAATTATACTTAAATAAGTTGATTTGAAATCTATTAGAATTTGAAATTTTAAGATATGTTTTATAACTTGAATTAATTAAGAAATGAACTTAAAAAATTTGTTGGAAAGTAAGTAACGAAATTAATGGATTTAATTGTAATAAATAAATGAATTTAATTTTAATAAATCAATGGATTTAATTGTAATAAATCAATAGATTTAATTGTAATGAATGATTGGATTTAATTGTAATAAAACAATAGATTTAATTGTAGTAAATGAATGGATTAAATTGTAATAAATCAATAGATTTAATTGTAATAAATGAATGGATTTAATTGTAATAAATAAATGGATTTAATTGAAATAAATCAATGGATTTAATGGAATTAAATTAATAGGATTAATTGTAATAAATGAATGGACTTAATTGTAATAAATGGATTTAATTGTAATGAATTAATAAGTAGACCAAATTGAAATAAATTAATGGATTAAATTGAAACGGATTAATAAATCTATTTAATTAGATAAACGGATTGACACATTTAATTGAAATGAGATTTGAATAAGTAAGTTTTAGAATCTAATAAATTGACTTTATTAGATTCGAAATAAAATCTAAATTGAATAAATTTAATAAATTTGGAATTTGTTATAAATTTAATTTGAGATTAAGTAACAAAGTGACTAAAAGGAATGCAAAACCAACAAAAGTTAAAGTTTTGATTTAGCGAATTGTGAAGTGTCAAATTTTGAAAGTCAAACTTGCAACTTGACTTTTGGACTTTGATTTGTTTAAACTTTAATATTAAATGACCATCGGGTAATTAATGCGTAGTTATTAAAGAGACCGGGATCGGATATGGACATACTCTCTGTCGATACCGAAAACCACTTTAATAACTAATATACGCGGAGTGTTGATCCAGAACGAAGTGGATGGTTTTGGTGAACGCGTTGACTGAAGAAAGAGAACGATTTTGGATGACCCCTGACATGACTAAAACAGGAGCCGCGCCGGGCCATTGAGGATCGCCATCTCTAGCGGACACACTTCTTCGATACCATATCTATTACTTTTGTGATTCGATTTGGGTGCACCCCTCGATTATGGGAGTGTTGTTTCGCGGTGTTGGGGTAGTAGCTGCTATGCCCAACATCAGTCCGGATCACGCAACTACTAGTATCCTAGTTGGTATCGCCTCATGTACCTTGTCATACTGATTATCCTATTCGCGACCACTACGATTTTGGTTTGTACCTTTAGTATATGGATTGCCCTCTGGTGACTTCCGGTTTTGGGGAAACTACGGTCTTGTATATGCTCTTGGGAATAAAAATGTGTTAAGGGTGGAATGGGCCATGACTTAACGCTATTTTGATATCGTACTTTACTGATTAGACATTATCTACTTAGCGTACACTACTACATAGTAGATAGTTTAACGGATCCTTAGAGGATGGTTATCCCAAACATCCTTTGAGTTACTTGTATTTCAGTTGTTATTTCACTTGAGTTGGATTTATTGATATAAGAATGTTAATCCTGACTCGAGTGTTTTGTGTTTTCTTTACGCTCGGGTCAGACTGAGTGATACAGTATTTGAGACTCACCTTGGAGTTGGAGCTTCGCTTGGAGATCCAGCTATCTATCCAGCTTTCAGATATTCAGTTGATTCCAGTGATGTATTCTGATATTGTATTTGACTATTGTATTCGAGACTTCGGTTGTATCTTGTTTAACTCTGTTATTTATATAGTAGCTTCATGAACTACTATTCTTTCGTTTCCGCTGCATTATTGTTATATTACTCTGTGTCTGTGTCTGTGATCTGTGATTTTTTTATTTACTGTATATGTTGAGTTTTGCCAATTTAAATTAACAATCTATTGTTTTGAATTATTCAAGTCTGACATGTGTGGATTTATTGTCGATTTGAATGGTCCAAAATAGTGGATCGTTACAGATTAATTCAAGGATTAGGGTTTCTAATTGGAGGCTAGACTTTTGGAGCAAAAGAAATAGGGTCAAGGGTTTATATAGTGGCTGAAAACACTAGTATTTGTGCTAAATTTTAAAATCAATATATTAGGAAAATATTATCGGCTTTGACTCTTTCTAATTTTTTGCCCGTTGTTCATGATTTCTAACTATAAACGGCATTTTGGATGCAATGAGAAAGGTTTCGAAGCCAAGTACCAACTTCTATAAAAATTTACTATATTTTCCTTTTTGTAGAATTATAATTCACTCTTATTAATTAATTAATTAATTAATTATTTATGCAAAATTACAGGACGTTATAAAGACAAAAGACCCTCTTCTAAAATCATCAATTACGTGTTTATGCTTTTTATTAGGACAATCACGAATCTCATCAATAACCAATGATTTGACAAATCTACTAGAAATAAGTGAATTGTTTACATCTCTAAGACCTACCCTATAAGAATGACTACTAAAAATATTATAATAAGCAATCAATTTAGCTGACCATAATTACAAGAATCATGCACTTTCAAAAAACAACCATCCTTGAATGAAGAACAAATAATAGTCATCCTAGTAGATTTTTTTCAAAAACAGTAAATCATATCCTTTTTGAATCCGATATCCCATCGGAAGTTCTCTAAGATCTTTGACATCTTCAAAATTAGGTATGTCAATGGATACTTTAGAATACAGATGGTGTCATATCTGTATCCGAAATCATTTTCGAATATCACCTGCATTTGTGTATACGGATGGATATCGGATAATTATCTTATGCACTAACAGTCGATAAACCAAAAAACATACATAGAAAATTTTGTTTCAACATAATTCTTTTTTCAATTCCATTGATTATAGAAATACGCAGAATCAACAAATATGATGATAATAAATAGTTTTGAATAGTTAATATGCATATAATGCATATAATATAAAATATTAATTTAACAAAAAATAAATGCATACCTTTTACTGTGCTAAAATACATATAAAATACAATATAATATCGACAAAAACCGGACGGATAATTTTCGGATGCGGATACCTTCGTATCCACGTCCGCATCCGTATTCGTTTTTTCAGATATCGGATATATATCCGTTTTTTGAATACGGATGCAGATGGATTTTGAATTTTTTGGGTATCCATTAACAGCCTTATCCAAAACAAAAGTCAACAAAATCTAAAATACATTATTTGATCCTCTTTTCAACATATCTTACAAATAATTTTTACCGTGAACAACAACATCAGAAGATAAAGAACCATGCATGATGAATTACTAAGAATATTAGATGAAACCGAATCAAAACTATCAACATCAACCTCTAACGAAGAATTCTTAACTTTAACACTGAAAGTACAAAATGCACTCTTCTTGTACAACTGATAGCAAAGAATACATTAAATATTAGAATCGATATCAAGCACAATAATTTTATTCTTAAGCATATACAAAAACCAAGTTGAGACCAAAAAAACAAATTTTATTCTTCACATCATACAAAGAACAATCAACATAGAGCCGAGTACCAAAAGTATAGTCATCAAATATAAAAACAATATCATCAGTGCAAAAGAGGAAAATAAGAAAAATGTCAAATAATAACATTAATATGAAATATTTTTTGGATGAAAGATCAATACCAAACATTTTAATCTTCATACTGATATAGTTAGGGGTATGCCTTAGGAGAAATTATGTAATTTGTTACATATATCTAACTCATCAACCAATCTTGTTCAAAATAAAAGGTATTTTCTTTCTATAATATACTTGATAAATTTAATTAAAAGTATATTTAATAGAAAATCGATAAATGGTATGTTTTATGATAGTAGTTACAAAGTGTTGTAAAATGGTTAATTTATCACAATGAAAATAGGTATACTATTTTAAATGTTCTTAGTCAAGATGCGTCGCGACTGCATATCGATATATCCGTTGAGACTAGAGTACATAATGCTCTCCAAATGTTGGGAAGTGTACTACTCATGACTTACTCATGACCGCTGGGGGCACCTAGGAGTTACGTTATGATAGTTATTAGATAACTATAGAGCGACTCACTCGATACTTTTCTGTTGGTTAATATAACTAAGGCCAAATAAAAAATATTAATATGACTGATTTACACAATTCTCTCGACTTAAGAATATTGTGGGTCTTCAATATGAAAGCTCGCTATGATTATATTCAAATCATGGCATAGTGTCCATCAAGTAACTATAGTTGGGTCGAGTGGAAGTGTTGGGAGTAAAGCACCATACAAGAGAGGATTTGTCTCCTTGGTTATATAGGGTCAGTATCACGGTCAACTCAAGTCAACTCAAAGTCAAAGTCTTTGGCCAAAGCATTTCGATTAATAATAATTGTTATTATTGAACCAAGAACTTTGTGTTCTGACTATAGAGTTGAATATGTACGATATTAGAATTTTGACTATTACCAAATTCCATAAGTCCAAAGTAATATAGTTTTGACGAAAAGAATTGGTGTAGAATAAAAGTCACAACTGGGTAATGCTTAACAATGTAAAATTGAACTTTTACTTAAAATAAGTAACCGCTAAGTTTAGCAATGTCACAACATCTGCTAAGTGACGTGGGAACATTAACATTCGAATAGTTCGATGTTAATCGCTGACCGAATTTACATCCAAGAGTCATACAACCGAACTGATGAATTCTCTTTAGACCAAATGATTTAATTAACTTATAATTATTATAAATTAATTTAATTAATATTTAGGAAATATTAATTATAAAATTTGAATATGAATTGAGGAATAAACATTGTTGTATATATTTATAATAGTTATAAATATATTGGTCGATATGAGATATCGATAAGGAATGAAATTGGATTTAATTAAATATTTTTGTTTGGGCTTAAATGGACTATTAACCCATGATGTTAGAGGCAAAATTCAGCAGCAAGTATATGAGACGGGGGTGACCAAAATAGGGTGAAAGGAATTGTGATTGATGTTTAAGATATGGTGAAAAAAGTAAGTGATGTGATCCACTCTTCTCTCTCGGATTCAATCATTATAAAAGGAATAGTAACCCTAACTCTACAAAAAAAAATTATTGCCTCCTCTATCTATCTATTGGCCGAACTATACCTATCTATGGTCCATCAAAACTTAAACCAAATCAATTCAAATCAACTGCTATTTGATAGCAAAGAGACCGCGGTTCAAGGATTAGCAATTTATCGAATCGAGAAGGTTGCAAAGGGAAGATAACTCGTCATTGCAAGGTGAACTTAAGGGAAGTTGTTTTAGGTATTTAGTTTTATATATTATGCATTACCTCTGTATAATTGTATATTATCCATGTATACATATATATAGCTATTTCTATATTGTTAGTTAGGTGAGATTCATGTAGGTATTAATGTTGTCACATAATGATTGGTTATGTGTATATGTTTATCAAATAAAAAAACAATATTTTTAAAGGATCTTATACACATATCAAAAACCATTATATTTTAATTATTTATATTTTATTAATTAATATAAACATAGATTAATACATTAACTAGTTTATTTATATGACTTGTATTAAAATATATAACTATATCACATAAATAATTGATCTAATATTTTTCAAACGTATATTTACATCAATTATGATTTTTAGTGACTGGAAATAATGGTAATTATTTAATATTTTTTTATTATTTAATTATTATACAAATTAATAAATTCATATAAAATAAATTAAGTTTCGAAAATTCGATTTCAAAATTTTAAAATTAATTTGTTATTATATAAGCTTTCAGCAAAAATAAGTTTTTTTAAACCATTTTTTTATATTTTTTAAAAATCAATTTTAATTCGGTAGAAAAGAATTTAATTAATAAAAAATATTAATTTGACTTAGAAAAATCTGAAAAAAATTTGTAAGCTATAAAATAGTATCTCTGATTTTCTGAAATTTTAAAACTTGAAATATTTATTATATAAATATTTTCTATCATTTATTTGTAGTTGTTTAACTAATTAATTCATAATATATTTATATTAATATAATAAAATTATATTTAAATAGATTTGTTGTGTTTTCGATCAGGAATGTTTAAATAAATAAATAAATTATTATTTATTTTATTTTTAAATTTATATAAACTATTCTAACTTACATTTAATTATGTTATATACATATAATTACATTACTTTAATATATATACGTATATATTTAAATAAAGTTTAATTAAACCTATATATTGTATATTTATATGTTTATATATGTTTATTTAATATTTAACAATATAAAAATTTATGTATATATAAATCTATAATATTTTCTCATAATACACACACACGCACTTAATTATTTACATATATAATAATTATAAGCATACATATAAACATATTTGGATTATATATATATATATATATATATATATATATATATATATATGACGAGCTAACATGTCTGTTGCGATGTAAATTTTAACATCTATGTACGTGTATGTTATACCTTGTACGGAATATTTTGTTACACATGCACACACATATACATATATATATGATACATACGTATACTTATATATAAATTGAAAATTAATTAAATAAATTTCTATCAACAATTTATAAATTTAAATGAAACTAAATGATTTTATTTAAATTAAATTTAGAAATGTTCTAAATAAATTAGACTTCATAGACCCAATATGGTTGATTTGTTTGAAATTCACCCATATCTTCCGCTGCGAGCTGGCCCAGTACCAACACATACATTAAATATGTAGAAAAAAATATACAACCTAATAGAATCAAAAAAACTTAATCCTAACTGATGATTAAATACATATACAACAAATATAATTCATTATAGCACACAACATTACCAAAATAAAGTAAAAATGATACCACATAATGGTAGAATGAGCCAAACCCACTGCTATTGACAAAATTTGTCGCAGATCAAAGAGTGACATAACCCCAAGAAAACTAAACCGATAAAAAGTTAGAGGAATCGAAGTAGAAAAATAAGAAGAATCAAAATCAATAAATAAAAGAATCGAACCTTATCTACGACAAACGATTAGAGATGACCAGAGACGATCTAATCTGAAAAATCGAAATGAACTGATACGAGCTTCCAGAGAGATGAAATGAAATTTGAAATGCTTATAGATTTTGTTTCAAGAAGAGAAAGCTGGATATTCTACAGATTAAAAATTAAGGCCCTGTTTGTTACAAGTCCATTTTCAGTTTTTCATTTTTTATTTTTTTACTATTTTAGAAAATGTATTTGGTTATACTATTTTGAAAAATAATTTTTAAACTGAAAATCAAAAATAAGATTCCAAAATAAAATTGCCAATAATTTGTTTAGAATTTGGCTGTAAAATATACAAGCGATGTGAGATAATATCATTTCTAGCATTTCTTCAAACAGTTGAATGTTTCGGTTGATAAAACACATAAACTACAGCCAGTACTAGTGCATGCATAGCAATCCAGGTATTCAACTACATTTAGTCTACAAATCCATCAAAAATAACACTAACATAACTATATTTTATTGCATAAATTTTGTTGTTTCGACTGAAGCAACACAATAACTTGTGTGAATTTTTTATATTATAAACTGAGACATGATAAAAAATTTGTCGTATTAGCGGCTCTAATTCCCTTTCTTTTTCAAGTATCAGTTCATTTTGATGGGATAAATTCCCATTGGAGATTGTTGAAGTCTGATTATCCACATTACATAACTGGGACTTTAGATGACTGATTTCTTCTTTGAGCTTTCTTTCTTCTTTTGATTCTGGTATGAAAAAAATGGAACACATCAAAATCACTTATATAGTTTTAAAAGAAAGTAATATGAATTTCAAAGAACTATTAAAGCCTATGCCTAAACTTAGTTATAGGTTTTAGATACAGAAGTCAAAATGATCATTAAGTAATCTAACTGGATAGCGTTAAGCAATTTCCCTTGAGCATAAAAGCACAATTTCACCCTAGATTTATTTTATTATACCTTGGTGAATGAACTGACAATCAGTCAGCCAACTCTTTCACAATCTACATACATAATCAAATACCTAACTCACATAGTCTGATCGCATGTTATCACTCATTAATCATTAACATATCACCAAACTCTTCATCACTGTAATTCGTAAATATAAAATCATCATAAGAACTAGAGTCATCATCGAATTCATAAGAAATGATAGTAGATCCAGCAGACATTACTCTGCATAAAATTTATATTAACTATTTATCATTAGAAATATTACTCTGCTTATAGCAGTGATGAACAAAAGAGAAAATCCTCTCATTGTTGGTTTAACTTGAACAAAATTTATTAGAGTGCAAACTATAAGTTTACACTCAGTGTTTACTGAGTGCAAATTTGCAGTTTGCAGTTAGTGAATTTACTGAGCGATGGTTGTTCATCGATCGAATCTGCATAAACCCCACCTAGAGAACTTAGATCAGAACAGAATGGATTGAATTACAATCTGTAACACACAATAATCATTGATAGGATGTGGTATTATATGTTCAAGCCTTCAAGCTAGCCCATATTAATAAGATCCAACCCTTTGTGTTTATTTAACCAATACCCAAACTATTGCATATATTAATGTCAACCACCTACAAGTGTTATGATCAGCCTTTTAATTCTGATATAAGAAACAAATGGAATACTCAAATCATTGCATATGTACTCAAGTTCAATCACCTACATGTATTATGTTCAGTCCGTCAATTCTGATACAGTAAAACAAATGAAAAACTCAAACTGATGCATACAATGTCTATCTTCCAAAGTTTCATAAGAATTGAGAGTCCAAAACAAACAATTTATTATCTACAAACGTTGGAATTTAGACACCAAAAACTCAAGCTGCTACATACAATGTACTAATTAACTTGTGCATCATGGCCTCTAGTCTAAACAGTGTTCCACGCAAGGTAATATTGAACAAAATCTCCTATATATTCCACTGGTCTGACATAGTTTCAGAACTCATGCTATGGTTGATGCTAAAGTTTCAAATGGTTAATATCATACTCATATTAGGTGCTTTGCTCAAATAAAAATTTCTTCACACAAATTAGAGGTATTCTCCTGTAGTCTGTCTCAAAAGAGTGAAAATCAAATAGCCAAAGGCCTGCAACTAACTAAAACTTGTATTTCTAACTTTCACTTTCCTACAGGCAAATGAAAGTAGAAGGCATGCTTAGTGGTCTTCTGTAATTAGGAAAAGTTTTAGAGCACAAGAAAACGTATGAAACTTGAAAATACCACAAAACATCAAGGAATCACCAAAATGATAACATAATTGAAAATGTGTATTGCTCTATCTAATGTGACCAGAAAATGTTGATAGAGATTGGGTCAGCGACTATTCATCGTCTATGTCAGCAAAGACTGCATCAAACCATTCAATTTACAGTGAATCTATAACTTTAATATTAGTTTTAGAATCATCTTTGATTTGAAATTTTGTGAATAAACTATCTGGCTGCAAAATTATATCATTAAAAAAAAGCAATAATCGTGTGCTGACTTGCAAAATCATAAAACTTATTGTCACATCACTGATATGTAGTAATGTCCAAATATGCATCACAATAACCTGCATTGCCTAACCAACAAAGAAAATATATTAGTTATATTTGTACTTTAGAATAGCCCTTAGGCACGACTTGGAACCACAACAAAGAAAGATTTAGTTCAATTTGAAAAGTTTATTGGAAACCATGGATCACATCCAACAAGCTGCAACTGTCATGTTGCTTCAAAAAATTAACACTACAGGAATCATGTTGAGAAATAAAAAATGCAAACAAGGTTAAATCAAAACCAAGTAAGAAAGAAACAAAAACATTAATCCAAAATCTATATAAGCAGACAATTAAAAGTTGATTCTGTTATCATTATACCTTGAAAGCGCTAAATATCAAGCAAAGAAATAAACATCCAAGATATTACACCATTAAAGCATCAAATATCAAGCCAAGAAACAATCTAACAAGCAAATCTCTAATTCACAAAAATAAATTAAAGGGATCGTCAAATCATTCTTGCTTAACCCTAGATATTATTAGTTTGAAGCAAACGAGATAATTGTGAAAAAAATGTCGAATTTACCTGATTTTGGGATAATATCCGAAGAAGAAGGCAATTTCGCTCCCGACCTAATTTAAGATTTCGCGGTCGTAGAAGATAAGTAAGGTTTTGAACGCGTTTGTTTTGCGTTTGAATTTTGGTTTTTAGGCTTTTTCACTTTGGGCTGTGAACGGGAAAAAAAAAAACTGTTTTCAATTTTCTTTGTTTAAGCCCATTTTGGAAAATGGCTATTTCAAAATTGAATTTTACTAAAACAAACAAGTTTTCATTATTTTGTATTAAAATCTAAAAATACTCTAAAAATGGGTAACCAAACATGTCCTAAGTTTTGGAATGAAATTTCCAGACCGATTGTGCTCTAGAAGAAAAAATAAACGGGCTGAATAGAAAAGCCCTTCGTGGTATTTTCCTACTCATACATAATTATCAACTTTTATTTATATGGCCATGATCAAAATTATGTTTCTCTATGGACATGAAAAAACCTTGAACATAAAAGAACTATAAAAGAAAGTAATTGATATACATTACTCCTTTAATTTTAACACACTAATGCCAACAAAGAGAAAATGACAAGATGTATGGTCCCGGGTCTGAACTAAAACTAAAAGGCCATTCACCATACAGCTGAAGAAAACAAATTATTCGGGTCAGAAAATGCACCGGGTGCGATTGAATAGTTCACCCGCCTGCACGCTAACCCTAGACCATTCCTAAACAAGATTAAATAGGGCAACAGTCGGCTTCCTGAATCAATCTCTTCTCGTTCTTCTATTTCTCGTGCGTAGATATACATAATCAAGTCATGTGATCGTCGCTTTTAGAGATGTTATTCATGTAATAAATCAGCTTCAAGCCTAAAATTAGCTGCCAAAGTAAAGAAAGCTTACAAAGTGGGATAAAATGCTGAGATCAATTGCTTCCTTTGGCATTTTAACGACTGTTGAATGGATGCAGAAGAGGAATCCAACAGCAGTTTCATGTTTCTGGTGGTATCAGACTAGTTGATAGATTGACTCAATTTTGTGGTAAGCTGTCAATTTTCGTTGATTACTATTTACTATTGTGGGAAAACCGGTTTAGATTAATGATCTATACTAGATTTCATGAAGCTCAAATTTTAAATTATAATCTTTTTTAAAGGTTTTTAATAAGATAAATTTCCTAGTGATTTGCCGAAGTCTCATTCAAAGCAGGAAATAACTCAAATTAGGGAGAGGGGAAGCTTTGAAAAGTTGATTTTGAATATTGTAACTTGTAACTTGGACAGTAACCCAAGACGAGCACTATAGATTTATAATGGATTTTAGACATTGCGTACTTAAAAAGACTAATGTTCTTACCTTGTTTTTCTTTTCAATGTCCTTACCTTACTTCTCTTTTAACGGTTGTAGATAGTGTGGCTTTTCTTCTGTTAGAAATAGAAAAAACTGAAAAAGAAAGTAAGGACTTTCGAAATATATGGCGGAGAAACATAGACGAATTCAAGAATTGACGGATAATGTTGAAATTGCTGCTATTGCGGATAAGGACAGAGAAATAGAAGATCTGAGAAAGTATAACAAAATGTTGTTACCAAAGGAAACATTCATATCTTTATTAACAGCCAAGCCTTGTGTGCATTTCTTTGGTCAACAACTTTTCGAAGCGTGCTAAACATCTGAAGTCATTTTCAGATTCGGAATTTAAACGGTTTGTATATATTTTAACTTGCCTTTTAAAATATTATTTTATTATTTTTGATGTTCAAAATTATTTACCTTTTTGCAGGCAAAAAACGTTCAACATTTTTTTCACTTTCCACGGGTGGGAAGTTAATGAAACAGTGAAAAGTTTTATAAAAGATAAAACTTGTTTCGGTAAAACTATCTTTTAAATCTTTATGAAAATAAGTCTCAAGCGGATGGTGGAAAACATTTTTTATTCGATGGGGAAAAAAAACTTATGTGCATATTGACCAGGAGGGAGAATCAAGAAAAAATATTCGGAAGTTGGAAGCTGAGTTTCGAAATATGCATGAAAAAGAAGCACTGATGAAAATACAAACTGCAAAAATAAAAAAATTGAAAGACCAGAAGGGGGGTTTGGAGGAGAACAAGAACGAACTCATCGACAAGGTTGCAGATTTGAGCAAAAAATTACGAAGTCGGAAAGTTCGGATGTGAAGGATACTCCGTTCAAAAAGCGAAAGAGGAATTAATTGAAGATTTGAATGTAAAAATTAGTGAACGCAAAGGATACTGCTATAGATTGGAATTGATTCCTAATAAGCTATAGGAGATTTTTATTTGACATAGTTTTTAGAGAGGACTATTGCATTCGGCTGTAAAAATTGGTCAGTAATTGAACAAGTTTAGTTTTTGGTTAAATTGCATTCCCGACTTAGCTATTTTATTCTATTCCACTTTTTCAGTGATTCTGTGCAACTCACAAAGTTTGGTGAGTAAACGGTAGGTGAGTAAACATAGGAATACTGTTGTTATGAGAATTTTTGTGTTTTTTTTTCTTCTAAAAATGCAAGGAGCATAAACATTGATAACATGATGGCATTAATACATCTGAAGATTGGATTGATCAATACTGAACGAAAGTAAGGTAAGAAACATGAATTTTTATACTTTTTGGCGGTAAATTTAACTGTGAAATTTTTACTTAGCTGTTACTATAGGCCAATGACGAGTAGCGAGCATCGAAGTAGCATGTTTCGTAGGAGAATAGTAAGAAAAAGGTAATGTACATGCAAAGATTTTAATCGAATCTTCTACGTGCTCAACTTTTCCTTGAAATGTCAAAATGGTAGTTGCTTTTAAGGTATTGTATCGTAAGCAAAATCAAACTGGTGCTTTATCGCAGCTACAGCGACAGTATTTGACAAAGAATCTAAGGAACTACTAAAAGAAAGAATTTATCAGATGGCTGATATTAACAACAAGGGTCAAAATCGACAACCTAACATGTTTGAAGTGAAATTTGAACATGTTTTAATTTCATTTTTGAGCTTTAGTAGCTTTATTTTAACTTACTTTATACAAGGACAAAGAGCAAGAATAAGGAAGAGAAGGAAACCAAAATCACTAATGCCAACGCAAGAAAAGTATAGAACAAACCTGAAACAGCGATAGTATACATCCATGACCGCTATTGGTTTGAAGTATAGCTGGTTACGTGTGCTGCAGTGGATGATAAAATTTCTAGCTTCAAGTTCATTGTTATGATTTTGTGTGCAGCCTAAAATGAACCATGAGGTAAGCATGTTAATATGATGTTACATTTTAAAAGCAATTCCAGTGTAATACTGAAAAGATGACTGAACTGCTAAACTAAATGGGAAAAGTAGCACATCTAGTTCATCAGATTGATGTCAAATATAAATGGCTAAGTTTGGTACAAAAATGTTTCCATGATAGTTTACATTATGTCCATGCCTGCAAACTGGTTATCATGCCCACTGCCATCAAATTATGTCATTCTTTTGCTCATTCTTCATTTTTGCAATTGCAGCTTTGTATGTCCCTGCTACAGCAATCTTCACATGCTCGCGCGAATCTGCATCGGACATCCTTTGTCTATTCCCTGTTTTACAAGGTTATAAAAATTTGATTCCATTATCATTTTTGTTTCAGACAAACATTGAAAATTAAAACTATGAAAAAAAAAGAAGCTATGGTAGTTATATTTATCGATGATACTGTTGATGTACTACGATATAATTACATGATGCATTGTTTGATAACATTACTCTCTTTTTGAATCAGATTATAATATTTTAATGAATGGCGAACCTGAGATACAACAAGAGCGTAAAGTAGAAGTGTGATGTAGCCACACAAGACTGGAACTGTTGCCCTGCAGAAATGTCATCAAAAACTTTGTAAGTTTACTAAAAAATCAATTCCAACTAACAAAATCTGAAGTAGGAAGCAATGAATTTTTTTTTGAAGAATTTGAAGCTTAATTACCCAAGACAGACTCAAACTACGATGTATCTGTAATTCTGATGGAAGCAGGACTTTAGCCCATAATCATACTGCTCATTAGTATGTAAAAGTCCTATTAACCATGAAAAACATATTTGAATTATACTGGTGTATATAAAAAGTTACCCATATGTAAAAGAAACATGCAATCTAAATTGTTAAGACACTTTATAAATGTTACCGTAGGGTTGGTTTGCATTGTTGATTATGAATTTTGACTTACTATAGGGGGTTGGTTTGCATTGTTGATTATGAATTTTGACTTACTATAGGGGGTTGGTTTGCGTTGTTGATTGTGCATGAGCTTGAGCTAATGCATTCTTCTAGTGTGTTTTTTACTTGCCCTCGAGATGCATTAACATCAATAGTATGACCATTATAATTGGTCTATCTTGCTTCAGTTTGGGATGCATAAACATATCTTTATGAATATTTTACTTGTAATGCCTTGAATATATAATGAACTAAAGACGTGCCCTCGGTCAAAACCCTCTTACTTTGGATGTCATGATTGAAAATGATGGATTTGTTGTCTGTTAAATAAGTTAAGGCCTTTTCTGGTTGTATGTTGGTAGAGCCACTACATGCAGCTTCTACTTTATATGGCATGTGTGATTGTTGGTAAAGAATCAAAAGAACATGTATAAATACAAAATACAAACTTGCTGTGTAATAAAACATGGTCAAATGATGAGTAATTCAAATGTGACAATTGTAAAGGCAAAGAAAGTTGGATTCAGTAAATTTAGATGAAATTGTTTTATACGTTTTCTGCAAGAAATATGAATTTAGGCTATAACATGACGAATTCCTCATTTTTTTTACTTCCCCTTCAACTAACCTATTTTTGAATTTGAACTCGGATTAACCGGATCTTAAATGGTCAATGTCCCTTGAACAGATAAAAGAGTTATGTTATATATGTCATAAGATATGCGTGTTTCATTTTTTATATTATATATTTAATATAATACAGGAAAATAGACACAAGGATAAACTTAGACAAAAAATTAGGCTGAAGGACACCAAGTTTGTTTTTTAGGTTGAAGGACAATGCTAGTTATAACTAGCATTTTATATAGTGTAAAACTGAATATAATGCTAGATATAACTAGCATTTTATATACTGTAAAAGTTGAATAAAATGCTAATTATAACTAGCATTTGTCCTTCAGCCTAAATATGAAATTTGGCGTCCTTCAGTTTAATTTTCTTCTTCAAAGTTTGTCTTTTTCCCTACTTCCCTCTATTTAATATCCATAAGTAATTAACTAAATTGAGGAAAAAACTCAAAATTCAAAATACTACTTAATGCTGATTAATAAATACTAATATTTTTTTATATTAATTTGGATATTCTTCCATTTTCATATTTTATAGTATTTTATATAACTAGTTTTCTACAACTTTCCTTTATCCATTTACATCCACTTCTATTATGTATTACGTTTTTTAGAATGATAATTAAAATAATTTATCTTTTGTATTTTAGTTTCTATTTTTATTTTTAATCTTCTATCATTTAAATATAAAAATATCACATACATAAGTGTAACACTACCAAGGTAATTTATCTTTTAGCTTTTGTTTTCTAAATTTGTCTTTTATCATTATAATTACAAAAATTTCATGTATATACTTGTAACATTGCATAGTTATCTTTCTTTTATATATTTTTTATTCTAATTTTATCTTATATATATATATATATCCATTCTAAATACGAAAGACTGACATTGTAGATATTGAATTACATTATCATGTTTGAAACATAAATAACAAAAGATTAGTATTATAAAATGGAAATAAAAAAATCCGTTTGTCTTTTTACATTATCTTTTATCACTTGTATCAGATTCTGACATAAAGATTCTACATTTAAAATTTTAAAGTTGTAAATTTAAAATTGTAAAGAGTAAATAGAAAGATAACTTTGTTTTATGCTTTTAAAATAATAAAATTATTTGTCTTTGATCTTACAATTTATACTTTAATCTTTTATTTTTTTAATTAAATTAAATAATAAACTGTCGCATGTATAAATATAACCTTGCAATATAATTAAACTTCTATCTTTTGTTCTATCTTTTACCTTCCAAATTATAATTTACCATTTTATCATACTCTTTTATTCTTTTAACTTTTGTATTATCATTCAGTTTAAAAACCAAAGATAAAAGTAATTAAGTTATGATTTTACAACTGAATACAAAAAAATAAATGAATACAGAAGCTTGTTTTTGATAGAAATCATTTGTGTATTTTGTCTTCTTAATAAACTTTTCAATTTTCTATTGTTCATTTTCATTTTTCACTTTTTTAGAAAGGTTAAATGAACTTGTCATTTTATCATAACACTCTTTATGGACTTCTATCAAAAGTTTGAAGACAAATAAAAAGATTACGTAAAAATAAAAGAATAAACACAAATTATTTTACGTAAAAGGCTAAATTTTATTCTACTTTCATGTAAAATGATAAATCATTTTATCTTTACATATAAAAGTTAAGTGGAGGTAAATGATCAGATGATATTATTATCGTTTCAGATAATGAATAGTATTCAATACATATTATTGACAAAAAGAAACTTGTCTTCTGTTTTCAAAAGTCAAGTAACGTTTATCTTTTGTTTAGAACTTTATTTGTTTATCAATTGTTCAGGGTGTAATTTATTTATCTTTATTTGTTGGAAGACAAAGATAGATGAAAAGATTAGATGTGCGTAATTTATATAAAAAAAATACAAGTCATAGACTTGACATAATATATTTATCATTTTACTTTAAAAACTAAATTTATTTATCTTCAAATTTTAGTCCATTTTATCTTTTGTTAAAATCTTAATATATTTATCTTTTAAGTTTAAAAGTAAATGTAACTGCAATGTAATAAGCGTGATAAATAGGTGATCCTATTTTTGTTCTTTTAAATGCTAAATTGTTGGGCTTGTCATTGTTAGTTTTTTGTTTGAAATATTATCGCCTTTTTATAAATTAGCGGGTGCGAAAACAATTTTGTGAATTCAAATATCAACGAATCGGGTTATGCATGATTTCGTTGGAATTCGGCTTCAAAATCAATGTTGGTTTTTCATAGTCAGAATGTATCAGTATCAAATTATCAGCTATACTATATGAATTGGCAAAACCATGAGTATCCTGATAAGAACTCAGAATCATATGAATTGTTGCCAGAGGAGAGGCATTGAGAACAAAAATGGCAGTTAAGCGGAGAAGCTCCAGCAGGAGGCAGCAGCTGCAAGCTTGAGGAGGAGGTGGTGTAAACAAAGATGGAGGAGCAAGCACTGCCTTGTTATGAGCATTGGTTTCATTGCCGTTGTCGCTGAACTTAGTCAACACTGGAGAGAAAATTCAGAATATTAAGATATTAGGCATTAGATGGAGAGCTTGCATTAGATGTCTACTCTTTTGTAGAAATAACAAGTGTAAGTGAAGCTATGAAGAGGAAAATTATTGTTCAAATTTGGTACAAGTTTACGTAAATTTATCTATGTTCTACCATTATATGTATTAGTTGCACGTTAGTTGTATGAAACAAAGAAATTAAGATTGTATGTTTGGCGGTATAATGTTTTTGGTTCTTATAAGGCAAAAGCTGTAGAATGCAATGGTCTGATTTGATAATCTAGTGTCGTTGAGTAAGCTTTAAAACAAAAGGAGGTTTAATATATAGGTAAAACATAGAAAAAAATAATGAATATCTACAGATATTGCTCACTTATGCACAATTTCTTTTTACCCAGACATGATCAACAATGTATTTTGTTCCTATTAATTCATGTCGATAATCGTGTAGAAGTTTACTTTGATTACATTCAAGGAAAGTCCAATTCTTAGATGACATGTATCATGCTACTCAAGATGTTTTCGACTATTTTACATTTCGCGACTTCATGTTTTGAAAACATCAACTATGAGCATAAAATCAAATATTGTTTTTTAAATGATAAAAGTAAGAGGTTTGATAACATTTAGGTTCTTGTAAGCGAATAATAGTTCTAAAGAAATAAATAAAATAAGATCCATCATCTATGTTGATGTATGAACTCCAGATGCATACCATACATTTGCACTAGTATAACATGTATTGCACTATATATGTTTAATAAAAAAGCAAATAAAACAACCAAAATAAATAAAATTTGCGACTGCTCTGGTACTCATATCATATGCATATACTAAACTTATGTGACATGTGGCGCTAAACCATTGCGACTGTCACAAAAAAAATGATAAGATCCATCCCTCAAGCTAGCAATAAAACTGATAAATGACTCTCTTACGCCTTTTCTCCTGCTAAGCCCTTGTGGCAAATGTTCCATATAGTAGTTCTTTTTACAATAAATTATTGTCAAGGACAAAATTTCTCAGCGTTTTAGCCTCAAGGACCGACCTTTAGCCTGAATGACAACTTTCTTTAAGTATCGGTTTTTAGTTATTGATAGCAGTTTTTAGGTATCAGTAGCAGTTTTTAGGTATCTGTTTTTAGTTCGGTAGCAGTTTTGGAAGAATGTTTGTCCTTATGAATAATTTGAAAAAATGTTTGTTATTATGATTAATTTTTAGGAGAATGTTTGTCTTTGTAGTTAAAATATTAAGATCGTGTCATCGAGACTAAAAATATACAAATTTTTGTCCTTTAAATTAATTTCCCCTTCTTTTTAATCAAGCATGGAACTTGTACAAATTGGATTTACTATTTATACATTAAAATCTTGACAAAGTTTTTACATATATTCCAAATAGTGTTTGAAAAAACTGAAATCATTTAGTAGTTTATTTGACTACTTGCAGGGAACACTCACCTGGCATTTTCATGTATAAATTTTCAATCTTCTAGTGCTTGTAGAAATTGGAAATATAATCCACATTAGGAAAATACCTAATATTATGCATAATGAACATTAATTTTATTAGATATGCTTAATAAAGTGCCCATTGCAAAGAAAGCTTCAACTAAAACAGTAGCTGTTTATATATGTAGTAGGCGTTGGCAGGGCCGGTCCTGAAAATTGGGTTGCTCGAGATGGTTATTGTTTGCGCCAAAATTGGTCACAAACCCCGAATATCGTGAAAGCACTGGTGTATGAACACAAATCACAGATCTAAGTAATGTAGAGGATAAAAAGTGAAGAATAATAAACTTAAAACGAAAGAAATAGACAGAGACACAAGATTTATAGTGGTTCGGCTATCTCCGGCCTACGTCCACACCAAAAGTTAATCTTTTATTAACGTTCTTTGCTGATTACAGTAGATTATAGCAGATAATAATGATTTACATCAGTGAAATTCGTTAGTAGCTGCAGCAATGGAGTTTAGAACTGGATCCAGCAGAGTCTGGGCGTTGGAGAATACCAAGAAGAAGAAGATCCATTTTCTGTATGCCCTGGGGCTCTATTTATAGGTGTAGGAGGCTGATATTTCGCTCAGATCTCGGGAGACTCCTTCTGGCACGTGACTAGGCCCGCGCGCCCAAGCCCGCGAAATTTTGGCCCGATCCGTGATCGATACGAACGGATTTCGTATCGATCAAGATTGCATCCAATGAAGTCGAAATTTGGCGTGGACATTCTTTAGCATGCACGTAAGCTTCTGTGAAAATTTCATGGCATTTGGACTTGTAAATCTCGAGTTATGATCGATACGAAATGGGGATTCTTGGTAGTTCGTCTTGTTCGAATCGATCCATTCGACTCGATCACGTTCGAATCGATCTATTCGACTCGATTATGTTCGAATCAATGCCCTTCACGTGCGCGCTGGTGACGTGGCGCTACTTCCAAGGCTCGGTCCTAACTTCATGCCGAGTTGAATGCTTCTTTCCTGAAATCATGCTTGCTTCTCGCTCGTATCCAGGCTTCGTAACCATTCATTCGCATCCATCTGCTATCGCTTCCAGTCTTCTTCGTAATGACTCGATCGATACGAACGGTATCGAGTCGAAGTATCCAACATTGACCGATACGAACGGTATCGAGTCGAAGTATCCAACATTGATCGATACGAACGGTATCGAGTCGAAGTATCCAACATTGATCGATACGAACGGTATCGAGCCGAACAAACCATCGCACGTTTACCTATCCAATTCGGGTCTACTGTCATCGATTCGAAACCCATCTGGCCTTCCTACTGATCGATACGAAGGCGTTGTTCGTATCCATGCTGATCGATACGAACGCCTTGTTCGAATCGATCAATTATCTTGAGCTAATGAACTCCTTTTGACCTGAGATTTGAAACGTAGTCTCTCCTAGCCTTGATCATCATTCCCAATCGATTCCACCTTGATTGGAGCTCGGTCAAATTTTGACGACATCGATCAAAGGCTTGTTTCCAATCGATTTCCAATTCGGATATCCATTATTTTCCAACTAGTTTGTTGATATTCCAGCCTTGACCAAAAGGTGGGATAACATTTGCCCCCAAAACATGCCTTGTGGTAAGAAGGTGTGTTTTGAATAGTCCAGAATCCGATATCTAAAGTCAATAGCCATATCATCCAAGTGCATCGTTCTTGACTGCTCCGAGTCGATGTCTGATTCCAAATCTAACAACCAAAGCCTTAGCCAATTCCATATCCATCTGAACTCGACAGCCGAGTTCTGATCCATCTTTATCCAATAACCAATAACCGAATCCAGGACCTCTTCGGGTCGATATTTAAATTCGTAACCTCTCTGGGTTCTTGCCAAGCACAATCCACAATCGACGACCGTGGTTCAGTGTCCCTGGACGCTGAGTAATACCAAGGCTTAAGTCCTAAGCCGAATCCTGGTCGCTTCGGACCCTTGCCGAGCATAGTCTATACTCGACGACCTGAAATAGTAACCGATAATATAGGGCCTAAGTCCTAGGTCGAATCCTGGTCTCTCCGGACCCTTGTCGAGCATAGTCCATACTCGACGACCTTAATAAGCCAATTCGCCACATTCGGACGAAGAGGCTTACCCCTTGCCAGGCATAATCCATACCCGACGACCATTTATCAAAAACCAGATGAAAACCCAATCAAAATCCAATCCAAAATCCAAATCAAATTGGAAAACCAAAAATCCATATCAGAAATCTAAATCAATTTCCAAAACAGAAAGCAATCATCCAAACGAAAATCCAAACCAGAAAACAAACAAAACCAGGAGTTCGAACCAAACTCCAAATCCGAACCAGAAAAAGAAAATGTCCAAACCAAAAGAGAAAGCAGATTTCACAAACCATTGCGTCGCGGTTTATCATTATTCAGAGCATGCCTAGGGGCCATCTCCGTCCCCCTACATGAGTAAATGACTTGGTCGTTTGCCAGTGGTTTGCTACTTATTTCATATCATTCCGGTCAATTGATAACCAATCGACCATCATTCCTGGGTCTCGCACCATTGTGGTTTGAGGTAGACGGTGGTTGCTCTTGCTCCACCGCCGCATTCCGAGTCCCGACATATTGTTGTAATTGCCCATTCCTTACATGCTCCTCAATAATGTCCTTCAGATGCTTGCAATTGTTGGTATCATGTCCGTCTAAATCGTGAAAAAGACCGTGCCTTCCTGATGCCCTTTCACGTTCTGAGGGCTCTCTCCTAGCCGGCCTTCGATAAGGAAGGCGATTCCGAGTTTCCATGAATATCCGTTCCAATGTTTCGTTTAATCCTGTGTAAGTGGAAAACTTTGGTTCCTTCCATCGCTTCCTAGCTTTTCCTGATTCGTCATCTAGCTTCCTTTTTTCTTTATCTTTATCCAAGCCTCCGCTGGATGGCCCACCATCCTCAGCTGCGTTCACCTCTTTTAACTTCATATCCGAGCATGCATCTTCCTGCCAAAGGAATCTCTCAGCTTCGTGAAAGAATTCTCCGAGATCCATTGGTGGGTCCCGTATTAGAGATACTTTGAAATCTGAATCCTCTCTTACTCCTGATACTGCTGCCATTAAAACCATTGATGGATCTGGCCGATCCACTGAAGCAACCGCCACATTGAACCGAGTTAAAAAAGTTCTGAGTGATTCATCCGTCCTTTGCTTTACTAACATTAGCGTCATCATGTTCTTTGGCCTTTTGATATGAACCCGAAACTGCTTCAGAAATCTGTCCACCAATTCTGTCCATGTCCTGATAGACCCTTCTTCCAGCTGTCTAAACCACATAGCAGCTATATTTGTCAAGTACAAAGTGAAACATCGGGCCATCACCTCCTTCGATGCCCCCAGCACTTCCATATGTCTTGTGTATCTCATCAAGTGATCAGTAGGATCAGCCTTAGCTTGAACTTTGGTGGATTCCGAGCAATTCTGATGTCACAAGTGAACAGACTCCTATTTACCCCTTCTAGATCCCTGTTTGTCAAACTTCCGCGCATGGTTCGTCTGATAATCTCAGCTAATCCAGCGTCGTCTGTCAAGGGTTGCCCCCCGAGTCTCCGAGAAAATTCTGGTACATACTCCTCATCCCGTGCTCCTACATTCCTTCCAGGATCTTGTTGTGTGGTGCCACCTGGAATTCCTCCATGGATTGGTCCATTGTTGCCGGGTGGTGTGCCCCCATGTCTGGATCCATCCAGATTAGCAGTTGTGTGCTGATTAGGGGTCGTGCCTTGTCGAGCTGCTCCATTCGATTGTCTGTTTGGTTCTTCTGTTCCAGCTCCGTGGATCTGAACTCCTGAAGCTCCGGCTGTTCCTGCTTGTCCAAACTGTCTGAGGAGGTTCTGCATCATTTCTTGTTGACTCTTCAACAATCTTGAAAGTCTATATGGATCGATAATATAGTTAAACTACGACTAGCAAGTGCGGAATTATAAATAATAGTAAATGGCAGTAATAAAAATGACACCAGGGATTTTTATACTGGTTCGAACTTCTCGTTCTACGTCCAGTCCCAGACTGCTTCTGGAATTTCTCGAATAACCCTCACTTAACCCGGAGGAACAGGTATTACACCGCCTGAGCAACCGAACAGGACTTTTCCGCCTAAGCAACCGAATAGGACTTTTCCGCCTAAGCAACCGAATAGGACTTCAAATACAATTTGGTAAATTGTTTCTTGACTTGTGTGTTCTTTGAATAACACGAATATAGTCAATGTAGTACACCCTTCCTATAATCTTCTTGATATGATGATTTGAATGTGCAAAGATAGGAAGTAGAGAATTGAAAATCACTTGATATTATAACAATATAAAATCAGAAAAGATAGAAAGAATTAGTTGTTGAAATAGTGAATTTTCATCTCTATTTATAGTGTTGAATAGTTTTAATTCAATAGTTGCAACTATTAGAAGGAGTGCAACTGTTGGTGAAGAAGACAACACTTCAAAATTTGAATTTTCATGAAGAGATGCTTCAGTTCGTCAAGTTCAGATGTCTGAGAGAAAAGTGACAGATGTCTGAATAAAGTTTAAAAAGTCAAAAATAGAAGAAACAAAAAATCAGCCATTTAGACGTCTGTTTATTTAATTTAGACGTCTGTTTTTATGACAGACGTCTGTATTAAAGTGACAGACGTCTGTTTTTATGACAGATGGCTAAATAAAAGTGACAGATGTCTGAATTTGTACTGATTTGTTCCTCTTCTTTATTTTAGTGATTCTGAACTTGAGAAACTTTTGAAAATACTTTTATGTCTATAAAAAGATATTTTATATTTGTAGAACATGTTTTCCAAAAACTATTTGTGTGTGTGTGTTATCATCATATCAGAGATTGTACAAAAATATCTAACCGGAAATAATAATCAATATCTTTGAGCTTTGTTTGTTGACGATATGATAATAGCTTTTCTTTGTGGATTCCTGCAAGAATATTTGTTATCATAGTATATAGTTTGAAATATATAGTTGTCACATTAAAATCGAAGAAGGCAGGTTCCAACATTCTCCCCCTTTTTGATGATGACAACTATATAATTCAACGGTTAGTATAAACCATACCTTTTGCTCCCCCTGTCAACATGACCATATTATATAGCAGAATGATTAATATTTCTCCCCCTTTGTCATTAACAAAAAGGAATTTGTAAGGGGTTTCGTTAGAAATGTGATGATAAAACACATTGTTGAATAGCAATATGAACTTTGTTCAGAACATACCAATGATAAAATTTTGTTGTGGAAGAGTCAGAATATTTGGAGTATAAAAACAGATTTGAACATATGTTTGAACAGGTTCCATATCTTAATATACTAATCAAAGAGAAACAGTGATATAGGACATAAATACTTATTTATAAAAAGATACAGAACATAAGAATAAATTACTTAAGTCACATAACAGACGTCTGATGTTCTGTAGAAAATAAAAAAGATTGAAAAAAATTAATAGATTTAGACGTCTAAAAATTATATTAGACGGCTAAGTATGATGACAGACGTCTAAAAGATTTTGTTCAGACGTCTTAGAGGTCTTAATTTTAAACAGAGAGTAAAAAACATTTTGTACTAAATTCAGACGTCTAAATTTTTGTTGCAGACGTCTATATTTGATGACAGACGTCTGTTACAAAATGTTCAGACGACTCAAACAAAAAAATAGGTATACAGACGTCTGTTAATAACTATCAGACGTCTGTTTGTCTGATTTTTAGTTTTTGAATAAATTTAAAGGTCCCCCTATGTATAACATCTCCCCCTAAGTATAATATCTTGTAAATAACGAGATAAACTCATTATTAATTATGAAGGAAAAATAAAATAGATTTTACCATATTTGTTGAAGTCCATATTTCATTGTAAGCACGTAATTCTATTAATCGTATGGAACATTCTTTAAAATTCCAAAATCTATCCTTTTCCTTTTGTTTCTTTGAGTACCTGCAAAAAATAATAATCATTTTTGGTACCCACTTATTATGTTAGGGTCCGGGGGGTTAGGTCTTAGGAAACCATACCCATTTGGGTGTGGTTGATCCTTTATAAATATAATTTTCATTATTGACTACCATATCAAAATAATCATCAATGTATTTTTCTCTATTTTTCCAATTAATAGGAACCCAAATATTTAGATAATTTTTATTCATATTTCTGGTCAATGATTTTGTACTTCTAGGGAAATTATAAACATTATTGGTCATAGCAGTATTCGAATTTCTATAAAAATTGGATTTAGACTTTACTCGAAATTTAGTACTAGCACTAACATTTTTACTATTCATGAAAGCATATCTAGTGCTATTTCTACGATCAATTTTATTATAACTTAAACCACTTTTATCATTGTGAGCTTTTGAATTTGTAACTAAGGAAGATAATATATCTTTACCTTTGTTAAAATTTATGATTTTTGTATTTAATCTTTCAAAATTAGCTTTAGAATCACAAACTTTTTTTTTGAAAAATATTATTATTAACTTTTAAAATCTTACATTCTTTAGATAATTCTAAATTCTTTTTAATTAAAGCTTCATTCTCTTTTTCAAGAGACAAAATTAAAGAACTAGAATTATTTAAAGAATTTTCCAAAAAAATATTTTTATTTTGCAAAACATTGATTTCCTCCAAAAGATCATTGTTTTTATCTTCTAACTGCTCATTTTCTTTTTGTAGGAAATCTTTTTGTAAAACAAGTTCTTCGACGGTATTTTCAAAACATTTAGTTTGTTTTACCAAAAATTTATTTTCCTCTTTTAAATTTGAAATTTCTTGCTCACAATCTTTTAACTTAGCTAAAGCAATTGTATTAACTTTATTCAAAGTTTTACAATCTTTTAATAATTCGTCATGTGCTAACAGAAGATCTTTATATAAAGAATCTGAACATACCGATTGTGATCTGAGTTTAGCTATGAAGCATTTGTTTGTTTGCTCCTTTGATTCTTCTTTATTGCTTTTCCTCTTCTTATTGCCTTGACTAGATCTCTTTGTAGCCATTTATTCTAGGATGTTGTTACGATCTCTAGAATCCCAGGCTCTGATACCAAATGAAAGTCTATATGGATCGATAATATAGTTAAACTACGACTAGCAAGTGCGGAATTATAAATAATAGTAAATGGCAGTAATAAAAATGACACCAGGGATTTTTATACTGGTTCGAACTTCTCGTTCTACGTCCAGTCCCAGACTGCTTCTGGAATTTCTCGAATAACCCTCACTTAACCCGGAGGAACAGGTATTACACCGCCTGAGCAACCGAACAGGACTTTTCCGCCTAAGCAACCGAATAGGACTTTTCCGCCTAAGCAACCGAATAGGACTTCAAATACAATTTGGTAAATTGTTTCTTGACTTGTGTGTTCTTTGAATAACACGAATATAGTCAATGTAGTACACCCTTCCTATAATCTTCTTGATATGATGATTTGAATGTGCAAAGATAGGAAGTAGAGAATTGAAAATCACTTGATATTATAACAATATAAAATCAGAAAAGATAGAAAGAATTAGTTGTTGAAATAGTGAATTTTCATCTCTATTTATAGTGTTGAATAGTTTTAATTCAATAGTTGCAACTATTAGAAGGAGTGCAACTGTTGGTGAAGAAGACAACACTTCAAAATTTGAATTTTCATGAAGAGATGCTTCAGTTCGTCAAGTTCAGATGTCTGAGAGAAAAGTGACAGATGTCTGAATAAAGTTTAAAAAGTCAAAAATAGAAGAAACAAAAAATCAGCCATTTAGACGTCTGTTTATTTAATTTAGACGTCTGTTTTTATGACAGACGTCTGTATTAAAGTGACAGACGTCTGTTTTTATGACAGATGGCTAAATAAAAGTGACAGATGTCTGAATTTGTACTGATTTGTTCCTCTTCTTTATTTTAGTGATTCTGAACTTGAGAAACTTTTGAAAATACTTTTATGTCTATAAAAAGATATTTTATATTTGTAGAACATGTTTTCCAAAAACTATTTGTGTGTGTGTGTTATCATCATATCAGAGATTGTACAAAAATATCTAACCGGAAATAATAATCAATATCTTTGAGCTTTGTTTGTTGACGATATGATAATAGCTTTTCTTTGTGGATTCCTGCAAGAATATTTGTTATCATAGTATATAGTTTGAAATATATAGTTGTCACATTAAAATCGAAGAAGGCAGGTTCCAACAAATCTTTCATGAATTGAATCCGCCATAGCCTCCATCTCATCCCTGGTGATGTAGATCGAAGCTTGACCTGCTCCAGCTCCAGAAGAGGCCTCTTGGCTTCCCTCTTGCTGGCTCCTTTCTCCTCTCTGCCTTCTTGTTGATTGCCTTGTCATAGCTTTTAATCTGAATCCTTAAGCCTTCAAATCTGAACTTCAGATCTGGTATAGCGGGTGCTAGTCCCTCTCAGTGAAAGCACCAAAGTGTTTGCGCCAAAATTGGTCACAAACCCCGAATGTCGTGAAAGCACCAGTGTATGAACACAAATCACAGATCTAAGTAATGTAGAGGATAAAAAGTGAAGAATAATAAAGAAATAGACAGAGACACAAGATTCATAGTGGTTCGGCTATCTACGGCCTACGTCCACTCCAAAGTTACTTTTATTGACGTTCTTTGCTGATTACAGTAGATTACAACAGATAATAATGATTTACAGCAGTGAAATTCATTAGTAGCTGCAGCAATGGAGTTTAGAACTGGATCCAGCAGAGTCTGGGCATTGGAGAATACCAAGAAGAAGAAGATCCCTTTTCCGTATGCCCTAGGGCTCTATTTATAGGTGTAGGAGGCTGATATTTCGCTCAGATCTCGGGAGACTCCTTCTGGCACGTGACTAGGCCCGCGCGCCCAAGCCCGCGAAGTTTTGGCCCGATCCGTAATCGATACGAACAGATTTCGTATCGATCAAGATTGCGTCCAATGAAGTCGAAATTTGGTGTGGACATTCTTTAGCATGCATGTAAGCTTCTGTGAAAATTTCATGGCATTTGGACTTGTAAATCTCGAGTTATGATCGATAAGAAATGGGGATTCTTGGTAGTTCGTCTTGTTCGAATCGATCCATTTGACTTGATCACGTTCGAATCGATCTATTCGACTCGATTGTGTTCGAATCGATGCCCTTCACGTGCGTGCTGGTGATGTGGCGCTACTTCCAAGGCTCGATCCTAACTTCATGCCGAGTTGAATGCTTCTTTCCTGAAATCATGCTTGCTTCTCGCTCGTATCCAGGCTTCGTAACCATTCATTTGCATCCATCTGCTATCGCTTCCAGTCTTCTTCGCAACGACTCGATCGATACGAATGGTATCGAGTCGAAGTATCCAACATTGACCGATACGAACGGTATCGAGTCGAAGTATCCAACATTGATCGATACGAACGATATCGAGTCGAAGTATCCAACATTGATCGATACGAACAGTATCGAGTCGAAGTTTTCAACATTGATCGATACGAACGGTATCGAGCCGAACAAACCATCGCACGTTTACCTATCCAATCCGGGTCTACTGTCATCGATTCGAAACCCATCTGGCCTTCCTACTGATCGATACGAAGGCGCTGTTCGTATCCATGCTGATCGATACGAACGCCTTGTTCGAATCGATCAATTATCTTGAACTAATGAACTCCTTTTGACCTGAGATTTGAAACGTAGTCTCTCCTAGCCTTGATCATCATTTCCAATCGATCCCACCTTGATTGGAGCTCGGTCAAATTTTGACGACATCGATCAAAGCCTTGTTTCCAATCGATTTCCAATCCGGATATCCATTATTTTCCAGCTAGTTTGTTGATATTCCAGCCTTGACCAAAAGGTGGGATAACAGTTATCGTTTTGGTTGGCCTTAACTAGCGAATTTGAAGACAAATTAATAAAGTTTGCGCATTTTCAATTCATATTGCTTTCAATTTTCAAAAAAGATAAAATTGGTACAACTATAAATAAATCAAATCTATGCTAAAATTTTAAGTATTATATCTTAATTAAAATATTTAAGCTTATTGATTTTTTTAAGTTAGTTACTAAAAATTACAGTTAGAATTTTTCAATATTAAAAATAAACATATACTAAAATTAACCAATGCTAAGTTGTATAATGAAACAAAAACTAAAAGCCTAAGATGAATTAATTATCTTATTTTTACTTCTTTTTTTGTTTAAAACCTAAATGCAGTTTTTGCTACGATGGTTGCCCTAGGAAGGGGGTTGTCCAATTCCATTGCCTTAGTTGCCTGGACTAAGGACCGGGCCTGGGCGTTGGATAAGCGAATGGAGAAAAATGCACCTGGATATTTTTAATATGTAAATCTAGTCTTGAATTCAATACCTTTAAGAGAAAATTAAAGTATTAGGTAAGCCCAAATCATTTCGGGTTGTATTAAGTATTAACATATTAATGCACATTTGCTAGCTAGAATAAGTATACTAATCCTATCAGATGCACACAATGAATTACTTGATCATCCAAGAAACATATTAATTATCACCCACCTAGTAATTTAATTCTATCATTTGTTTTTATTAATTATCAAATAGTATACACGTATGTGCATATAATATCCAAAAATATTTACCTTGGATGGATGTGTATTTTAAGTGCAAATGTTTTTGTAGTCACAAAACAAATTGATAGTAAAATTCTGTTGGTGGGTAGACGGAAAGAGTGAGGAGATTCCATTAACGAATAGGGGTAATTTTGAAATTTCAAAAAGACACCGTGTAAATCATGTTGATTGAATTCTCTTTATTAACAGTGGAGAAGAGATTTGATGTTTTTCTACTTGTTTCAACCTTTTTTGCGGTCTTCTAACAGCAAAAAAATATGTTTGGTATTCCTCGTCACTGTTAATAATATATGATAATATTACTGGTAGCATTAAATACACAGAACAGAGTCGAAATAAAGAATGTGCCTCTTGTAATAAACTGTCAGAGGCTAAAATAAGTTGGGGCTCTATGTGAACAAGATGTTTAGAAATCAACTTTTTAAATCATGTCTTGTATCACGATAATTGTATAATATAAGTATATTAATTTTGTTTAGAATTTTATATAAATTAAATACAAGTATTAAGCACGTCCGAAGGACATGCACTCAGAAAAATATGCCCTAACGATATTTCCATGAGATACACGAAACCAGGGCCGGCTCAGGGGCCAGGCTGAGTAGGCAGCCGCCTGGAGCAACCCCCTCGACGGGGCAACAATCACCAAAAATATGCTAGTTCTGAATAATAGACTTTAAATAAATATACCTTGATGTTATTTATTTTACAAAGATTTATTAGCTCAGTTGGTTGTGCATTTAGTTGCCCTCATTGAGATTCAGTGTTCAATCCTTGCAAGCATCATATTATTTTTTTCCATTTTCCCGTCTCCCCTGGGGCAACATTTTTTCCTTATTTTTTTCAGCTTCTCCTGGGGCAACACAATGGCTAGAGCCGGCACTGCACCAAACACACTAACTAAATCATTCTTATACTATTTTTCAGTAATGCCTACCGACTTCCACCTAAAACATGAAGATATCAAGTTAATTAACCTACAGGATTCATGCTCGTTAACTTTTTTTGAAATTGATAATACTAATCGGTTACTAACTCCAGTGGCCACTTTAATAAAAAGTACAATTTTTCTAGATGGAACAGTGAACTTAAGAACTCGCAATGGAGAATAGAAGTAACACTTACAGTGCATTTGGTGGCAAATGTAGATAAGTAGTAGAGGTTGGTTAGAGGTAGATGTTAATGTCGTTTTTGAAGAATTTCCACTTAAAATGGGAATTTTGGTTTACATCTTTATAGTTATAAAAATCAAAAGTCTGTTTGGTTTCATTTTGTATTTTACGTTTTGCATTTTCAACATTCATTACAAAATATGAGAATAACGGAAGAGCAATTTAAATTGCTAGGTCATTACGATGACGATGGAGGGACGGCGGAGGGGATGAAGAGACGGCAGAGGGGTGAATTGTTTTTCATTTTTTTGTTATTTCCCACAACACGAAAAATGAAATAAATATGTTTTCTATTTTATACATTAGCTTCATTTTTCAAATTGGTTGTTTTTCAAAAATACATACGTCATGTGCGCATTTTTTAGATGCACACATAAAACTAAAAATGGTATGTAAACACACTCACCTCTATACCCATACTACTTAAGCGTATTACTGAGTAATACTGTCGAATAATACGGAGAATGAGGTGATATGGGGTACATACGTAAATATTTCCTTGAACTAACATCGGTACATATCTCATATCTTATAAAACTCATTGTACATGTACACGATCTCAATAAAAAGCAATAAACATGTATGCCTCTAGATCAGAACAATACATATTCATAAAGAATAAATCAGAGTATACAGAGTTAGAATGCAGTAGATAAAATACAATATGCAGTGTAATGCATAATCTAGAGGGCTACAAAATGATAGTCTCTGGCCCACTATACGGTACATCATCACATACTACATAATCAGTATAATGAGCCTACAAAATGTATATGGAACGTATCATCCTATAACTACTACTAGCCTTCACAAAAGTCCCACCAAGCTCTGGAATCACTAAGGACCTGCATCTGGAATTTCTCGGACTGACCCAAACATTAAATATAACACACGGGTCAGACAGTATTTATAATAATGTATTAGAGATGATAAATCATAATAATAAGCCTAAGGATTGGTGTATAAATCAATTTTCCAAACAAATTGTATAGTGATATTGTTATCCAGCCTTTTGACCAGGCAATATCTGGATGGACTTGACGTCGAACTTGAAAGCTATCGAGGCAGGAAGCCCAAAGGGATAACCTTAAAGTCCAAAAACCAAGTACAAGCAAGACCGCAAGATGGAAGCTGGTTCATCCCACAAAATCCAAAAAACAAATCCATCTAAGTGATGGATCAATACCGTCCATCCCCATAGGTTGGTACCGATCCATAAACTTGCATCTAAATTGCCCCATTTTCCTCCTACAACCAAACTATGATTCCAATAACCCACTTCAAGCTCCACTACATCGTCGCATACAAGTTTCCATCGATCTCTTCGAGCACTTGAAGTCAGCAACTCCAATCTTCTGCCAATCCATCTTATTAGCCAGAAACAAGCTCATAATAGTGATAGAGTTAGGGGTATGCCCTAGGGGCAATTATGTAATTCGTTATATATATGTAACTCGTTGAGCAATCTTGTTCAAAATAAAAGGTATTTTCTTCCTATTATATACTTGATATAATGTGATTATATTAATTAATTAACTCAATTAGAAGTATATTTAATAGAAAATTCCATAAATGGTATATTTTGTGGTAGTAGTTACAAAGTGTTGTAACCGTGAGTAATTTATCACAACGAAACAAATATACCATTTTAAATGTTCCTAGTCAAAATGCATCGAGACTGGATATGGATGTATCCGTTGAGACTGGAGTACGTAACACTCTCCAAATGTTGGACGGTTTATTACTCATAACGGTTGGGGGGCACCTAGAGATTACGTACTAATAGTTATTGGATAACTATGGAATGACTCACTCGATAGTTTTCTGTTGGTTAATATAACTAAGGTCAAACAGAAAATATCGATGTGACTGATTTACACAGTTCTCTTGACTTGAGAATACTATGGATCTTCAATATGAAAGCTCCGCTTTGATTATAGCCAAATCATGGCATGGCGTCCATCGAGTGACTATAGTTGGGTCGAGTGGAAGTATTGGAAGTGAAGCACTATTCAAGAAAGGATTCGTCTCCTCGGTTATATGCAGTTAGTATCACAGTCAACTCAAGTCAACTCAGAGTCAAAGTCTCTGACCAGAGCGTTTCGGTTAATAATAATTGTTATTATTGAACCAAGGACTTTGTATTTGGACTATAAAGTTGAATGTGGATGAGGTTGGAATTTTGACCATTACCAAATTCCATAAGTCCAAAGTAATATAGTTTTGACGAAGAGAATCGGTGTAAAAAAATGTCACAACCGGGTAACGCTTATTAAACTAAAATTGGATTTTACCGAAAATGAGTAAGCGATAAATTTGGCCATAATGTCACACCACCTGCTAAGTGACGTGTGAACGTTAACATTAGAATAGTTCGATGTTAACCGCTGACCAAATTTACACTGAAGAGTTATACAGCCGAAATGATGAATTCCCTTAAGACCGAACGATTTAATTAGTTTATAATTGTTAAAAATTAATTAATATTTTGAAATATTAATTATAAAATTTGAATATGATTTGAGAAATAAATAATGTTATATATATTTATAACAGTTATAAATATATCGATCGATATACAATATCAACAAGCGATTAAATTAGATTTAATTGCATAGTATTTTGGCTTGGGCTTAGATGGGTTTAAGGCACATCATTAGGGCTGCAAAATTTCAGTTCTGGAAAGGTCTAGGGATGGTTAAAACATAGGGAATTGGCTTGGAGATAATGGGTTGAGATTAAGTGAGAATGGGTAAAAAGGTTTTCCTCGTTTCTCTCTAATACAACCATATATATATATATATATATATATATATATATATATATATATATGTATGTATGTATGTATCTCTAAAAATAAGGACTAACCTTTTTTTGGCCGCCATTACCTTCTACATTGCTGGTTAAAAAATAGCTCTCAATCCACTCCAAAATTCTCAAATATATTTCAAATTAAAATAATACCATTCGATAGTTAGAGGTGGTGATTCCGAACTTGCAATCTAACGAATCAAGAACAGTAAAAGGAAGGGAAGTCATTGCTTCAACATGAATTCAAAGGCATCATTAAATTGGTAATTTTAATTCATATTACAGTAATTAAATTATATTCAATAATCCTATAATGAGCAATTTCATATCTGTTTAAATATATTGCTACTATATGTTTAGTTAGGTAAGATTTTTGTAAGTAGATGTAGTGATCACAGATCAGTTTGGTTATGTGAATAATTTGTTCATTATACTATTTGATTTATGTATAGACAAATGTTGTTTATTGTACAAAATCAATTTTTGTCATTAATAATTATTTTATATATATATATATTAATAAATTCACATATATATATATATATATATTGGTGTATATTTCTCTCTCATAATAGCATATATGCATATACAAGGTATATATATGATTTAAAAATTTTAGTACACTTATTTATATATAATATGAATTTACAAATTCGAAAATTAATTATCATACATATATTCATATTTTTAAATTAACATTTATTGAATTTTTGAATTGTTTATTATATATAAAATAATTTTTACATTAAAAATTCAATTTTATATTTTTAAATTTTTTTATATCATTTAAGAAACGTGTAGAAATTTTTTTACGAATTTTTCAATAAAGTTTATTATTTTTAATAAACGGAAAATTTTAGTTTAACATATACTTTTTTCAATCTCACTAATTATAAAAGTATTAAAGATAAACAAATATAATGATAATAAATAATTTTGAGTAGTTGATAAGAATTTAGTGCGTATAATATAAACTTCTAACTTAATAAAACCATAAATAAATATCTTTCACTGTACTAAAATACACATAATTTAAACTATAATCTTGAAAAATACCGGACGAATAATTTTCGGATGCGGATGTCTTCATATCCGCATCCGTTTTACCGGATATCGGATATTTATCTGTTTTTCGGATGCAGATGAATTTTGGATTTTTCGGATATCCATTGGTAGCCCTACGGATTATTATGTTACACATGCACTCACACATATATTATATGATACATTTATGTATAAACTAAATCAAATAAAATAAATTTCATATCTTAATATATTTGAATTTAAATAAAATAAATGATTTTATTTAAATGAAATTTAGAAATGTTCTAATTCAGTTAGACTTCATAGGCCCAATAAAGATCAAATTGGGTAAAATTTTGAAATTCGCTCATAACTTCCGCTGCGAGCTGGTCCAGTTCCAACAATGGTTTCAGAGCCTAATAGTCTATGCGTTCTAAATTAGCCATATTAGGGCTAACTAATTAAGCTTGCCCATTTAGTACGGTGTCTAGAAAGGTAATGTCTAGGATTGGAATTGGGTAATTAAGTACCATGTCCTACCTGTGTAACGACCCGTAAATTTTAACGGTCTTAATAACGTAATTAATTGGAAATTTCGTGAAATTTTAAATAATTGAATTTGGAAATAAAAATTTGGTATCTGGAATACGTCTATATAAACATAACAAATGGTAAATTTTCATCTGAAAATAAGGAAGTTTATTTTGCTGTGTAATTTTATTTAAATTTAAATCAGTTAATATTTGATGATAATAAAATATTTCTTAAACCTGAATATTTTATATAATAAATTTGTAAATCATCTTCTGAGTGAGGCGTCATATTTCGTTTCGCCAAATTTTAACTGCTATTGCGCCGTTTATCTTATTTTTGGCATTTTAGCAGCATTTTCGGTATCGAATATCGACTTTTGATAGGATGGTCCTATCACTAATATCTGTATACCATTTTGATCGTCTCGTCGTGCCGATCTCCACGGTATATTCGTTTTTGTGTTTTGGAGTCCGGAAGATGGCGAAATCTACGGAACGATTTTCGTATCGGTTCTGTAATTTGGCTTTTGGATTTCCATGACCATTCATTTCTCACCGTGTGTAAACCAACGGTCATCAACATTTATCAAATCACCTTTTGACCCTTACTATTCCCACTGTTCTCGTCCTTTTTCTTATTCAACTTTCTCATCCTCTTTCCTCTTCTTCTGTTTATATTCTTCATTTGAAAAAAAAAGCAAAGCTTCAACATTTTCATTCTGTTCGAAATTATAATCAAGATATATATTTGCTTTTTTTTTTACCTAAGAAGCCTTCTCCTCCACTCTCCCTCTCACATCTCGCGTGCGGCCTCCTTCCCAATCCTCCCTCCTTCCTCACCACTCACAGCCTCTCCCCTTACCAACCCGTGCAAGCCCTCCACGTCCCCACTTTAGCCTTGCCGAGATAACCGACCACCAGCCTCCTGTCGAACCACAACTGCCAACAACCCAACCCCATCCACTCCACTCGTTTCCAGCACGCAATTCATCCAGCCCCAGCTCGGCCCTACCTGGCCTTGCTCCTCTCTTCGCCTAGACTCCCCTGAACCCACCACCACCTTCCCCAATTTATGGCCACCGTTCCCATAGCTCCGCCAGCCCACGCGTGGCCGAACACAACCATGCGCACATGACCTCCCTCATCCAGGCGGCCCCTCTTCACTTCTTGTACGATCGATTTTACCCTAAAGGGGAGGTGAATAGGGTGATACTATTAATTATAAAAATTATTGTGGAAGTTTATAAAGTAATTTGAATACAGATATAGTAGAATAATAGCAACATAGATAATAGCAGAAAATAGAACACACAGATTTACCTAGCTTCGGTAAAATCCTGCCTACGTGCTGCCCCCAAGGTTTCTACTAGAAATTAAGTAGTCAGACGCTTACACACGTAAACTCGTGACACCCGCTATCGACTAACCTAACTCTACGCTCAAAACCCTACCACAACTCAGCCACTGAGTTGCGAATTCTCGAACTACACCACCGTAATTCATCCCCTAGTCACACGACTAGAATTTACAACGGTTTAAAATAAAAATACAAATTTGAAAACAATTGAAAAAACAAAACCCTAATTTTTAAAGATAGAAGCCCAAAGATAATTGCCGGCCCAAAAAATAAGTAAGTGATAAAAAAAATCCTTTTCTCTTTTATTTATGTCGGCCCGCTCCTTTGAAAAGTTGTCTTCCTCTTTTCTGTTGCTCGAATACTTTCGTTCCTCTTTTCTTATGCTCGAAAATTAGGGCTTTTGTAAAATTGAATCGCCGCCTGTATCTGATCAATTGCAGTGATTATCTCCTCTGTTTGGCTTGGACAATTGATACTCTAGCTGTGATGATTTCGGTCGATTCAATTTGATCGAGTTTGAACTGAAATTGGTATGTATTTTATGCTTTTTGCTTTACAGATTAGCTTACTTGAACTCGATGATTTCGTAGCCGATGATGTTAAACGTTTATATAGGATTCGAGTTCTTATTTTCTCGTTCGTTTGAATTTGTCATTTAATTTAACTCGGCCATTGATTTTGCTTGAATGCTTGAGATTGATCTGACTTGTTCAATTCGTTCTTTTCGTTGCTTGATTATCACGGCTTGCTCCTTGGTCATCACGGCTTTGAATTTGCTGGACTTTTGACTTCGATTTGAAATTTCTGTTGACAACGGTTTCTTGATTTTTCTTTGTTCGAACTTGCTACCACTATTTTGATTCTCTGACATTTTTAAAATTGACTTTGGTTATTTGAAATGATTTCTGGACTTTGGCATGTCTATTTATCCCTGTAGCATACTCGACTTGTACCTTGATTTACTTGCGGCCTTGACTTTGTTATGCTCCATATATACTCTCTGATTTATCCTAAAGTTTACATGTGAGCATTTAACTTGATTTCCTGCTTGACTTGTTTCTTGTTTGATCATTGTCTTTTTGTCCACTGTATTTGTTGTTTACGACTTGGTCTTGTAGTCTGTATTGCACTGTCCACTGCCGTGTTGATATTGCACTTGATTTCATGTATATTGTCACTGCATTTGGTTAAGACTTGGTCTTGCATTACACTGACCACTGCCATTTGAGTCTGAGGTTGCGTTAAGCTCTAGGTTGCAATGTGCTGGTTCCCACTCTGTTGTAGTTTGAATTATGATGAGTTGCTTCTGTGTTCATGTGGTCTGCACATCCGTGTTGCCTCCACTGTTTCATTTTTGTTCTTTGTGCATTTGTGTGCACTGTCAACTGCTTGTATACTTCATGTATCCAGTCACTACATAATTGATTGCTGTGCACTGTTTCATCTTGTTGCACTGTATATTTCAGTGTGCCTTTGGTCATTTTATTGAACTTGTTACATGATTGTTTGTTGTGGCCATGTTGACATTGTCTGACTATCATGATTTGAAACTGCTACCCGCTATTGTATGACATTTGAACCTTATTAGCAGTTTGGTTGGACTGTCCAGCCTTTCAATTGTGGCTGTATGTAGCTTGCGTGGCCTTTGTACCTCTTGATGTTCACTGGTCTTTGCTGTATTGAGTTGCACCAGTCTTTGATGATGTTGCGTGCATTAGCTTGGTTGTGTTCATTGTGTAGCCACGTGTACTTGAGTTGAATGATCATCGTTACTTGTGCATGTTGTATTGCTCTAGTTGAAATTTGTGGCCTTGGTTTCACTCGAGAATTATTTGCATTTTGAATTGCACCTGAGTTGAATCCAGCTTATAGCTCGGGTTTGACCTTGTGCTCGTATCGTGATTTGACTTGAGTTGAACCCGGCTTTTAATTTGGGTTTGACCTTGTGCTCACCTATCCCTTTAATTTTATCAAGTGTATATCGGTGTGCACGGCCTTGTGGCATGTACAGTGATACACTGTGCATGTCGCAAGTTGTTCGTGTTTGATAAATTCAAAATTTAATGATGACGAACAACCCAAATAACCGAGGCAAATGTAATTGAAATTTGTATATATATAGTGAGAGCTCAAATTTGTACTGTTCAAAATTGTAATAAATATTTGTTTGAATAAAATATCCGTTTGAATTTAAATTCTGTGTTATTTATTTTATTCAGCAAATATTTATTTAATTATGTGAAAAATAAAATAGTACATTAACAAATACATTTAAATGAATATATATATATATATGTTTATTATCATCAAACAAAAATCATATACTCACATATTCAACAATCTCCTCGTTTTGATGATAACAAACATATATTTAAGATTTTGAATTTATTAAATGTATTTGATTATTGATAGTTCTATTTGCTCCCCCTATTTGAATGCTCCCTTTCTACACCAAGCCCCCCCTTCATATATGCATGAATAAAAATATGCAAATGAGCCTAGATGCAAATAGAAAATACAAAATAAAATATTTGACCTTTATTTTTCAAAATCTTAACTTTTCTCTCTCCCTTTTGTTATCAGCAAAAGAGTAATAGTGTTAGAAAAATAGAGATAAAGTGATAGACATTAATACAACATTAATACTCAATCGAGTATAAATATTAAATTTCAATAAAAAATCAAACAAAAATCGTAAATACTCTGTTTGACACATATTCCACTTTAGAATGATATGGATGATGTCATCGTATAAAACCATATAGTTGTGTCTATTTGTGGTATATATATCAGGAATTTGAATATCTACTAACCATGCATAACCGTTAGGACTTTTAAATGAGATTAGTAGTATTCCAAATTAAAAAAAATGAATTCAAGTATCTTCTAACCACGCATAACCGTGAGGTCTTTTAAATGGGATTAGAATCAACTTGTCTATTTAATCAATCAACACTCATCACTTTTTCAATCACTGTTTATCTTTTCGATAATCAGTAGGGAGTCAGATTAGTTAATGTAGTCATTTAAAATCAAATCCAAAAATAATTATAAAATCAAATTTTCCAAAACGGCTAATCTGAAACAAGGTCAACGAAAATGATTTTCTAGAAGGGGTTTTAGAAAAGAGAAATGTCTGCTAATTGAAAATTATTTGAAATGAAAAGTATGCAGATATTTTCTTTAAAAAATGTGATGTAGCTAATGAATGTCTCTACATAAATCATGTTCCACTAGTAATTTTTCTACCAACTAGATTACCAGTATAATCTGCATCTGAATTTTTCTTTCACTCAAGATTATCATTAGTTAGATGTTGTAAACCAGACCGTGAAGTTGCAACAAATTTCTTTGAAATCATTTTTACAGCATTTAAATGGAACTGAATTGAAGCCGTGCAAATTTTCAAACAGTGACCATAGTGTCATATCTAGAAGCAGTAAGATAAGCAAATATATCCATGTGTATCATGAGTAATCATCAATCAATATAACACCATCATTAATCCAAACAAGTCTATATGAAGTAGTTCAAAGATTCTAGAGGTACATGTAGTGTTCTTGGCATAAAAAATAATTGGCAAACTATTTTGAAAAAATCAAAATCAATATCATTATAGACATTTATTTCATTATCACATAACTGGCTGATTTAATTCAGATTATGGTGCATATTTTCACAATCATTCAAGATGAATATACAGTTACATGTTTTACCTTTACCGATAATATTTCGTTGTCGCTCATCGTGATTCTGTCACCTTTGTACTAGGCTAAGGAACTTTGATTTGTCGCCCGTTGTGTGCCTGGAACAGCCAGAATCCAGATAACACTGTTGGTGTTCCTTAGCCTGCCACTATACCTACACGAGAGAATATTTTTGTGACCTATTTATTTTTATAGGTTCATGATTGTTAGTGGCAAATGATTTTAAAAAATAAGTTTGTGGAGACCCAAAACTATTTATATTTGTTCCTTTTGGCACCCAGATTTGTTTGACTTTAAGAGATTTTATATTCGTGCCTTTTGGAACCCAAATTGATATGGTTTTCACGTGTTTGGGTATCACACTTTTCACTTTAACAGTGTTATTAGTTGTTTGTCCATATTTTGACACTTTTGCAAATCCAAATGCACTCCTTTTATTCTCGAAGAGTTGATTTTCTAAGAGTATATTAAATGATTTATCTCTAGTGAAAATTTTTCGAGTAACCAACTCAAGTTTGTTAACTTTGGATTTTAAAAGTTTATTTTCATTTATTAGCTTCGAACAACAACTAATGGTACTATCTCTCTTTTCACAACTATTCATTTTTAATTTCATATTTTCATTTTGAAGCTCTCTAATTTTATTCTCAATTTCAAGCATCTCAGTTTCAAAGAGTTGGAGTTTCTTAAATTCAATATTTTTAAAATCCTTGATTTTTTCAATCTCCTTTTCAAACTCGTGATTTAATTGAATAATTTAAGATTTGCTAAAAATCACATTTTCTTTTTCAAGGGTTTTGAAATTTTCGTTGATCTCATTTGATTTATTTTCAAAAATCGTACATATAGAAATTTCTGACTTCTTAAAGCTATCCAACTCTTTTTGTAAAATATTATTTTCACAAATTAACTCAGTTTTGCTTTTCTCTTGAATTAAAATCTCGTTTTCTAAATTTTGAAAATTTTCATGTAAACGAGAAAATTCTTTTTCATGGGCCAAACACTTTTTGCAATTGGAACTTTTATTTTTAAGCTCATTTTCCAAATCGTTATTTTTTTGATGAAGTTTAGTTTGTTCCCTTTTCAAATTATTATTTTTCATTTCAAGAGCTTTATTATTTTCAGTTAATTTTTGACACAAGAGAACTAAATCATTGAATGAAAAATTACTTATCTCATCGGCTAGAATCTTCATCACTGCTGCCTTTAGCCAATCCTGTTAAGCACGTTTCTTTAACTGAGTCGATTTTTGAGGATTCCTCATTGTTGTTGACTTAAGCACCATATATTGCATCAAAAGTATTCCGGATTTCCTTTGCATTTTCACAATGAGAAATAAAGTTAAAATTATCTTGATTAATAAGAGAATATAGTATATGCATAGCAAGAGCATTAATCGAAGTATTTTTCTCGTCTGTTATATCACACCCATTTTCAATAATATCCCAACATTTAACATTAACAAATTTTAAATAAAATTCCATTTTTAATTTACAATTCAAAAAATCTATTCCATCAAAAACATGAGGAATAATATTGGACCGACCCTCAGCAAAAGCATTAAAAGAAGCCATTTTAAAAATTCAAATAAAAATTGGTTTTTGAAAAATCAAAACTTTAACACAAAAATGACTTTTGTTCCTAGCTCTGATACCACTTGTAGGATCGATTTCACCCTAGAGGGGGGAGGGGTGAATAGGGTGATACTATTAATTATAAAAATTATTGCGGAAGTTTATAAAATAATTTCGACACAGATATAGCAGAATAATAGCAGTACAGATAATTGTAGAATAAAAGCAGAAAATAGAACACATAGATTTACCCAGCTTCGGCAAAACCCTGCCTACGTGCTGCCCCCAAGGTTTCTACTAGAAATTAAGTAGTCAGACGCTTACACACGTAAACTCGCGACACCCGCTATCGACTAACCTAACTCTACGCTCAAAACCCTGCCACAACTCAGCCACTGAGTTGCGAATTCTCGAACTACACCACCGTAGTTCGTCCCCTAGTCGACTAGAATTTACAACGGTTTAAAATAAAAATACAAATTTAAAAATAATTAAAAAAACAAAGCCCTAATTTTTAAAAGATAGAAGCCCAAAGATAAATGTCGGCCCAAAAAATAAGTAAGTGATAAAAAAAATCCCTTTCTCTTTTATTTATGTCGGCCCGCTCCTTTGAAATGTTGTCTTCCTCTTTTCTGTTGCTCGAATACTTTCGTTCCTCTTTTCCTATGCTCGAAAATTAGGGCTTATATAAAATTGAATCGCCGCTTGTATCTGATCAATTGTAGTGATTATCTGCTCTGTTTTGCTTGGACAATTAATACTCCAGCTGTGATGATTTCGGTCGATTCAATTTGATCGAGTTCGAACTGAAATTGGTATGAATTTTATGCTTTTTGCTTTACAGATTAGCTTACTTGAACTCGATGATTTCACAGCCGATGATGTTAAACGTTTATACAGGATTCAAATTCCTATTTTCTCGTTCGTTTGAATATGTCATTTAATTTAACTCGGCCATTGATTTTGCTTGAATGCTTGAGATTGATCTGACTTGTTCAATTTGTTCTTTTCATTGCTTGATTATCACGGCTTGCTCCTTGGTCATCACGGCTTTGAATTTGCTAGACTTTTGACTTCGGTTTGAAATTTCTGTTGACAACGATTTCTTGATTTTGCTTTGTTCGAACTTGCTACCACCGTTTTGATTCTCTGACATTTTTAAAATTGACTTTGGTTATTTGAAATGATTTCTGGACTTTGGCATGTCTATTTATCCCTGTAGCTTACTCGACTTGTACCTTGATTTACTTGCGGCCTTGACTTTGTTATGCTCTGTATATACTCTCTGATTTATCCTGAAGTTTACATGTGAGAATTTGACTTGATTTCCTGCTTGACTTGTTTCTTGTTTGATCAATGTCTTTTTGTCCACTGTATTTGTTGTTTACGACTTGGTCTTGTAGTCTGTATTGCACTGTCCACTGCCGTGTTGATGTTGCACTTGATTTCATGTATATTGTCAATGCATTTGGTTAAGACTTGGTCTTGCATTACACTGACCACTGCCATTTGAGTCTGAGGTTGCGTTAAGCTCTGGGTTGCAATGTGCTAGTTGTCACTCTGTTGTAGTTTGAATTATGGTGAGTTGCTTCTGTGTTCATGTGGTCTGCACATCCATGTTTCCTCCTCTGTTTCATTTTGTTCTTTGTGCATTTGTGTGCACTGTCAACTGCTTGTATACTTCATGTATCCTGTCACTACATAATTGATTGTTGTGCATTCATTTTGTTGCACTGTATATTCCAGTGTGCCTTTGGTCATTTTATTGAACTTGTTACATGATTGTTTGTTGTGGCCATGTTGACATTGTATGACTATCATGATTTGAAACTGCTACCCGCTATTGTATGACATTTGAACCTTATTAGCAGTTTGGTTAGACTGTCCAGCCTTTCACTTGTGACGGTATGTAGCTTGCCTGGCCTTTGTACCTCTTGATGTTCACTGGTCTTTGCTGTATTGAGTTGCACCAGTCTTTGATGATGTTGCGTGCATTAGCTTGGTTGTGTTCATTGTGTAGCCACGTGTACTTGAGTTGAATGATCACCGTTACTTGTGCATGTTGTATTGCTCTAGTTGAAATTTGTGGCCTTGGTTTCACTCGAGAATTATTTGCATTTTGAATTGCACCTGAGTTGAATCCAGCTTATAGCTCGTGTTTGACCTTGTGCTCGTATCGTGATTTGACTTGAGTTGAACCCGGCTTTTAATTTGGGTTTGACCTTGTGCTCACCTATCCCTGTAATTTTATCAAGTGTATATCGGTGTGCACGGCCTTGTGGCATGTACAGTGATACACTATGCATATCGCAAGTTGTTCGTGTTTGATAAATTCAAAATTTAATGATGACGAACAACCCAAATAACTGAGGAAAAAAATATTTTCGAAAATCATTTTATTTTACACTGCAAAAATATTTTATTTTCAATTTTACTACGTCAATGTATATTTTTGCAGATAGCTCAAATGCTGGATTCAATCTGGAATAGAGTTGAAGATAAATACGAGTGAATGAGTGATATGTAGCGAGGTGCATTTGTAAATGAAAAATTGTGATGTGATTGAAATTGTAATGTAATTGAAATTTGTATATATATAGTGAGAGCTAAAATTTGTACTGTTCAAAATTGTAATAAATATTTGTTTGAATAAAATATCCGTTTGAATTTAAATTCTATGTTATTTATTTTATTCAGCAAATATTTATTTAATTATGTGAAAAATAAAATAGTACATTAACAAATACATTTAAATGAATATATATGTTTATTATCATCAAACAAAAATCATATACTCGCATATTCAACTCTTCCATCTCACACATAGTTGCAGCGTGCTTCACCATTGCCTTGCCGAGACCACATCCACTCTGGCCGAATGCATATTTTATATAAAGGTATATATATGTGTTTTGTATATATATACAGTTTATATAAGTGTTTATTTTATGTTATATATATCAGTTTATTCTTTAGTATATATATATATATATGTTAGTGTATATATATATGTATGTATAGTTTGATTTAATATATATATATATATTTGTTATAAGTATAACCTGCATGTTTTATTCATAGTTTGGATATATAAATAATACACATATGTTCCAAAGTTTTGCATAAGGCTGTCGTGTCTTATATATATGATTTTATATGCAGCTTATGTATATATATATAGTGAGTTAGTATATGTATTTTTTTGAATCCACTTTCGGCAGTGCTTATATATATAATATGTTGAAGGTACATAATCTATAGTATATATAAGTGTGTAGGTGTTGTGTATATATAGGTTCTGTAAGTCTATACATGACCTGTCAAGTTATACACGTATTTATATTGTTTCCAATAGGTTCTGTATGGTAGGTTCATATTGATTCTATAATAATAACTTATTTTAAAATAAGTATGTATATAAGTCCTGTTTATATAGGTGTGAGTTTATATAAGCTATGTATGTTATGTATAATCTGTGTCGTATACATAAGCATATATTTTATTTTAAAGACAGTATTATATATAACCTGTTTACATAAGTTATATTTGTTATATAATGAAAATTGGGTATAGTGCTGTTTGCGATGGTTATACATATTTATTAATGTGTAAATTAAATATATATATATATGTTTTCCAAAGATTTGCATTGTGGCTGACATGTATTATATATATGTTATAGTAATCTTGACTTTTAAAGTAATGATACTTTATGTTATGTGTTCAATTTTATATAAATATTGCTTTACAAATATTGTTTAAGTATTGTTTTGAAAATATAAAATATTCCGACTTTAAATTATATGTGTTTTAACTTTAATATTGATTTTAAATATATGTGTTTTAATTTAAAACAATGATTTTTGAAATACATATATATTTAATTTTATTTGTGTTTGAATTTGATATCAATTTGAAAATATATGTTTAAAATGGATTTTAGAAAATTTATATATATGTAACATATATCTCGGTTCATCGATCTCGTGCCATCTTGACTTACATTTCAATATCGAATTTGTCGCAACAATTCCTTGCTTGTCACTGTCCCATGTGCATATCTGTGTCCGTGTCATCTTCTTGTCTCTTTAGCCTCGAAAGGTAAGCGACCATTCACGATTAACATTCTTATATTTATTAAGTTTGATTTCACTTGAAACGACAATTGAAATATGCTGCTAAATTGAACTATTAATTATATATAATTACTGTATATGATATGCCATTATCAGTATCTGTTCACCTATGAGATATGACACCATATCCTGTTGTTTATATTTTATTTAAATTATCATTGATGATATATATCTGTTGTTAATATGTTATATTATTATATATGTTCTCACTCTACAAGTTCCCTGTTAGTTTAGAATTCCCTATGGGTTGAAATGATACATACCCGAACGATCTTGTAGAATAGGAGAAAATCGTTATGGGTTGAAATGATAAACCCAAGCGATTTTCATTGAATTGAATTTTGGGATTGCAGGTTGAAATGATATATTTGCCCTGTAGATATTTAAAATGCGGATTGAAATGATAAATATCTGTATCACTTGACCATAGGATAGAAAATTAAATACGGACACCGTTGGTCTATATTTTGAAAATGATTTCTATAATTTTGAAAGGAAATATATGGGTTTAATAAATATTGATTTTAAATATATATATATTTATAAATGTATTTTATATATGTCAAAATTTTAGATTTTTAAATTATATGTTTTGGGAAATTTAAATTTATAAGTTAGTTTTGAAATTATAAATTTTAAGATTTTTCCTTATAATTTTATTTTCTTAAAAATATATAAAATAATTTTAAATATAAAATATACATTTAATAATAAGATTTAATTTAATAAAATTTAATTTAATTAGTATAAAATATTTTTAAGTACTTATTTAAATTTATATTAATATTTTAAAATAGATTTTATAACTTTAATAATAAAAGTTGGGAAGGTAAATTAATGTTGACTTGGAATTTAAATTGGTTAATAATTGAATGTAAATAAAAATTTATTTAAATTTGTTGATTTTGAAATTTTGAAAAAATATGGTTTATAACTTGATTTGATAAAAGGAGATTAAATGAATATTCTCAAATTTTAAATAAAAATTGAGGTTGAATAGTTAATATTGATTTAAGTTTATAAATTAGGATTTTAATAAATTGTTATTAAAATGATTAAGTGAATACTTTCAAATTTGAATAACATTAAAGTAAAATGTTGAAATATAAATGAAATTTATATCGTGAATGCTTGAATATTTAAACTTTGAATCTTATTAGAATTGAAATGATAATTCAAAACCTAGATTTGAAATCGATAAAAATTTGAAATGGTTTATGGAGAATTTAAATGGAATCTTTAATCTTTTGAATTGAAATTTGATGAACTGGGATTGAATTAAATTGAATTTTTGGAATTTGAGTTGATTTAAATCGATTTGTGAAATTGGAGGAAATTATTTTATTATATAAAGTATTTTATTACATATAAACTATTTTAATATATAAACTATTTTAGTTTATAAACATTTTTAATATATACACTATTTTCAACATCTAAACTGTTTAAGTTGGAAGTGTTATGATTTTGAAAGTGTTATGATTTTAATATAAAAATTTGGTATTTGGAATACGTCTATATAAACATAACAAATGGTAAATTTTCATCTAAAAATATGGAAGTTTATTTTGTTGTGTAATTTTATTTAAATTTAAATCAGTTAATATTTGATGATAATAAAATATTTCTCAAACCTGAATATTTCATATAATAAATTTGTAAATCATCTTCTGAGTGAGACGTCATATTTCGTTTCGCCAAATTTAAACTGCTATTGCGCCGTTTTTCTTATTTTTGGCATTTTAGCAGCATTTTCGATACCGAATATCGACTTTTGATAGGATGGTCCTATCACAGATATATGTATACCGTTTTGATCGTCTTGTCGTGCTGATCTCCACGGTATATTCGTTTGTGTGTTTTGGAGTCCGGGAGACGGCGAAATCTACAGAATGATTTCGATATCGGTTCTGTAATTTGGCTTTTGGATTTCTGTGACCATTCATTTCTCACCATGTGTAAACCAATGGTCATCAACATTTAACAATTCAGCTTTTGACCCTTACTATTCCCACTGTTCACGTCCTTTTTCTTATTCAACTTGCTCATCCTCTTTCCTCATCTTCAGTTCATATTCTTTATTTAAAAAAAACAAAAGCTTCAACATTTTCATTCTGTTCGAAATTATAATCAAAAAATATATTTTCTTTTTTTGACCTAAGAAGCCTTCTCCTCCACTCTCCCTCTCACATCTCGCGTGCGGCCTCCTTCCCAATCCTCCCTCCATCCTCACCACTCACAGCCTCTCTCCTTACCAACCCGTGCAAGCCCTCCACGTCCCCACTTCAGCCCCGCCGAGATAACCGACCACCAGCCTCCTGCCGAACCACAGCGACCAGCAACCCAACCCCATCCACTCCACCCGTTTCTAGCACGCAACTCACCCAGCCCCAGCTCGACCCTACCTGGCCTTGCTCCTCTCTTCGCCTAGACTCCCCTGAACCCACCACCACCTTCCCCAATTTATGGCCACCCTTCCCATCGCTCCGCCAGCCCATGCGTGGCCGAACACAGCCATATGCACATAACCTCCCTCATTCAGGAAGCACCTCTTCACTTCCATCTCGCGCATAGTTGCAACGTGCTTCACCCATTGCCTTGCCGAGACCACATCCACTCTGGCCGAATGCATATTTTATATAAAGGTACATATATGTGTTTTGTATATATATAAAGTTTATATAAGTGTTTATTTTATGTTATATATATATATATCAGTTTATTCTTTAGTATATATATATATATGTTAGTGTATATATATGTATGTATAGTTTGATTTAATATATATATATATATATATATTTGTTATAAGTATAACCTGCATGTTTTATTCATAGTTTGGATATATAAATAATACACATATGTTCCAAAGTTTTGGATAAGGCTGTCGTGTCTTATATATATGATTTTATATGTAGCCTATATATATATAGTGAGTTAGTATATGTATTTTTTTAAATCCACTTTCGGCAGTGCTTATATATATATAATATGTTGAAGGGACATAATCTATAGTATATATAAGTGTGTAGGTGTTGTGTATATATAGGCTTTGTAAGTCTATACATGACCTGTCAAGTTATACATGTATTTATATTATTTCCAATAGGTTATGTATGGTAGGTTCATATTGATTTTATAATAATAACTGATTTTAAATTAACTATGTATATAAGTCCTGTTTATATAGGTGTGAGTTTATATTAGCTATGTATGTTATGTATAATCTGTGTCATATACATAAGCATATATTTTATTTTAAAGACAGTATTATATATAACCTGTTTACATAAGTTATATTTATTATATAATGAAAATTGGGTATTGCCATTTGCGGTGGTTATATATATTTATTAATGTGTAAATTAAACATATATGTTTTCCAAAGATTTGAATTGTGGCTGACATGTATTATATATATGTTATAGTAGTCTTGACTTTTAAAGTAATGATACTATATGTTATGCGTTCAATTTTATATAAATATTGCTTTACAAATATTGTTTAAGTATTGTTTTTAAAATATAAAATATTCCAACTTTAAGTTATATGTGTTTTAACTTTAATATTGACTTTTAAATATATGTGTTTTAATTTAAAACGATGATTTTTGAAATACATATATATTTAATTTTATTTGTGTTTGAATTTGATATCAATTTGAAAATATATGTTTAAAATGGATTTTAGAAAATTTATATATATGTAACATATATCTCGGTTCATCGATCTCGTGCCATCTTGACTTACATTTCAATATCGAATTTGTCGCAACAATTCCTTGCTTGTCACTGTCCCGTGTGGGTATCTGTGTCCGTGTCATATTCTTGTCTCTCTAGCCTCGAAAGGTAAGCGACCACTCACGATTAACATTCTTATATTTATTAGGTTCGATTTCACTTGAAACGACAATTGAAATATGCTGCTAAATTGAACTGTTATATATATACTGTATATGATATGCCATTATTAGTATCTGTTCACCTATGAGATATGACACCATATCCTGTTGTTTATATTTTATTTAATTTATCACTGATGATATATGTCTTTTGTTGATATGTTATATTATTATATATGTTCTTACTCTGCAAGTTCCCTGTTAGTTTAGAATTCCCTATGCGTTGAAATGATACATACCCGAACGATCTTGTAGAATAGGAGAAAATCGTTATGGGTTGAAATGATAAATGTGAAGATCCCGGAATCGACCTTCGAAAATCGGCACCCGTACTTCACTTGTACTCAAATGCCGTAGATTCAAACGCCGAATCTGGCTATCCGGAGCTTATAACACAGTAAGTATAACAACACAGCGGAAGAAAGAAATGAATGATATCATATACAACTCCAATGAATACAATATCCAGAATGATATACAACAATGATATCTATATGATACAAGAATATCAAAGATAAATAATGATACAGCGGAAATAATAGAAGTGATAACTCCAAATGATCAGTCAGAGAGGCTGAGTCCAACCACTCCAATGTCAAGCTCGAAGCACCATCACATTGCACCAAGCTAAACAAGGTCAGTCGTGAACTCCAAAACTGAACTAGCTCAAGATAATCTACTAAATCTGACTATCTGAAAAACCCAACACTAGACTGCCCGTGTGGAAATTTGTGGGCACCCAGAGTTTAGGAAGGGAACAATAAACTTCGAGTCAGTCATGGGACTGGTGTGAGTAACAAAAACAGTTTATCTTTAAACAACAACAAAAGAACTTTAAACATTGAAATCCGCAATGCTTTTGGAAAATGAAACTACCATAAGACCTCCCGCCACACACACAATGCAAACGCAGAATTGGAGGAGATTTCTTCTTATGATAGTCAAACATGCTTACTACGCAAAATCATTGGATTATTATTATTAGTGCATAGTGGAAAACATTTCGAAAGTATAATATTAATCTTAGCCAGCATAGACATTTCGAACTATGCCTATTATAGCTACCATCTAAACAGTGGTGACCACCATAAGTAAATGGCAGGTTCTACAACTAAAATCGTACAGGTTCGTATTGGGAATTGGATTTCCAACAAATGGTCAGGCTAAGGAACTTCCTACTGCCACATGGGTACGCCTCTGGATGGACGTCCTGAGAACTAACTAGCTCTCTGCCAACACAAGGCCGGGTTACCCCTTACACTAGGTAACTACTACACGAATATGCCACCCCCGGTCCTTTGGGACCTTTATCCGAGGTACCTCGATCACAAAGCAACAATCACATAGAGTGAATGAGATTGGAGCGACCACATAGATTAAATATCAGGGCTCCATACCTGATACCACCCTTTTCTAGAAGGAAATGACATACCCTAAAGGGCGCAACCCTCATAACCTTGCTGCATCTTTCCAGTTTCGACCATTTCCGGTTTGTGAGGTTCGATGAGGTTTCGTCCACAAAGATACACTTTTTCACAAAGCCATGCTTTGATCAACAAATGATCAACAAATGATCAGCAACACACAGCAACACTTAGCATGCCACACTACCAAGTTGGGAGTATACCACTGATAACCTTCAACTACATAACCTCTGAGCTCGTACGTCTCAGAGAAGGGTGTTAAGCTAAGAGAATAAATTCTCCGCCACCAAACAGAAATGTATTTGAAAGAAATCAGCTTTATATCTCAAAGTGTAATGTCATACATACAACCATACAAGTCTGTTCCGGGTTCGAACAGAACCGAAGGCACTTCCTGTTGGGTGTGTTCTCACCCAGAAGACCTCGAGACTAAGAAGCTTGATCCATTCGGCATACCCCATTCGGCATACCCCATTCGGCATACCCCATCCGGCAGACCTCTCCTAACTCCATAACCGGACCAACCTTCCTAACTCCCACCGAACCACCTCCTGCCGAACTAACCGGACCAACCTTCCTAACTCCCACCGAACCACCTCCTGCCGAACCAACCGGACCAACCCTCCTGCCAAACCAACCGGACCAGCCCATGCCGAACCATCTCCACACCGGATCAACCTCACCATCCCACCATCGGTCCAAGCAACTGCCGGTCCATTCTACACTCCAACCACCTCCGAACCAAGCAATGACGAACCAAGACGTACCAGGCCAGATCACATCAGCCCAGGCCCATCTGCAACTATACACATCCTAGACCCCTACCCCCAGCCTCACTCTATAAATAGAGGGGCAGGGGTACAACAATGGGGACAAGTTTTGAGAGCTCAAGCACGGATAGAACTTTCAAACAACTTTCTTTTACTTGTATCAAAGCTTTGTACTTGTAATCAGAATAAGAGAAGAGAAATAACATATAAAGTGGACGTAGGCACATTCTGGCTGAACCACTATAAATCTGCGTGTCTTTTTACAGTTTAGCCCCTGTTTTTTATATATTTGCATAAATCGCTCAAATCACTAAGAATAACATAAGATCTACTAAACCATACAACTTCGAGGTGTTTGTCCATTTTTTGTACAAACATTTTTGGTGCTTTCATTGAGAGATAGAAGCTCGAAGCTTCAGCTTCATCCACTTAACAGTTTTCCTAACAGCATCGTCCGCCACTTGGAAAACATGCCTCCCAAATAGAGAAAAGATGTTAGCAAAGGAAAAAACATCGCATCCAGCAGTCTTCCAGATCCAGCTGTCGCGAATCAAGAAAATCGTCCTCCTCCAGCAACAGTAACAAATGAAGAACAGGCTAACCCAACTACTCCTGCCACAGAACAGCCTGCAGCAATTACTAGAGCAGATCTGGACAGAGTTGTGGTTGAAGTAACTAACCGCTTCACATCCCAGCAGGAAGCCTTGGTGGACCATCTCATGTCACGCTTAAGGGACGCTGAAGAATCCAACCGCAACACTGAATCATGGGGCGAGTCCCAGTCTGGAGGATCTCAGAGACAACAAAGATCTTCCTTCTTCGAAGGAGCTAACGACAGAAGTAGCCATGGTAGGAGCCGAGACCGAGCACAGTCCGAAGTTAGGCCTGAGGAAACGTTTGGTACCGAACCCAACAGGGAAGGTACCGGGCGAAGGTCAACTGTAGCTGAGCCTGTCATGCTGCCTAACCACAGAAACGCCAGTGAACGGGGCCGAGCTAGAGTCCAGCCCGAAGTTGGACCCGAGGAAGTGCTTAGATCAGAACCCAACAGGGGGAGATCAAGGCAAGGGCCAACTGTAGCTGACCCAAGCATGTTCCCAGAAGATCAAAGGCAGCCACTGGAAAATATGAGGAATGATAGACGATACCATCCCTACAGGTCATCTGGACGGAATCAATCCCATAGAACAGAACCAAACTCATTTCTATCTACTCCAAGTTCTGATGAAAGGATGGCACGCTTATTCAGAGAGTGTGTCCAACGGGAGCAAAGAGATCGAGGGATAGGCGCTAGGGTAACCAGCCCTTTCGCCCGCAATATCGAAATTGCTATCACCCCCCGAGAATGGAAGATGCCAACAATGGAACCCTACAAAGGAACCTCCGATCCCATTGTACACTTACAAAGGTACACGCAGCATATGCTCATGAGTGGAGCAACAGAGGGAGTACTGTGCAAATGCTTTCCGCTCTTCTTAGCAGATCTTGCTACCTCCTGGTTCTGTCATCTACCCCAAGGATCCATCAGCTCGTGGGAAATGTTGAAAGAAAAATTTATCAGTCAATTCCGCATTCATGTGGAGCAACCCAAGGACGCTTATTCCTTATCCAGCGTCAAACAGAAACCTGGAGAAAAGCTGCAGCAATACCTAACCAGATTCAATGCCGCAGCAGCCGCAGTCCAAGATGCCGATGAGAAGCTTATCCTGATGGCCCTCTGCAGTGGTGTGCATCCGGACACTAAATTTGTTAGAAGGTTGACAAAAGAAAAGCCAGCTACTTTATCCGATTTCTTCCATGAAGCCGGGAAATACATGAGGCTTGAGGATGCTGCCGTTGAGGGGCAGTCAGGACAGCAAAATAAGACAACCCATGGCAACGCCCCTGCTGTGGCAAGGGACGTTCGAAGAACTGATTCCAGAGACAATGCTGGGGGCAAGAAGGGAGAAAAGCGCCTATATCGGCTAGGACCAAGATTCGACACTTACACCCCTTTGACCGAGACCGTCGAAAATATCTTCCTTGCCACCCAAGGCGAAGTTAGATACAAACGCCCACCATACAAGAAAGAATCAGATAACGCACAGAAATCTGGAAAATTCTGCCGCTTCCATGAATCTCACGGACATGATACCAACGAATGCCATCATCTCCGCGATCTGATTGAGGAACACATCAGAAGGAAGAAACTGGAACGTTATGTAAAAAGTCAAGACAGGACTCCAGCTCCTGCCAATGAAAACCCAAGGCTACCCTCACCGGGGACCGACAGAGGAAACCGCAACGCTAGCAGCTCTAGTCGAGAGAAGATAGTGGTCCATACCATCTCAGGAGGTCCGCACATCGCAGACAGAAGTTGGAGAGAGATGGAAAGATATGGGAAGTCGCTTAGAGACAATAAAGACTGTGTCAATACGGTTATAGAAGAGCGCCACCCAAAGCGGAAAGAGAGTGATGACATCACATTCAGTAAGCGTGACCTAGAAGGAAGACAGTACCCTCACATGGATCCCATGGTTATCTCTGCCCGACTCGGTCCCGCCGAAGTTTACCGAATCCTGGTAGACACTGGAAGCTCGGTAAACATCCTGTTCAAACACGCATTCGACAAAATGAAGCTATCAATGAAGGATGTATCTCCCTGCGATAAACCACTACACGGTTTCACTGGAGATGCGAAGATGCCCCTCGGGCAGCTGGACCTCTTTGTTGAGATTGGAAGCCATCCCCGCTCCGTTGTACGGAAACAGACGTTTGTGCTAATAGAAAACCATTCGGCCTACAACGCCTTCTTAGGAAGACCAGCCTTGTTTGACTTCCAAATTGTCCTAGCCCCATGGTGCCTGAAAATGAAATTTCCAACAGACAATGGGGTAGGGGAAGTGGAAGGAGACCAGGATATTGCACGAGACTGCTATGTAACCGAACTTCGCAACAACCATAGGAAGGATAAAGGGAAAAGTGTAGAGATTGCCCTCTGCACAAAAAGCCTTGAAGCATAACAACTAAAGAAAGCCCCTCCTCTTCGATACACCAGCGACCCTTTCAATGAATTAGACCCTAGGGACAAAGAGGAGGAGGCCACCGCCGAGCCTGCAGAGGCTATGGAGTTTATATCTGTAGACAAGCACGACTCAAGTAGGCTACTGAAAATTGGGTCCCAACTAAAAACCGAGTTGAAGGAACAACTCATCGATTTTCTCCGCCACAACTTGGATGTATTTGCTTGGTCACACGCTGACATGACCGGAATCTCCCCCGACATAGCATGCCACGTATTAAACATTGATCCTATCAAGGCGCCTGTAAAGCAAAGAAAGAGAAGTATGGGGGCAGAGCGATCAGCAGCCCTCGATGAAGAAGTAAAGAATCTACTCGCCAATGACTTCATACGAGAAGCTATCTACCCGGAATGGATCGCAAACCCGGTGCTGGTAAAAAAGGCTAATGGGAAGTGGCAAACCTGCATCGACTTTTCCAACCTAAACGACGCCTGCCCAAAGGATTGCTTCCCACTTCCCAGAATCGACCAACTTGTAGACAGCACAGCCGGGCACGAACTCCTATCCTTTATGGATGCATACTCAGGATATAACCAAATTCCTATGCATGCTCCCGACCAAGACCACACTAGTTTCATCACCGACCGGGGCTTGTACTGCTATAAGGTAATGCCTTTCGGACTTAAAAATGCAGGAGCCACCTACCAGCGCCTCGTCAACAAGATGTTTGCGGGGCTAATAGGACGAACTATGGAAGTATATGTGGATGACATGCTAGTGAAATCACGAGAAGCCAAAGATCACGTAAGCCACCTAGGCAAGATGTTTCAAGTACTTCGACAATATGGAATGAAGTTGAATCCACTAAAGTGCTCCTTCGGAGTGTCATCAGGAAAGTTCTTAGGATTCATCGTTCATGCCAGAGGGATAGAAGCAAACCCTGAACAAGTCCGAGCGCTAAGGAATATCAAGATACCTTCCACCCGAAAGAAAATGCAAAGCCTAAATGGAAAAGTGGCCGCCCTAAGCCGATTCATCTCCAAGGCAACGGACAAGTGCGTCCCCTTTTTCGAAGCTCTAAAGAAAGATAAAGGAAAGTTTGAATGGACGGACGAATGCTTAACCACTTTCCTTAACCTAATCGAACACCTCCAGAAACCATCGATACTCTCGACTCCAAGCGAAGGCGAAGAATTATACCTATACCTTGCTGTGTCATCTCACGCTCTAAGCGCTGCCTTGGTAAGGGAAGACAACCGCACGCAATGACCAGTTTACTTCGTCAGCAAAAGGTTTACTAGGGCAGAAGTTAGATATCCTAAACTTGAGAAGTTAGCATACTGTTTACTGATCACATCACGAAAGCTGCGTCACTACTTCCAGTCCCATTCCATCAAAGTTCTGACCGATCAACCACTGAGGCAGGTACTCCATCGTCCTGACACTTCTGGGCGACTACTTAAATGGTGCATTGAACTAAGTCAGTATGATATCACCTATCACCCCCGCACCGCCATCAAGGGACAAGCCATGGCTGATTTCATTGCAGAATTCACTACCAACGAAGATAAGGAGCAATTGGGCATAGCAGAAGGTATCAAGTGGAATCTCTTTGTGGATGGTGCATCGAACGAACAAGGCTCGGGGGCAGGTGTGGTAGTAATCACTCCCAGGGGAAACAAACTGCACTATGCTATAAGGTTGGAGTTCGCTGCTACCAACAACGATGCAGAATATGAAGCAGTGATAGCTGGACTAGAGATTGCCATAGAAATTGGAGCCAATTCTTTGTGCCTTCATAGCGATTCTCAACTTATTGTTAATCAAATACTAGGAGAATTCCAAGCCCGAGAAGAACGACTCATAGCATATCTAAAGAAGACCAAGTTACTTCTCAGCCGATTGGACCACTACTTAGTCAAACACATCCCTCGGGAGGAGAACCGAGAGGCCGACGAATTGGCAAAGCAAGCAAGTGTGAGAGACACCACCATCTTCGGGGCAGTGACCATCTCAAAGCAACTGGCCCCAAGTTTTGAGCAAGTGAATCTGATAGCTGCAACCGAAGGATTAACTTGAATGACTCCCATCCGAGACTACCTACAAAGTGGCACACTACCCGTCGGGCGTAACGAAGTCAAGAAAATCTTGAGGAAAGCGTCCCACTACACAATACAAGGAGACATCCTCTATCGGCGCGGGTTCTCTAACCCATTGTTAAGGTGTGTCGCCGGAAGGGAAGCCAAGGAAATCTTATTCAACATTCATCAAGGAAGCTGCGGAGATCACACCGGAGGGCAAACGTTAGCGAAAAAGATACTCCGATACGGATATTTCTGGCCCACCTTAAGCAAGGACGCCTTAGATTTCGTCAAGAAGTGTGACAGATGCCAAAAATTTGCTAAGGTCCCTCGGCTACCAACAACCGAGATTACTCAGATGACCAGCCCTTGGCCCTTCGCAATATGGGGAATTGACTTAATCGGCGAGCTACCAATGGGCCGAGGCGGGGCCAAATATGCTATAGTGGCAGTTGATTATTTCACCAAATGGGTGGAAGCGAAACCTCTAAATAAAGTATCTTCAGCAAAAGTTATTAACTTCTTGATCAAAAATGTTCTATGCAGGTACGGAGTCCCACTCAAAATCATATCAGACAATGGACTTCAGTTTGACAGCGAGGAATTCGCCAACTGGTGCCAAGAACACAGAATTCATAAAAGCTTCTCCTCCGTAGCATATCCCCAGGCAAACGGACAAGTCGAAGCAGTCAACAAAATCCTGAAAGCTCTGATCAAAAAGAAGCTCGAAAAGTCAAAGGGCGCTTGGGTGGATGAACTCCCTACGGCACTATGGGCCTAACGCACATCTTTCAGAACATCAACAGGGCACACTCCTTTCTCTTTGGCATACGGATCGGAGGCTATGCTCCCAGTTGAAACCATTGTGCCTTCCCACCGTAGGATCCACTATAACCCAGAAGAGAATGAAGAGCTCCTCAACATGTCTTTGGATCTAGTCGAGGAGAGAAGAAATGATGCAGTCCTTAAAGCAGCAGCCCACAAACAAAAAGTGGTGGCACACTACAACTCCAAAGTCAAGCATCGTACCTTACAGGAAGGGGATCTTGTCCTCAAGCGAATCTTCCCTCGCCCCGGAGCACTAGACCCAATCTGGGATGGACCATATGTAATTCATAAAGATCTCCACAACGGAGCCTATATTTTGTCAACAGTGGACGGAGAGGTGTTCCAGAGGGCATGGAACATCCAACACCTCCGTCGATACTTTTCTTAACTTGTATTGCCCATATGAAGTGAATTAACAAAGAGAATCAGTGGACGTAGGCATTTTCGTGCCGAACCACTTTAAAAAACCTTGTCTCTTTTTTAACTTGTTCCTTTGTATCTTGGCTGCTTGTTAACTTTATCCTTTTCTGTTGAACAAAATCCTGAGTATATAGTATTTCTATTCAAAGCACTCCACAACGCAACTTCACCTGGACAAGACCCAACAGGTACTATGCGAATCTATGCCCTCGCCAATGAGACACTTTTGCTCCAGCATTCCTCTGCTGCGGGTTAACTCATTGCTCGCGACGGCCCTTAAAGCCAACTGTAATGAGCCGATTATAAGCCACCGAGAAGGCCGACTATAGCCGAGGCAGATCATTACGGCGTTAGGCTCGCCGGCAACTGTGAACCGACTATAAGCCCCAACATAAGGTGTGGCCAGCCAGGGGCAGTTCACAGTTGACGATCGGCACCCACACTAGCCGGCCACAGTAAATCGAATAATACCCACGATTACGGGCCATAATGGCCCGGGTAGTTACTGTGCGCGATCTCGGCTCTGATGTGTCTTAAGTGCGGCTGTGGTAAAAAAGAATTAACTCCCCGCGGAGGCGTAAGATGGGTGACGAATGTCTCCAAGACCCACAGCTAGGGAAAGTGACTACAAAACCCGTTTGCCACGAACTTAAGCACATCGAAGGCCTTCCGTGATTGGAAGTTTTACCTTTTCACGTATTTCAATTTTACTTAAAAAGCTTTTTCCATATCCTCTATAACAATCCCTAAAGTACATGATACAGAGTAGGAGATACTCGCCAATGGGTGTAGGGACTCACAGTGGCAGGACATTCGACTACATTCCATGCTCGGTCATACAAGATATTCAAGACTGCCATCTACGATTAAAACATGAAAGGCGGTATTTTCTTCTTTTATGTACAAATACATGACTATAATTTGTTCACACCACACGCTAATATTGCAAGTCATGAAATTGTGATTTAGAACCAGAATCTGACATCAAACACAATTTAATTACAAGAATATACATAGCTATATTTCTCATACGACATGCCAAAATAACAGCAAACATTCAAAAGACGACAAAATCAGCTTAAGTTAAAGAATTACACGTCAAAAATAAGACTATTTATTACAAGTGGCAAAATATTACAACCTAAAGGCTACGTTACTATTTTTCGACTAACATATACAACACTGTCAAATCCACAAAAAGAGTTTTTCCAGGTATAATCAAGGGGCCGGCTGCAGTGGAGCTTTATCCTTGCCCTGTTGACCCCCTGTCCAGTCAGAAAAAGGACTCATTAGCAATAAGCAACCAAGTTGATGGAAAAACTAAAAAGGGAGACTTACCAGCGCCTGCTTCCTGACTATCCTGATCGTCATCCTCCACCTGCACGCCTACCTCCTCAGCGGCAAGCAACCGCATACCTTCCTTCACCGCCACCTTCTCCTCCTTGGCAAACTGAGCAGTGACCGCATCCATGCTGAAGACCATGCCACCATCTTTATCCGCATCGGCCTCAGCTTCCTCCAGAGCCCGAAGATAGATCTTAGCCATGACCCTAGGATAATCATCCATCCAAGATAGGTTGCCCTGCTTCCAAGTTCGGAAGTACATGTCCTGAAGCATTTCATCCATCATCCCCTCATTCTCCTCAAACTCCCTCATCCGGGCCTCGGAAGCCGACAACCTTCCCACAGCAGCTTCTCTCTCCAAACGGTATCTCGAGCAGTCAGCCTGAAGGGATTTCCGCATCGCCTCCATCTCCTCCTTCAGCCTAACCTGAGCGAGCTCTGCGGCTTCAAGTTTCCCCGACAGCTCCTCTACCCGCTCAAGATCCGCCCTCCGAACCTCATCTACTGTCGAGATGGCCATATTTATCTGTTCCTTGCAGGCGGCCTCCATCTTCCGCAGTTCCGCCTTACTAGCCTCCTCCATAGCCTTCCTCAGCCGCCCGGAGGCAGCCTCATGCTGGGAAATCTGAATGGCTTGATCAGCAAGCTGTTTCGCCTGGTCCGAAACCATCAACCGTAATCGGATGTTGGCACTCCCAATTTCCTCTCCAGCCTTAACCAGCCGGGCATGATGCCCCATCAGGTTCTTAGTCTCCTCCGCCACCCGATCAATATTAGCCTTGGCCTCGTCTCCCATGGTAACTATCCGAGTAGTAAGAAGATCAAGATCTAAAGACTTAGCCTCATCGAGCACCCGTACCATGGGATTGCGGGGAAGAAGGTGCTCGCCAGTAACCTCATCAAAAGTAACATCATGGGAACTTGGATCCAGATCAGGATGACCCGCAAATGGATTACGAGCCAAGTCAGGACGGTCGATATGAGTAACAGAAGGGTTTCCGGACGGGTGCGGAGAAGGTGCAAACTCGCTATCCTCCTCCGTGATATCATGAAGAGGCTGAGCCGGGAACTAAGGACCAGGCGAAGGTTCGGATAAAGGACGACTCCTCTTTCTCTGCTGAATACCCTCTTCGATAACCCCAAGAAGAGGACGGTAGCCGACTACATCCCCGGAGCGGTGGGTCGAAGGTTTCGGCTTGACAGAAGTTTTGGAAAGCTTGTACTGTTCAAGCCTGTGCCGAAAATCTGAGGCTTTGACCGTTTTACCTGCTCCTGATATGAAGAAAAAGTGTCACAAGCATATATTGTTCTATACTTCGAGAAAACACAGCAAATTAAAAGGAGAGAAACACATCTATGGTTGTACAAACCCTGGGGAGGAGTAGGATACTGCAATAGGTCCTGGATTTCATTCCAGGACGGGAGCGGGTCATAAAATATTCCTAAGTCCCTATCATTAGTGAAGCATGCAGGAGTCAAGAGTTCACCTTGAGTCGTCGGAGCCACCCTGGCTGGAATGGTCTGGGAAGACTCGCTTGCACCGGTCCCGGCCTTGTCCGCTTTCCCGGTTTTCTCTACCAAAGCCGGATCTTCGTCCAGCCCCTCGAAAGCCTGGTGGAACGCATCGTCCGTCCACTCCTGAATCTCGCCCGCTTGCCCAGGAAGCAAGGCCCCGATGCCATCGCCACCTTTATCACCTTCCCGACCATCTCCACCCTCGCCTCTTTCCTCCTCTATGTCTTCCTCCTCCCGGGTAAGTGGACAATTGCTGGGGGAGGGACCGTCCGACTTCTTGAGTTTCTTACCTCCGACAGCTAGAGGTTTTGTGAAAGGTTTCCTCTTGCTACTCTCTACCGTAACACCTTCCTTGGTCTGAGCAGCCGCCCTCTCCTCCGCCGTTTCCCTCAGCTTAACTACTGAATGCTGTGGAAGGATTAAGTTATACTCCAAAAGAATCACATTTCTGATCAAGAAGGCAGATGATCTATATTTCCCGAGAATAGCTTCTATCTCAGCCGCCGTCTGAACCAGGCGGTCAGTCTCCACAACCGCAAAGCCACCTGTCGCTAGCAAAAATGAGGAGGAATGAGAAGAAGCATCGCAATCGAAATGGAAATTATAAGTAAAAGCATCAACTTACATCCAGAAGTAAAGCGCCGAATTGATACAGAGTCGTCCCTAACAAAGAACCATTCCTTCTTGAACATGCTGAATTTGGAATACAGATCCAAGACCGGCTTGAAGGTCACAGCTGACTCCAAGCTAATGTATGGGGACCCCTTCTTATAGCCCCTCAGGTTATATAGATACCGGATCTCTCGGTTGGAAGGAGCACGACCATACTTCCTCCGGAAAATGACGAAGAGGCTCACCAGTATAGCATAGGAGTTGGGTTGAAGCTGGAACGGGGCCACCTTAAGATATGTAAGGAAGCTGGCTATCCAAGCGTTCAGAGGAGGGATGGCGCCACACATGCAGTGGTATCTGCTGTAGGCGAAGTACCCTTCAGGAGGATCATACGGCATAACGTCTCTCCCAGGCAATAGCAAGCGCGCCCTATCGATTCCAAAGGATCGAGAAATGACATCGAGCTGCTCCTCCTTGAGGGAACTAGGAAAGCAATCGGGCGGGGAGTTCAGAAGCTCCTGAGGGCCGTACCCGTCCACTAGTGATCTCGGGGCAGATCCGTGACGTTCTGGGTTCGGCTGAGCTGGGGGCACGGCAGAGGAACCTCCTTCACCCCCGGATTTCTTTTTGTCTGATCGAGTTTCCACTTTACGAGACATTATCTACAACGCCGGAAAAACATGTTGTTAGAACAAAGGGGGTAAAAAAGTAAGTATATAATATGGAATTTCACTCATAAAATCAGAATGTTCAAACTCCCGTTGTCATTCGGTAAAGTAAATGCAAAATTCTCAAGGCCGTTCGGTAGTTCTCATATCCATTCGGCATTCCCAACTCCATCCGTTTATACAGATATACAACTACCTTCGATAAACCATTTGTCCAACATAGAAAGGATCTCACCTGATTCAGTGGATATAGGGAAATTGATTCGGGCACCACGTTGATTCGGCTATCACGTTGATCCGGCTATCACTTTGATTCGACTATCACTTTGATTCGGCTACCAAATTGATTCGGGCACCACGTTGATTCGGCTACCACCTTCGATTCAGCTACGAAGTTTGATCCGGCAAGAGCAAATGTTTAGTTCGGCAGGTAGGAAATAGCAAAGGCGTACGGTCCCTACTTATAGACAAAAGGACACGACCGGACAATCTGGTTCGGCATCCAAGGACCAATTGCAAATGTCAAACAAAGCACGCCATATTCAAGAATATGCCCCACTTTGGGGGGCAAATGTTGGGCGTGTTCTCACCCAGAAGACCTCGAGACTAAGAAGCTTGATCCATTCGGCATACCCCATTCGGCATACCCCATACGGCAGACCTCTCCTAACTCCATAACCGGACCAACCTTCCTAACTCCCACCGAACCACCTCCTGCCGAACTAACCGGACCAACCTTCCTAACTCCCACCGAACCACCTCCTGCCGAACCAACCGGACCAACCCTCCTGCCAAACCAACCGGACCAGCCCATGCCGAACCATCTCCACACCGGATCAACCTCACCATCCCACCATCGGTCCAAGCAACTGCCGGTCCATTCTACACTCCAACCACCTCCGAACCAAGCAATGACGAACCAAGACGTACCAGGCTAGATCACATCAGCCCAGGCCCATCAGCAACTATACACATCCTAGACCCCTACCCCCAGCCTCACTCTATAAATAGAGGGGCAGGGGTACAACAATGGGGACAAGTTTTGAGAGCTCAAACACGGATAGAACTTTCAAACAACTTTCTTTTACTTGTATCAAAGCTTTGTACTTGTAATCAGAATAAGAGAAGAGAAATAACATATAAAGTGGATGTAGGCACATTCTGGCTGAACCACTATAAATCTGCGTGTCTTTTTACAGTTTAGCCCCTGTTTTTTATATATTTGCATAAATCGCTCAAATCACTAAGAATAACATAAGATCTACTAAACCATACAACTTCGAGGTGTTTGTCCATTTTTTGTACAAACACTTCCAAAGAAGCCCTTGCAATCCGGGTATTCACAATCCCGATCGGACTTCCCATCACTTAGGAAATCTCTATACCGGAGCAACTCAATGCAGAGACAATCGATAGGTTATCCTATCATTCTTACAAGTACCCGGTCTTCAACACCAATCTTCAACACCGGTCTTCAAATGCTATCCATTTACGTCGTATCACTATTCGGAATGGGTTATATGACACAAAGGTCCTCTCCCGGCTAAACCGAATAATGAGCGCAATATTTTAAAACATATGGATATTGGGATTTCAATTAAGTCACGAATTATTATCCAAAACTTTCCTTTCAAATGGTTTAAACAAATCACCATTTTAATCTTTTACACAAAAAGATTCATCTCACAAAGTTCACCCAGTTTCACAAAGATCTATTCACAGATTTTCAAATCGATTTCCATTTCAATTGGATTAACTCATTAAATCTTTAAATCAAGATTTAACTTATAGCTTTCAAAAAGAATTCACTCATAACTTGGAAAACCATTTTTCAATTCAAACTTGAAATTCCTTAACTTAAATTGGAATTTCATTTCTTATATGAAAGCTTCTATTATTTGAAAACAAATAGTTTTCATTTCGTAAAATCTGATTCATTTATACGAGTTAAAGTTCTTGGGTTAAATTCAAATTCTCAAAACCATACTTTTAAAATGGTTTAAATTCATATAAACACATTTATAACATCTTAACCATAATTTCCAAACATGGAATCCAATTCCAAATTTTGAATTCAAATTCAAATTAAATTATTTAAATTGAAAAACTTTCCAAGTTATTCAAAATAACAAAAACTCCTTTTTCAAAGCTTTAACATTTAACCCAAATCCATTTCCAAAATCAATTGAAATTAAAATTTCAATTTCAAAAATATTAAATTTAAATCATCTATGACTTGACCGATTTCCTCGTGAAATCCATATTTGTGTGTGTAAAAGTGTAGTCCAGGGGTTTCACACAATAGTGCAACATCATCCAATCATCACAGATAAAAATACAGGAATATAGTTGATAAGCGGTATAAACCATAATGCTTATCTTTTATTCACAGATCACAGATATATAAATTACAGATAATATATTACATTCATCCTAGATAAATGAGCTACAGTACAGATCACACACAAATCAGGATATATCACAAAGCATCACAGATCAGGGAATATCAACAATTCAACCATTCAGTCAAGTCCAAACATTCACAAGTAAACCTATTAATCAACTGATTAATTTAAATCAGATGTATCAATTATTAATCCGGGTTAATTATCATAAGTTAATTACAAATTATTTAAAATAATTTACCTTTCATCATTTATTAGTTAACATTTAATTATTAACTAATCATTCTTAATTAACGAATCAATTAATCTTTAATTATTAAATTAATCTTAATTAATCACAATTTTTAATTAATTCTTTAATTATTCACAAATAATTATACTCAAACTTCAAATTATCATTCAATTTATTACATCCAGTAATTATCTATTAATTGCTTTTCTAAGTAATTACACTTCATGAATTACATTAAGTAATTATACTTAACCCAATATCAAGTCATTATCTTTAATTAATTGAACTTAATTAATAAATTAAAATTAACCACATTAACTTAATTAATCTTTAATTACTTTGATAAATAAATTCTTAATCATTAATTTGTAGTCTAAAATTATCAAATTAATGATTCTTAATTACAAATTAATTTAACCTTAATTTATTTATTTAAACCTTTAATAACTTAATTAATTCAAATTATAAATTAATTAACTTATTAATTTAACCACTTAATTATTTTAAAATTTTAAATGAATTACAAATCATTAATTAACTTTAAGATAAAACATCATTTTCATTAATGATTTAATTATCATTTTCAAACCATATTTGAAAGCATTTTGACTTCTAAATTCTTTTTCAAAAACTTTTGATTTATAACTTAGTTTAATCCTTTAAAAAATACTTGGTCTCCTTATCAACAAGCATATATACTTGTTACAGGCTGAGCCCAAATCATCATTTACCCGAGTCAACCCTAGTTTGTACCCACGTCAATCCAACCTCCACATCACCCGAACAAAACTCGAGATCATCCTCGAGTAAAATTCCATTTTCCTCGAAGCACATCAACCCAACAACAACAACTGACATGAACGAAACGTGTGCACGTGCACCGTTGATCCAACGCCCTCCGACCATCGCAAAGACCACCTACACGTCGACGACTACCATCTCGTCACGAACGATCACCCTGAACCACGAGTTTCCCCGTAAATCAAAATCGAACTACTCGAGACCACTGGAACCAAATCACCATCATCGGAAAACTCCTCGTCCCATCGATCTAGTACACCAGAGGCCACGCAATTTTGGTCGGAGCTTCGACAAACTCCAACGCACCGTTCCCCATTAGTGCGATCGGCCCAAACACCATGACGAAGTCGCAATCTCCCCAAGAACTCCAACAGCCAAAAGTGACTATCGAACCCTAGATCGACGTCAATCCATCACCACGATCATCTGAAAACACTTCCACTATTTTTCCTCACATCTACATCCTCCCAGCAGTCTTCGACTTCAATCACGAGAGCTAAAAACGCACCGATCACCGTAATTTCGTTCAAACCCATTTCACGTTCAACCTACTAATTCTCGAAATCTACCAAATTAAAAATCGTGATTTTTCTTTTAAAAATCATTATTTCCAAGAACAAATCACATAATATAATTGATTCAAGAAATTAAGATACTTGGTTTTTTTTGTATTTATTTGAGTTTCACTGTAAATTCTTGTTCCAGTTCAAAATTTACCTTCTGATTTTCTTAAAAATATTATTAAGAACTAGCTTAAGATTTAACAAACACATTTTGTTCAGATCCTAAAGTCAAAAGGAGATTGGGGAAAGAGAATTTGATTTTTAAACTTGTTTTGGTCTGTTAAGAACAAACAGAGGCAAGTCATTTAAATACAGACATGCACAGGCGCTTTTAAATTCATATACATGCATGTACATCTATGACTAACCATTTCAAGTCATCACTTATATCCATCATCACAGGCATCAACAAATAAAAACAATTTGGAGCTTTTGATTAAGAAGTTTACTCACCTTGATGGGAAGAAGCAGAGAGCAAAGCCTGTCATGATGAACAGAGAACAAGCTTGAAAATGAATATGAAATTTGGTAGTTGTTTTTGATCTGGATTTCATTGAGTTTGGATCTGAATTATCTATGGCATGTCTGATCTTCATTTCACACTTAATAATTTAAACCTTGTTCTCGATTCAGACATTGATTTCCAGGCTTGAAAGCTTAAAAACTAAGGTTATTCTTTTGGTTTTGAGATCCGAGTTTTGATTTAAATTGTTGTTCAAGTTGTATTGGTGTTTAAGTTGAGGTGATGCTTGCTTCAATTTTCTCAGTTGTGATGAACGAAAAGAAATGAAGGTGGTTGATATATAAAAAGATAAGTTACAAGGTGATATTATTGGTACAAGGTAATATTATTTTGTACAAATTAGTTCAGAGATTTTTTCTTGTTTGCTGTTTGCCTAAGTTGATATTTATTACTTTGGTGGCTGAAGATAATATTACGGTGTACTAATGCTTCATGCATTAATTATCTTGTACAAATATATATTTTATTTTGTTTCATTTCGGCTGTATATAGATATTTACAATTTTTTTTGTGGTTCATCCTTGAATATACTCCTTTCTTCTTTTGTGTTGTCTGGTTTCATTCTTATGTTTAGTTTTTTGTTTGTTTGCAAGCTTCTCTCATGTATATGTTTTTGTTTGTTTGGTTTCATACTTATCTACATATATTTCTTCCTTTGCAAATGTACATACTTGAATATATTCTATTTTTCTTTCTTGAATTATACTTTGTAATATTACTTTATAATATAAATAAATTTCTATTTTAAATTTGTTGTTTAAATTTTATTTAATGAATTACTTTATATTTTACATACATGAGTGTATTTCTAACTTAAATATTTATTATCATTTTTACTTTAATACTAATTATATTGTATTTCTCTATATTTTTATTTTATAAACCATTTACTTGAAATTTAAATTCAAATGATTTAACATCTATTTCATTTGAGTTCGGGGAAACTCTCTTCAATTTACAATTATTTTCACAATTTTTATTCAAAAATTCAATTAATTATCAATTTAAATAGATATAAAATCTGGGGTCGTTACAATAAACCCAAGCGATTTCATTGAATTGAATTTTGGGATTGTGGGTTAAAATGATATATACCCGTAGATATTTAAATTGCGGATTGAAATGATAAATATCCGTATCACTTGACCATAGGATAGAAAATTATATACGGACACCGTTGGTCTATATTTTGAAAATGATTTCTATAATTTTGAAAGGAAATATATGGGTTTAATAAATATTGATTTTTTTTTGAAAAATATATAAATGTATTTTATATATGTCAAAATTTTAGATTTTTAAATTATATGTTTTGGGAAATTTAAATTTATAATTTAGTTTTGAAATTATAAATTTTAAGATTTTTCCTTATAATTTTATTTTCTTAAAAATATATAAAATAATATTAAATATAAAATATACATTTAATAATAAGATTTAATTTAATTAGTATAATATATGTTAAGTACTTATTTAAATTTATATTAATATTTTAAAATAGATTTTATAACTTTAATAATAAAGGTTAGGAAGGTAAATTAATGTTGACTTGGAATTTGGTTAATAATTGAATGTAAATAAGAATTTATTTAAATTTGTTGATTTTGAAATTTTGAAAAAAATATGGTTTATAACTTGATTTGATAAAAGGTGATTAAATGAATATTCTCAACTTTTAAATAAAAATTGAGGTTGAATAGTTAATATTGATTTAAGTTTATAAATTGGGATTTTAATAAATTGTTATTAAAATGATTAAGTGAATACTTTCAAATTTGAATAACATTAAAGTAAAATGTTGAAATATAAATGAAATTTATATCGTGAATGCTTGAATATTTAAACTTTGAATCTTATTAGAATTGAAATGATAATTCAAAACCTAGATTTGAAATCAATAAAAATTTGAAATGGTTTATGGTTGAAATGGTTTATGGAGAATTTGAATGGAATCTTTAATCTTTTAAATTGAAATTTGATGAACTGGGATTGAATTAAATTGAATTTTTGGAATTTGAGTTGATTCAAATCGATTTGTGAAATTGGTGGAAATTATTTTATTATATAAAGTATTTTATTATATATAAACTATTTTAATATATAAATTATTTTAATATATAAACTATTTTAATTTATAAACATTTTAATATATACACTATTTTCAACATCTAAACTATTTAAGTTGGAAGTGTTATGATTTCGAAAGTGTTATGATTTTGAAAGTGTTATGATTTCGAAAGTGTTATGATTTTGAAAGTGTTATGATTTTGAAAGTGTTATAAATTTTGAAAGTGTTACATTCTAAAAATGAATATTATTTAAAGTGAATAATGATATCGAACTGATATGGTTTTGAAATGAATATAATATTTTGATATGAAGTATGAATTATTTAAAATGAAATGACCATGGTGTGAAATAAGCGTTTGGTTGTTAAAGAGACCAGGATCGGATATTGTCATTCTCTCTGCCAATACCGAAAACCACTTTAACAACTGTGTACGTGGTGGAGATTCCAGAATGAAGTAGGATGGTTTGGTGATGATTCCATATGGTATTTATGTAGCCCTGACTCCCGTGAGTCAACTTGATGCGGCTAAAATAGGAGCCATGCCGGGCCAAGTGAGGTCATTCCTCCTATCGGACACATTTCTTCGATACCATTCTATTGCTTTTGTGATTTGATTGGGTGCACCTTTGATTTGGGAGTGTGTCATGAGGTGGGGGGTAGTAGCTGCTATGCGTTACCACCAGTCCGGATACGCAAATGGTATATCTACCCTGGCATTGCCTCGAGTGCATTGTCGCATGCCCTATCGCGCCTTCTATGAGTTTGTTTTGTACCGTACCTATGTGGAGTCCTCTGTGTAAACCACTGGTTTTGTGGAGCGTACGACATTGTATTGACTACGAGAATATATAAAATGTGTTAAGGGGGATATGGGTAACGCCTTAACGCTATTTTAATACTTTTACTTTACTATGGACATATTATAATAACATATATCACTACATAGTAGATAGTTCCACAGAACCTTAGAGGATGGAAATCCCAAGCATCCTTTAAGTTACTTGTATTTCATTTGACATTTCACTTGAGTTGAATTTATTAATATAAGAATGTTAATCCTGACTCGAGTGTTTCGTGTTTGCTTTATGCTCGGGTCAGACTGAGTGTCACAGCATTTGAGACTCACCTTTGAAGTTAGGAGCTTCACTTGGAGATCCATCTATATCTATTCAGCTTTCAGCTATCCAGTTGTTTTGTTCAGACTTGTCATCTGTTTGTATTCGAGACTATATTGTATTTGAGATATTCTATTGTATTTTATTTCAAACTCTGATGTTTATATAGTAGCTTCATGAACTACTATTTATCTTTTCCGCTACTTATTGTTATATTACTCTGTGTTTGTGATTCTATGATTTATTTATTTACTGTATATGCTGAGTTTTGCCAAATATAAATTAACAATTTGATATTTGAGCAATTCAAGTCAGACATGTGTGCCTACGAATGGTTCAAAATACCGGGTCATTACAGTTGGTATCAGAGCTCTGGTTTTAGGCAAACTTAGCATATATAGTAAATTAGTTACAGAATCACCTTCGTTCGAGCTTGAATTCCTTCCTTTTTGATTTGGATTTCCTGTGAATTTTTGGAACTTTCCCTTTTATTCTGGAATCCATCCTTGTCTCTCCCTATTTGTCTTCTTCTTGATCCAGGAGTATCCCATAACTCCACTTCGGTTGATCTCTATAATGAATCGGTGGTCCTGCCAATCTTTGAATGATTTGTAAAGAGGTGAAACTCCTTTACAACAGGCATTGATTCACCGGAGATTTTGTATCCTCGGTTTAGATGCTGTTACCTCTTGCTATGCCCGAATTCTATCTCTTCGATCAAATGTCGATTTGCTTCAGAATTCTGCATCGATCTTATTCTTGAAGTCACGGTTGACCCGGTTAAAGTCGCCCAGGATTTATATAAGTCTATCCATCTTTTCTTTTTTGTTATTTAATTATCTTATCTCCCTTTCTAGTTATATTCGTAGTTGAATTCTCTTGAATTAGTATCCCTCTATATTTGAATCTCTATCCATTCTTGCATCATCGTGTGAGGGAGTGTGTTTGTAATTAATATAAAATTGTTTATATTGTGTTGTTTGAGTTGTTAAGTTGATTTGGGGTTTCGATCGATTCGTTTGGCCAACGCTGTCGATAGGAATTCCAAAACACTTAAACATAATAAATTAACACAATATTGTTTTCGAAATTTGTAAATGGAATAAATTTATGTATGATTATATTTTATATGTATATAAAGATAAATTTTCTAAAATTGGATAGTTAATTAAATTGGTTGTTAGGAATGATAATACTAGATTTTCATTTATTATTTTTGTCAACACTACTAAATCATTTTCTATTGTTATATGTTATAAGGTGTTGAAATTTTATAAACATGGGTTATAAATCTAATTTTCAAATGAAATGACTTTAAATAAGGATTTGAGAATATAATTTCCGGTGTTTTTCTAAATTTGGTTTCCAAAGTTTTGAAAGATATATTATTTGAAAACATTTTTGAATGAAATTATTTAAAAGAATTTTAAATGAAGTCGGTACTCTTCTCTTTTGTCACTGGAAAATAATTTCGATGATGACTGCAGCATCATCGACATTCATTTTCGAGTCTCAAAGTAGAAAGACCACTTAGTAGCTTTGCTACACTTTTGTTTGGAAAATGGATTTGATTTGAATTTCTTGAATATGATTTGATTTATATAATATATATGTATCTATTTATTTCAAAATTGTTTAAAATGAAACCGGAAAATAATCCTTAAATTCTGTGTAAAGTGATGGTTTTCAATTATTAAAATGAAGCAAGATGCTGAATAATTAGATAGTCTAAAATGAAAATAGAAATTAAGCAACTTAAAAACAGTTGAAATGGGATAAAATTTATTTTGTATAATAATCAATTTCATTCTAATATATATAACTTACCTAAATGTTCAAAAAGTTAGAATGTTAGGTTATAATTAAAAGTTGTATAAGAAGAAAACTTAAGTAATAAATTGTTCAAACTAAAATTATGCTTAATAAAAGTGTTGTAAATTAAAGGTAAATTTGTATAGTGTTTAATTATAACTCTGAAACATTAATAGAACTTACCTAGAAATAGTTTAGTGTTAATGAGAATAGGTAATTGAATAATATACAATATAAATGTGAGCAATAAGATGTCCAAAAATGATGTTTTGTTAAGGGAATTTATAAATAATAAATTGAATAATGAATTGAACAATAAAAAGAGAATTAATTGGTTGAATAATAAATGGGCATAATAAATGTTTATACACTTAATATATATTGTAAAACATGTTTAGTGGAATAAATTAAACGAGAAAAAATGTTATTTAAGAAAATAAATACGAACTTAAGAATAGTGAAATTGAAATTTTAAGTATAATCAACTTAACTAGGGGCAAATGGATTTAATAAATAAGTTAAATCAAATAAATGTTGTTCTGAAAGAAATCTTGTAATAAATGTTAATAAATTTAAAACAAATCAATTGAATAAAAATACATGGAATAGAAATCAATCAAGTGTGCACACAATAAATTAATTGATTAAATAAGATGAATTAAAATCAATTAGTTAGATATAAACCAATTTAAAAATAAATGAAATTTATATGGTTTTGAATTAATTGCTTTATTTTATATTTCAAATCTATTTTTCTTTCTGGTTGTTTTTATTCTCTTACCTCGTTCCTTTTCGAGAATGAAAAGTTTTGAGTGGGGGAGAGTGTAATGACCCATAAATTTTGACGGTCTTAATAACATAATTAACTGGAAATTTCGTGAAATTTTAAATAATTGAATTTGGAAATAAAAATTTAGTATTTGGAATATGTCTATATAAACATAACAAATGGTAAATTTTCATATGAAAATATGGAAGTTTATTTTGTTGTGTAATTTTATTTAAATTTAAATCAGTTAATATTTGATGATAATAAAATATTTCTCAAACCTGAATATTTCATATAATAAATTTGTAAATCATCTTCTGAGTGAGACGTCATATTTCGTTTCGCCAAATTTAAACTGCTATTGCGCCGTTTTTCTTATTTTTGGCATTTTAGCAGCATTTTCGGTACCGAATATCGACTTTTGATAGGATGGTCCTATCACAGATATATGTATATCGTTTTGATCGTCTTGTCGTGCTGATCTCCGCGGTATATTCGTTTGTGTGTTTTGGAGTCCGGGAGGCGGCGAAATCTACGGAACGATTTCCGTATCGGTTCCATAATTTGGCTTTTGGATTTCCGTGACCATTCATTTCTCACCGTGTGTAAACCAATGGTCATCAACATTTATCAATTCAGCTTTTGACCCTTACTATTCCCACTGTTCATGTCCTTTTTCTTATTCAACTTGCTCATCCTCTTTCCTCTTATTCTGTTCATATTCTTCATTTGAAAAAAAATCAAATCTTCAACATTTTCATTCGGTTCGAAATTATAATCAAAATATATATTTGCTTTTTTTGACCTAAGAAGCCTTCTCCTCCACTCTCCCTCTCACATCTCGCGTGCGGCCTCCTTCCCAATCCTCCCTCCTTCCTCACCATTCACAGCCTCTCCCCTTACCAACCCGTGCAAGCCCTCCACGTCCCCACTTCAGCCCCGCCGAGATAACCGACGACCAGCCTCCTGCCGAACCACAGCAGCCAGCAACCCAACCCCATCCACTCCACCCGTTTCCAGCACGCAACTCAACCAGCCCTAGCTTGGCTCTACCTGGCCTTGCTTCTCTCTTCGCCTGGACTCCCCTGAACCCACCACCACCTTCCCCAATTTATGGCCACCCTTCCCATCGCTTTGCCAGCCCATGCGTGGCCGAACACAGCCATATGCACATTACCTCCCTCATTCAGGCAGCCCCTCTTTACTTCCATCTCGCGCATAGTTGCAGCGTGCTTCACCCATTGCCTTGCCGAGACCACATCCACTCTGGCCGAATGCATATTTTATATAAAGGTATATATATGTGTTTTGTATATATATAAAGTTTATATAAGTGTTTATTTTATGTTATATATATATCAGTTTATTCTTTAGTATATATATATATGTGTTAGTGTATATATATGTATGTATAGTCTTATTTAATATATATATATATATATATTTGTTATAAGTATAACCTGCATGTTTTATTCATAGTTTGGATATATAAATAATACACATATGTTCCAAAGTTTTGCATAAGGCTGTCGTGTCTTATATATATGATTTTATATGTAGCCTATATATATAGTGAGTTAGTATACGTATTTTTTTAAATCCACTTTCGGCAGTGCTTATATATATATAATATGTCGAAGGTACATAATCTATAGTATATATAAGTGTGTAGGTGTTGTGTATATATAGGCTTTGTAAGTCTATACATGACCTGTCAAGTTATACATGTATTTATATTATTTCCAATAGGTTATGTATGGTAGGTTCATATTGATTCTATAATAATAACTGATTTTAAAATAACTATGTATATATAAGTCCTCTTTATATAGGTGTGAGTTTATATAAGCTATGTATGTTATGTATAATCTGTGTCATATACATAAGCATATATTTTATTTTAAAGATAGTATTAGATATAACCTGTTTACATAAGTTATATTTATTATATAATGAAAATTGGGTATAGTGCTGTTTGCGGTGGTTATATATATTTATAAATGTGTAAATTAAACATATATGTTTTCCAAAGATTTGCATTGTGGCTGACATGTATTATATATAAGTTATAGTAATCTTGACTTTTAAAGTAATGATACTATATGTTATGTGTTCAATTTTATATAAATATTGCTTTACAAATATTGTTTAAGTATTGTTTTGAAAATATAAAATATTCCGACTTTAAATTATATGTGTTTTACTTTAATATTGACTTTTAAATATATGTGTTTTAATTTAAAACAATGATTTTTGAAATACATATATATTTAATTTTATTTGTGTTTGAATTTGATATCAATTTGAAAATATATGTTTAAAATGGATTTTAGAAAATTTATATATATGTAACATATATCTCGGTTCATCGATCTCGTGCCATCTTGACTTACATTTCAATATCGAATTTGTTGCAACAATTCCTTGCTTGTCGTTGTCCCGTGTGCGTATCTGTGTCCGTGTCATATTCTTGTCTCTCTAGCCTCGAAAGGTAAACGACCACTCACGATTAACATTCTTATATTTATTAGGTTCGATTTTGTAACGACCCAGAATTTTGAACAAATTAAATTGAGAATATTTAATTAATTTTAAATATTTGAACGATGATTTAATTTGTATTCCGGATATAATTTTGAAAATCGGCGATTAAATTGTAAAATTTAATCGATTGAAGTTGAATAAAAATTTGAATCTTTAATTTTAAGCCGAAGAAAAATATTTCCAAAGCTTTTAAAATTCGTATTGATAATTCTGGAGGTAATAGAACTTTCAGAATTGAATTTGAAACTGTTCTGTTCAGTTTTGAATTTAATCGTTCGAATCGATATTTAAAAATAGTGTTCCGGGGCGCAGTCTCGGAATTCGATGAAACCAGTTCCATTGGGTCCGTAATATTGAATTATTACCGGATTTCAATTTTCGTATTTTTCGGGATTGTTTTGTGATCGTACGGTTAGTGAACGCGTGGAAATTTAATCGGATTCAAATTTAAATTTATATTTGTCAACATCACCACACGTTGTCTCCTGTAAAAACGCCTACAATCACGAAGAATATCATGCAAACCCATACTTCGTTCATTTCAAAATACCTCGTCCCCCTCACCTGTTCAAAAACATCAGAACGAAACAAAGAAACAAATAATGGCAGACATCCACTTCTATTCCCAGATTAAATAAAAACAGTTTTCCCCTATTCCAATACGTTCGAAGTCTTGGTAGATCAATCGCGCGCGCGACTGCGAGGCTAAAAACAACAAAAGGGGGGAAAATCATCTCGTTCGATTTCAAAACAAATCAAAGTCGCGGCCGCGAGTTCATGGGTTACGCGAGCTAGGGCTTGGCTAGTGGCAAGCGACGCAGGCGGCGATGTAGGGTTCGTGGCAAACCAAGTCGCGATGGGCGTCAATGTCGCGGCCGTGTTCGAGTCGATGTTGCGTGGGCGAGGTTTGATGGCGGCGAGAATCGCGAGCAGTGGTGGAGTTCGATCGGTGGGAGGCCGCGCGCATCTTGATTTGCGGCAGTGATTCCTACCGGAGGGAGAACGATTTCGATCAGCAAGTAGGGTCGCGTCGCGAATTGTTCGCAAGTGAGGCTGGGGGCTTCGACGTCATCGTGGGAAAGCTCGAAGGCAGGAGGGATCATCGTTGTCGATGAGAGGTCGCGTGAATCTGGGATGAGGGTAGTGATACTCGGCAGCCTGGGTTGCGTTCGGTAGTAAGGTAATTCGATTTTTATTTTATTTTGAAAGGAAAATCATTCGTAAATTGACTTATTAAAATTTATTTTTGTTACAGAAGAATAATTTATTTCAGTAAAAATTTAGTTGAGATTTAATTTTAATTTGGTAAATTTGTTAAGAGTAATCTGTTTTAAATTAAAAGAAATCAGTTAAGATTAAAAGTAGTGGATTAATTTGTTAAAGGAAAATTTAGTTTTTAAAAGTTTAATTGTAGTTAAATAAATATTTTATTAAAGAAATTTAGTCTTAACTTTAATTTTTAGTTAAATAAATTTAAAAGAGAATTAGTTTGAAATTTAATCATTGGATAATTAAAATTACTAAAAACGATAATTGAATTGTTCGATTTATATTCGAATATTAATAAATTTATATAAATTGTTATACAAGGTATAAATCAAGGAAAACAAGCCGGAAAAGAAAATGGATGGCAAATAAAAAGCTAAGGTGAGATCTCCTCACTCAGATTTAAATTTGTATTGCAGTTATTGATTGCTATTGGATGTGATATTAGATATAGTAGGATATATCTATTATATATATAGCAATATATACATATTGGCATATGTATATATTGGATTGATGATTTCCCGCCTCGTATAGCGGATGAGACCCTATTGCGCCGTTAGTAAGCGGATTTTTATAAAACCCATATACCGCGATAATTCCGTACTGGAGCGGAATTGGTATTGTGCTAACATCTTTGGATGCAGGGAAACAGGTTGGAGGGATCCAACTGGACCCCTCACATTGATTGAATTTATTTCTATTGTGATATGAATCTGTGAATGATTATAGTGATGCTATTAATCATATTGATATCTGGTAATTGTTTGAAAGCTAAAATTTAGCTGAATGGATGTTTTGACATCATTGGATTCCAAAGATAAACGAAATTGAATTTTTGAAATTCAAGTAGAAAATTTCTAAGTGAATCAATTTTTGAAATTGAAGGAATTTTGAAGAAAGGAATTTTTAAAGTATAAAAAGTTAATTTTTATAATCTTATCGAATGAATTCCAGAATCAAGTGAAAATGTTAAATAAATGGATTTCGTAAAATAGTGATTATAAATTGAAGAATTTAATTTAAAATTTGGATTTTTAAATAGATTGAAAGAAACGATTAAAAATTTATTTTCTTAAAAAGGAATTTATTTAAAAGAAGATAAGTTGGAAATCCAATTAGAAATTTAATTGGTAAATTGAAATAAGTTGTGAAATCAATGTAAAATGATTTTAATTTGAAGAATCCATTTTAAAACCGAATATTGAAAAATTTGAGAAAAATAAGGAATTCACTTAGTAGTGATAAATAAAATTAGAAATCAATATTGAAATTGATTTGGTATTGAAGTTTTTATAAATAGAATAAAAAATTATAAAAGTTGTTTATAAACCCAAAGTCACTTATTTTGATAAGTTAAATATAGAAGTTGATAAAAGAAGGTTTATAAGTTGAAGTTGTTATAAAAAAAGAGAAATAGAATTTGTAAACGTGTTTATAAATTCGAAATAGATTGAATGTGATAAATTAAATTTAGAAGGTTATTAAAGAAGATATATTCGCGATTTTGGATAGCGAATTATCTTTGAAATAAATGTGTAGAAATGGTTGAAATTGGGTTAAGTGAATTATATCCACGATTTTGGACAGTGAATATATTGTTTAGTAAAATGGATTTATTTTTGAAGAAGTGATATTAAAAATGAAGTTAAACATTTTAAAGATGTTTTAAAATGTATTATGAATCAAAAGCATAGATTTCAACATTTATTGTTGAAATAGACGTTTTCGAAAATTAAGGAAATGATGGACTATAACACTGTTGTTATAGTAAATGATTTTCGAAAGAAAATGTTTTATATAGTATTGGGATTTACATATCTATCTTAAATTTCGAATCCCTATACTAGTGATTTTGAGTCGTCGTAACGATGTTTTACGTAACATTCGTTTTGACTCAAATAAATGTGCTTAAGAGAATGATTTCCTTAAAGAATGAAATGTATACTTAATTTGATTTAAGTATATTGAATATTTTCAAACGTTGAAAATAAATGATTTGTGAAACACTTATTTTTAAATAAGTATGGAAATGCTTTTTTCCAAAACGAAATGAGATGTTTTTGAGAATTTATCTTCTTAAAGATAAATTGAAATTGAATATTGAAATCGATTTGAAAATCGTATATCAGTAGATATTTTGAAAATATAAATTCACTATGGAATTTATAAAAGAAATGGAAATCCGTTTTAAAGAATAAACGTTGGTTTATTTTTGAAGTGTGGAAATTTTATATGTAGTAAAGATATTTTTGAAGATGAAATAATTTGGAAAATTATTTGGAATCTGATGTTGTTGCGCATCTTTATTGATAGTTAAATAACCGACTATCAATATTTACCCCTGAATGGATATTTGTTGTGAATTGGATGAATTTGAATGCCACACTTAATTTTGAATAAGCGCTCACTATTCGGGTTAGCCGGGAAAGGACCATGGGGTCGTATAACCCATTCTGAATATGTGATACGTCGTTATGAATTGCATTCGAAGACCGGTGTTGAAGACCGGATATTTTTGAAAACGGAAGGATTACCGTCGAGTTACTCTACATCGGCTGATCTCCGGTTTAGAGGTTTTATCACCCTTAGTGACGGGAAGTCCGGACGTGATTAGAAATTTATCCGGATATGCAAGGGCTTCGTGAGAAGTGCCTTCGGTTCTGTTCGATCCCGGAACAGACTTGTATGGATTGTGTGTCTGACGTTACAATTTGAGATATAAAGCTGATTTCTTTCAAATACATTTCTGTTGGTGGCGGAGAATTTATTCTCTTAGCTTAACACCCTTCTCTGAGACGTACGAGCTCAGAGGTTATGTAGTTGAAATTTATCAGCGATATATCCCAATTTGGTAACGTGGCATACTGAGTGTTGCGGTGAAATGATCAGTGTTTGATCATTTGTGATATGATCATTTGTTTGATCTTATATCTTTGTGATCATAGGTTGATCATTTTGTTTGACCCGAAGCAGGGCTTTTTGAGAAAGCGTAGCTTTGTGGACGAGACTTCATCGAGCCTCACACCCCGGAAATGGTCGAAACAGGAAGGATGCGGCAAGGTTCTAGGGAGTAGCGCCCCTTAGTGTATGTCATTCCTTCTGGATAGAGGTGGTATCATGGTATGGAGCCCAGATACTTAACCTATGTGGTTGCTGCATTATTATCTATGTGGTTTGTTGGAATCGGGGATCCTCGGGAAGATCGGTTACGATCGGGGGATGGCATACGCGTGTCAGTAGTTACCTATTTTTGCAGAGGTAACCCGGCCTTGTGTTGGCAGAGATCCGGTTAGGTTCTCGGGTCGTCTATTCCAGGGACGTACCCATCGTGGAAAAGGAAGTTCCTTAGCCTGACCATTTGTTGGAAATCCAAAGAAACAATACGATCTTGTACGGTTTTAGTTGTAGAACCTATCATTCACTTATGGTGGTCACCACTGTTTGGATGATAGCTATAGTAGGCATAAGTGCGGAATGCCTATGCTGGCTAAGATTAATATTATACTTTCAAAATGTTTTCTACACTATGCACTAATAATAATATCAAAAATGATTTGATTTTGCGTATCAAGCATCTTTGACTATCATAAGAAGAAATCTCCTCCAATTCTGCGTTTGCATTGTGTGTGTGGTGGGAGGTCTTATGGTAGTTTCATTTTCCAAAAGCATTTCGAATTGACTTAAAAATTATTTTGTTGTTATAAAGAATAACTGTTTTACGATCTCACACCAGTCACCATGACTGACTCGGAGTTTATTGTTTCCCTTCTAAACTCTGGGTGCCCACCAATTTCCACATGGGCAGTCTAGAGTTAGATTATCAGGATATTCTGGATATTCTGGAGCTTGGAGATAAGCTGGATGACAAGACGTAGTATTTGTATCTGATATATTTATTCCGCTGTGTATTCTGTATGAGGACAAGTTTATATAACTGTCCATTGTTGTATATTGACTCTGATTGATGTATGTATAAAAACTGATATAATTCTTTGTTTTAAAAGACTAGTGTTTATCTATTATATATTGTTCCGCTGCGATGTGTAAGATTCTGATATTGTTTTCTATTCTGATGTTGTTCTGTTTTTCTTCTTTCTTCTTCTGCTTTCTTCTTCTTCTGCCTTTTTCTTTTTCCTAAACCATCACTATTGGAGTTTCCGGCACTCGATGGCTCGGTAGTCGATAAAGTGAGTATCGATGTCGAATTTTCGAAAGTCGAAAATTTCGGTACGTGACAGATTTCGCTTGAAACGACAATTGAAATATGCTGCTAAATTGAACTGTTAATTATATATAATTACTGTATATGATATGCCATTATCAGTATCTGTTCACCTATGAGATATGACACCATATCCTGTTGTTTATATTTTATTTAATTTATCACTGATGATATATGTCTATTGTTGATATGTTATATTATTATATATGTTCTTACTCTGCAAGTTCCCTGTTAGTTTAGAATTCCCTATGGGTTGAAATGATACATACCCGAACGATTTTGTAGAATAGGAGAAAATCATTATGGGTTGAAATGATAAACCCAAGCGATTTTCATTGAATTGAATTTTGGGATTGCGGGTTGAAATGATATATACCCGTAGATATTTAAATTGCAGATTGAAATGATAAATATCCGTATCACTTGACCATAGGATAGAAAATTATATACGGACACCATTGGTCTATATTTTGAAAATGATTTCTATAATTTTGAAAGGAAATATATGGGTTTAATAAATATTGATTTTTTTTAAAAAAAAAATATATAATTGTATTTTATATATGTCAAAATTTTAGATTTTTAAATTATATGTTTTGGGAAATTTAAATTTATAAGTTAGTTTTGAAATTATAAATTTTAAGATTTTTCCTTATAATTTTATTTTCTTAAAAAAATATAAAATAATATTAAATATAAAATATACATTTAATAATAATATTTAATTTAATAAAATTTAATTTAATTAGTATAAAATATGTTAAGTACTTATTTAAATTTATATTAATATTTTAAAATAGATTTTATAACTTTAATAATAAAGGTTGGGAAGGTAAATTAATGTTGACTTGGAATTTGGTTAATAATTGAATGTAAATAAGAATTTATTTAAATTTGTTGATTTTGAAATTTTGAAAAAAATATGGTTTATAACTTGATTTGATAAAAGGTGATTAAATGAATATTCTCAACTTTTAAATAAAAATTGAGGTTGAATAGTTAATATTGATTTAAGTTTATAAATTGGGATTTTAATAAATTGTTATTAAAATGATTAAGTGAATACTTTCAAATTTGAATAACATTAAAGTAAAATGTTGAAATATAAATAAAATTTATATTGTGAATGCTTGAATATTTAAACTTTGAATCTTATTAGAATTGAAATGATAATTCAAAACCTAGATTTGAAATCGATAAAAATTTAAAATGGTTTATGGAGAATTTGAATGGAATCTTTAATATTTTAAATTGAAATTTGATGAACTGGGATTAAATTAAATTGAATTTTTGGAATTTGAGTTGATTTAAATCGATTTGTGAAATTGGAGGAAATTATTTTATTTTATGAAGTATTTTATTATATATAAACTATTTTAATATATAAATTATTTTAATATATAAACAATTTAAATTATAAACATTTTTAATATATACACTATTTTCAACATCTAAACTGTTTAAGTTGGAAGTGTTATGATTTCAAAAGTGTTATGATTTCGAAAGTGTTATGATTTCGAAAGTGTTACATTCTAAAAATGAATATGATTTAAAGTGAATAATGATATCGAACTGATATGGTTTTGAAATAAATATGATATTTTGATATGAAGTATGAATTATTTGATATTGTCATACTCTCTGCCAATACCGAAAACCATTTTAACAACCGTGTACGTGGTGGAGATTCCAGAATGAAGTAGGATGGTTTGGTGACGATTCCATATGGTATTTACGTAGCCCTGACTCCCGTGAGTCAGCTTGATGTGGCTAAAACAGGAGCCATGTCGGGCTAAGTGAGGTCATTCCTCCTATCGGACACATTTCTTCGATACCATTCTATTGCTTTTGATTTGATTGGGTGCACCTTTGATTTGGGAGTGTGTCACGAGATGGGCGGTAGTAGCTGCTATGCATTACCACCTGTCCGGATACGCAAATGGTATATCTACCCTGGCATTGCCTCGAGTGCCTTGTGGCATGCCCTATCGCGCCTTCTACGAGTTTGTTTTGTACCGTACCTATATGGTGTCCTCTATGTAAACCACCGGTTTGGTGAAGCGTACGACATTGTATTGACTACGGGAATATATAAAATGTGTTAAGGGGGATATGGGTAACGCCTTAACGCTATTTTAATACTTTTACTTTACTATGGACATATTATAATAGCATATATTACTACATAGTAGATTAGTTCCACAGATCCTTAGAGGATGGAAATCCCAAGCATCCTTTAAGTTACTTGTATTTCATTTGACATTTCACTTGAGTTGAATTTATTAATATAAGAATGTTAATCCTGACTCGAGTGTTTCGTGTTTTGCTTTATGCTCGGGTCAGACTGAGTGTCACAGCATTTGAGACTCATCTTTGGAGTTTAGAGCTTTGCTTGGAGATCCATCTATATCTATTCAGCTTTCAGCTATCTAGTTGTTTTGTTCAGACTTGTCATCTGTTTGTATTCGTGACTATATTGTATTTGAGATATTCTGTTGTATTTTATTTCAAACTCTGATGTTTATATAGTAGCTTCATAACTACTATTTATCTATTCCACTGTTATTGTTATATTACTCTATGTTTGTTATTGATTTATTTACTGTATATGCTGAGTTTTGCCAAATATAAATTAACAATCTGATATTTTGAGCAATTCAAGTCAGACATGTGAGTCTGCGAATGGTTCGAAATACCGAGTCGTTACAACTTGGTTACCGGCCTGGCCGAAAGATGAAGTGAGCCCAAAGGTTGCTCCTAATATAAAAGGCCCAACTTAATTTGGGCCTTGGGCTAATTTTCAAAATCGTTTTGAAAATTAATGTTAAAGATTTTAAATTTAATAGTTAAATTTAAAATAAAACATGTTTATTATAAAAATTATAATACTACATAAGTTTTCAAAATGTTTGAAAATATTTATATAATTATTTCAAATTTCAAATTTATTAATAAGATTATTAAAATAAATTAATTAAATATGTTAATTAATTAATGCATATATGCATGTATTATATATGTTGATATATGTTATGTTATTTTAAAATGTTTAAGATAACATAAGTATACATGTATGTATACAAGATAAATTCTGAAATTAATAAATTTCAATAAAATTTGTTTAATTGAATAAATTAATTAAAGGTTAATTAATTAGATAAAATACACATATATATGATATATGTGTGTTACACTATAAAGGTTATAGTATACACTATAAATGTTATAGTAGATTTGTCCAATATAAAAGTTATATTGGAATACTAAATTAAAATTAATTAAAGAGTTAATTGATTAAAATTAATTAGATAACATTTAATTAATGATATATTATACGTAAGACTATCATATAAGTAATATGAAATATTAAAGTTATATAACAATAAAATTTATATGATATGTGTATAAACTAAATGTGGAACATTAAAGAAACCCAAATAGACTTGAGAAATAAATACATATGTAAATGTACATATACCGTGATTTCTTATGTGTCTGACAGTTGAATCACTAAGTTATTTCATAAGAAATATATTATTCTATAAGTCGATATCACCCAATATATATATATATATATATATATTGAAGATTATGAATCTTCAATATAATGTTGTCCTTTACCATATACATATTAATAAATTACTTACATACTCCTTAGTTGTTCAACAAACTACAGCTAGGGATGTTATGCGTAGTATTATTAATATATTGAATAGATGAGGTAAGATAACTATATGTATTTGTTGAGCAAACTCAATTTTTTGTTGCTAATACTAAAAGTAGTATTATAAAAAATATTATAAAACGACTTTTTTATAGTCGAAATAAAGTTCATTATTTTTTGATTTGTCTTTTCAGTTCCTTCTTTATTTGTTTTATCATTATGAATGTATTTAGTTAAAATTTTAGGTATGAGTGAATAATCTCTTTCAATTTGTTGAGCAAACTCAAGGTCGAAATGAGATTAGAACAAGGAAAAATAAGTTAGGAGTTGTATGTGATACAACCAATAAGGAGTTATCCATTGTTTGTGGGGCTATGATTTGTTGAGCAAACTCAAGGTCAGAATACCAGAACAAACGAGTCCTAACACCCACTAGTGAAGTTGTAGGACTTTTATGTTTCATCTTTGGGTTTGGAGAAACATAAAAGACTAGTGGGATCCTTATTAGAAAAATGAAATGGTAACATTTAACCTTTCTAATATTGTAAGAACATATGCTATATAATGCTATAATTATCTACAATGATAAATTTGTGCATTTAATATGATTGAAAAAATGTTTGTTAATTAACATATATAAACAAACTGAATTGAAAGTTGACAAATAGAAATATAATATATACTTACTAATAATTCTAATTGCATGTTATATAATGTTTCTATACCCATGCAAGTGCCTAATTTCAAATACTTAATACATTCGTAAGTTATTCATCTATATGTTTATTTGGTTTAGACCGTGTATTGCATTTTATGAGTTTTTGAACTCTAAATGCAATTCAGGCCTATGGATATTTGATCCATGTAATTTCACATATAAATATGGTGAACAGCCATAGTTTGTGGGGTTCAATATTTCGATGAAGTTAGTTCATTCGAAGTAAGCCAGTAAGTAGTATTCAACTTGAATGATTTCAAAAGGATCATATTGTGTTAATGTAACACAAGACCATAAACTACGAGATCATCTAAGAACTCGATCGTTGAAATGTCATCTTGATCGGTTTACATACAGTGTAACATATTTGATGTCTTAAATGTTAAGAATAAGTGAATGCGCTTTTGTAAAAGGTTTGTTATGATATTGTAGTAAGGTTTTCTTTTGAATAGCTTGACCATTTAAAAGAAAAACGAATGTATAAGAATAGATGTAATTTAAGGTAAAGTTGGAATGAAGAGAATGAATAGTCACTTCTGCTTCATATAGAAACATTGAAAACAAGAATTGTAATAATAATAATTGATACTAAATATTGGACTATGAAATATGATTTTTATTCCGAAATGTATTTCATATAGAAAATTGTTTTCTATAACATTTATTTCTTTGAGTTCAAGATATTTGATCAAAGAACTCTCCACTGTAAACTAATTACAGCATATGAAATAAGTAAACAATATTAAGTGAATGGTGGACCTCTAAATTTAGTACGCTATTATAGTAATGGCGGAAATAGTAGGAGCATGCCATATAGCACCTAATGATTGCATCAAATTACGAAAATTGTTTTTGTAAAATGTACCGAACATTATTTGTGAAATAATGTTTATTTTTGGTATTAATTGAAAAATAGATATAACTATATTTCAATATGAGTATTATGAATATTCATTATGAAATAGAACTATATTATGGAATTTGTTTTCATAGTAAAAGTGATGCAACAAAAATACATACGTGTCTAATATTATTTACAATTGTTTTGGAGTTATAGACTAAGCCGTAGTTTTGAGAAATAATTTTAATATATGATTATGAATCATATGATATAGGTTAGTTATATCTCAAACAATTAATGGCTATGCACCCATTCAGTGGGAGCATCATAAGAGTTGATGAACTCTTTGAATTAATACATATTGAAGTATGCAATCACAAGTCTATTAATACCAAAAGGGTTCCACATACTTTGTTATATTCATCGATGATTTATTACCAACATGTACATGTGTATTGGATACACATGTAGTAAGTTTATGATAAAATCATAGAATATAAAAGAAAAGTAAATAAAATAACATGCAATAGAATAAAATGATTTGATTTGGTCGAATAAGTGAGTATATTGGAAAGAGTTCCAAATGTACCTAAAAATGAATATAGATTCAATCTCAAAAGTCACTCCTCCATTTGATACATAATAATGCATCGATAAGGAGTAATAATATATTGTTGGACAATTTACGATTAATTGTGAGTGAAGTTGAGTTAGTTTCTTTCTATAAGGTCATGTACTTAAGAGTAGTACACAAGGTTGATATTATTTCATCTAAACAACAGTTTACAAAATCATACAAGATAAGGTTTTGTAAGAAATCCCAACATATCCTAGGCCAAGAAGTTGGCAGGTTATGCGAGTTGAAAGATTGCACGTAATAATTATTCATGAGGGATCTTGTATGAATCTCCAAAAATTTTTTTGGAAAGGTCTGTCATCAAATGGAATAATTATGTTTTGAACATAATTTTTGTAAACTAAAATTAGTTTTATAAATAAAAAGGTCTATAAAACGTTTATGAATACCTATTGATGCAGCGCGTACCTCGGCATCGCGAGTGCTTTACATTGTTGGCGAAGCCCAAGAACAAGAGGAAGAATCAGGGCAGAATTCCTTAGGTCGTGGACGATCTATTCTAGCTCGCGAGCGACCTATCTCCACCCTCAAGACCTACCGATATCTGCGACCTAACCACCAGCGCGACCTAACCAACCAACGACCTAAATCGCCACCCAACGACCTAATACTCTCCGACCTAACTCCATCCCCAAGACCTAACTCCACCGTACGACCTATAACTTCAATCGAGCGACCTACTACCTCTACTCTAAGTCGCGGCCGACCTAAAACTTCCACGACCTATAACTTCCACGACCTAAAGCTTTCACGACCTAACACCTTTTCCGACCTAGTTTCCTTCCCTGACTTATCGCCACGACCTAAAACCATCACGCGACTTAAATCACTGCAACATAAATCACCGCGTCCTAAATCACAACCACCGCGACCTAACCATATCCACGACCCAAAGCCTCTCCGCGACCTTCCACCTCCATGACCTAAACTATCCGCGACCTAAACCCATCACCGAGTGTTATCTCGTGAAGCCATAAGTCGTTCTCAGATTCTTTTATAAATCGCAGTCGTGCCATTTAAAGTCACGAGAAGATCTTAAGTCGTAAGCGAGACATTTTGATAAGTCGTGAAGACGATTTGATAAGTCGCGAGTTATGATAAGTCATGAGATAATATTGATAAGTCGTTGTACATTGCTGTTTTGTTAAGTCGTGTATTGTTGTGTGTTGTAATTTTCTTAAGTCATTTGTGTTGTGTTGTAAACCCTATAAATAGGGAAGTAATGTCATTGTAAATGGTTGTTGATTTTGAAATAAAATTTCCTTTGTTAGCTTTGTGCTTTCATCCAATAGGTAGTCGAGTGTGATCTCCTATCTCCACCTTCGGTCAATCGAGTGCGCTCGATTCAACGATTGTGAAGCCAATTCGCGGTATCAAGTGCGCTTGATCAACACTCGAAGAATTGAAGATCTACTTTCACGGTATCGAGATCGATCAACGTGACGTAGATAGCTAAAATTCGGTATCTTCAGATCAACGAATTTGGGCATTTCAGTATTCATCAATCCACCGATTGCTACGTTCATCGATCTATTTTGTTTTGTCTAATCCGCTGCATCACCTATTCTATTTGCACTAAGAAACAATTGTTGTTTCAAGATATAGCAACTTCATTGTGAAGGAATTACTTTGAGAAATTTTTGGTAGTTAAATGGAATTGGATCTGATCCATAGATAAAACTGATTATATGAGATGAAGTGAAATTAACTAACCTAAATGAACACATAGCATTAGAATGTCTAATAGGTATTCTCGTACATCGAAGAGAAACTATGAGTTTCTTATTAATGTCGAAAATATACATTACCCTCAGTTATTCAATTAAACCATTACGATTGTTGACTCCATATGGTATGATGCGCAGATCTGAAAGAATTTCAAGTACGTTATCAAAATATGATTTTAGTGGTTGTAACCAAAGAGATGTGATCCATCTCCCGAGATTGTGTCTTTATTGGAATGACTAATGTGGTTGGAGTTAAATAAGCAATATGGATAAGAATAACATCACAAATTTCAATTGTTGAAATTAGCATAACAGATTCGGTATTCAACATGCTCAAGTTAATTAAGATTTACTCACAAAATTATCGCTCGATAAGACTTAGTATTTGGTACTTATGTATTGAAATAGAAAATTCTAAATAATGATTTAGAGTAAGCCGTTTACACATATTAACCAAAAATGCCTCAAAGTCAGTGGGAGCGATATTGGGTTTATGAGTCTTTGGATATGATCCAAGAAATGATACGAATGTATCATTTTATAAGCATCAAGATTGAATAAGTATTTTGATAGAAATATCAAATAGTTTTATTTTTAATCAAAGTGCAAAGGAAGCGTGTGTTCATAAGAAAGAATGTTAAGCAGTACATTGATATTTCTAAACTATAAGTAAACAACACGTTATTGAATTTAACAATATGCTTGTATTAAAATCAACTTTAGTTGTTTTAATACTCCATTTTGGATTGTAAATGATGTCTTTTATGGGGAGTATAAAAGATATAGGGATTGTCCCAAAACGATATACAAGAGCACCCTATTAAAAGGAGAACATGGAAGTTGGATTCCTTATGCATTAGCAATATGAATTATCATACAGGTTATGTTGTAACGACCCTAGATTTTAATTTAATTTAAATGGATAATTAAATTAATTTTTGAATAAAAATTGTAAAATCAATTGATAAATTGATTCGAGTTTCCCCCGAATCCAAATTCCAATATATTAAATCATTTAAATTTAAAATATTGTATACATATGTGAATATATATGTATATATGATATATGAGTAAATTTGAAATTTTATATATAAGTATATATTGATTTGAATTTAAATTTCAAGTAAATGAATTTTAAAATAAATATATACATAGTTCAATACAATATAAAGTAAATCTTAGTAAATCAATACAAAAGAATACAAATAAAAATGAGTACATTTAAATAAATTATAACAACATATTAAATATTAAAAAAAATAAGATAAATTATATAAGTTATAAAATACAAAGTAAACCATTTGCTAAACCTTAACAATAATTTTTATAGCTTTATATCTATATGCTTAAATATAAAAACAAAACAAAATAAAGTATACTTATAAAAAAATAAAATCAATCAGCACATTGCTGTAGGTATACAATGGGAAGCATGAAGCATTTAATGCTATTTACTCAGCCCATAAATAAGAATCACATCAGCCAATTTTAAAGTATGGTTTGGTTTCTTTTGTATACTTTAACTTGTACTTGCCTATACTTTCACCTGCATGCACACCACTTATATACATGACCATAGTTCCATTTCGTTCACCAAAACTAAGCCAAAACAAAGTCAGAAAGAAAAGAAGAAAGCCTGACTATTAATCTTCAGTTCAAAAGTTTACACTTTTCTTCTCAAAATTCCTTTATCATCTAAGCTTAAAACAAAAGGCAGATCCAAAATTCTACCTGAAACAAATAGAGCTTCAGTTCAAGCTAGTTTCAAAAACAAAGTTTCTGATCAAAAAAAAAATCAAACAACTTCAAGTGGATCAAGCAAATCAATCTGAAAGAATCAAATTCCAGATTTGAATCTGTTCCAGGGTTTCAAAACATGAGCCTCTGTTCTTTCTTTTTCCTGGAAAATCATTGTGAGCAAACTCCCCCACTACTATTTTGATTTTGTATGATAAATATTTGATGTTTGTGACGGAGATCTGTTGCATGGATATAATTGATGTCTATATATATAGATGCAAATGCCTATGTTTCTAAAGATGTACATATATATGTCTTCTCTGTTAAACAACAAGCCCCAAACCCATAAACAAATCCAGATCCTCTGAATGAATCAATTTTTGACCTCGATTCTTAAAGAGAAAATAATTGAAAGAATGTAAGTCTTAATTCTAAAAAATAATTTCAAGAAAATTTATTTAAGCAATTAACTGGAAGATGAAATATACAGTGAAATCTCAACATATCAAAGAATTCAACTTTCATGATTTAATGTTTTATGTATATAATTTGATTTACCTCCGAAAACTATAAATTTTAAAAATGGAATCAAGATTTTTATTTGGGTAAACCGAGAGAAATTGAAGGATGAACAGAAAACACAATTTGATCGATTTCTGACGATCGCGTAATTGTAAATTCTTGGAATTGTTTCTGGAGGTAGATGGAGGTTTGTAGATTATAGGAAAAATGATCGCAATTTTTTTATCAATTACGGTGGATAGATGAAACGATTTTAGGGTTTTGGTACCCAGATATGATCGAAGAGGTTTGGGGGGGAAATGCGTCGTCAACAGGGGATTAGGAGCTATCGCACCTGGGGGAAGAGATGCGTGGGGGCGGTGAAGAAGTTTCATTCGTGGTGGCAAAACGTAAGATGGTCTGGATCAATGGTGGAGGGTGGTTTTGCCGATGGTGGTGGGTTCCAGTTTCCAATCGAGTGTCTCGATTTTCGATTTGCTGTCGTTTTTGGTGATGTGAGTTATTGAGAGGGGTGGCGTAGTTGCCAATGACAAGTGGGTGATCGTGGCATCGATCAAGGATGGTCGGAGGGGTTGTGTTCGTGCACACGTGCACGGTGATATATCGGCAGGGACGAATTGGAGAAGAAGGAGCTGAACTCGAAGTCATTTTCTTGAATTCTCGTGAGTGACTCGTGGAAACATGGATTGGGCTCGAGTATTTACTAGGCTTGAATTGTTTGATAATGAAACAGGTTTTAAAAGGTTAAGAACAAAATTTAGTTTTAAAGAAAAATTATAAGAAGAAGAAAAGTTTGCGTACCTGGGATTGTGTCTCGGGTAAATTGGATGAGCAACTCGAAGCAACACTCGAGGTTGGTAATGGAAATGATCGGGTTTCATAACTGCAAATATAATGAAAGAAGTAAAGTTAAGTAACAGCTTTCATCAAATTTTAAATATTGTAAAACTTAACCGTGTTTAACAGTTTTTAAGTTAAAACTTAATACGTAATTATTATTACTCTAAATTAAGTAATTACTTCAAGTTAAGTATGTAATGTGTTAATATTTAAGTTGTAGTTAGAAATACATTGATTTTCAACAAGTTAAAGAGGTTAGAAATACATTGATTTTCAACAAGTTAAAGAAGTCTTACAAAATGTTAATTAAGTTGAATAATTAATATTAATAAATTAATTATTTTTGAAAGAAATTAAGAATAATTACATTATAATTATAATTAGAGATTGGTAAATTAATTAATTATGGGATAATTTACTTATTTAATAAGTAATTAAGAAATAATAAATAATGAGGTGATTAATTGATGTAATTAATTAAGGTGACTGATAAATTAATTTATTTATATCAAATGATTTGTAATTGCTTAATCAGAATTTGATAATTAATTCATAAGTAATTTACTTGGAAATAAATTGAATTGATTAGGACTAAACGATTAATTAATCCTACTTATAAATGACTATTGAATACTTGACCTTACTTATGAATGATTGTATTGTATGAGATGCCTTGAATTGATTATCCTAACTGATATGTGATATTTTGTTCTATGGATTTAACTGAGTATTTTATTCATTTATTGATGATATATCTGCATATTACCTGTGAATTTGTGAATGGACGATAAGCGTTATAGTTTATATCACTTATCAACTATATTTCTGTGTTTGATCTGTGATGATTGTATGATGTTGCACTACTGTGTAAAACCCCTGGACTACACTCGTACACACACAATTATGGATTTCACGTGGAAATCGGTTAAGTCACAGATAATTTAAATTTGATGTTTTTGAAATTGAAATTTTAATTTCAATTGATTTTGAAATTGGGAATTCGGGTTTAAAGTGAAAAGCTTTTGAAATGGAATTTCAAAGATAAAAGTTATTTTGAATAACTTAATCGAGTTTTGAAAATTTAAATAATTTGATTTAAATTTGAATTCAAGTTTGAAATTGAATTCCATGATTGGAAATTTAGGGTTAAAAATGTTATAAATGTGTTTATATGAAATTAAACCATTTTAAAAGTATAATTTTGAGAATTTGGATTTAACCAAGAACTTCAACCCGTATAGATGAATCAGATTTCCAAAAATGAAAACTGTTTATTTTAAAAGAATAAAAGCTTTCAGATAAGAAATGAAATTCCAGTTTAATTAAAGGATTTTCAAGTTGAATTGAAAAATGGTTTTCCAAGTTATGAATGAAATTCTTTTTGAAAGCTATAAATTAGATCTGTTTATTTTAACAGATTTAAAATGATGATTTATTAAAACCATTCGAAATGAAATTGTTTTGAAAGCTATAAGTTAAATCTTTGATTTAAAGATTTAACGAGTTAAATTGAAATGGGAATTGATTTGGAAAATCTCTGAATGAATCTTTTGTTTAAAAGATAAAAATGTGGAAATTGTTTAAACCGTTGTAGGTTGCTAAAATGAATCTTTTTGTTTAAAGATTTGAAAATGGTAATTTATTAAACCATTTGAAAAGAGAAGTTTGGGTAATAAGTTGTGACTTAATTGAAATCCCAATATCCATATATTTTTAAATATTACGCTCACTATTCGGGTTAGCCGGGAAAGGACCTTTGGGTCGTATAACCCATTCCGAATATGCGATACGTCGTATATGGATAGCATTTGAAGATCGGTGTTGAAGACCGGATATTTACAAGAACAAAAAGATAACTCGTCGATTGTCTCTGCACTGAGTCGCACCGGTATAGAGATCTCCCTTTGTGATGGGAAATCCGATCGGGATTGTGAATACCCGGAATTGCAAGGGCTTCGTAAGAAGTGCCTTCGGTTCTGTTCGAACCCGGAACAGACTTGTATGGTTACATGTCTGACATTACACTTTGAGATATAAAGCCGATTTCTTTCAAATACATTTCTGTTGGTGGCGGAGAATTTATTCTCTTAGCTTAACACCCTTCTCTGAGACGTACGAGCTCAGAGGTTATGTAGTTGAAATTTATCAGCGATATATTCTCAATTTGGTAATATGACATGCTGAGTGTTGCTGTGTGATGATCAGTGTTTGATCATTTGCGATATGATCAATTTATCTTTGTGATCATAGGTTTATCATCTGTTGACCCAAAGCGTGGCTTTTTGAAAAAGCATAGCTTTGTGGACGAGACTTCGTCGAGCCTCACAACCCGGTAATGGTCGAAACAGGAATTGTGCGGCAAGGTTTTCAGGGGTAGCTCCCCTAGGGTATGACCATTCCTTCTAGAAAAGGGTAGTATCGTGGTATGGAGCCCAGATACTTACTCATGTGGATACACTTTATTTATGATGTGTGATGTTGGTTTCGAGGCGCCTCGGATAAAGGTCCCAAAGGACCGGGGGTGGTATATCTCAGGTTTTGTATACTCCCTTGGGAAAAGGGATAGCCGACCTTGTTTGGCAGAGAACGGTTTGGTTCTCGGAGCGTCCCGCCAGAGGCGTTTCTTTCGTGGAATAGGAAGTTCCTTAGCCTGACCATTTGTTGGAAATCCATCTTCCAAATACGAGACTTGTACGGTTTTAGTTGTAGAACCTGCCGTCTACTTATGGTGGCGCCCCACTGTTTGGATGGTAGCTATAGTAGGCATACGATACTGGTCGTATGTTGGCTAAGATTGATATTCTATTTTCGAAATGTTTTCTACACTATGCACTAATAATAATATCAAAAATGATTTGATTTTTTGTAGTAAGCATCTTTGACTATCATAAGGAGAAATCTTCTCCAATTCTGCGTTTGCATTATGTGTGTGGCGGGAGGCCTTATGGTAGTTTCATTTTCCAAAAGCATTGCGAATTGACTTTAAAATTCTCTGCTATTTTTTTTTAAAGATAAACTGTTTTTGTTGCTCACACCAGTCCCACGACTGACTCGGAGTTTATTGTTCATTTCCTAAACTCTGGGTGCTCATAATTTTTCTATACGAGCAGTCTAGAGTTGGGTTTTTTTTCTTCAGATATTCAGATTTAGTAGATTATCTGGAGCTAGTTCAGTCTTTGGATCGGACTGCACTTGCTTATCTTTGTGCCTCGTTATTGGGAGTTCAAGCTATTTCTGGATTGGTGCTTTGAAGATGAAGATTATCCGCTGCTGATGTTATCGTTTTCTTTTCCGCTGCTATTTCTTGTATCATATCTTTGATGTATATAGATATTCATTGTATCATCATTGTATCTGGATATTGTATCAGATGTTGTATATCAATGTATTATTCATTTCTTCCGCTGTGTTATTTACTTAACTGTGTTATAAGCTCCGGCGACTCGGATTTGAACGGTCGAATCTACGGCATTCGAGTACGATGTAAAGTATGGATGTCGATTTTCGAGCGCGAAAATCTAGGGCGTTACATATGTTGTGTATGATATTGTGTTTTGTTTATGTATTTAATACATGGAGCAAATATAAAATCCAAATTGATATCACTAAATGGTTGTTTGATGTGTTCTCGGGTATTTATGAAATACTAGAGAATTATTTATAGAAACAACGAACTCGTTATGATGGAACGTTTGGAAACAAACTTCTATAAGTGATATTGAGTATAACATGTCAGTGATAAAATTCAAGTTAAAATCTTTAATTTGAAAATGTTTCAAAATAAAAGTGATTGTGGTCGATTCAACGAAATGTTGAGAACAATAACTTGAATAGCGCTACAATAAACCAATGTATATAAATATAAATGCACAAGTTTATAATTGAGCCAAAGGTGATTCCAAATGATTGAGAATCCTATAATATTGCTATAAGATAACAATGTCATGAAATTGGTCATAATAGAACTTAAAGCTCACTAGAAGTCGAAAGACATACTTCGAATCGTTTCATATGATAAAGGTAGTTTATCAGTGTCAGAGAGAGTTAATTAAAAAAGTAGATAATTAAAACATAATAGCATACCCATTCACTAAGGGACTGACCTAATTGGTTTTGAGAAAACTGATGGGAGAAGTTGGAATTAGATTCCATAATTGATCCCAAGTGCAAGTGGGAGATTGATAGAGTTAGGGGTATGCCCTAGGGGCAATTATGTAATTTGTTGCATATATCTAACTCGTTGACCAATCTTGTTCGAAATAAAAGGTATTTTCTTCCTTATATATTTGATATAATGTGATTATATTAGTTAATTAACTTAACTAAAAGTATATTTAATAGAAAAATCCATAAATGGTATATTTTGTGATAGTAGTTACAAAGTGTTGTAACCGTGAGTAATTTATCACAACGAAACAAATATACCACTTTAAATGTTCCTAGTCAAGATGCATCGAGACTGGATATCGATGTATCCGTTGAGACTGGAGTACGTAACGCTCTCTAAATGTTGGACAGTGTATTACTCATGATTTCTGGGGCACCTAGGGGTTACGTACTAATAGTTATTGGATAACTATGAAATGACTCACTCGATAGTTTTCTGTTGGTTAATATAACTAAGGTCAAACAGAAAATATCGATGTGACTGATTTACACAGTTCTCTCGACTTGAGAATACTATGGATCTTCAATATGAAAGCTTCGCTTTGATTATAGTCAAATCATGGCATGACGTCCATCGAGTGACTATAGTTGGGTCGAGTGGAAGTATTGGAAGTGAAGCACTATTCAAAACAGGATTCATCTCCTCAGTTATATGCGGTTAGTATCACAGTCAACTCAAAGTCAAAGTCTCTAGCCAGAGCATTTAGGTTAATAATAATTGTTATTATTGAACCAAGGACTTTGTATTTGGACTATAAAGTTGAATGTGGATGAGGTTGAAATTTTGACCATTACCAAATTCCATAAGTCCAAAGTGATATAGTTTTGATGAAGAGAATCGGTGTAAACAAATGTCACAACCGGGTAACGCTTATTAAACTAAAATTGGATTTTACCGAAAATGAGTAAGCGATAAATTTGGCCATAATGTCACACCACCTGCTAAGCGACGTGTGAACATTAACATTAGAATGGTTTGATGTTAATCGCTGACCAAATTTACACCCAAGAGTAACACCACCCGAAATGATGAACTCCCTTAAGACCGAACGATTTAATTAGTTTATAATAGTTATAAATTAATTAAATTAATTAATACTTTGAAATATTAATTATAAAATTTGAATATAATTTGAGAAATAAATAATGTTATATATATTTATAATAGTTATGAATATATCGATCGATATACAATATCGACAAGTGATAAAATTAGATTTAATTTGTCACGATCCGAAATCCAGCGTTCGAAAATCGACACCCGTACTTCACTTGTACTCGTATGCCGTAGATTCAATTGTTGAAATTCGACTCGAGCCGGAGCTTATAACACATTAAGTATAACAACACAACGGAAGAAAGAAATGAATGATATCATATACATCACAAATGATATAATATCTAGAATATGATATACAACAATGATATCTATATGATACAAGAATATCAGAGACAAATAATAATGTTTCAGCAAAAACAGCAGAAGTGATAACTCCAAACGATCTTTAAAAGAGAATGAGTCCAACAACTCCAACATCAAGCTCGAACCACCATCATGTTGCACAAAGATAAGCAAGTGTAGTCCGTGAACTCCAAAAACTAAAGTAGCTCCAACTAATCTACTAAACCAGACTATCTGAAAAACCCAACTCTAGACTGCCCGTGTGGAAAAATTGTGGGCACCTAGAGTTTAGGAAGGGAACAATAAACTCCAGGTCAGTCATGGGACTGGTATGAGTAAACAAAAATGGTTTATCTGTAAAACAAACAACAAAAGAGTTTTAAACATTGAAATCCGCAATGCTATTTTGGGAAATGAAACTACCATAAGGCCTCCTGCCACACTCACAATGCAAACGCAGAATTGGAGGAGATTTCTCCTTATGATAATCAAACATGCTTGATACGCAAAATCTTTTTAATATTATAATTAGTGCCTAGTGTGGAAAACCTTTCAAAAGTATAATATTAATCTTAGCCAGTATACAACCATTATTGTATGCCTACTATAGCTACTATGTTCAATAGCAGGTTACCGCCACATTCCATAGCAGGTTATACAACTAAAACCGTACAAGGTTCGTATTGTTTCTTTGGATTTTCCAACAAATGGTCAGGCTAAGGAACTTCCTATGCCACATAGGAACGCCTCAGGAGGGATGCCCCGAGAACCTACCCGGCTCTCTGCCAACACAAGGCCAGTTACCCCCTTCCCGAGAAGTAAACCTAAGATATGCCACCCCCGCTCATTTGCGACCTTTATCCGAGGGCCCTTGATCACAAAGCAAAAATCACACAGTAAATGAGATTGGAGCAACCACACAGGTAAATATCTGGGCTCCATACCATGATACCATCTTTTTACAGAAGGAATGGACATACCCTAGGGGAGCTACCCCTGAAACCTTGCCGCATTTTCCTGTTTCGACCATTTCCAGGTTGTGAGGTCCGATGAGGTCCCGTCCACAAAGCTACGCTTTACATGAAAGCCATGCTTTGATCAACAAATGATCAGCAACACACAACAACACTTAGCATGCCACACTACCAAATTAGGAGTATATCACTGATAACCTTCAACTACATAACCTTTGAGCTCGTACGTCTCAGAGAAGGGTGTTAAGCTAAGAGAATAAATTCTCCGCCACCAAACAGAAATGTATTTGAAAGAAATCGGCTTTATATCTCAATGTGTAGTGTCAGACATACATCCATACAAGTCTGTTCCGGGTTCGAACAGAACCGAAGGCACTTCCAAAGAAGCCCTTGCAATCCGGGTATTCAAAATCCCGATCGGACTTCCCATCACTTAGGGATCTCTATACCGGAGCCACTAAGTGTAGAGACAATCGATAGGTTATCCTATCGTTCTCGCAAACACCCGGTCTTCAACACCGGTCTTCAAATGCTATCCATTTACGTCGTATTACTATTCAGAATGGGTTATATGACACAAAGTCCTCTCCCGGCTAAACCGAATAGTGAGCGCAATATTTTAAAACATATGGATATTGGAATTTTAGTTAAGTCACAACTTATTACCCAAAACTTCTCTTTCAAATGGTTTAAACAAATTACCATTTTAATCTTTTACACAAACAGATTCATTTCACAAATTTCACCCAGTTTCACAAAGATCTATTCATAGATTTCCAAATCGATTTCCATTTCCATTGGATTAACTCATTAAATCTTTAAATCAAAGATTTAACTTATAGCTTTCAAAACACGTTTCCAAAGATTTATTCATAACTTGGGAAAACCATTTTCAATTCAAACTTGAAACTCCTTTAATTTAAATTGGAATTTCATTTCTTATATGAAAGCTTTTATCATTTGAAAACAAACAGTTTTATTTCGGAAAAGTCCGATCTCATTTATACAAATAAAATCTTTGAGTTAATTCAAATTCCCAAACAATACTAAAAAAATGGTTTAAAACCCATATAAACTTGTATACCCTTTTTACATCATAATTTCTCAACATAGAATTCAATTTCAAATTTTGAATGCAAATTTAAATCAAATTCCAAAACTAAATCAAGTTATTCAAAAATAACTTTAATCTTTGAAATCCCTTTTTCAGAAGCTTTCCACTTTAAATCCAATCCATTTTTAAAATCATTTGGATTCAAAAATTCAATTTTAACTATTTCAAAGATCTGTGACTTAACCAACTTCCACGTGCAATCCATATTTGTGTGTGTATGGTGTAGTCCAGGGGTTTTAACACAATAGTGCAATATCATTAGTCATTACAGATACAAACACAACAATATCGATAAGCGATACGATTTATAACGCTCATCTTCATTCTCAGATTCACAGATAAAGTCAATTTATCAATCACAAGGATTCACCATTACGATTCGATGTGGGTTTCGGATAACAAACTAGAATCCGACTCCCTGTCGCATCGAAATTCAAGTGTCGTTTTACGAGCCAAGAGGTTTTACATTCACAAAGAAACATATCACAGATATCACAGCTCAGCACAAAGCAATTTATATCACAAAGCATCATATCACAAATCATCATATTACATATCGGGGTATCAATTAGTTCAAGGCATTCAATAATAATCAGTCATCAACAAGTAAGATGAATTAACCGTGTGATTATAATTAATTAATCACATAATCATTTCCATAAATTATCTTTAATTAATGATTATTTATCCTTTAATTATAAATTTAATTAACCTTAATCATAAACAGTAATTACCCTTAATTACTTCATTAATTAATTAACTATAATTAATTACATTAATCCTTAATTAATTATAATTAATTAATTACTTTATAATCACTTATCATTGATTAATTATCCTTAATTAATCATCTCTTAATTACATCATTAATTATTTTAATGATCCCTAATTACTTTTTAATTATAATTACCCTATTTAAATTAATCACATTAAGTAATTAATCTTTAATTAAACCACATTTATTAATCACTCTTGATTAAATCACATTCAGTAATTAACTATCCCTAATTACTTCTTAATTAATTATCTTTAATTAATCCCTTGATTAATTACACAAAGTAACTAAATTCCAAAATTACTTTCAATCTTCAATTAATTACATTCTGTAATTACCATTACTAATTACTTCACTAAGTAATTACACTTCATTAATTTCATTAAGTAATTATACTTATCACATTTACTTTCAAATTTCATTTTAAATTTAAGACTTAAAAATGAATACAAATTTAACTTTAACAAAGTTTAAAACACATTTTAAAATCCCTTTTAAATCTCATGTTAAAGAAATACTTACCATATAAAAGAGGTTTAAAAGAATTTGAAACCAAATTCATTTTTAAATCCAAACTATTTAGATTATGCTTTAAACATTCAAAGTTGTTTAAAACATTTAAATTTAAAAAAAACTTTATTTCAAAATTAGAATACAAATTTAAATTTTGAAATCATACTTAAAAACTGATTTAAAACTTAGTTTAAATCTTTGTTTTACATTTTAAAATTTCATTTTAAAATTTTAAACTGACAGGTTTCTAAAACCTGTAACTAAACAATGACCCGAGCCACCTTACAAAATTCTCGAGTCAAAACGAAAATCCCTTCGAGTAAAATACTCGAATAACTCGAGACAATCTCGAGTACAACCCTGCTTCATCCCAAACTACCCAAATTTCTAGATCACCAAAACTCGTGCACGGTGCACGTGCACGTCGCCGATGATCGACTCCAGGCGACATCACAACATCGAGCAAGTCGAAGTCCATCCTCGAATCAATCTCCGATCGCCAAAACTCCACCATCTTCTCGAAATCGAAATCGAGTACAAACTCGAAACCTGGAAACAACAGTTTGGAACCACCCCCAAACCTGTCATCGCCTCGTTCTCGTAGCTCCGACCAACAAAATTCATATGACTCCGGCCATCACTTCGTCAACACCTCCTCCACCATCTCCCCGAACCACGTTGCACTCGATCGCCTGTAGACGACGAACCAAACAAAATACACAACCTCGACAAAACTAGGTTTACGAACTTAAAATACTCGCCGCCGCCACCATGATCAACTGCACACTATCCCACCATTTTTCCTGCATCCACTGATCATCCTTCTATCACTGGAAGAAACCCCGACCTTCCAGATCCTCGGGATCATCAGAAACCTCTTAAATACCCATTTCTGGTCAAACCAGAAATGCCCTCAAATCCCACTACTAAAAATAGTAATTTTTGTTTCAAAAATCAAGTTTTAGTTTAAGCATTTGATTCATATACCTGAATCCATGAATCATGATAATTGAATTTTAACTTATTTATGTTTGCACTGTTGTTTTATTATTTCCAGAGGCAATACAAATTATTTTAACTTAAATAAGTTTTTAAACTAAAATCTATGATATAACAAACATATTTTGTTCAAGGCTTAAGTACTAATAAAGATTGGACCAAGAGCAATTGATTTATGATTAGATCTAGAACCTAGAAACTAAAATCAGAGAAAGCATCCAGACACATAGTAATACACACAACAAAATATTCATATATACACACACAGAGTTTTAAAATATATTCACAACATACTTGTTTTCAGGGTTGAATATGCAACATAATTATATACTTAAATTTTAAATAGTGATGTTACTCACCAGTGAAAGATGATGAACAAAGCATCCCTTTTTGAAACAGTATTGAAATTTGCAAGTTGAAACCCTTTTCTTTGATCTCTGGTTTGAATTGATTTGTATTGTTTTTTATATTGAAGTTTGTTTAAGTTATGAGATGATATTTACTTCAGATTTACACAGCTTGGAATGGACGAAAATGAATTGGAGAGTTTGATATATGAGGAAACGGTTTACTGTGTGATATTGTTATTTGTTTGTACAATATCGGCAGAGATTTTTTTCTTGCTTTGGTGGCTGATATTATAAAATTGTGGCTAACATTAATTGCCATGTACAAACTGAGATTTTTTTTCTTTTCCAAGTGTTCATACTTATCACTTTAGTTTGTACATATATATTTATATTCTTCTTCAATCTTGAATATATATTAGTGTCTTCTTTTGCAAGCTATTACATATATATACATTTACTTGTTTCATACTATCATTCACATCCAATTTGATTTGTTTACATACTTGAATGTATTCTATTTTCTTTAGTTTTATTATTTTATAATTTATCTTATATACATCTATTTCTATTTTTTTGTAGTTTATCTTGTTTGTATTAATACATATTATTTAAAAGAGAATGTTTTGAAATTAAATACATACTAAATGAATTACATAGATATATTTTATAAATTCAAATTATTTTTAAACCATTTTCTTAAAATTTAAATTTAAATCCAATATATATATATATATTCAAATCTACTCATATATGCACATATACATATATATTCACATATATATACAAGATTTAAATTCAAATGATTTAAAACATATTTTATTTGAATTTGGAGAAACTCAAATTGATTTACCAATTAATTTCACAATTTTTATTCAAAAATTAAATTAATTATCAATTTAAACTTAGTAAAAATCTGCGATCGTTACATAATTACATAGTATTTTGGCTTTGGCTTAGATGGGTTTAAGGCCTAGCATTAGGGCTTCAAAATTTCGGTTTTGGGAAGGTCTAGGGATGGCTAAAACATAGGGAATTGGCTTGGAGATAATGGGTTGAGATCAAGTGAGAATGTGTAAAAAGGTTTTCGTCGTTTCTCTCTAATACAACCTTATATATATATATATATATATATATATATATATGTATCTCTAAAAATAAGGACTAACCTTTTTTTGGACACCATTACCTTCTACATTGTTGATTAAAACATAGCTCTCAATCCACTCCAAAATTCTCAAATATATTTCAAACTAAAATAATTCTATTCGATAGTTAGAGGTCGGTGATTCCGGACTTGCAATGTAACGAATCAAGAATAGTAAAAGGAAGGGAAGTCATTGCTTCAACGAGGATTCAAAGGCATCATTAAATTAGTAATTTTAATTCATATTACAGTAATTAAATAATATTTTATGTTCCTATAATGAGCAATTTCATATCTGTTTAAATATATTGTTACTATATGTTTAGTTAGGTGAGATTTTTGTAAGTAGATGTAGTTATCAAAAATCAGTTTGGTTATGTGCGTAATTTGTTTATTGTACTATTTGATTTATGTATAGACAAATGTTGTTTACTATACAAGATCAATTTTTGTCATTAATAATTGTTTTATATATATTTATTAATAAATTCATATATATATATATTAATGTATATTTCTCTCTCATAATAGCATATATGCATATATAAGATATATATATGATTTAAAATTTTTAGTACACTTATTTATATATAATATGAATTTACAAATTCAAAAATTAATTATCATACATATATATTCATATTTTTAAATTAACATTTATTGAATTTTTGAATTGTTTATTATATATATTATAATTTTTACATTAAAAATTAAATTTTATATTTAAAAAATATATTATATCATTTTAGAAACGTATAGAACTTTTTTTACGAATTTTTCAATAAAGTTTATTTTTTTTAATAATTAATATTATTTCGAAAAAACTGTTTATGATTTATTAAAAAAATAATTTAATTGAAAAATTATTCAAATTTTTTCTTAACCTTTCATTCACGATTCTAGAATTTCTAAAATTTTAAAATTTGAATTTTTAATAATATATTATTTATATTAAATAATTATTGCCGAAATCAATGTATTTGTTTAAAAAATTTCCACTTTGAAAAATCTCCAGATTTTTTAAAGCTCTATTTTATGATCCTAGATTTTCAAAAATGGTAAAATTCGAAGTTTCATCAATAGATTATTTTATGTTAATTATTTATGGATGAAAACATTAGTTTATTCATAATATATATAAATTAAAATACTAAAACTATTATGTTTGCAAAACTAAGTTAATTTTGAATTATAAATAATTTTTAATAATTGTTCTCTCTCTTTCTATATATATATATTTATCTATATATAAATGTTTTTATGTTCATATATTATATATAATATATTTATACATACATATGTGTGTGTGTGTATTTATATATATATATATATATATTGTAACACATATACATGCACATATTTGGACAACATACATGACATACAAAATGAACTAACATGTCTATTGCGATGTAAATCCCAACATCTACATATGGGCATATTATACCTTTCACGGATTATTATGTTTCACATGCACTCACACATATATGTATATAATACATTTATGTATAAACTAAATCAAATAAAATTAATTCCATATCTTAATATATTTGAATTTAAATAAAATAAATGGTTTTATTTAAATGAAATTTAGAAATGTTCTAATTCAGTTAGACTTCATAGGCCCAATAAAGATTCAATAGGGTAAAAATTTTGAAATTCACCCATAACTTCCACCGTGGGTTGGTCCAGTTCCAAAAAATAGTGCAAACAAGATAGAAACCACGAAGCAAATAATAAGTCACCACATCACGAAGTATCAAAATTGATCCATAAGGAGATCTTATGGATCGACACCGATCCATGCCTACGGATCTGTAATGATCCATCAACTTTGCCGACCTGGCTACATTTTCTCAAGAACAACTACTGCTAGATAGTGGGATCGTGGAGTACGATATGCTGGAACATTTCTCGACAATCTATAGCTATAAATATGAGGCTAGGTTCTTTTTTTGGGATCGTTTTGCTCTCTTGCAATTGTTACATATTTCTTTGTAATCATCTATGGCGTGCTACCTAACCATAAGAACTGTACATGCAAAAGTCAATATAATCAAAATAAATCTCAAGTGGACATAGACAACAATTAGTCGAACCACTGTAAACGTTTGGTGCCTTATCTTTACTCATTTTCCATTTACATTTCTTCGTTTTCATTCTCTGCTTAATTTCTTGGGTGTTTGTGTCACTTTTTGGTACTAACATTTTGGTGCTTTCACCGAGAACGTAATTCTCGGTTTGTTTGGATCCATCATCTACTATTTGATTGTCTGAATTTGAGAGATAAATCTAATCTCCTTTGTTTTTGTTACTATAAACTACTCATATTTTTAGCAAATCAACACAAGAAAGCTATTCACTATGGCTCTATGAAGAGATCTATCTACCACTTCGAGAGGTGCTGAGGATGTTGAGAATGCTGATTCCTAACATGTTAAGGAGGTTGCACAACCAACTGCCATTATGGTTTAGAACCCAACAGATATGATCACCAGGGTTGAGATGGACCGCATGATGAAGCAAATGGAGGACAAGCTCGAAGAAAGCCGTAACAAATTGAATCAGCAAATGAAACAAAGATTGGATTTGTTGAATCAGTTGACTAGCAACCGTAAAAGAAGCCGAAAGGACTTGACATCTTCTAATTCAGAGTCTGATAGTTCCTCATCATCGGACCAAAGGCAAAGGGACAGAAAATAGAAAATGCTTAGAAAAGAGATTTGGTAGTCGAAATAATGACTGGGACCACACAATGGCAAAGGTTTATGGATCTGTACCGATCCATCAAGAGGGAATGGTACCAAACCATCTAACCTAGTTTAGGTGGTTGTCTTTCAAGTGACAGTGCTGGTTTGGCTTCTGGTCGTGTTATGGATGGCCAGAATGTTGGAGATCAGGCAGCTGATGTGGATCCGCTGCGAAGAGGCTATGTACACAAAACTGCTGAATGAATGGTTCTCTTGGAGTCAGTGGAACCCAAGTATCGTGAAACTGATCGAGAGCGGTTGTTGGGTCAAAAACCCGGAGTGGATCATGATTACCACTGATCAGTAGATCTGCCTGAAACGGATTTGACCGAAATAGTAAAGAGACTTATAAGTGAGAGCCAACTCCAAACTTATGATGATTGGGATTCCTCACCAAGCCGGAATCTTTTGCGGAAGAGATCCTACGCAAGAAATATCCAAGGAGATTTGTGATGCCGACGAAGCCATCGTATAATGGGAAGATGGATCCAAGGCAACATCTAATGAAGTACGACTGGCACATGGATTCTGCCAGAGTTACTAATGTTGTATGATGTCATTGTTTCTCGATTTTCCTTGAGGGAGTGACGATGATGTGGTTCACCTGGTTGCCGCCGAGATCCATATCATCTTTTGAGCAATTGGCGCAAAAGTTCATCGAGCAATTCCATATGCACACTACATGTGCAAAGGATGTCATGTCACTATCCAACCTCTTATAGGAGTGGGAGAGTTTTGAAAGATTTTTTAGCAAAGGTTTAATATTATAGTAGCCTAGGTAAGTAATTCCCAAGAGAATATTGTGTTGATGGCACTGATTAGGGGAATTCATCTCGATACTGATTTCGGAAGGTGGTTGAAGATGAAACCCCCCAAAGACAATGGATGTGTTCTACAGAAAGACGACTTAGTTCTTGCGCTTGGAAGAGCATGCACTACCACCAGAGAAACCAATGTCGAGCAGTCAGCAGAGGTGATACAAAGTAATGTTGCTGTAAAATAATCCGGAGGGATGGAGATTCTGATAATGTTAGTATTAATGTGGAAAATAGAAATGGTGAATGGAGCAAGAGCAACAATGGAGCTAAAGATAAGAAATCAGATTCGAGAAGTGTCCCAGAATTTCAAAATATGACAATTATACTCCATTGAGTAACTCGATTAAGAACATATACTTGGCTGCTCAAGGCAAAGAATAATATAGGAAGCCGGCTCCGAGGGAGTCGACTGAAAAGGAGAAGAAGTCTGGTAAGTTTTGCAGATTTTATGAGATGCATGGTCACAACACCAATGAATGCAGACATTTGCGAGATGTGATCGAAGAGTTGATTCGTAAGAAGAAGTTACAATAGTTTGTACAAGCCCTGTAGGATGGCAGACAAGGAACTTCAAACCCCTAGCAAAGGCAAGCCAGGCCTGGTGATGATGAGCCCAGGAAGCTTAAGAAACGTCTAGCGATTAATACTGTTATCGGTGAACCAAATCCAGCTGAGAAGATTTGGAATGAAATGGAGCGATATGTCGGTGCTTTAAAGCACGCTATGAATGAGAGCTGTTTTGTCGTCGAAGATGATGTTTTGCGAAACAACTCGGAAATATGGCAAATGACATTGTTTTTAGAAATCGAGATGCTGATTGGATAGAGGCCCAACGATTGATCTGCTAGTGATATCGGCCATGATTGGCTCTGCAATTTTGAGAAAGGTGCTGGTTGACTGTGGGCATTCAGTCAACATTTTATTCAAGAAAGCCTACGACCAGATGATTCTGGAAAGCAAGAACTTAAAGCCGTGTAAATCTCGAATCCAAATATTTAACGGGAATGCTACTAAGCTGGTGGGGTGGGTGAATCTATTGGTGGTGCTTGGAGAGGGCGATTGAAAGAGAGTGCAGGTCGTGCCTTTTGTTGTGTTAGACGTTTATTCTGCTTATAACACCATTTTGGACCGGTTGGCTATTGCTGAATTTTGAGCGGCCATGGCCTCATGATGTTCAATGACAAAATTCCCAATGGAGAATTGCACGGTGATAGTGCAGGGAGATCAGGGGCTTGGCCAAGAATGTTATGTCGCTGAGCTAAAAGAGATGATGTGAAGAGAGAAAGGAAAAAGTACGAAGATGACTCTCTACATCAAGGCTATGGATGCATAGCAACCACCATTTGAGCCCTGGCTTGGGCAGCAGATTCAATTTCATAAGGATATGGATCTATGGGAAAGAGCCGAAGGATGATAGAGCAACTCCGACCAAGTTGACGATCAATATCCCAATCAACCAGGATGATCCTACACGAGTCCTGAAGATCGGATCGTAGCTGGGCATAAAAATGATGAAAGAGTTAGTTGGTTTTCTCTAGGCAAACCTAGATGTGTTCGCCTAGACTTACTCAAACATGTGTGGAATACTGCGAGATAGCGAGCCACACATTGAACATGAATCCTAAATGTGTTCTTGTAAAGCAGAAACTTCACAGCTTAGGTTCAGAGAGATCCGTTGCATTCAAAGAAGAAGTTGAGAAGTTGAGAGACAACGGCTTTATCTGTGACACCTTATACTCGGAGTGGGTGTCCAACCCAGTCTTGGTGAAAAATCTAATGGGAAGTGGCGGACATGCATTGACTATTCTGACCTGAATAAGGCATGCGCAAAGTGCAGCTTCCTGCTCCCGAGGATTAATCAGTTGGTCGACTCGACAGTCGGACATGAATTTCTCCTATTCATGGATGCATACTATGGACACAATCAGATTTCGATGCATGTCCCAGACCAGGAGCACACCATTTTATAACCGACCCAGGACTTTACTATTATCCAGCCATGCCCTTTAGATTAAAGAACGCTGGAGAAACTTACCAGAGGTTCGTGAATAGGATGTTTAAAGATCAGATCGGGCATTAAATGGAGGTCTATGTAGACGATATGCTCGTGAAGTCACGATAATTGAGGAACCACATCGATGACTTGGTAGAGATGTTCAGCATTCTTCGGAAGTATGGGATGAAGCTTAACCCTTTAAAATGCCCATTCGGTGTTGCATCAAGGGAAATTCCTAGACTTCATCATGAACTCTTATGGAATCAAAGCCAATCTAGGTAAGATCAAAGCATCGAGGAACATTAAAGCCCCGGAAACGATCATGGAGGTCCGAAGCTTGAATTTGAAGGTCGTCGCCCTGAGTCAATTCATCTCTAGAGCCATGGATAAATGCATCCCTTTCTTTGACGTGATCAAGAAGAGGAAAAGGAATTTTGGTTGGACATAAGAGTATATAAATCCATTCTAGCCTTTGAGATAGATCTTCAATGACCTTAGACTTCTGGAAGGCTATTGAAATGGAACATTGAATTGAGCTAGTATCAAATATACCACCCTTTGAGGTCGATCCAGGGTCAAGCTTTGGTGGATTTTATTGTTGAATACACTAAGAGCAGTAGAGAGCAAAATTCTAGATGGAAGATGTACACAAATGGTGCATTTAACAAACATTATTCTGGTGTCGGAGTCGTGCTGGTGACTCCCAAGGAACGTTCGATTTTTTACGCTTCGAAATTCGAATTTCCTACATCGAACAATGATTTTTTATGCCTTGATAGCAGGACTCAAAATTTCCAAGAAACTAGGAGTTAAGACTGCATATATTCCATGATTACTAGCTGGTGGTATGTCAAGTGAGGAAAGTGTAATGACCCATGAATTTATCACTTTGAAAAATATTATTTAATTTAAAAATATCCAAATATAAGGTTTTATTACACAAATTATATTGTTTTGAACAATGCTTAATAATGGTGATCTTATTTTGAATAAGTAATTGCACAATTATACTCTTAGGAAAAATATCGATAAAGTGACCAAAAATCGTTTTATCAGTAAGCCGTTTTTAACCATCAGAAATTGTGCCCTGGATACATACACTTATTTATCCATATTAGTAAGAATATGTAATAAATTATTTATTTTATTTTTGAAAATAAAATTCCTTTATGAAATCATCAATGATGTCATCATTTTCAAATAATCAATTTTTGAATTTAAATTGAGTTTAAATGACTTAATAATTACTTTAAAATCAAATGAGGACCTTTTTATTATTAATTAATAATAAAAATATCATTCTTAAATTTTGTTTACACACACACACACATATATGCATATATACATCAATGTACACATATATACGCCGTAGAATTAACATTTACATTTACTAATTACTAATGATAAATAAAATGAATACCATGATATTTATAAAGAAGGAACGATGACATATCTCCACCTTAGTCCACATTCTCATCCATATGCATGCCTTACGAGCTTAGGAAAGAGGCATGAAGCAATGGAGATGATGGCATGTGGATGGGGATGCACATGGAGGGGGAGCGGTGGTGGTGAGGTGGAAAGATGATGTGATGGTTTGGTGAAAATATCACGATATTTACATTCAAAAGTTTTGCCTATAAATACAAGGCAAACCTCTTTGCTTTCATTCACATTTCCTTCTCTAATTTCTTAAGCTTCTTCATCTTTTTCTTCCTCTACATTAATGGCTTCAATAGCCTCTTAGGAAAATTCAAAAATAGCGTCGAAGTTCTGTCAAAATAAGAGAGATATACCACTTCGAGTTCGAGATCGAGTTAGTGATCTTCTCTATCTTTTCTCTACCTAGGTCATACCCATCTAAGCATCCCATCACTGTTGCAAGCCCAAGACGAACCCCTAGGAGTCTTTGTGCAAGATTCATAAGCTCTAGTTCCGGAATAGCGGAACTATAATCGATTGAAAGTTAGATCAAAAGGATATTAAGTGAGAAACTCTATTATTAAATTTATAAATTATATGATGATATAATATGTTTGATATGGATGTTTTCAATGTTTGATCATTGTGTTTTAGATGTTGTTGATATAGAAATGATTCACGGTATAATACACGTCGAATTTACAACAAGGAATCACTTTCCTTTATAAAATGAAAGGGTGTATACGGCATTGTTAAACCTCTTTAAAATAGTTTAAAATGATTAATAAATGGTTTATAAAAATTAAAACTCAATTCAGAAAAGTTTGAAAATGTTTGGAAAATAGGGAAACAAGTAAGTTGTCGCATTTCGATAGTTTGCGATTTCGCGACCTGAAAAGTTAAGCGGACGTGTAAAATGCAATACAAGTCGAAATTCTTTGCAATAAGAACTTACCATACAATAATGAATATAGTTTTCAAACAAAAGAAGAAAATCAAGATTTTATTTAGTAAAGTTTGAGATATGCCCAAATCAAGTTTCCAAAAACGTCGCGTTTTGGCAGTTCGGAAAACTAAAGTGGTAAAATTTTGAAAATAGATATTTTTAGATCTTTAAATATGAAATAAATTACATAAATATATTAAAATGTTTTAAAAAGGATTTGAGCTATTAAAATGGACATATGTGTAATGAAATTAGCATTTTAATCAAAGAAGCTTTAAAAACACAATTCACAACACTTTTGTAGCACTTTTTAGTAACTTTTGAAATTAAGATTTAAACTTGGGAATTTCTTCCCAAATCTTTGGAATGTTTTTCAAATAATAAATCAGTTATTTTAAGGAGTTTAGAGTTGTCAAATAACTTGACTACCTTATGGGTGACAAAGAGATAGTCTCTAGACTCGAGCTTAGACAACCAGTGTTTGGGTTCCACTCTAGCTATCCGTGGCCCGACGAAGGGGATAGTAAATTTGACTTACTTGGACTACATTTTCCAAAGATAAAAGGAAAGGAGATTTAGAGTTTTTTTTGAAAGATAAACCTTGTACTAAAATTCGAGGAGGGAACTTGTACTATCCGTGTGAAATTAAAAGGTGATTTCACCATTATTCAACTAATAGTATGAGTTAAATATAGAATTTTGGGTATAATTAACATAAAATCTCCATAAAAGAATAGGAACAGTTTTCTAAGTAATTTAAAAGAGATAATATGATATTTCCAAAGTTAAAGAGAAGTTTAACAATTCGGTATACACTATAAAGAAAGGTTTTAAAGATATATATCACATGAAGACATTTTACTTATATAAAAAGATACCGATTGATGGAATAATAATCACCTATAATATCTGACCTATTTTTATCGATAAATTGGTACGGAGAAACTGGAGTCGGATTTAGGCGATTCCTATCCAAGACCACTTCGAACAAATATACGTTCGAAAGTGAAAATATGTTAAAGACAATGATTTTAAAGACAGATATCTTCATAATGTGGGGATGCTTGCCATTGACCTCTGGGGTAATTCCCTTATCATATATATGGTGGCAATGATTCCTTCAATTTGAAATTCGATGCAAGGACTACTTGCTATAATCCTAGGGGTGATTCCCAAAACCGGATGTAGTAGGAGAAGTGCCTTCGGTTTGTCTTGTTTATGGACAACTTGTATGGATGAATATCTGACATTGCATTTCTAAGACCACGTACATTGATCTCTACAAACATACATCTGTTGGTAGTGTAGGAGGCAACCCCTCCTATACTTAGCACCCTTCTTTGAGATGTACGAGCTCATAGGTTGTACTTTTATGGAAATCAATAGTGTGTTGTTGGAAATGACAATGTGGCATTTAAAGAGGGATTTGTTCTGTGAAAGGTAAAACATTACGTTAAGCCTTGCACATCGAGAATGACAGAAACAAGGTAGATGTGGCAGGGCTAATGGGTCGCTCCCATTAGGATATGCTCATATCTTTCTAGATTACCCTCTGTATTTTGGGTATGCTATGTATGCTCTGGGATCCTGGATAGGTCGAGAACGACCGAGGTGATGAGATATTTGGTACTATCTATGGCAATGGTAGGCCGCTTCTTTGTTGGTAGAAGGCGGTGGGGCTGTGCCTCAGAACATTCCTCTATAATTGTACATCAAAAGGTAGTCCCTTACCTTTCATTGTATGAAATCCATTCTCTAATACGAGCCTTTATGGATTTACTTGTAAACCTATTATGTTGGAATTTAATAAATGTAACAATTTTGACTATGATTAATATGTTACTTGAAAGGTTTTTTAAAGAATGTCATTAAAAATAATATCCCTAATTTTACATAGCAAATGTTTTGGTTATCATAAGGTAAAAACCTATCCGTGTTTATGTGCGACGTGGTCTTATAAGATACCCTTTGTTTTCAGAAGTATCCTTTCTTTTGAGTTTTCTCACACCAGTCACATGACTGACCCGAAGTTTATTTTCTTTTCCCTTTAAACTTTGGGTGCCCTATTTTTTTGGGCAACCAAGTAGTTGGGTAGCTTGGAGCATTTTGGAAGGAGCATGGTGCATGAAGCTGGAGGGTCCTATGTAGATAGTTATCTATTTCTATTTCTGCTATATTATGTATAAGTATCTATGAGCACCTATAGGGACAGGCAGCTGTTATAAATTTCCCTAGTTGGATTAGTACTTGCCATGACTCTGATATCTCATTTTGAGAGTGATTGTATGTACTATATATATGTATAATTACAAGTTGTTAAATGCGATGTGAGAATATATTTTGTTCTTTCTTCTATCTTTATTTTCTTCACCCCTGATTATCTGCCTCTCCGACACTTAAATTTGCGGCACGTGAGTACCGTGGATGTACCATATCGATTTTATAGGGTCAAAAAGATAGGTCATCAAAGAAAGAGTTCCAGAAGAAAGGAGTGAGGCTCGCTCTTTATCTCAACCAAGCCTTTGAACTGTGCAATGACCCCACCACTATACCCATATTATTAAGAACATTACAAGTAATTTTGTCTAATAACATGGAGAATACAGCTAGTTAAGGGCAATCGAATGTGAATATGTCTTTGCACTAACACTGACACATCTTTATTACTTTTTGGGGATCTAAACTGAAAATTTAACGTTTACAATATTAATATAAAGTAATAAACACACCATTTAAAATATTCAAAATAGTATATAATATAACAAATCAGAATCATAGTCATAGATTGCAGCATTATAATATACATCATATATATAATAAAACGTGAGTCTACAAAATATCAATACTAGACCCATATACTATATACATCACATCCAAAATACAATATCAGGTACACAACGACTAAAAAATAATAAACATGGCATATCCTCCTAAATGTCAATATACAAGGATGAACTAAACAGAAACAATCAAAATAGTCAACTTCAGTGCTATCCCAAATATCCAGAGATCAACGAGTCCCTATATTTGTAGTGTCACGGCTCAATCCGAGTATTTTAAAATAAACGGGTCAGACTATACCTAATAAAGAGATGAGATACTAATATTATAATTATATGACTTAATAGTAATAACACCATAATAAAATATGCCGTAAACCAAAATCATATAATAATAAGGCATATTAATCTAAATCATCATTTCATAAATCCAAATCAAGTCTCCAATGCACTATCATCAAAAATTTGGTGCTAATGATTCAAAATTTCTTCAGAGCCAAAGATACTAAATATCCATCCCAAATTTTTTAAAAAGCAAACATCACTAATGAAACAATAATGGTAGTCAACTATCGGTTTAAAAATAGCGACGTGGAGTCTAATAAACCAATAGACTCAAATAAGTGTAAAAACTAAGCAGACTCAACCACATAGTGTAATAGCCTAACAGATCAAAATAGACTACTATGTGAATCTACATAACCGAACAAAATAGGTAAACATCGTCTAATATATACCAAATAAACTAATAGGTATTAGTCATCCGGTCTATAGACAAATTATGCTTGTAACACCTGTCCAATAAATGAAAGGGTAGCCGTGTTACACCATAACAAACCTAAACATACCAAATATGTCAGCCTAACCAAATCTAAGTATGTATCGACTTTCAGGTCAATGAAAAGTGGGCCATCTTCTCTCGGGGATCTATTGGCCTAAAAAACAAAATCCTAACATTCTAAGATAATACAACTCTATGTATAGTTCACTTTCACTTTAGTAATCACTAGAATCTAACTAACCGTCACATACCAGAAAGTGAATTTCTAGTATTTACTAAAAGCGAGTAAATTCAACTCAAACTCTATTTAACAAATTATAATAATAAGCAAGAGAATTGTATGAAAAATCCCATATTAATCCGACAATTTAATCATTTATTAAAATTCCTTGTTTCGTAGAAAAACATGAAATCTCGATAAAATCTCAAATCTGTAATAAATAAAATAGTAGTGTTTTAAATAAATTTTTATATACACAAAGAGATATCACTTTTAAATCCATAAACTCATTTTAAAAAAGAGTTACTTATTTACAAAAGCTTTTAAACTCTTTCAAAATCATTTAAACCACTTTTATAACAAAATCACTTGAAATTAAAGTTATTAGTTTCATAATTGCTTTTATAAAATAATACCATATTTTATTTTTTGCTTCAAAAACATTTCCAAAATTTTATATTTAAAAGTAAATTGAAAAAAGTTTTATAATTAAATATTACTCAATTTTACAAGCTTTGAATAGAAATTAAATTTTGAAATAATTAATAGGTTAAGAAGATAATATAATTTAACTATATTCTAAAAATTAAATTTCAAATAAGGGCCAAAATAGAAAACCTCTTTTTGAAAATCTTTTAAAAACATTTAAACACTTCGACAATAAATCCATCCAAAATTCAACATCTAGAGCCAACATCACTCAATAAAATATAATTTCATAATATGGAATTAATTAGCGAATCAAGTTGCTTTTCGACAACTTTGGTCACACAAACAATGCACGACAACCATATAATTTAGCTATAACTAATCAAACGTATTTCGATGGTTTTTAATATCATGCAATTTCATAATCGATAACCCAATCGAATCTAATATTTAGAACACACAATTCAACCAATTTATTCATTAAACAAGTTAAACCCATGGCATGCAATTTATTTCAATAATTTCATCCAACCGCTACTAAAATTTTACGCTCTTCGTAAGTGATTTCTAAGCTAAAAAAGAATGCAAAGAGGGATATTCTTATTTAGATATAGAATTGTAAGTTAAAAAGATAACTCACCTTAATCCACTAGCTTGCTTGAATTCCTCAATTTTTAGTTTCAGCCTGCACCCAAGATCTCAAATCAATTTACTACCAAAACCCTAGCTACTTCTAATTTAATAGCTAACTCCGCTCCCACAAACAAAATCCTCCACTTGTGACATCAGCTGCTCCCTGTAACAATCCAGAATTTCAATCATTCGAATTTCAAATATTTAAAATTAAATATTGAAAAGTTAATTTTATAAGTTAAATAACTTGAATTTCAAATATGATGGTTACTTGAATACTTGGAAGAGTTTAAATAATTAAATCTTGAATTTAATATGAATGAAAATGATTTCGAAAGCTGATTTAAATTCTATTTGAATAAGAATGAAGCTTGTAAACTTTAATTTATAATTAAAGTGATTAGACAAATTTATTGTAATAAATCGTTTTAATTAACGCGTGAAATGGCTTTTAGGGACACTATCTCGGATTCCATGAAACTAGCTCCATTGGATCCATAATAGTGAACTATAGTATGCCGTCAAATTTCGTGATGATTGGACGTATCGTTTGGTCATGCGAGCTTGAAACGCGTAGAAATTAATTAAAAAATTTAAATTAATATACTTTGATTCCAAATCTTATTTCTGTATACTTTGGGATTAGGTTTCGATACTAGTTCCATTGTGTTCGGAATATGGGTATTACATATAGAACTCCAGGCAGCACGCCTTGATTTGAGTTCCAAAATTTAGCAAGTGAATAGTGCTTTGAAATTTTCTAAAAAAGGACCTTGAAAACATTCGTTTGCAAAACCCTAACCCTAAACAAATGCAGCAGGCATTAAACGTTAACTCTATCCAATGATCCACAACAATCGACGCCACCACAGTCCAGTCGGAGCTCGACTCTAAGTGAAAAATGTTCGCGACGTCAAGGCAAGCAAGTTGAACGGCAGAGATAAGGCACAGCAGCCTGGGGTGGCGGCAGTTCTCTGTTGAAATGGCAGCGTTTGGATTCGATTTTCTATCGATTGGTAGCGAATTAGGAGGGCGCAACGGTGGTGATGGGGAGAGACGAGGTCGGGCTGTCGGAGGGTGTAGTGCGGCGTGGTCTGGTGGAGCATAGGCGACATGGTGGATGGTCAAAATCGCAATCGAGTTTGGGTTAGCTTGGGTTGTGAACGTGAGTTAGAGGGAGGGAAGGTAATTAGTTAAAAACATAATTAATTTAAAGTTAATTATAATTTAAATAATCTCAGACGTTCATTAATTCATACGAGGTCGAAATCGAATGCGACAAGTTGCATTGTGATTGTATCAACGAATACTACGTTGTGGAGTTGGATTGGATGGATTTGGAGCTAGTAGGAACTTGGGTTAAAATTGAATGCTTGTTCAATTTTAGTTCAAACTGGAGTGTTTTGATGGAAACGGGAATCAATGTGAGTTAATTCACCTCTCTGGTCCACTTATATTTCTATATAAGTGTAGATAATTTTATTGTCGATTGTTTGTTGACTGTTTGGATGATTTAATATTTTATTAGTTGTTTTGGATATATTTCCGCCCCTAGAGCGGATGAGACCCTATTACGTTCCCGTGTATAAGCGGATGGCCCTTTGTATACGGTCCCGCCTCGAAGCGATTGGCTTATGTTATTTGATTATATACTGTATGTGATGTAGGGGGACAGGTTGGAGGTATCCGACAGGATTCGTCACATTGTTGATTTTACTTTTCATATATTTTGATGTATGATATTTTGAATGCCATATTTGATGACATTGATAACCCTTATTTAGTTTCATAGTAGCACTATGCCATATTTTTAGTATTTTTAAATACTATAAAATAATGATTTTGAATTGAAATGATTTTTAAAGTGATTTTGGAAATTTCGTATGTTTTAATAATTTTCAAATTATTAAAAGGAATGAACTTATTTTAAATAAATAAAAATGTATGATTTTTGATGTTATAAAATTGATAGTTATATGAAATATTTCAAATAGAGATTTTTGAATAGTTTATACGAAGAATTTATAAAAGTGTTTATAAATAAGAAATAGATTTATAAATGAAATTTATATATATATATATAAATGGATTTTAATTAATATATGGTGAATGGATATATAAATGGATTTTTATAATAAATGAGATTTAGAAAAGAACGGATTTATAAATAGAATTTTATAAATAAACAAATTTTATAAAAAGAAGTTTTATAAAATAAAAAAGGAGATTTATAAACATTGTTTTGTAAATATAGAAATGATTTATGCTGAAATTTAAATATGGAGTTTATGGCTTTTAAAAATGATACTTTTTAAAAGTAATGTTTTGAAGATAATAATCTCAAATGGAATTTAATGATTTTAAAAGTGATTTAAAATGTGTTAAGTGGTGAAAACATAGATTTCAACATTTATTGTTCTAATACACGTTTTTGGGACAAAGAGGAAGGCATGGACTATAATACTGTTGTTATAGTAAATAATTTCCGAAATGAAATGTTTTATATAGTATATGGGATTTATATATGTATATATATATATAATTAATTGAATCCCTATACTAGTGCATTTGGGTTGTCGTAACAATGTTTTATGCAACATTCTTTTTGACCCAATGAATTTTGTTTTGGCCTTCCATTATAAAATACATGAATTGGTTCTTATGGTCGTACTAAAGGCTTGATGGTATAAGAGCATTGCTTCTTATACTTAACACTCGTCTGAAGGTGTATGAACTCGAAAGTTGTATAGTTGCAGAAATTAATTTAGTGTTTTTCCAAAATGGTAGTATTATTAAATATACTTATACCATTGATATAAGTATATAGAAATGTTTTCCAAATATCGAATAGTTGAAGTGGTTTTGGGAATATATATTTTCAAAGATAATTTGAAGTAAATATTTGGAATGTAATTTAACTAATAAAAGATTAATTAGATGGGCTTATTGACTGCTTATGCGCTAGATTTTATTTGACTTTGATAGTTAATTAGTTGACTATCAAATTTAGCCATTTTTGGTTCCATGGGGAACTGATTAATCGTGCATTTAGCATGAACCTGACTGTGTAGGCTTGATTATCTTTTGGGTTAAGAATTTTGATTCGAGTAGTGCGAAGTGACTATGGTACTCCAATCTATTGGGTTCCTTCTTGGCCGAAGGATAGCAAGTTGAGAGTTGAAAACGTGATAAGTCTACGAGACTTAGTTTCCATATGAGGTTGAGGGCCTCTTATCGTTGTTGGTCCGGAGAGATCGGGATCAGATTTATCCGAAAACCACTTCGGACCAACGTATGCATTCGAAAATCTAGGTTTATGATAATGATTTTTGAAGACAAAGAATCTTCGTGATGTAGGGCTACTTAGCACTAGACCCGCGATGCATATTATATATATTGTGGCAGTAGTGCTTTGTTATGAAAACCTTCGATATGAAAGGACTTCTCGTTACTAATCCTAAGGATGACAGGATATGGTAGGAAAGTTCCCTCGGTTTTTCCTGTTCCTGGACAAATTGTATGGACGAATGTCTGACGTTGCATGTCTAGATCACGTTGATTGATCTCTATAAACATATCATCTATTTGGTGGCGGAGAAGGAAACTTCTCTTAGTTTAACATCCTTTTCTAAGACATACGAGCTTAGGAGTTAAACGTTTGTAGAAATCAGTTGTGATTGTGGAAATGGTAATGTGTCATTCAAAGTGGAATGTGCTATGTGAAAGGAAAGCATTGCCTTAAGCCTCAGACCCCGAAGATGATGGGAAATGATGTGTTCTGACATATATTTCGAGCTATCGGTTTATATGCAGATTAGATTGATTGGGCCTTGTTTCCTTATAGGTCAGAAGATGTCTAGACCCTTATATTGTATGGTATAGTGGTGTGCAGTCCCTGCACGAGAAGCTAGTGCATACGTAGTAGTGTAGTAACCCAAGATGTACAGTGGTGTGTGAGTCCTTGCACGAGAAGCCACCGAGTACTATAGTTGCTATACGTGGAAATCCTCAAAGAAAGGAAAAGACCACCAGTTCCCTTCATGTTAGAAACCCAAATTCTAATACAAGCTTTATGGTTTTGATTGTATTCCCAAAATAGTTGTAATGCCTTGCAAACATTTCAACTATCCCTTTGGTATTATATACAAAGTTTGACATTGTTCGGGTATTGATACCTACTTTGTATATGTTTATTTGAACAGTGTTTTCAAAACAAATGTCATTAATAATAATATCAAATTGTTAAAGTATTATGTATTTTGGTTATCATTACCCATCCGTGTTTATATGCGGCATGGTCTTACGAGATACCTTTTGTTTTGAACAAGAAATTTTTTGATAACTTTAAAATTTAATTGAGATTTCTTTTTCACGCTGGTTTACCAAACTGATCCTGGCGTTCTTTCCTTCCAATGCTTAGATCAGACCGAGCATATTTACAGATTTAGATTTTGATGCTTTGGAGCTTCAGCAGACAAGGTGGAGGTCTTCAAGACGTATTCCCGTATATGTTTATTGTTCCGCTGCATTAGTTGTTTAAATTATAAGCCTTTGTAATGGCAGGTTATTATACCTGTCCATGCTGATAATTCATGATTTGTTGTTCTCCTCTGATGGTTACAGTTTCTCTTTTGTAAATATCATTCATATTACATTATAAGTCGTTCCACTGCGATTATAAATTCTGTGTTGTTTTAGTTTCTTGTCTCTTCTTCTTATCTTCTCTTCTTCCATCTTATTTCTTTCCCATAACTATTCATCTTTCAGTTAAATTTGGGTTCGACATGTGTGGTTTACTATCAGCTTGAATTGTGTGGATTTGTAAGTCATTATACTCCCCTAGCACTCGCGACCTCCTCCATGAGCTAGCCTCCACCACATGCTCTGAACGCCATTGCCTCACTGTGCACGCGACTGCTTTATCCTCATCAAATGTGAGCTCCAACCCTTCCACCTAGCTCATGTCGACCTCCCCCTTGCTTCCTCCATGCGTGCCTCTTTCATTATCGTTGTGTTTTTTTTCTTTCTTTCATGCGACCTGAAAGAAGAATTTGGGCGTAGGTCAAATAGAATATAGGATGGGGTTTTCTTTTTTCTTTTACTAAGCCTGGTTAGGGAAGAATAATTTTGGATTATTTAGGCGGGCCTGGGCTTTAGGTTATGTATTGTTTTGGCCTATTTAAATCAAATTAAAACGTTTTCATTTTTTCCTTAAGGCATTTGGTTTCCTTTCGATTAGTTCGGATTGTGAAACCTTTTATAAAAATCATTTAATATAATATAATATTTTCCACAATTTTATTCTTTTCCAAAATAATTCTTCTTTTATTAAAATACTGCCTATCAATTTTAACCAAATTTTACAATTGTTGTTTTATTTCTCAGAATAACCCCAAAATTCACAAATATTATTTATTTCACTAATATGAATTTTTGACTACTTTTGGGTTCATAAAACATGTTTCGGATCTTAAATTGAATTTTAAATCAACATTATCTATTTTATTCCCAAATAATTTTCGAAAATCCAAATTTAATTCCCAAAATTTATTTTAATACGTTTATTTTATTTTAACCCCGACTAGGATTGCTACAGACTTCTCCCCTTAAAAGAATTGCGTCCTCGAAATTCACTAGAGAATTCTGTAATTGAGTTATCAATAACATTAACTACTAAATATAATATACACATTATTTATCATTGCTCTTTAGACGAACTACTTTGATAAACTTTTATGAAATATATCCTACTTGTAAAAATTTATTTTATTGACATGACCATATACAAGAAATCTTCCCTTCCACTTAAATGTAACGTATAATATTATAGGGATAGTGACAAGCAGCATTGTCCCAGTGGTTAATTGATTCGGTTTTGGTGCGTGAGGTCACATGTTCGAAACTTGCGTAGCGTGATTCGAACGTTTATTGACATGTGATATGTTGTCACAGTGTTTGTTGTATATAAAGTACCATTTCAAACAAAAATATCATAGGGATAGCAATACATATATTTATAGCTTTTACTAGTTCTATTGAAAATTTTCTACGTGTTAGAATTTTTGAAAAATTTCAGCATAGTCATCTTTGTACGAAGAGCCATTTACGATTTCACAAATATAATATAATAATATACATCGACCGCACGGTCAGAAATACAATTTATATTAATATTTCTAACACTTCTGTATTTTAATCCGAAAGCATACCTTTATTTTAGCATTTTAAACATTTTTGCTTAGCTCTTATTAGTATATAAGCGAGCATGCACCCAAAAACATCGCACAACATCTTCGTGTGCCTATGCTTACTAATATAAGTCAAATGAGATCATCTCTTATAATATAAAGTAGTATGACATTAACATAAAAGATTAACAAAATTGTATTTTCAATTTGGTTAGTTTGCATCTAAGTTTTGGGTATCAAAACCCAAAATTAAGCAATGTTTACAAAAGTAAAGCGATATTTTAGTTAAATGGCTTTCCGTAAAACTTTTTGGGTCATAAAAATATAACGCGGGGCAAAAGTTATAGCTATTTTAGTAAGTGTTGCTATCTCAGAAATTAATATTTTTATGGCTAGTCCACTAATTTAAACCGCATTTTTGGCATTGGAAAAATCAAAATTTCACATAACACTTCAAATGAAAGTTGTAGCTTAGGTTTTAAGATTTCCAGAATGCAAAAAATCATTAAAATTGGATAAAATTGTCAAAAGTTATGAGCAAATTGGTTCAGCTTAATTTTTTTACAAGTTCGCATATGAGGATAACCACCCATTATTATTTTTCCATTTTATATACATCTATTTACTATCAAAGCCAATAAGTCAAGTAAAAACTAATTATATGAAAAGCATCACTAACTAAACAATATATCGTCCACAAATATTACTCTTATAATTATTTATATAAAACTATGGAGATTGAAATGCATTAACAGGGTGTACATATCTACAACTTGTTTCTAGCAATTTTAGAAAAGACAACTTGGCAACAAATTTAATGTATGTTTCTAGAATTTGTGGAAAATAGAAAAATTATATTAAAATTATATATCTTATAATAGTTGTTCATGATATAAACCTTGCTTGATCTACAATTAGTAGCTTACATATCCTGCTAGTCACCTAGCGTTTGCTTCCCAAATAAACAACCCTGCTAACGAAATGTATGAATCCATACATACTTTTAAAACTAAAATTTTCTAATAAAAAATAAAAGGACATTTTAAAAAAGTTTGAGCTTTGACTTCCATTAAACACATCATTCAACAAGGTAAGGGTTTTAACATGTATGCCAGGTTATATTAATTTCGAGCTTACTAAATGAAAATTTGGAACATGTTATTATACAAGGGGAAGATCTATTAAGGTTGTTCAAAAGGACAAGGTTAGAACCCCACCTTAGTTTATCTTAGGGTGTCCTTATATGCCTACGCAAATATATAAAAGTTTAATAACATGGATTCACTTGGAAAACAACAATTACAATGACATGATTTTTTTATTACATAAAAAGACCAAAAATTAATGGTAGAATACAATCTACCATAACATTTGGAATTAATTATTTAAATTCAATGAGGATATAAAACATAATTGAGTAACTTTGACATGTGCCTAGTGGGCAATTATTAACATTTCTCAGGAAGAACAGATGAAGGATCCTCATAAGATTTTTAAACATTTACTACCTATTTATAGTTCATGGTCATTGACATAAAAAACGTTCCAATTATAAAAATAAAAATTTCCTTGTATTACAAATATAATTGTTATTTGTGTGACATATGCTACTCTACTAAATGAAGTACATGATTAAAATTTAAATAAGTGACTTCTAAGCATGTAGAATTTCTTGGATAAAGGGTGTAATGACCCGCCAATCCGTACAATTTAAGTTGACAATAAACCACACATGTTCAACCCAAATTTGAACGGAAAGACCGATAGTTATGGGAAAGAAAAAGAGATGAGAGAGATGAAAGAAATTAAAAACAACACAGAATCTCACAATCGCAACGGAACAAGACATAATATAATATCAATGATCTTTATAAACGAGAAACTGTTATATACATACATTCATCAGAGTACAACAACAATCACAATCATCTTCCTGGATAGTTATAACATCCTGTCCTCACAATTGCTGATAATTTTAACAACAAAACAGTAGAAATTAAACATATACATGAATACGACTTGAAGTCCTCTAACTCGTCTCCTGAGCTCCAAAGCAAATCTGTAAATATACTCGGTCTGACCCAAGCATTATAATAAAATAACACCCTTGTTAGTCTGGAAAACCAGTGTGAGAAAACACACCCAATTGAATTTTTAAAGTTATAAAAACCATTCAAAAATTAAAAGTATATCGTAAGACCACGTCGCACATAAACACGGACGGGTTTTTACCTTACGATAACTAAAACATTTTCTATAGAAAATCCATTTATGTTATAATAAATGTGCAGGGTCAAAGTAAAATATTAATATAGTTGAAATGCTTGCATCTCATGTTTCAACATAGTTCGGCACAATTAAGTCCGTACGACGGTGCTTACTGGAGAATGGATTCCATACAATGACTGGGCTACTGGAGTACCGCTCGTCACGGTGCATCTCTAGATAAAATAACACCTAGGACCCCGACTACATCCCCTAAAAACATAGGACCGGCCTAGCCCCTACTAGATAGTACTGAATATGATCACCCTCCATTAATGGGCCCGAAGCATACAAATGATAGGTAATAGCGACTCTAGATAGGGATGATCATACCCTACTTGGGAGCGACCTACTTAGTCCTGCTGCATCTTCCCTGTTTTAGTCATTCTCGGTTGATGAGGCTTGAGGCTACATGTTACCTTTTATATAGCACTTTCCACTTGGAATGCTAACACTTCCCTCCAAGCAATAATGCAATATCAGCATTCATCCATACAAGTTCATTCTGGGACTGAACTAAACACTTGAGAGCTCCATCTTCGAATTCCATTATCTTCAAGAAGTCTTCACTTCGAAGCGCATTCGTTGGATCAAAGTGGTTTTCGGATAACATATTTGACCTTGGTCTCTTCGAAACAACGTTCGATAATTTCCAGTAAACCTCAACCCCGGTTCTTTAGGATATAAACAGTCAAAGATAAGATCAAATATCACCTCCTAACCGTTAGTGGATGGGTTTCCTTATCATTGTCTATAAGAACGAAACGAGATTTATACACGCAGTACAGCATCATCGGAGATGACTGTGTTATATAACTCACATGTTTCGCCTAGATATTTCCAAAGTTACGTTTGGGTCCAAATTCGATAGTCGGTAATTTAACTACCGAATAACAAACATTCATTCAGGGATTTAATTCCATAGAGAAAAACCAACATTTGTTAAGCACCAAGCAACACTAGGCCTCCTTTAACAAATCCTTCCATTAACTCAAATTACTTTGTAAATATTTGAACCAAAATACTTTTACAAAGATTTATTCACTACCCTAATATTTTCAATACTTGAAAAAAATCCATATACTTATCTCAATGATATAATTATATCCACCAACACTTGGGAAGATTCCCCTTTTTATTCAACTCAAAAACCATTTATAAACCCTATTATAATTCACAAAAACCATTTATAAAGCTACTTTTATAAATCTATAAACCCATTTCTAAAATTCTTTTATAAATATCTAAAATCATTTATAAAATGCTTTTACCTTTTTAAGCAATCTTTCTTTATATTTTCCAAAACATGTTATAAGATCCCTCTTATAAAACCCCGTCTGTTTATAAAACTCCATTTATAAATATTGAAAACAATTTTAATAAATTCTAACCTTTTACTTTAAAAACACTATTATATAATAATAAACATTATAAATAAATAAACTCTAAATTTAAAACATTTTAAAATAATAATTACTAATTTCAAAACATTTTTATATAACAATAATAATTTATCTTTAACATTTTTATAAATACTAATAATAAATTTCCAAATCTTTATTGATAAATATTTATAATCAATTTCAAACCATATTAATATTTTTAAATAATTAACCTTCCAAAATATTTAAAATACTGATGAGCAACCTTTAAACAATATTAATATTAATAAACAACTTTTAAAATGTAAATATACTTTCTTGACAAAAATCCATACTTAATTCAACATAATAATTTCCATATTTATAAACCATGTTTATAAATCTCTTTCCATTTTATAAAACTTCCCTTCATAAAAATTCCTTTATTTATGAACCCATTTATATCTCTATTCCTTTATAAATCATGCTTATTTATAAAACCCCATCCAAAACATAATTTCAACCGTTTTAACCTTACTTCCATAAGTATAAATTTCTTTCATAAATTTCTATCAATTTATAAAATATCATTTAACAATCCCAATTCTCCTTCACTTCCAATTCTTAAAATAGAGTCAACTATTTTCTAAAACAAACTTCCATATCTTATAATAAATCCACCGTTAGATTTATCTCACCCATTTGTTAAATAATAATTATTTCTTTTGATTTATAACACTGTTTATAAATCCAATCTTTTATTAACAAAACATTATTTTTGTAAATCTTTACTTCATTTGTAAACATCACTTTATACAAAATGATTTGCAATATTTATATCAAATATTTTCTACTTTCCTTTAAAACCATATCCTTTTTATTTTAAACGATGGACTTAATTTAAGATTTAAAAATCTTTATCCGTAATTCAAATTTCTATTTAAAAATATTTTTATAAAACTATAAATTTATAATTTCTCAAAATCATACCTTTAATTTTGGAAAAATTATTTAAACATGTAAAATTTTGAAAATCACTTGAAATTCCTTTTTAAATTAAATCATTAGTGTATAATATTTAAAGTACCAAAAAAACAAGGCCCAATGTTACTAAAGCCCTAAATAAACAAAATCATATTCATGTCATCCAATAACATCCAACATATCATATATCACAATATATATGAAAATTAAAGTCAACAATATGAGGAATCCCGTTGGATCCCTCCAACGTGTACCTCTTCATCACAAACAATATATAATCATAAAAATATAAATCAACCGCTTCGAGGCGTGATTCGTATGCAAAGGGTCATGTGCTCTTACACGAGAACGTAATAGGATCTCATCCGCTTCAATAGGCAGAAATATATCTAAACTAATAATATAAACTAGTAATTCATCCAACAGTCAATCAATAATAAAATATTCGCATCTAATAAATAAATTTTACTGACTATATAAATTTTCTGATTAACAAAAAAGGTGAGATTAACTCACTTTGATTTCAGTTGTCGTCGAGGCATTATGCTTCCGTCTAAATTCGAACGATGTTCGAATTCAGCATAAAATTCCACTAGCTTCAATCTTTCCCAAACCAATCCTATCGCGTAGTTAACGTCATATCGAGTGAAACACAAAAATCCACGTCCAAATTTGACGTCGTATGAGCAAGTTATGAGTTTAATAAGGTTCTAGAATTAAATAATATAATTAAATCTTTAATTACATCATTAATTACCCTTACCAACTTATTAATCCATCTCCTCCATTTAAACTTCCCTCCCAATGACCTGATACACTGGCGAACGAGAAACCAAACTTGTCGCACTTCTCTCCTCTAATACCAGAGCTCCCATCGACGAGACGAACCACAGATTCCGTCATTCACCTGCCCTACTCCGGCTCCATCCATTCCTCGCCTCGAAACCATGTCCGATGCCCCCCCAAAATCATGACCTGACACTTGCCTTGTGACCGTGCACACATCGCGACTAGAAATCAGGGTTCACACTCCAACACAACCCCACCGCTAGTGCTCTTTCTCATGACAAACATGAAGAAACCCATACCAAGCCTTGAATCCTCCTCCAATGTCGAAAAAATTAAACCCTAGGTTCACTACAAACTGACGAATGCCTTAAACCCAGTCGCAACTCCATGATCCTAATCATAAGAAGATCTTGACATCTAACACTTAAAAATCAAGCTTTTAAATTTTTTAGATTTATTTACTAATTGTTTTAATTTTTCTAAGAAGATGATTTTTTTCTTTTTTTTTCTTTGATCGACGTGTGAAAAAAAGGACAGTACTTTTTAAGACAAGAAAAGAAATGATCAGAGAGATACAGGGTGAGAAGTGTTTGACTTATATTATATTTACAAATTTCGGTATCTCGCTACATCGTTTTTCGTTCGTGTATGGACTTTGAATCGATAAAACAATAATACAGTCACGCTTAGGACGACCACACGATTCCAAATTAATAATGTAACGACCCAGAATTTTGGACCATTCGCATCCATTATAAGTGTATAGGTAGACACTCATGCCGGAATTGAATTGCTCAAAATACCGCGTTGTTAATTTAAATTGGCAAAACTGAACATATACAGTAAATAAAATAATCACAGATCACAGACACAGAGTAATAAGTGCAGCGGAATTTAAAGAGATAGTAGTTCATGAAGCTACTATATGAATATATAAAATACATCAGAGTTTACAACAGAAGGGTAATACGATACATCAGAGTTAAACCAGATACAACGGAAGAGTAACAGATACAAATCAGAAAACATCACTGGAATCTTCGAATATCTGAAAGCTGGATAGATAGCTGTATCTCCAAGCGAAGCTCCAACTCCAAAGGTGAGTCTCGAAAGCTGAACCACTCAGTCTGACCCGAGCGTAAAGCAAAATACAAAACACTCGAGTCAGGATTAACATTCTTATATTAATAAATCCAACTCAAGTGAAATAGCAATTGAAATACAAGTAACTCAAAGGATGTTGGAATAACCATCCTTTAAGGATCCGTTAAACTATCTACTATGTAGTAATGTACGATAAGTAGATAATGTCTATCAGTAATAATAAGATATCAAAATAGCGTTAAGTCATGGCCCATTCCACCCTTAACACATTTTTATTCCCACAAGCATATACAAGACCGTAGTTTCCCCAAAACCGGAAGTCACCAGAGGGCAATCCATATACTCAAGGTACAAAACAAATTCGTAGTGGTCGCGCATAAATGGAATACAAGTATGACAAGGCACATGAGGCTATACCCAAGGTAGTGATACTACCGTTCGCCTGATCCGGGCTGGTGAGAACGCAACGCCGCAGCGCCCGCAACACCGTGAGACAACACTCCCAAAATCAAGGGTGCACCAATCGACAACAAGTATAAGTAGTTCGAAGAAGTGTGTCCACTTGAGGTATCAATCCTCCATTGGCCCGGCACAGCTCCTGTTTTAGTCATTTCCAATTTGACACAAGTGTCAAGGCTATCCATTATCGTTCTCTTTCTTCAGTCATCACGAACCCCATTCCAACCACTTCATTCTGGATCATCACTCCGCGTATAGTTATTAAAGTGGTTTTCGGTTTAGATAGAGAGTATATCCATAACCGAATTCCGGTCTCTTTAATAACTTCCGTAATTATTACACCGATTGGTCGTTTATTTATTTCAAAACCAAATCAATTACAATTTCAAATAGAATTCGTAAACCAACATTTCATTTGTCTTTCTAAATCAATTTCCAATATTTACGTTTCAAAACTTCATAATTACCATTTCAAAATCTTATAATTCAATTTCAATTCAAATATTGATTCAAGTTCGAATATCAGTTTCATTTCAAAATCATTTAAATTAATTTAATTTAACATTCAAATCAATTTAAATACATAAATCGATTTCATTTAAAATTCGTTAAGTAAATTTGCCATTCAACAATTTCTATTAAATTTCCAATTCATTAAATCCATTATTCAAATTCAACTTCATTAAATCAAACTCAAAATTTTGAATTAAATTCAATTCGTCAAATCAATTCTTCCAATTACAAGTCATACATTAATTCCAAAAATCACATTTTTATTTCTTGTTAAAGAAATTCCATTTCACTTATTTACTTACTTAAATAATTTTCCAAAACTTAATTTAATAAAGAAACTCAATTTTTAATTATTTACGAAGTAAAATTCACTTATTCAAAAGTCCAATTTTTCTTATTAAAGAATTTCAATTCAATTTAATCATTAAATAATTCAATCTTATTTAATTATTAAATAGTTCAAAACTCAATTATTAATTAATTTCAAAGTTTAATAATTTCAAACTCAATTATAATTTCAAACTTAATTATCAAATTGTTTCAAAGTTTAACCATTTCAAACTTAATTATAATTTCAATCATTTCTCAAATAAACAACATTCTTTCGTCAATTACATTGTAAATATTTCGTTTCAGATTATTATATATTAACATTTTCCTTTCATTAAAATTCAAATTTCAACTTCATTTCAAAACATATTATTTATTCAAATAAAGTCTTCGTTTTATTTTTAAATCAAATTTTTGACCAATCGGGTTTTATTTAATTTTCTTTCCTAGGTCAAAGTTCAATTTTTTTGGGTATTTATCATTTCAACCCGATTCCAATTCAAATAAAATAAAAAAATCAAAACATACAAAGGGAACTAGCAGTGTGATAACTGGGATGGTGTCAAAGTAAATAAACAGGCAATAACAACAAACAATAACAATCCAAAAATTAATTCAAATAATCCCGAAATAACCGTATTAATTCGCATTGTTATTTGTACGAATTAATATAATTATTTCTAGAATCTACACTATCATTTCATGTAGATTAAAGATTATTACATTACAGTTTTCACTTGTCATTCAATTTCAATTTTCATACATCATCAATTTAACAACATACATTCAGTGGTTCAAAATGTAATTAAACAAATCCTACGTGTCAATAAATTCAACAGTTAAAGGGGTCATATTATACAAATGCCAGTTAATCAAATTTAACATTTAATTATCCTATATCAAGTTCAATTTCATACTATTTATCATTTTAACATTAACAATTTAACGTCCAATACAAACATCAACAATCAATCAATTATCAGCCAAACTGTATTATCATCGCATAAATAATTAACAGATAATGGTGTCAGATGTCACAGGTAAACTGATACAGGTAATAGCATATATAACAGTGTAATTAACTATCAGCAGTATATTTCAATTGTCGTTTCAATTGAAATCAAATCTAATAAATAAAAGAACGTTAATCGTGAGTGAGTGCTCACCTTTAGAGCCTAGAGAAATTTGACGCAGAAATGAGCTACGAATCCAGAGCAAAGTGAGATGGCACGAATTTGATGAAGAAACAGGCACGACAGACCAAAAGCTGATAACATAGATTGATGAACTGAATCAGAATCAATTTGATATAAACCATAATCATATTATTATCATAATAAAATAAAATAAAAAAAATTTATTATTATTATTATTTCATATTTTTTTTGACACTGTCGCACTATTCATACCAATAAAATAAATATATATATAACGTATTTATATACTTTAAACAATAAAATGAAATGCTTAGACCCAGCCTATAATTATACTCACTATACATAACTAAAACTACTATATCTTACATGCAAAATAAAGAGCCAGATCATATAATTTATAACTTCCATAAGCTTTTCTCATATACAGTACGTACCACTTACTTTACTATAAAATACCCACATAATTGCAAAGCCCAAACAAAGTACAAAATGGCATTGCCAGGCTACAGTAAGTGAATAACTACACCTACTAAAGTATTGTATTAGTATAACATAACCATAAAATAAAAATAAAATAAAAAAACTAATATCTTCAAAACCAAACATATATATGTATAAATTTAAAATCAATACATATATAACTTACAATTTAAAACCAATTCAAAAATCCATACTTCAAACACACACCTAAAGCGCATCCCTAGAGTCTGTCACTGATAATTTTAAATTATCACTATGCATAAATTTCAAAATCAAACAGAACAACTTTCTATAAAACTAACAAGTATATGATGCCACTGACATCTACATTGGCGAAAAGTTTATATATACTGCTAACCCATTTTATATTACTTAAATTATATATATACTACTGATGTACTACAGCTAAAACATCACTTCACTTAAACCCATAGTTTTTTTCCACAAGTACCATATATAGGCTGTAAAGTATTAATCAAAACAAATTTATAAACAAGGCTACAACTCAACTCACATGTCATCGAGCTTGCTGGCTCATGCATGTGTGAAGGCGACATGCAAAGAGAAGAGGGGACGGCTGCTTAGGTGAGGCCGGTTGTGAAAGTGTGGGCACTGGTGGATTGAAGGGGGACGTGGAGGGATGGTGTAGCTCGGCGGTGATCTGAGTTAGCATCGGAGGTGGTAGCCGAAGTGCCGGAGGTGTGGGCGGTTGTCTTCGGTGGAGCTGGGGACGGTTGGACGTGATGGGGTCTGGAGGGGAAGCAGAGGCTTGCGTGAAAGGTGGGGAGTGAGAGAGAGAGGAGCAGTTGCCTTATTGGGTCTTGCGTGGGGATAAAGAAGAACAGAAGCAAAGTAAACTTTTTATAAAATTTAGTTCACAAATGAAAGCAGCTGAACCGAGTGAAACTGAACGAACCAGATATGCATTGGAACCGGTGGAATAGAAATAGTTAGTATTAAATACATGGGAATATTAAAAGTTAATGACTGGTGCTGGTTTGTGTTCAATAGACGGTCAAATAAATGGAACAGAAAACCAAAAGGCAAAATTATGAATACCGATACGTAAATCGTTTTACAAATTTCAACACACATCGGACTCCGAAATTGACAGTCGAAAATACCATAGTGATCAGCACGATGAGGCGATCAAAACGGTATAAAAATATCAGTGGTACGATCATCCGATAAAAATCGATATCGGTACCAGAATACTGCTACTTTGCAGAAAATAAGAACGACGGAGTCAAAGATGTCCGAATTTGGGAAAACGACAAACTGAAATCTTGCTCAGAAGATGATTTAGAATTTTTCTATGTAAAAATATTTTGGTTTCAGAAACATTTTATTTCAACGCTTTTTTAACTGATTAAATTGAAGTGAAATTACGCGCGAAATAAATTTTCATATTTTCGGACGAAAATTTACCAGTTGCCATGTTTAACTAGACGTATTCCAAATATCAAATTTATATTTCAAAATTTTATCGTTTAAAATTTCACAAAATTTCAACTAATTACGTTATTAAAACAGTTGAAATTTACGGGTCGTTACACTCTCCCCCACTCAAAACTTTTCGTCCCCGAAAAGGAACGAGGTAGGAGAATAGAAACAACCAGAAAGAAAAACAGATTTGAAATACAAAATAACAATGAATTTAAACCATATAAATTCAAATTTAAAATTAATTAATATTCAATAATTGATTTTAATCCATTTGATTTCACTAAAATCAATCTCAACCATTCCTAAATTCATTATCTTATTATCCCATTTCTTTAATTTACAATTTCTAAAACCGTAAATTTGAATAGTTTTTTTTATTATAATCATGTTTTCTTTAACAATTTTAAATTCTTCTTTATTCCAAATTACTGTTAAATTTATTCTACTTAATATATCTACTCACATATATTTAACCCATATAAATTAATTTAAAACATAAAAGTTTCGATTTAAATTAATTTACATCTAATAATTTCTTTTAAATTCAAGGTATTTTCTTAAGTTGATCAAATTTCAAATTTTTTTTTATTCTTTCAAAACAAATTTATTTCGTTATTAACTGAGTTCTACTTATTATCCTATCTAACTTATTTAACATCTTAATAATCAAAATTTAGTGTATAACATTTTTATAAACACTCAAATTTTATTTATAAATTTAATTTATCTTATATATTATCCAATTACATATTCAACTTTTGAATGATTTAGGTAAGTTGTATTAGAATGCAGTTGAACAATATACAAATAAATTTTCCCAATTCAATTATCCAAGTTTAAATATTAATTCCAAGTTTTGGTTTTACTTATAATTAAAATCATCCTTAAAAAAAAATTGAGAATTAGATTTCCGATTAACTTTAAACAATTTAGAGATATATATAATATATTTATATCAAATCAAATTAAATTTAAAATAAGATACCTATATATATGTAAATCAAAATATACTGAAGAAATTCAAATCAAAATATATTTTTTCCTCAAAACAAAACCGTAGCAAAGCTACAGAGTGGTTTCTCCACTTCGAAACTCGAAAATGAATGTCGATGATGCGGCCGCCATCACCGAAATTATTTTCCAGCGACAAAAGAAGAACACTGATTTCAACATTTAAATTTTTTTTTTTTTTTGAAAACGATTTCTATTCGAAAATACTTTCAATAATATATACTTTAAAATTTTAAAAACAAAGTTCGAAATCACCGGAAATTAAATTCTCAAATTTTTATTTAAATTCCTTTCAAATCCCAAATCAATTTATAACCAAGTTTCATAAATTCATTTATTTATTTTATGCAATAATCAATGGTTTACAAAACAATAAATGAAAGTCAAATATTATTATTTCTGACAACAAATTTATTAACACTTTAATTTCAGAAAAATTTATACTTATATAAAATATAATCATACAAAACTATTTTATTTACCAAATTTGAAAACAATGTTGTGTCAGTTTGCTCTGCTCAAGTGTTTTGGAGATCCTATCGATAGCGCTGATCAGACGAATCGATCGGAAACCCAAATCACATCAACAACTCAAACAACACAATATATAAAACATTTTTAATATAAATTTACAAATACATTTCTTTGCTCGGCGATACAGGAATGAATTTTCAAAATAAGGATAGGGATTCAAATCTTGATGGACTCAAACCAAAGAGAAATTTGATTCGAAGATAAGTTCAGAATAAGAGATAAGATAATTATATTAACAGAATCGGGAGACGGATAAGCTTTTTAATTTACGGGCAACCTTAACCGGATCGACCGTGACTTAGATAATAAGATCGATGCTAAATTCCGAGGTAAATCAACATCCGATCTCGAGAAATAAAATTCAGGTATAGCAGGAGATAGATAGCATCGTAAACCGAGGATGTAGAAATCTCCGGTAAATCAATGCCTATTGTAAAGGAGTTTCACTTCTTTTACAAATAATTCGAAGATTGGCGAGACTGCCGATTCATCGTAAAGATCATTCGAAGTGGAGTTATGAGATACTCCGGAATTAAAAGAAGACGAATAGTGAGGGACACGAATGAATTTCGAAACCGAGGGAACGTTCCAAAATTCAAAGGAATCGAGTCAAAAGGAAGAGATTGAAACTCAAACGAGAGTGATTCTGTAAATACATTTACCCTATATGTTGAGTTTTGCCTAGAGCTAACCTAGCTCTGATACCAACTGTAACGACCCAGAATTTTGGACCATTCGCATCAATTATAAGTGTATAGGTAGACACTCATGCCGGAATTGAATTGCTCAAAATACCGCGTTGTTAATTTAAATTGGCAAAACTGAACATATACAGTAAATAAAATAATCACAGATCACAGACACAGAGTAATAAGTGCAGCGGAATTTAAAGAGATAGTAGTTCATGAAGCTACTATATGAATATATAAAATACATCAGAGTTTACAACAGAAGGGTAATACGATACATCAGAGTTAAACCAGATACAACGGAAGAGTAACAGATACAAATCAGAAAACATCACTGGAATCTTCGAATATCTGAAAGCTGGATAGATAGCTGTATCTCCAAGCGAAGCTCCAACTCCAAAGGTGAGTCTCGAAAGCTGAACCACTCAGTCTGACCCGAGCGTAAAGCAAAATACAAAACACTCGAGTCAGGATTAACATTCTTATATTAATAAATCCAACTCAAGTGAAATAGTAATTGAAATACAAGTAACTCAAAGGATGTTGGAATAACCATCCTTTAAGGATCCGTTAAACTATCTACTATGTAGTAATGTACGATAAGTAGATAATGTCTATCAGTAATAATAAGATATCAAAATAGCGTTAAGTCATGGCCCATTCCACCCTTAACACATTTTTATTCCCACAAGCATATACAAGACCGTAGTTTCCCCAAAACCGGAAGTCACCAGAGGGCAATCCATATACTCAAGGTACAAAACAAATTCGTAGTGGTCGCGCATAAATGGAATACAAGTATGACAAGGCACATGAGGCTATACCCAAGGTAGTGATACTACCGTTCGCCTGATCCGGGCTGGTGAGAACGCAACGCCGCAGCGCCCGCAACACCGTGAGACAACACTCCCAAAATCAAGGGTGCACCAATCGACAACAAGTATAAGTAGTTCGAAGAAGTGTGTCCACTTGAGGTATCAATCCTCCATTGGCCCGGCACAGCTCCTGTTTTAGTCATTTCCAATTTGACACAAGTGTCAAGGCTATCCATTATCGTTCTCTTTCTTCAGTCATCACGAACCCCATTCCAACCACTTCATTCTGGATCATCACTCCGCGTATAGTTATTAAAGTGGTTTTCGGTTTAGATAGAGAGTATATCCATAACCGAATTCCGGTCTCTTTAATAACTTCCGTAATTATTACACCGATTGGTCGTTTATTTATTTCAAAACCAAATCAATTACAATTTCAAATAGAATTCGTAAACCAACATTTCATTTGTCTTTCTAAATCAATTTCCAATATTTACGTTTCAAAACTTCATAATTACCATTTCAAAATCTTATAATTCAATTTCAATTCAAATATTGATTCAAGTTCGAATATCAGTTTCATTTCAAAATCATTTAAATTAATTTAATTTAACATTCAAATCAATTTAAATACATAAATCGATTTCATTTAAAATTCGTTAAGTAAATTTGCCATTCAACAATTTCTATTAAATTTCCAATTCATTAAATCCATTATTCAAATTCAACTTCATTAAATCAAACTCAAAATTTTGAATTAAATTCAATTCGTCAAATCAATTCTTCCAATTACAAGTCATACATTAATTCCAAAAATCACATTTTTATTTCTTGTTAAAGAAATTCCATTTCACTTATTTACTTACTTAAATAATTTTCCAAAACTTAATTTAATAAAGAAACTCAATTTTTAATTATTTACGAAGTAAAATTCACTTATTCAAAAGTCCAATTTTTCTTATTAAAGAATTTCAATTCAATTTAATCATTAAATAATTCAATCTTATTTAATTATTAAATAGTTCAAAACTCAATTATTAATTAATTTCAAAGTTTAATAATTTCAAACTCAATTATAATTTCAAACTTAATTATCAAATTGTTTCAAAGTTTAACCATTTCAAACTTAATTATAATTTCAATCATTTCTCAAATAAACAACATTCTTTCGTCAATTACATTGTAAATATTTCGTTTCAGATTATTATATATTAACATTTTCCTTTCATTAAAATTCAAATTTCAACTTCATTTCAAAACATATTATTTATTCAAATAAAGTCTTCGTTTTATTTTTAAATCAAATTTTTGACCAATCGGGTTTTATTTAATTTTCTTTCCTAGGTCAAAGTTCAATTTTTTTGGGTATTTATCATTTCAACCCGATTCCAATTCAAATAAAATAAAAAAAATCAAAACATACAAAGGGAACTAGCAGTGTGATAACTGGGATGGTGTCAAAGTAAATAAACAGGCAATAACAACAAACAATAACAATCCAAAAATTAATTCAAATAATCCCGAAATAACCGTATTAATTCGCATTGTTATTTGTACGAATTAATATAATTATTTCTAGAATCTACACTATCATTTCATGTAGATTAAAGATTATTACATTACAGTTTTCACTTGTCATTCAATTTCAATTTTCATACATCATCAATTTAACAACATACATTCAGTGGTTCAAAATGTAATTAAACAAATCCTACGTGTCAATAAATTCAACAGTTAAAGGGGTCATATTATACAAATGCCAGTTAATCAAATTTAACATTTAATTATCCTATATCAAGTTCAATTTCATACTATTTATCATTTTAACATTAACAATTTAACGTCCAATACAAACATCAACAATCAATCAATTATCAGCCAAACTGTATTATCATCGCATAAATAATTAACAGATAATGGTGTCAGATGTCACAGGTAAACTGATACAGGTAATAGCATATATAACAGTGTAATTAACTATCAGCAGTATATTTCAATTGTCGTTTCAATTGAAATCAAATCTAATAAATAAAAGAACGTTAATCGTGAGTGAGTGCTCACCTTTAGAGCCTAGAGAAATTTGACGCAGAAATGAGCTACGAATCCAGAGCAAAGTGAGATGGCACGAATTTGATGAAGAAACAGGCACGACAGACCAAAAGCTGATAACATAGATTGATGAACTGAATCAGAATCAATTTGATATAAACCATAATCATATTATTATCATAATAAAATAAAATAAAAAAAATTTATTATTATTATTATTATTATTATTTCATTTTTTTTTGACACTGTCGCACTATTCATACCAATAAAATAAATATATATATAACGTATTTATATACTTTAAACAATAAAATGAAATGCTTAGACCCAGCCTATAATTATACTCACTATACATAACTAAAACTACTATATCTTACATGCAAAATAAAGAGCCAGATCATATAATTTATAACTTCCATAAGCTTTTCTCATATACAGTACGTACCACTTACTTTACTATAAAATACCCACATAATTGCAAAGCCCAAACAAAGTACAAAATGGCATTGCCAGGCTACAGTAAGTGAATAACTACACCTACTAAAGTATTGTATTAGTATAACATAACCATAAAATAAAAATAAAATAAAAAAACTAATATCTTCAAAACCAAACATATATATGTATAAATTTAAAATCAATACATATATAACTTACAATTTAAAACCAATTCAAAAATCCATACTTCAAACACACACCTAAAGCGCATCCCTAGAGTCTGTCACTGATAATTTTAAAATATCACTATGCATAAATTTCAAAATCAAACAGAACAACTTTCTGTAAAACTAACAAGTATATGATGCCACTGACATCTACATTGGTGAAAAGTTTATATATACTGCTAACCCATTTTATATTACTTAAATTATATATATACTACTGATGTACTACAGCTAAAACATCACTTCACTTAAACCCATAGTTTTTTTCCACAAGTACCATATATAGGCTGTAAAGTATTAATCAAAACAAATTTATAAACAAGGCTACAACTCAACTCACATGTCATCGAGCTTGCTGGCTCACGCATGTGTGAAGGCGACATGCAAAGAGAAGAGGGGACGGCTGCTTAGGTGAGGCCGGTTGTGAAAGTGTGGGCACTGGTGGATTGAAGGGGGACGTGGAGGGATGGTGTAGCTCGGCGGTGATCTGAGTTAGCATCGGAGGTGGTAGCCGAAGTGCCGGAGGTGTGGGCGGTTGTCTTCGGTGGAGCTGGGGACGGTTGGACGTGATGGGGTCTGGAGGGGAAGCAGAGGCTTGCGTGAAAGGTGGGGAGTGAGAGAGAGAGGAGCAGTTGCCTTATTGGGTCTTGCGTGGGGATAAAGAAGAACAGAAGCAAAGTAAACTTTTTATAAAATTTAGTTCACAAATGAAAGTAGCTGAACCGAGTGAAACTGAACGAACCAGATATGCATTGGAACCGGTGGAATAGAAATAGTTAGTATTAAATACATGGGAATATTAAAAGTTAATGATTGGTGCTGGTTTGTGTTCAATAGACGGTCAAATAAATGGAACAGAAAACCAAAAGGCAAAATTATGAATACCGATACGTAAATCGTTTTACAAATTTCAACACACATCGGACAGCGAAATTGACAGTCGAAAATACCATAGTGATCAGCACGATGAGGCGATCAAAACGGTATAAAAATATCAGTGGTACGATCATCCGATAAAAATCGATATCGGTACCAGAATACTACTACTTTGCAGAAAATAAGAACGACGGAGTCAAAGATGTCCGAATTTGGGAAAACGACAAACTGAAATCTTGCTCAGAAGATGATTTAGAATTTTTCTATGTAAAAATATTTTGGTTTCAGAAACATTTTATTTCAACGCTTTTTTAACTGATTAAATTGAAGTGAAATTACGCGCGAAATAAATTTTCATATTTTCGGACGAAAATTTACCAGTTGCCATGTTTAACTAGACGTATTCCAAATATCAAATTTATATTTCAAAATTTTATCGTTTAAAATTTCACAAAATTTCAACTAATTACGTTATTAAAACAGTTGAAATTTACGGGTCGTTACAAATAATAACATACACTGGTTATCGCATTCTGTAAATCACAAAACACTACTATTTGATGATAATCGTCAAACGGATAATTTAAATATTTCCAAATTAAAAAATACAGAATAATAAAATAAAATAAAAATACGTCAATAGAAATCAAGTCGTACAAATAAAAATATAAAAGTAGATTTTTTGATTATTATTCAAACCAGTTATCACCGCAATATATTTACAATTGATCTCGCTGTTATTAATTATTACGTTAGAATGAGTTAAATAAAGATATTAAATCCCTTTATTAAATATTCAATTCAAAATTCCAGTATTTGAAAAACATATCAAATATAAATTTTCCAATTCGAATATTTAATAATCACTATATTTGAATTTCAATTATAAATTTTATTTTTTTCCATATATTTGGAATTTTGAGTTATATAAAATTTTAAACCAATATTTTTAATATTTAAATCAATTAAATATTTTAAAATCAAATGACTAACATTCTGGGTCGTTACATTCTCCCCCCTTAAATGAATTTCTTCCCCGAAATTGCCGAGTAAGAAAAATGTCACAAACCCATTAAATTTTCAAACCGTTAGTTGAAATAGATTATCAATTCATTTAAATCTTTTAACCTTTTGAAATCAATTAGTTAAAACTTCTTATAAATTTTTTTTCTAAGTCTTCAAATTCATAATCAAATTTCCAAGATCCAACTAATATCATTCAAATTTATAAAACCAAAATCCAAATTTTTAGTTATAAAAAATTCTCAAAAATTTTCCAACGCCTTAAATTTCCTAAAAATTTCACCGACGTCTCCTTTGTGCGGCTCGATCGTAAAAATTTACAATATATATATATATATATATATATGTATGTATGTATGTATGTATGTATGTATGTATGTATGTACATAATCGCAAATATACATCTCATCTTCGAGGATGAGGCATCCCATAAGGAAAAATATAAAAATACGGTATGTAATCCGAGATGTGTACCATATTATTAGCATTAACAAGCATATACAATCAATATAACGTGAAAGCGAGCTCCAAATGCGAAGCATACGCCATCCGCACCTACTAATAACTCAACAAACAATGAGAACAAGTTTATAGAAAGAAATATCACTATATAATATAGCATATACGATAACTATAAGCAATTTTAGTGAATGTAACAAGAGAACTTATTAAACAAATAACTTCCATCTAATTTGTTTGTCATCATATAAATTAGCATTTTCAATTGTGTACATTATACTTATACACTTTCATCTCTCATTAACATTCAATTTATTCTCATTCAATTGATTAACATTGAATATAAATCAAATTCAATTATTCACATTAAATTCACATGTACTCATTTATTCTCATTCACTTGAGCCTCATTCAATTATTAACTTTCTTATTTACACCCAATTCATTCACATCCAATTAATTCATCCATGCCCAACTAATTTTCATCCAATTAATTCACATTCAATTAATCTATATTCAATTAATTCACATTCATTGGTTCACATCAAATTATTCACATAATGTTTAACAACATTTTATTCCATATTTAATTCATTTTACACTTAAGTCAATTTCATTTTACAACTCAAATTCATATCCATTTCACAACCTAAGCTGTATTCTATTCTACAACTCAAGCTCATATTTCATTTCACTAACTTACTTCATTAGTTCATTTCATTAATTTACATCCAATATAAATCAAATCCAATTATTCAATTTAATTTCACTTTCATAACTTAAGTTCTTTTTTTACTCTATCAACCAACATTCCAAACCATATTCAATTCACTCTAAAATTTAAACTAAATTTCAATATATAACTCAAATTCCCTTTCATTCCATTACTTCGCTTAATTCATTTCAATTCCAATTCAACTTCATTTAATCTTTCTTTAAATTAATCTTCATTCCCTTTAATTCATTACTCAATTTTATTTACCTTCATTAAAGTAAAAAAATTAATTTCATATCTCACTTCCTAATTTTCTTTACATATCTATATTGTTTCCAAATTTTAAGTTCAAAAAATTATCATCTTATGTTTCTCAAAACATTTATATAGAAATATTAGGATTTTAAACACCCGGTTTTATTTCAAGCCATTTTGAAATCATATATATTCACAACTCCTTTATATTTCTAATTACACTTCTGGAATCTAAAACAAATTTGTTTTACCAAAAGAAAACTTTTATGGTAGTAATTCATCACTTAGAAACTCGAAAATGGATGTCGATGATGCTGCAGTCATCATCGAAAATATTTTCCAGCAACTGAAGTGAGTTCAGTGCTTTCTATTCTCTTTTAAATTCCTTTTAAATTATTTCTAGTCAAACATTCCCAAAATAATACTATTATTATTTCAAAAGCCTTTGAAAAGAAATTTTCAGAACCAATGGGATTTAAATTCTCAAACTCCTTGTTTTAAATCCATTTTTATTTACAAATCATATTTATAAATATACCTAGGCAATTTCTTTTTCTTTCCATCTATAAATCATATTTATAGAATATCACTTGTTATGTAATTCATCTCACAAATGTTGATTATTTTAATCATACCCAATTCCCTATTATTCATACTTATAAATTTATTCTCTTATATAATTTAGTTTACAATTGTTTATCTTTGTTAGATTATAATAATAACAACTTTTATTAGAAAAACAACAAATGATAATGATCAAATATTATCATTCGTTAACATCCAAACACACCATATATAACTTATAATAATACTTAGAAAAGTTATCCCTTGTATAAAATATAATATAGGTAAAATTATTTCATTTACCCACTTTCAAAACAACACTGTGTCGGTTTGCCTTGTTTAAGTGTTTAGAAACCCCTATCGATATCACGACATCCCGGGTATCGACCAGAATTCATAGGTCATTCAACAGATAAATTAACACAGTATAAAATATTTTTAAATCACTAACAAATACGTGCTCATATATATACACTCGAACTTATCCTAGGGTCTCGCTTACCCTATCTTAAATGAGTAAATTCCCACTAAAGCCTAGGTGTTCGCCCAACCTAAGCTTTGATACCAGTTGTAACGACCCGCCAATCCGTACAATTCAAGATGACAATCAACCACATATGTCCAACCCAAATTTGAACAAAAAGACTGATAGTTATGGGAAAGAAGAAGAAAGAAGAAGAGAAGAGAAAGAGGAAAGAAATTAAAAACTACATAGAATCTCACAATCGCAGTGGAACAATATATAATATAATATCAATGATCCTTATAAAGGGAAACTGCTACATACATACATCCATCGGAGTACAACAACAATCACAGTCATCTGCCTGAACAGTTATAACATCCTATCCTCACAATTGCTGATAATTTCAACAGCAAAATAGTGGAAATTAAACATATACGTGAATACGACTTGAAGTCTTCCAACTCGTCTCCTGAGCTCCAAAGCATCCAAAGAAAATCTATAAATATACTCTGTCTGACTCGAGCATTATAATAAAATAACACCCGAGCCAGTCTGGAAAACCAGCGTGAGGAAACCCACCGAATTGGATTTTTAAAGTTATAGAAATCTTTTCGAAAATCAAAAGTATCTCGTAAGACCAGGCTGCACATAAACACAGACGGGTTTTTACCTTACGATAACCAAAACAGTTTCAATAGAAAATCCATTTATATTATAATAATGTCCAAGGGTCAAAGTAAAATATAAATATAGCTGATATGCTACTAGGGTACCGTCTATCACGGTGCATCTTTTGATAAAATAACACCGGGGACCTCGCTTGGATCCCCTGCCAACACAGGACTAGCCTACCCCTTACTGGGTAGTACCGAATATGATTACCCCTCCGTTAATTGGCCCTAATCATACAAATGAGAGATAATAAAGACTCTTGATAGGGATGATCAAACCCTACTTGGGGCGACCCACTTTGCCCTGTTGCATTTTCCTTGTTTTAGTCATTCCCGGTTGATGAGACTTGAGGATACGTGTTACCTTTTATATAACACTTTCTACTTGGAATGCTAACACTGCCCTCAAGGCAACAATGCAATATCAACATTCATCCATACTAGTTCATTCTGGGACTGAATGAAACACTTGAGAGCTCCGTCTCTAAATTCCATCATCTTTAAGATGTCTTCACTTTGAAACGCATTCTTTGGATCAAAGTGGTTTTCGGATAACATATCTGATCTTGGTCTCTTCAAAACAACGCTCGATAATTTCCTGTAAACTCAACCTTAGTTCTTTAAAAAATAAACAGTCAAAGATAAGATCAGAGATCACCTCCTAACCATTAGTGAATGGGTTTCCTTATCATTGTCCTAGGAGAAACGAGATTTATACGCACACTACAGCATCATCGGAGATGACTTTGCCATATAACTCACATGTTTCCCCAAGATATTTCCAAAGCTATGTTGGGTCCAAATTCGATAGTTTGTTAATTAACTATCGAATAATAAACATTCATTCAGGAATTTAATTCCATAGGGAAAAACTAACATTTGTTAAGCACCAAGCAACACTAGGCCTCCTTTAACGAATCCTTCCATTAACTAAAATTAATTTGTAAATGTTTGAACCAAAATACTTTTACAAAGATTCTTTACTGCCCTTATATTTTCAATACTTGAAAATTATCCATATATTATCTCAATAGTATATATGTATATCCATCAACACTTAGGAAGATTCCCTTTTTTATTCAACTCAAAAACCATTTATAAAACTCCTTTTATAAATCTATAAACCCATGTCTAAAATTCTTTTATAACTATCTAAAATCATTTATAAAATTCATTTACCTTTATAAGCAATCTTTCTTTATATTTTCCAAAACATGTTATAAGATTCCTCATATAAAACCCCATCCATTTATAAAACTCCAATTATAAATCTTGCAATTTTAATAAATTCTAACCTTTTATTTTAAAAACACTATTACATAATAATAAACATTATAAATAAATAAATTCAAAATTTAAAGCATTTTAAAATAATAATTACTAATTTCAAAACATTCTTAAATAAAAATAATATTTTACCTTTAACATTTTTATAAATATTAATAATAAATTTCCAAATCTTTATTGATAAATAATTATAATCAATTTCAAACCATATTATTATTTTTAAATAATTAACCTTCCAAAATATTTGAAATATTGACGAGAAACCTTTAAACAGTATTAATATTAATAAACAACTTTTAAAATATAAATATATTTCCTTGATAAAAATCCATACTTATTTCAACATAACCATTTCCATATTTATAAACCATGTTTATAAATCTCTTTCCATTTTATAAAACTTCCCTTCATAAAGATTCCTTTATTTATGGACCCATTTATACGTCTATTCCTTTATAAATCACACTTATTTATAAAACTCCATCCAAAACATAATTTCAACTGTTTTAACCATACTTTCATAAGTATAAATTTCTTGCATAAGTTTCTTTCAATTTATAAAATATCATTTAACAATCCCAATTCACCCTCACTTCCAATTCTCAGAATAGAGTCAACTATTTTCTAAAACAAACTTCCATATCTTATAATAAATCCATCATTAGATTTTATCTCACCCATTTGTTAAATAATATTATTTACTTTGATTTATAACACCGTTTATAAATCCAATCTTTTATTAACAAAACATTATTTTTGCAAATTTTTACTTCATTTATAAAACATCCATTTATACAAAATGATTAACAACATTTATATCAAATATTTTCTAATTTCCTTTAAAATCGTATCCTTTTTATTTTAGAAGACAAACTTAATTTAAGATTTAAAAATCTATATCCACTATTCAAATTTCTATTTAATTTTTTTTTTTAAAACTATAAATTTATAATTTCTCAAAATCATACCTTTTATTTTGGAAAAATTATTTAAACATGTAAAGTTTCAAAAATCAATTGAAATTCCTTTTTAAATTAAATCATTAGTTTATAATATTTTAAAATACCAAAAAAACAAGGCCCAATGTTATGAAAGCTCTAAATAAAAAAATCAAATTCATTTCATCCAATAACATCCAACATATCATATATCACAATATATATGAAAATTACAATCAACAATATGAGGAATCCCGTTGGATCCCTCCAGCCTGTCCCCTGTATCACAAATGGTATATAATCATAAAAAAATAAATCAACCGCTTCAAGGTGGGATTCATATACAAATGGCCATCCGCTCTTACACGGGAACATAATAGGGGCTCATCCGCTCCAATAGGCGGGAATATATCCAAACAAATAATATAAACTAGTAATTCATATAATAATCAATAATAAAATATTCTTGCATCCAATAAATAAATTTTATTAACTATATAAATTTTCTAATTAACCAAAAAGGTAAGCTTAACTCACTCTGATTACAGTTGTCGTCGAGGCATTCTGATTCCGTATAATTTCGAACGATGTTCGAATTCAGCGTAGAATTTCACTAGCTTCAACCTTATCCAAACCAATCCTATCACGTAGTTAATGTTATATTGAGTGCAACACAAAAATCCGCGTACAAATTTGACATCATATGAGCAAGTTATGAGTTTAATAAGGTTCTAGAATTAAATAATATAATTAAATCTTTAATTACATCATTAGTTACCCTCAATCAACTTATTAATCTGTCTCCTTCATTTAAACTTCCCTCCCAAAGACCTGATACACTGACGAACGAGCAACCAAACCTGTCGCACTTCTCTCCTCCAATATCAGAACTCCCATCGATGAGATGAACCACAGATTCCGCCATTCGCCTGCCCTACTCCAGCTCCATCCATTCCTCGCCTCGAAACCATGTCCAATGCCAACCCAAAAATCACAGCCTGACACTTGCCTTACGACCGTACACACATCGTGACTAGAAATCAGGGTTCATACTCCACCACAACCCCACCATCGGTGCTCTTTCTCAAGGAAAACACATAGATACCCATACCAAGTCTTAAATCCTCCTTCATTGTCGAAAATCATAAACCCTAGGTTCACTAGAAATCGACGAATGATTTAAACCCAGGCGCAACTCCACGATCCTAATCATAAGAAGATCTAGACATCTAACACTTAAAGATCAAGCTTTTAAAAAGTTTAGATTTATTTACTAAGTGTTTTAATTTTTCTAAGAAGAGGATTTTTTGTTTTCTCTTTTTTTCTTTGATCGGCATGTGAAAAAAAGGGACAGTGCTTTTTAAGACAAGAAAAGAAATGATCAGAGAGATGTAGGTAAGAAGTGTTTGACTTATATTATATTTGCAAATTCTTGTATCTCGCTACACCATTTTTCGTTCGTGTATGGACTTCGCATCGATAAAACAATAATACGGTCACGCTTAGAACGACCACGTGATTCCAAATCAACAATAATATACACTGGTTGTCACATTCTATAAATCACAAAACGCTGTTATTTGACGATAAAAGTCAAATGGGTAATTTAAACATTTTTCAAATTAAAAATTACAGAAAATAAATTAAATTAAATTAAAAATACGTCAATAAAAATCGAGTCGTACAAATAAAATATAAAAGTAGATTTTTTGATTGTTTCTTCTAACCAGTTATCACCACAAATTAATTTACAATTGATTTCATTATTATTGTTTATTATGTCAGAATGAGTCATATAAAGATATTATATCCCTTTATTAAATATTCAATTCAAAATTCCAGTATTTGAAACACATATCAAATATAAATTTTCCAATTAACATATTTAATAATCATTATATTTGAAATCAATTATAAATTTTATTTTAATCCATATATTTGAAATTTTGAGTTATATAACATTTTAAACCAATACTTTTAATATTTAAATCAATTAAATATTTCAAAATCAAATGACAAAATTCTGGGTTGTTACAAAGGGAGAGAAAGAAAATATGGTAGGCAATTTTTTCAAAACCTTAGCCAATGGAGCACACGATGACAATGCATGAATTGCGGTAAAAAAGATCTAGACAAAGGAAGATAAAGAAAATACATAAGCTCTTTGCTAGTAAAGCGGTAAGTCAATAACCATATTAAACTCTTCTTATAAATGACAGGCTCGGATTTAGTATCACCTTGTTAGTTAGCGTTTGACTAATGATATCTCATGAAGGCTGTGTCCAAGATTATTTTAAATGATATTTATCACATATTTCAATAGATCCCAGTAGTCCAAATATGACAAATAAAGATATTAATAACTTAAAATTTTATTTTGGTACATAGTGTATCTTTATACATAAGATATTTTTTCTCTACCAATCCCATTCACAAAATTTCTTTCTTATCTTAGTTTTCAAAAGAAATTTCAATGCTCATTTTATTTTGCAAAACCATATTTGAAAAAAATATTTGCCCACCAAATCAAAGTATTCAATATTCAATCACTTATTACACTCATAATTGAATTATAGTTTCCTTTCAAACTTCACTTAAACTGGAAACGCATATAAATAAGTTTTATATCACTTTGCACTTTATTCAAATATAAACTCTAACATCCATTCCAATCATAATATAATATGCATTATCATCTAAAGGTATCACATAAATTTTATTTATCATGCATATATGTAAATGAATATATAAATTTTATAAATACCAAATAATATACCATTATCCAAAATTTTACAAATATCGAATCCAATTTTCTAAAACATCTTTTTCAAGCAATACTTTAGTTTCCCAAATAATGCACACTCTTATTTTTTTAATTCTTTATTTTATTTCTTAAAATAACCCCAAAATTCACAAATATCATTTATTTCACTAATATGAATTTTTAATGACTTTTGGGTTCAAAAAACTCGATTCAAATCTTAAATTAAATTTTAAGTCAACTTTATCCATTTTATTCCCAAAAAATTCCAAAATATCATAGGATATCTCTTTTCGGAATATAACTTATATACTTCCATAAAATATTATTTTATCTTCAAAAACACTTTTCTAAGTTATCCACTTTATTTCGTGTAACTTTTAACATGTTTCCAAAATTCCATCTTCTTTTCAAAAATATTATATAGTACTAAATATAATATTTTATTACCCAAAACACTATGTCCGAATGACTCGTACTAATTATAGAAATCCCTATCGATAACGTTGATTAGGTGCATCGACTTGAATTCTTAAAACACCCAATTGACAATTTAAAACAAAATTTATTTCCATACAATATATATATATATATATATTCAATACTTTATGCTTTTCCAAAATATTTTCTTATTTAAAATAAATATAATCAAAATTTCACCCATATGTATATCTTTTATCAAAAAGATTTTAATTTAAATATATGCTTGCTTTTATTAAGATTTCTTTCAATCAATCTTAATGTTATCAAAAAAATAATAATTTATTAATGACTATTCTATAGCACACACAATCATCAATATATTTCTCAAATAAACATTAAATTTTCAACTCATCTTAACATTTAATTAGTCACATATGAATTAACATTTCATTTTAATATAAATTTAAATTTTTAATATTTCTTGCGGTAACTACATTACTGAAGAAACCACAATCTCTTATTATTATGGTTGAGTAGATTTGTGATGACCCGCCTTTTTGACCATCGAAAGTCGACATCGAACACTACCACTGTGTTCCAATGTCGCGCATCCAATCGACAAAAAAGCAGATTGTTAGGGTAAATAAAAAGAAAAGAACATAGAACAGAGAAAAACAGAATCTTATAGTGGAATCGATAACATGTAATATTACAAGGACAGTAGAAACTGTCACTCCAAACATACAAAGTATATCGGAGTTAAAACAAACCTTATCGGCTGGACAATTATAAAATCCCGACCTTACAAATGCCGATAGGTATACTATATAATATACAGAAAATAAAATACTACGATAGGTAAATCTTCATCTCCCCTTCAAGACCTCCATAACAGCATGGGCAACCTAGGAACATACTCGGTCTGACCCTAGCATTATAAATAAATAACACCCGGATCAATCTGAAAATACTAGCGTGAGATAATTCGTATAATGGAGAACATATAAAAGTTCGAGACCGCGTCGCTAACGCGGAACAGGTTTTTACCTCACAAGAATAACATCCATACAGGAAAAAGCAGAAATAAATATCAGAAAACAAATCCAAATATAAATGAGCATAAATTATATTAAACCAGACTTGAAAGAACAGAAATAAATCAAGTAAAATCCAAACTGGACAGAATGGATAGAACAAGGAAAACAGTCCAACTTGATATAATGGACTAAATAAGGTAACAATCCAAACTTGATAAAATGGACCGAATAAGGTCAAAGTCTAATTTGATAGAATGGACTAGAACGATACTTAAATGCCGTGGTAAGGATTGGCTCTACTCGCGGAAATTTAAAGCTAAAACAGATTCAGGGTTTTCAAATCAAATAAGGAAAGGAAAATTTCCAACAAATGACAAGGAACGTGCACCCCCTTGGAAGTATACCTCCAGCAATATAATTTTGAGAAGCCCATTTACTTTGTGAAAACATCTGAGGACCCTCCAAGCCAGACCCCGCCAGACCTTACCGAGAATCCAAATATTTCACATCTAACACAAACCGTTTTTCACGCCACGGTACACAAAAATCTAGAGGAGATGTGAAATCCCTTAATGGGAGCAACCCCACATGGCTTAGCCCCAAATCGCGCTTTTGGTTTATTCATTTCGGGCAAAGGATAACAAAGCTCAAAGAGCAACAAATCGTTTTTAAGGTGACGATACACCATGAAGAAAGCTAATCCGATAATTAATAAATCAACTATCGGGGATAATCAGAATGATCGTATATGGAAATTAAATTTCATATATTTACCACTACTTGTTGTTTCCAGATAAGTCCTACCTCTCGGTTGAAAATGAAGCCTGGCAAGTTGAGGTAGTGTTACCTCTAGGCATCATCTTGACGACATTTTTAACCTTCGAGATAGAAACGAGTCCAAGCCTCAACATTTAGCGTTAAATGTATGACAAGATCCTTTCCATATAAGCAATATCGATTATGGAACTATTTTACCATAACGGAATCAAATCTTTACTTTTAAAAATTGGACTTGCGCTTGATTTCCCTATTTCCACATTGGTAAAACACTTTTAGAATTAGTTCCCGATTATTGAAACGTATTAAGAAAAAAATATGTCCAAGTGCGCGACCCCAAAGACCTAAACCAACATCGGAGCGAACACTCGGAAGATTATCCAACTTAACATCCCAATAATCGAGTTACAATTCCTTTTTATAACTTTAAAACAATATTAATTTTCACGAAAGATAATTAATCACATTTAAAATCTCTTTTAAATAAACAAATCCATTATCTTTAATAAAATAGATAATAATTTCGAAACACTTTTACAATGTTGGTAAATTAACTTTATATTAAATCTGTTTATTAACTTTAAATCAATTGATTAAAGCAATTTTATTATGTTAGTTAATTTACTTAAATCACTTTTATTAGATCGATTAATTAACTTTAAATATCATTTATTTCTAAGATTAATTAAATTCAAATAATCATTAGTTAAAATGAACAGTCATCTCAAACATCATTTATTAAAATGGTAAGTAAATTTAAATTCCATAAATTAAAACAATTAATTAATTTAAATAATCATAAATTAAGCGGATTAATTAAATTCAAAACTTCATTAGTTAAAAATATTTATTAAAAAATCATTTGTTAAAATGATTTATTTAAATATAAAAAATCATTAATTAAAATGACTTAACTAAATATCAAATATCATTAGTTAAAACAATTAATTAAATTTAAAACAACCATTAATTAAAATGATTAACTAAATTCAAATATCATTATTTAAAATGATTAATTACTTTTAAATATCATTAATGGAAATGATTATTAATTTCAATTATCATTAATTAAAATAATTAATTACACTCCGTCATCATTAATTAAAATAATTAATTAAACTCAAATAATCATTAGTTAAAATAATTAATTAAGTACAAAACTTCATTAGCAAAAATGATTAATTAAATCTGAAGATAAACCAATTATTAAACATCATCGATTAAACTGGTTAATTAATTTCAAAATCATTAGTTAAAATGATTAATTATTTTAAATTATCATTAATCCAAATGATTAATGAACTTTAATATTCTGTTTAACGGAAATACAGGCTTAAGTTCATATGATAGGGTTTTAGGAATGAAATTTAATAAACGGCGGTATGGCGAAAATGCTATAACGACATTTGAACTATTAAATGGAATATGAGGAATTAATTTCAATTAACCATCACTAGAATAAAGATGTAAATAAATAATTTATAGGCGAGAAACCCCTTTTGTGTCTCTCCACAGATTTTTTTCTTATAAAACAATGATTATGGATAATATATAGATAATTATATGGGTTTATAATGATCAAATTAATATGTCATCTATTTTCCAAATAGAAATTCAACCAAAAAATCAATCAAATAATTTAATTAACATCTAAGCAATCGATAAACGTTTTTAATATCATAGGTATGCTATAATAAAATTTAATGTGAGTTAAACTCACATTAATTTTCATTTTCGCCCAAACGTCCCGATTTTGAACTAAAACCGAATGCATCTAGGTGCTAAACTCCTCCATGATCTCAAATCCGAGCTTCGATTCGCCAATCGTCGACCATATGCTCCATAAAACCTAACCCTAGCACCATCAAGCACAAGGTTACGGCTAAGTCAAACTCCCAGAATAATTATCGCACGTTTTGATTCGGGTAAAGGATGGAAGCTCTAGTTGAAACTAGATTTTTAAAACTAGTTTTCTGATTTTTAAATGAGTATAACATTATATTTTGAATTTTGAATTCTTAAATTCCAAAAGAAAGAAGCCTTATATGTTTGCAGAGAAGTATCTATAGGGAGATGAAGGTATGGGTCTGGAACAGTGGAGTTATGGCATGAACAGTGGGAGGTAAGGTCAAGATTAAGGTGAATATGTTCATATATATTTATATCATTTTAGTTTTAAATTATTGCACAAAACATATCTGAAAATTTTGAACTTCAAATGAGGCGTACCACCTGGCGTTGTATATGTTATATCCCTATTTCGAATGCAATGGAACTAGTCTCGAGGCTTAATTCGATCATATGCAGAAGATAGCTTTTTGAACCCCGTTATTATATTAAATTTTCGATATTAATTTCAACGCGTTTCGATCTCGCATGACCAAACGGTACATCTGATCACTATGAAATTCGTCGACGTAATATAATTCACTATTATGGATCTAATGAAACTGGTTTCATCGAAATCCGAGACTGTGCCCTTAAAGGCTAATTTTACAAGTTTAAATATTGTTTTATATTTAATTATCGATATTTATTTGACCTATTTATATTTGTAAATAAATTTTACAAATTGAATTCACCAATATTTTTTATTAATTAAAAGAAGTTAACTAAAATTATTAAATTCATTTAATTAACATTTAATGCACAATTCAAATATTTAATTATTCCCTATATTTGAATTATAAATTATTAAATTCCAAAATCCAATTATTTAAATATTTAAAATTAACTAAAAATTTAAAATCAAATGACAAGAATTTTGGGTTGTTACATTCTCCCCTCTTAAATGAATGTCGTCCCTGAAATTCCTAAGGAAGAAAATATTTCCAAACACTTAAGTTTAAAACTATTAACTAAAATGAGTTATTAAACTTATTTTCAAAACCCATTTAGCTGGAGTAGATTTTAAAATTTCCAATTCTTTCAAATCCATTCACCTATACCAACTTAATTCTTTTTCGTTTATTCATTCCAAGATATAACCCGGAAAATCAAATTTTAGTTGTTAAGATTTTTCCAAAATTCTTAAAAATTTCCTAGCTCTAAATTTACGGAAAATTTTGCCAGCATCTCCTTTGCGCGGCTCGATCGGAACAACTACAAATCGCCTGTATGGGTTCCAAACCAATCAAAAAAACAAAAGCCAAGTGGCCTCCCATATCTGGGGCATAAAATCATCAACCAATTTAATTTGTAACGACCCGTAAAATTTTAAAGGTTTATTTACGTAATTTAGTGGATTTTTGTGAGATTTTAAATAATTGAATTTTGAAATAAAAATTTGATATTTGGATTACGTCCATTAAAACATAGCAAATGGTAAATTTTCATCTGATAGTATGGAAGTTTATTTTGTTGTATAATTTTATTTAAATTTAAATCAGTTAATAATTGATGATAATAATATATTTTCCAAACCTAAATATTTTTATATAATAAATTTGTAAAACATATTCTAAGTGAGACGTCATATTTTGTTTCTCCAAACTTGGACTGCTATTGCTCCGTTTATCTTATTTTCGGCATATTAGCAGCATTTTCGGTACCGATATCGACTTTTGATAGGATGATCGTACCACTGATATCTGTATACCGTTTTGATCATCTCGTCGTACTGATCTCCACAATATATTCATTTGTGTGTTTTGAGGTCCGGTACGTGACGAAACAATGAAATCGTACGTCGTATCGGTACCGAAATTAGTGACTTTTGAAATTTCCTTGTTTTTCAAAATTTGAACCGCTGGCCACAACAATAAATTGCTTTAAATCTTTCAGCTGAATCCATGTGAGACTGTTGCCATTTCCTTTCCTTTCCCGTTGCTTTTCATTTATTTCTTTACGTTTTACTCTGCATATAAAATATTTACAAAAACTTATTTTTAGATCTGCATTTTCCTTCTTCCTCAAATCTCGTTTCTAATCCCTCACCGCAGCCCTTCTTTCCTTCATCTCACTTTTACATTCTCCCCCTCATCTTTTGCCTGAGAACTTCATTCATCTTCCATTTTGATCAAGGACTTCCAGCCGAGCAAACTCCTCCACCTTGAAGTCGACAAACCAAAGAGAGCCACCTCGCCTCCCCGGTCTACTCACGCAAACACCGAACCGTCCCCTGCCTGTCGAACTTCGGCCCACCAAGCCACCACCGTACCCTCCTCTTCCATCGTCCCAGTCAAAAACTATGCCGAGATCCACCATCAGTCACACCCAGTTTCATTCTCCGCCTTGCGCTGGCTCGCCACCGATAGCAGCTCTGACCCGCCTATCTTGCTCGGCCTTCCAGTTTGTCTTTTGCTGTGCTGTGTAATATATTCTTCTCCTCTTATTTCATATATATTTATATATATAGTTGTTTATGTTGTATAGGTTTATATAAGTATTTTTTTGTTAATTCATATGTTTAAGTTTTATATAAGCTTTCAAATCTGTTAGTTATATAAGTTATATAGCTTTGTATTTGTTTAATTCTACAAACCGTCATAGGTATAAATAGTAAGTTATATATATATATTAGTTTATATAGGTTATAAAATATTAGTTTATATATACGTCATAGTTTTTAAAGGATCTGTTGAGTCTGCACATATATGTTAATATACATACGGTTATATATGATATTTATAATCTATAGTTATATATATATATATATATTAGTTTATGCATGTGTTATAAGTTATTTAAGTTATACTTATATCTGGTTGTTTGTATATGTTATATAAGAAGGTATAAAGTATTTTTATATCATTTCAGCAATATATATGTTTCCAGTGATTTTATATGACAGTTGTAAATAAATATTGGGTTTAAAAAGATACCGTCTTTATATATATGGTTGTTTGTATTCCTGAAATGGCAAGACTAGACACTTTTGATATAGTGTAAAGTATTATAGATATGTGTTCAATAAATTTAACTTGTACATGCAATATATTTCAAGTTGAAAGTACACAGCATCATTTCAACAATTCAATTCATGCTTGTAACCATTGAAATCAAACAGTAATGTAAGTATATATATATTAATTAATGAAGCTTCTATTTTACGTTGGGTTCTAAAGTATATATATCTTAGTTTATATATATGGATATAAGTATATATATTTGTTTTTTATCTAGTAGATTATAGTTGAATATGTATATATTTGAGTCATATATTAGCTTACAGACCTTAAAGTATAAAATTTTAAGAAAAAAATAATATGTTAGCATGCAAAGGTAATAGGGTTATGTATGTTGATATGCGTATACGTATTTGAATCAAATGTTTAAAATATACTTGGATAATGTAGTGATATACTATATGTAGGTATATATATTGATTTTATAAAGTATTGATTCTATATAAGTAACTTTGCATACTTTCATTTGTATGTAGTAAAGTAAGTTTATATGGATTTATATAATAAACATTGATTGATAATAAATATATACATATATATTTTTTCTATATGTTTTAAATTTGAAATTTTAGAAAATATATATATATGTAATATATCATGTTTCATTGGTCTCGTGCCATTTTAACTGATATTCTCAATATCAAATCTATCACAGCAAGCTCCCAACTTATCGCTATCCCGCTCGCTTGATCTGTATTCTTATCTTTGTCTATTCGCTTCCATTCTCGTTCATTTCTCTGGCCTCGAAAAGGTGAGAAATCATTCACGATTAACATTCTTATATTTATTAAATTTGATTTCAATTGAAACGACAATTGAAATATACTGCTAAATTGAATTGTTAATTATTTAATTCTTATATATGATATGCTATTATCTGTAATTGTTCACCTGTGGGATATGACACCATATCCTGTTGTTTATATTATATGTGATTGTTCTTGATATTATATGCCTGTTGTTGATATATTAAATTATTATCATATCTATTCTCACTCTGCAAGTTCCCTGTTCCCTATGGATTGAAATGATACATACCCGAACGATTTTGTAGAATAGGGAAAAATCGTTATGGGTTGAAATGATAAACCCAAGCGATTTTCATTGAATTGAATTTGGGATTGCGGGTTGAAAAGATATATACCCGTAGATATTAAATTGCGGATTGAAATGATAAATATCCGTATCACTTGACCATAGGATAGAAAATTATATACAGGCACCGTTGGTCTATATATATATATATATTGAAAAATGATTTCCCAGGTTTTGAAAATAAATACATGTGGTTTTAATAAATATTGATTTTAAGATATTATATCTTTAATATAGATTTGATAATAATTTTAATAAATTAAGTTGGAAAGAGAAATGGAAATTAATTTGAAATTAATTTGAATTTTTCTTAAATAAAACCGATTTGAAACTTATTAAATTTGAGATTTTATAGATATGATTTATAACTTGATTTTTGATTTAAAATGATTAAATGAATATTTCAAGTAAATAAATTGAAGGGAATATTTAGTTTACATAAATTGTAATTTAAGGTTTTATGTAAATGATATTGGATTGACTAAGTGAATTTTTCAATATTAAATAATGGTAAGGTTAAATTTGAAATATAAATGAATTTAAGCTTTGAAATCTATTGAAATGGTTTAAATCATAGTTTATATATGTATTTGAGATCGATATAAATTTCAAATAGTTTGAACTGAATTGAAATTGGTGAATTGAGAGTAAATTAAATTGAATTTTGGAATTCGAGTTGATCTGAATCGATTGTGAAATTTGAGGAACCTATTTTATTATATAAAGTATTTTAAATATATTTAAAAATATTTTAATATTTTACTTTATAAATTAATTAAATATAAACTATTTTAAAATTTTAACTATTTTCAATATACTAATTATTTATTTTATAAACTATTTTATTATATAAACTATTTTAATATCTAAACTATTTAAGTGGAAGTGATATGATTTCAATGTGCTATGATTTTCAAAGTGTATGATTTCCAAGTGTTATGATTTCCTAAGTGTTATGGTTTCAAAAATGTTATAATTTCAGAAGTGTTAAATTTTGGAAAGTGTTATGATTTTGGAAATGAATATTATTTTAAGTGAAAAATTATATCGTATTAATATGGTTTTGAAATAGATATGATACTTTGGTTTTTGAAATATGATTTGAAATAAAATGACCACGGTGTTATAATAACGTTTGGTTGTTAAAGAGACCGGGATCGGATATTGTCATGCTCTCTGCCAATACCGAAAACCACTTTAACAACTGTGTACGTGGTGGAGATTCCAGAATGAAGTAGGATGGTTTGGTGACGATTCCATATGGTATTTACATGACCCTGACTCCCGTGAGTCAGCTTGATGCGGCTAAAACAGGAGCCACGCCGGGCCAAGTGAGGCCATTCCTCCGATTGGGCATATTTCTTCGATACCATTCTATTGCTTTTATGATTGATTGGGTGCACCTGTTGATTTGGGAGTGTGTCATGAGGTGGGCGGTAGTAGCTGCTATGCGTTACCACTAGTCCGGATACGCGAACGGTATATCTACCCTGGCATTGCCTCGAGTGCCTTGTCGCATGCCCTATCGCGCCTTCTACGAGTTTGGTTTGTACCATACCTATGGAGTGCCCTCTGATAGCCCTCCAGTTTAGGGAGGAATTACGATACTGTATAGACTATGGGAATATATAAAATTGTGTTAAGGGGGATATGGGTAACGCCTTAACGCTATTTTAATACTTTTACTTTACTATAGACATATTATAATAGCGTATATTACTATATAGTAGATAGTTCCACGGATTCTTAGAAGATGGTTATCCCAAACATCCTTTGAGTTACTTGTATTTCAGTTGCTATTTCACTTGAATTGGATTTATTGATATAAGAATGTTAATCCTGACTCGAGTATTTTGTGTTTTGCTTTACGCTCGGGTCAGATTGAGTGTCACAACATTTGAGACTCACCTTTAGAGTTGGAGCTTCGCTTGGAGATCCATCTCTATCTATTCATCTTTCAGCTATCCACTGGTTTTGTTCAGGCTTGTCATCTACTTGTATTCGAGACTAGATTGTATTTGAGATATTTTTTTGTATTTTATTTCAAACTCTGATGTATATATAGTAGCTTCATGAACTACTATTCATTTGTTTCCGCTGCTTATTGTTACATTACTCTATGTCTGTGATTCTGTGATTATTTATTTACTGTATATGCTAAGTTTTGCCCAATATAAATTAACAATATGATATTTTGAGCAATTCAAGTCCGACATGTGTGGATGCGAATGGCACGAAATACCGGGTCGTTACATAATTTTTCTAGATTTATTACGTATCTATTTGCGTTGTATTTATATTTAGGCAAGTAATTTATTATCTTCTATGCAAATGCAGGTTTACAAGAATCAAATAACAATCTCTTGCATACCTATACTTATAAATCTAAAGAAAATCAGGCTGACCAAAACAATGTGATGTAACTCTACATGCAAAAACTAGTCTGATATAAATCTACATGCAACAAAATACAAAGAATATTCAATAATAGATGATATGCATCCAATTATTTCAAATGATAATTTAGATCTAAATGCCCGGGTTTTCCAATTCAAAATTTTATTTTTAAATTTCTCAAATGAGAAAAATCAAAGATCAAAATCAAAATGGCAAGAAGGGGATTTCTCCTAATAAAGTATAGTGAAACTCTAGAATCAAAATAATATGGAGCGTCCAGTGGTATTCTGGTTCCTCCAAAAACATCAACTAGAGTGAATAAGTATCATTCCTTTCCCAAAATCTTCAAAATTTTCCCTTTTTCCAAAATTAACGGGATTTAGGTTCTAATAACAATAATTCAAAATCCTTGTCTATAAATTAAGCTTTATAAACATTGGTACATAAAATCACACAACCAATCAATTCAAATCAATCAAATCAATCGAATAAATCAAACTCCATGATGGAATAAACTAACATTAACAGCCAATCAAATTCTATAAAGGAAAACTATCACTTAACATTATTTCAAAATGTCAAATGACTATTAAATAAATCTTAACTTAGGCTCAAAAATTTCTTAATTGTCCAAAAATATAGATAATTATCGAAGCATACCGTTTTGCTCATTAGCCTTTTGGTTATTGCTTAGAGAATTATCCAAACTAAATGGACAAAATGGAAAGTTATACTCTATATTTTATTAGTTTCATAATTATATTAATAATTTTCTAATTCACTTATATTTTCACTTAGTATTTATTCAATACTAAAATTATTTATGAGTTATTTCATAAAATATCACCTTGTTTAAAATATTTTATAAAGTCGTTTCTTTATAAAACTTCAAAATCATAACTTATTCCACTCTATTTACTTGTATAATACTCTTCTATATCCTAAGAGTTCATACAAAATTTATTTTAACTTCATCAAAGATCTTGATAGAGATCAAATCAAATTATGGTTTCTTAAAATCAAGTCAACCTATTAACCTTTTTAACTTACAATGTTAAAACCAATAATATTTACGGGTTGGTCCAATCAGTAAATAGTTCATACTACTTAGATGTTGTAAACAACTATATGGTTTTAATAAAAACAATGTTTATCAAAACTTTCTTATTTCATTTAACCCATTTTACCTGTGTTAAATTATCCTATATCTTATCTATGGGAATATCTTATTTATCAAAACAATCTTTTATTAGATATACTTTTTGTTTGAAATCAATTCGTTGTAAGGAACTTAAAAATTAAATATCCGGTTTTAAATTTCCAAAACTCATCTTTGAAAGCATAGTACATATATTTTTATATATATATAATAAATTCAAACAATTTATTTCTTAAAACTCACTTTGGGTTTATTCGGATTTGAACTTATTTCGATCGCTCAATGATAAAGAGAAGAATTTACTAAGTACCGTACAACGTTTGCCTAAGTACACATCTGATCGTCACGTAGAAGATTATTCAGATTAACATAAAGTAAATCGAAATGATTTCCTCCTAATTTTCCCAAAGAAAATGCATTCCATTTAAAATTACTTCGTAAAATATTATTATTTCTTTTCTCAAAAACCTTTCGAAATTATTTTCAAAAATTCCGGGATTTAGATTCAAAAATCCTTTTTAAAATATGTTTTATGAACTAAATTTATATAAAATTTCCTTTATATTAAAATCATTTCATATTATAATAATTCCTCTTTATTATAATACAATTATCTCGAATTCTTATTCTTTAAATATATTAACCCACTATTTAGATTATATTATCAACTTTTTATAAAGTTTAATCCTTAACCCACCGTTATTAAAAGGTGAATTTTCCAATTAACAATTTCTCCGAACACCTTATAGTCAAATCGTGAAAGTTATTTCACAAAGGGTTCGTTTTAAATCAAAGCAATAAATTCTCCTAGATAAACCGAGCAAAATTCAACAACTAACGAGCTACGATAAATGCTTCTAATTTAAATTAAGCATTATCGAACAAACAATAGTGATAATAAATAAATATTATCATATTTAAAACAACTCACTTATATAAATTTTTGAAAATTATTCCTTTATATAAATGAAATATAATCCTAGGCAAAATATTTAATTTTCCAAAAATATCAATACCATGTCCGTTGGCCTTAGTCGAATGTTTAGAAATCCCTATCGATACCGTGGCATCCCATGTCTCGACCAAAATTCATAAAAACTCAATAGACCATAACATAATACATTTTTATAAAATTAACAAATACGCCCTCGTGTATATAATACTCTCAAACTCATTCTAGGGTGTCGCTTACCCTATCTCTAATGAGCCAGACCCTACCAAAGCCAAGGTTCTCGCTTAACCTCGCGCTCTGATACTATGCTGTAACGACCTGCCTTTTTGACCATCGAAAGTCAACATCGAACACTACCACTGTGTTTCAATGTCGCGCATCCAATCGACAAAAGGGCAAATTGTTAGGGTAAATAAAAAGAAAAGAACAGAGAACTGAGAAAAACTAAATCTCACAGTGGAATAAACAACATATAATATAACAAGGACATAGAAATTGTCACTCCAAACATATAGAGTATATCAGAGTTAACACAAATCTTATCAGCTAGACAGTTACAAAATCCTGACCTTACAAATGATGATAGGTATACTATATAATACAGTGGACAATAAAATACTACGATAGGTGAATCTTCAGCTCCCCTCCACGACCTCCATAACACAATGGACAACCTGGGAAAAATACTCGGTCTGACCCAAGCATCATAACTAAATAACGCCTGGATTAGTTTGGAAATACCAGCGTGAGATAACCCAAATAATAGGCAACATATAAAAGTTCTGTGAGACCATGCCGCCAACACGGAACGGGTTTTTACCTCACAAGAATTACATCCATATAGGCAGGAGCAAAAATAAATATCAAGAAACAAATCCAAATATGAACAAGCATAAATAATATTAAACTAGCCTTGAAAGAATGGAAATAAACTGAGTAAAATACAAACTAGACAGAATGGATAGAACAAGTGTAACACCCCGCATTTTTAGATAATTAAATAACCAAAATAATTATTAAACGTTGAAAAGAGCATTTTTGAATTGTCATAATTTAGCTATGGGAGTTGCACCATTGGGTCCGTGACGATTTTCTGATCAATTTCCATATATAATTTGTCGAAATCCGAGTCAGTATGAAGAAGTTACGAGAGAAACAAGAAATCAGAATTATATAAGCAAAAATGAAAAAAAGACCCTATAGGGGTCGACCCTTATTATGGCCAGGTCGACCCGCAAAACTCCCTAGACGATATTTCGTCTGGGTACGAGCCGAACACCATAAAATTTGATTTTTGTGTAATCCTGTGCATTCCTAGCTGCATCTGATGGTTCCTAGTGAGCCTATGACGTGGTTGCACCAGATTAAATCTACAAATCCGATGGCCTGAGATCCCTAAGCCACATTATAAATAGAACCCTAGGCCTAGCTATTTTTCTCATTCAGATTTTCTTCCAATTGGGTTCATTTCCTGAGGCTGAACCCTAAATAGAAAAAATTTCTGGAGAGGAAATCTTTTTAATAAAAATATTCTACACCCTAGAAGCGGATCTAGGAAGGCAAAGGATTAGAGCTAAGGACCACAGGTGAGTGTTTTGTAATTATTTTAGATTTGTAAGCAATTTAAAATAATAGGATTCTCAATAGTTGTAGTTTTTCTACAATTTTGAGACAGTTTTTATGTAAGTTTATTTACAATCAGTTTTTAAGTAAATTTCAAAAGTTCTTTTCTGTCTATTTTTATTCGACTATTCTATTCAATTATTTGCAGTTATTTACAGTTATTTACATCTGTTTTAAGTTGGAATTTAGCTTGTAAATGTTGGTTTCTTTTTATAGAGATTTAATCCTTTCTGATGCGAATAAAATATTAAAAAGAGAAGAATTTGCAAATATAGAATAAAATAGAAAAACACTAAATTTATAGAAATCAGATGTAAAATGAGAAAAATTGAAATAAAATAGAAACGGACTGAAATAGGCAAATTTAAGATAATTGCAAGCATGATTTTAACAAGTAGTTATAACTAAAAAGAGAAAATAGAAGAGTAACGGTTGCAAGAACAATTATAACACGTGGGTTATAGTTAGAAAGAAAGAAATAACAGAAGGGGCTTATTTTAAACTTAGATCTTGGATTAAGTTAATAAACAAATATAGAAGTAGTGGCCCGTACCGGTAGCATTCCCTTTCAGGTCTAAGACTGATGGTCTCACACGTGGGTGAGGCTGGACACGCTTATGCTGATAAAGGTAAATAAGTGGCCAATAGATAGAGGCTCAAATTTGAGGATTTGGGTAAGGGGCGCAAAGTTAGATGATTTGTTTGTTAGGACCAGTACCGGCAGAATTCCCTTTCAGGTCGAGGACTGATGGTCTCGCACATGGGTAAGGCAGGGCACACTTATGTTGATTAGGGTAAATAAATGGTCAAATATGGGATGACAGTTTGTATGTACCGGCGATGACCGAGCGTGCGACATCGACTAGGGTAAATAATTTGCTACTGCGTTCTAAGCGCTAAGAGGTGTCTTTTGTTGTGGAACCAAAAGGATTGGCTCACAGTGGCACAATAGAGATAGGAAAGGCCGATCAATGGGTAAGATTATGATTTCAGCCTAATCAAGTTAGTAGTTGAGATAGGATTAGGGTTTCAGCCTAATCACAGCAGTTTAAGACAAGTGCAAACAATCAAAGCAAATAGTCAAACAGAATCAGAAATAGTATTTCATGTGAGTTTTATCTTTTTTGTATCTTCCTTCCATGCTAGAACTATTGCTTAGTCTATTATCTTTATCTTTCTTAGAAATGCTAGTAATTACTTTCACTCACCAGACTTATTGTCTGACCCACTACTCTATCTTTCCTTCCCCCCAATAGGCCATCAGAGTTGAGGATAGTTGATTTAGGTTGCTTGGAGATTCATTTTCAGAGTTTTCTCATTTAGATATATTCTTTTGCTTTTCATCTTTTTCATTTGGCTTATGATGGATTGGCACTTGTGAGAGGGATTATTATTGTTACTTTTACTCAGATTAAGTGAGACTGAGATGTATTTTTATGAGACATGAGAGAGATTTTGGATTTTTGAGACATGTTAACTTTTGATGACTTATTTTGAGATGAAATTTAATTTTGGATGATAAGTTATTATTTAAATATTTTCCACTGCTTTTACTTATTTGTCTTGTGAATCTTAGTCTCTGTGATGCTTTAGCTATACCTACAATGCACCACATCCTTTGGTGTGCCCATTTTGGGAATACTAAGGGACGTGGGGTGTTTCATTTGGTATCGAGCCTAAGGTTACAGGATTCCTGAAAACTTGTTTTAAAAGTAAAGTATTTTTCAAAGGTAACATATCTTCAAACTAAAAGTATTTTTCAGAAAGAAACTCTTATTATAGAAATAGTTTTTAAGTATAAGAGGGTTTTTAAAAAAATCCCCCCAAAGTCCAGTTCAACCTTCTTTCAAATTCTTTTAAAGCAAAATTTTCTTTTCTTTGTATAGAATGGCGGATGCCCCAATTCTTCCAAAGGGTGTCCAAGTCCTTGGCTATTTCCATAGATACCTCCAAGCTACGGCACTAGAGGTGCAAGGGTAAGAGCCCAATGCAGCACCGGCGGGTGGAGGTCCAGTTAATCCACCTGCAGCAGCCAATTTTTCTAAGCTATGCATGGACTTTGCTAATCTATGATCAAGACGTTTTCTGCCATGGAAGATTTTGTAGAGGCACGAACTTGGTTGAGGAATACAGAGCGGATATTTGGGTTGTTAGGATTGGAGGACCAACAAAGAGTTCAACTTGCATCTTGGCAGCTGAAGGGAAAGGCTTCTTACTGGTGGGAGATTGTAGAGATGGAGGGTAGAGACATTGGTTAGGTTGGATTTTGGGAAAGGTTTGAGAGAAAGTTCTTCTCGCAAGCCGAGGAAAGCATGTAGTTAGAGAAGTTCATTAGTCTGAAGCAGAGGAGTCTTTCGGTGAAAGAGTATATAAATCAATTTAATGAGTTATCGAGGTTCAGGATGTAGGTTGTTAATACACCGCAAAAGAAGGCCACCAAGTTTGCTAAGGGTTTGAACCAGCACCTCTAAGGGTTGGCATTGACACATGTGCCTATGGGAGCGACGTATGAGTCACTTGTGGAAATGGCTCTCATGTCAGATGTTGCCAAGGAAGAAGAAGTTAAGGGCGTTCCTAAATCAGAAAACTCTAAGAAGCATTGGTGGAAGAACAAGAAGGATAAGGATAAGAAGAAAGGAGGAGGACCTCAAAAGGGACAGATCGAGAAGGGCGAGAAATGTCATAACTGCGGATTGGTTGGGCATTACTCAAAGGACTGTAAGAAGGACAAGATGAAGGGGAGGTGTTACGGTTGTGGGCAGCTTGGACACCTTAGTAGAGCTTGTCCTCAAAGGACGGGGCAGAGAGTTGGCGCAAGTACAGGCTTTGGATGTAGCACCTTCTAGTAGTGGATCGGACCGAGGTAGGAATGTCTCTGTAGAAGGTTTGATCTCTAAGTTGGATTTTCCTATTCGGACTCCTTTTGACTCCGGAGCATCGCATTCTTTCATTTCTAGTTCCTTAGTTGATTGTTTGCACTTAGATATTTCTCTAGTTGTAGACCCTATAGTTGTTTCAAACCCCATAGGAGGATCGACACATTTATTCATGATTTGTAGGGGTTTGGAAATTTTTATACTAGGCATAGAGTTTGGTTGTGACATCTATGTACTGGGATTTTTGGGATATGGGATGATTTTGGGGATGGACTGGTTATCCACTTAAGGTGCGATATTGGACTGCGAGAGGAGAGTCATCAGACCAGAGACATGTAGCGGACAGACTCTCGAGGTTTCTTGCGACCCGTAGGGGTCAGTCATGTTGAGCTTCCTTTATTCCCTTGATTCATCACTAAGAGAGTTAGATTCAGTTCCATTTGTTAGAGATTTCCCAGACGTTGTTGAGGAGGTTATTGGGCTACCCCCTAAGAGAGAGATCAACTTTGGGATATATCTGAATGACAATGTTATGCCAGTGGCATTGCCCGTGAGACATATGGTACCTAAGGATAGGAAGGAGTTAAGTAAGCAGATTGGTGAGCTATTAGAGAAAGGCTTCATCAGACGGAGCATATCTGAATGGGGAGCGCCAGTCGTTTTCGCTACAAAGGTGGATGGTTTCCTTTGACTTTGTGTAGACTATAGCGGGTTGAATAAGCTCACGAAGAAGAACCGTTATCCACTTCCTAGGATAGACGCTATTTTTGATCAGTTGGTTGGCTCTTCAGTATTTTCTCAGCTTGATTTAGCCACTGGATTTCATCAGCTTAGGGTCGTTGACGATAGCATCGATAAGACAACATTTAGGACACCATATGGATTCTTTGAGTGGTTGGTTATGCCATTTGGGCTGACTAATTCTCCAGCCTATTTTGTAGATCTAATAAGCTGTGTTTTTCGAAATGCCCTAAATAAGTTCGTTGTAGTGTTTGTGGATGACATTCTGGTGTTTTCCAAGAGTATGGAAGAGCATGCTATTCATCTTGAGGAGGTTCTTCATACACTTCGTGCTCATTAGTTGAAAGCAAAGTTCTCAAAGTGTCACTTTTGGCGTGAGGAGGTGCGTTTCTTAGGGCTTGTAGTCTCAAGAGAGGGTTTAGCTGTGGATCCCTCGAAGGTAGTAGTAGTACATGATTAGAAGACCCCCAAGAACGTTACTGAAGTTAGAAGCTTCCTAGGTTTGGCTGGTTAGTATAGGAAGTTTATTAGGGATTTTGCTAAGATTTCAGCACCGCTTACTCGCCTCACTGAGAAGAATGCGGCATTCGTGTGGGATGTGGATTGTGAGGATTCCTTCACGATGCAAAAGAGGGCCCAAAAGAGGGCCCTTACTAGTTCACTAGTGTTAGTTTTACCCGACGGAGCTAAGCCTTTTACAGTATACACCGATGCATGTGAGATTGGCCTTGGGGCAGTATTGATGTAGGAGGGGAGGGTAGTATGCTATGGGAGTAGACAGTTGAGAACTCATGAGAAGAACTACCCCACCCATGATTTGGAGCTAGTTGCTATTGTTTTTGCGCTCAAGTCTTGGAGACATTACTTGCTAGGAGAGAGGTTCGAGCTTTTCATTGACCATAAATCACTGAAGTACATGTTCTCACAAAAGGAGTTAAACTTGAGGCAGCAACGTTGGATGGAGTTTTTGGCATCATATGACTTTGAGATAGCTTACACCCCTGGCAAGGGGAAAGTGGTTGCGGATGCGTTAAGTAGGAAGAGAACAACCTTAGCCCAATGTTCGTGGAATGGAAAAGCCTAGAGTTTATTTCCACCTTTGATTTTAAGCCCTCTACGGACATTACTCCTGCATTATTGGCAGCGCTTGAGGTTAAGTCTACACTCATAGATCAGATTAGCTCAAGGCAGTGAGAGGATTCAGAGCTTATTGATATTCTAGATAGGATTAGAAGAGGAGAGGTCTCTAGACATCTCCAACGCTATTCCATCGATAGTAAAGGGTGGCTAAGGAGAGATGGAAGACTTTGTGTCCCCTGCAATGGTGATTTGATGAGTGCAGTTCTAGCAGAAGCACACCATTCTCGGATGACTATTTGTCCGGGTGGTGATAAGATGTATAAGGACATAAAGAGAGTGTTTTATTAGAGTGGCATGAAGAAGGATGTAGCAGAGTTTCTGGCTAAGTGTCTTGTGTGCCAAAGGGTTAAGGCGGAGCAGCAGAGGCCTAGTGGATTGCTTCAACCATTGGATGTACCCGAATGGAAGTGGGTAGTGTTTCGATGGACTTCATAAATGGTTTACCCCGATCTAGGAAAGGGAATACCTGTATTTGGGTGATTGTAGACCGTTTGACTAAGAGCGCCCACTTCATTCCGATCAAGAGTAAGAGGACGACACCTTATTTGGCATCCATATACGTTTATGAGATAGTCCGACTTCATGGAGTTCCCTCTAGCATAGTGAGTGGCAAAGACCCTATCTTTACTAGCGAGTTTTGGAGGAGCTTGCAAGGGGCTTTAGGGACACATCTTAGATTGAGTACGACCTATCACCCTCAAAGGGATGGCCAAACGAAGAGAGTTAATAGAGTTCTTGAGGATTTGTTGAGGATGTGCATTCTTGATTTTGGAGGGACTTGGGAGGAGCACCTTCCTTTAGTGGAATTCGCTTATAACAATAGTTTTCAAGCTAGCATTGAGATGGCTCCTTTTGAAGCCCTTTATGGAAGACCTTGCAAGTCGCCTTCGTGTTGCTTGGAGTCTACAGAAAGATTGCTACTTGGTCCTGACATGGTTAGAGAGACTTTGGAAAAGATTGATTTGATTAGAATAAGAATGCAGATAAGCGGAGAAGGGATATTGAGTTCGAGTTAGGAGATTTGGTTCTCATTAAGGAATCTCCGCTAAGAAAGGTAGTGAGGTTTGGATCAAGTGGGAAACTTGCTTTCAGATTCGTAGGACCATTCCCATTGTGGAAAGGTAGGAAAGATGGCATATCAGATAAAACTACCAAAGAGGCTCGTGGGAGTTCATGATGTTTTTCATGTTTTGTACTTGAGAAAGTGCTTGCATGGTTCAGCAGAGGTAGTGGAACCTAGCCAACTTGAGGAAGTTGAAGTGGAGAGAGAAGCATCGATTCGTCGCATTCCCACCAAGATCGTTGGACATGATATCAAGAAGTTTAGGAATAAGGAAGTCCCTTTGTTTAAGGTGCATTGGGGAGATAGCATTGAGGACGTTACGTGGGAGGCTAAGGAGAAAATCCTTATCTCTTATCCGCATCTCTTTGATAGTATGTCTTTAATTTCCTATTTCCATCTTTAGTTTTGAATAGGTTCTTTCCTTTAGTATCCTTTGGGAGGGTAGATCTTAGGATTTAACCTATGGATGGTAGGACTGAATGTAAACATGTTACTAGAACATGTTATGCATGTTGGACGCTAGTGGTTGCAAGTGTTTGCTAGTGGATGCTAATGGATGCATACACACACACTAGGCACTATTATCTCTTAGAGATTGGCCTAACTAGGTCACTAAAACATATGCATATGGATGTGTGTGCACTTGCATTTTTATTTCATGGTTGCTATGAATGGGTGATTATCATATGATTTTTGCATTTGGATGATGATTGTAGCATGCATATAGAACTATCAATTGTCATTAGGAAATTTGCATTTATTTGGATACATGGCACGGACATGAGCGCATAAAAAGGAGGTCGACTGAATCAGTAGACCGCCTAGTCTTTTACATTAGTTAGGGACATTGACACTACACTATTGCATATATCATAAATTGCATTAAAAAGCTTAATGATAATGGATGATGGTTGAATATGTGGTTGTAGAATTTGGATGAAAATATTTATTTCATTCTTCTGTCCTTGGAGATTTCGGGGGCGAAATCCTTTAAGGAGGGGAGAATGTAACACCTCATATTTTTAGATAATTAAATAACCAAAATAATTATTAAACAGTGAAAAGAGCATTTTGGAATTGTCAGAATTTAGCTACAGGAGTTGCACCATTGGATCCGTGGCGATTTTCTGATCAATTTCCATATATAACTTGTCGAAATCCAAGTCAGTATGAAGAAGTTACGAGAGAAACAAGAAATCAGAATTATATAAACGAAAATGAAAAAAAAGACCCCATAGGGGTCAACCCTTGTTACGGTCAGATCGACATATAGGTCGACTTCCAATGAGCACAGGTCGACCCGCAAAACTCCCTGGACGATATTTCGTCTAGGTACAAGCCGAATAGCAGAAAATTTGATTTTTAGCAATCTGTGCGTTCATAGCTGCATCCGATGGTTTCTAGTGAGCCTATGACGTGGTTGCAGTAGATTAAATATTCAAATTCGATGGCCTGAGATCCCTAAGCCATACTATAAATAGAACTCTAGGCCTAGCTATTTTTCTCATTCATATTTTCTCCCAATTGGGTTCATTGCCTGAGGCCGAACCCTAAATAGAAAATTTTCCTGGGGAGAAAATCTTTTTAATAAAAAATATTCTACACCCTAGAAGCGGATCCAGGAAGGCCTAGGATTAGAGCTAAGGACCATAGATGAGTGTTTTGTAATTATTTTAGATTTGTAAGCAATTTAAAATAAGAGAGTTCTCAATAGTTGTAGCTTTTCTACAATTTTGAGACAATTTTTATATAAGTTTATTTACAGTCAGTTTTTAAGTAAATTTCAGAAGTAAATTTCAGTCTATTTTTATTCAGCTATTTTATTCAATTATTTACAGTTATTTACATCTGTTTTAAGTTGGAATTTAGCCTGTAAATGTTAGTTTCTTTTTATAGAGATTTAATCCTTTTTGACGCGAATAAAATATTAAAAAGAGAAGAATTCGCAAATACGGATTAAAATAAAAACACTAAATTTACAGAAATTGGATGTAAAATGAGAAAAACTGAAATAAAATAGAAACGGACTGAAATAGGCAAATTTAAGATATTTGCAAGCATGATTATAACAAGTAGTTATAACTAAAAAGAGAAAATAGAAGAGTAACAGTTGCGAGAACAATTATAACACGTAGGTTATTTAGAAAGAAAGAAATAACAGAAGGGGCTTATTTTAAAACTTAGATCTTGGATTAAGTTAATAAGCAAATATAGAAGTAGTGGCCCGTACTGGCAGCATTCCCTTTCAGGTCTAAGATTTATGTTCTCACACGTGGGTGAGTCTTGGCACGCTTATGTTGATTACGGTAAATAAAGGGTCAAATAGAGGGCGATAGTTAGTGTGTACCGGCGATGACCGAGCGTATGGCATCAATTAGGGTAAATAATTCGCTATTGCATCCTAAGCGCTAAGAGATGTCTTTTGCTGTGGGACCAACATAATTGGCTCACAGTGGCACAATAGAGATAGGAAAGGCCGATCAATGGGTAGGGTTAGGATTTCAGCCTAATCAAGTTAGCAGTTGAGAAAGGATTAGGGTTTCAGCCTAATCACAGCAGTTTAAGACAAGTGCAAACAATCCAAGCAAACAGTCAAACAGAATTAGAAACAGTATTTCATGCGAGTTTTATCTTTTCTGTATCTTCCTTTCATGCTAGAACTAATGCTTAGTCTATTATCTTTATCTTGCTTAGAAATGCTAGTAATTACTTTCACTCACCAGACTTATTGTCTGACCCACTCCTCAATCTTTTCTTTCCCCCCAATAGGCCAACAGAGTTAAGAATAGTTGATTCAGGTTGCTTGGAGATTCATTTCCGAAGTTTTCTCATTTCAGATGTATTCTTCTGCTTTTCATCCTTTTCATTTGGCTTATGATGGATTGGCACTTGTGAGAGGGATTATTATTGTTACTTTTACTCTGATTATGTGAGACCAAGATGTATTTTCATGAGACATGTTATGTTTTTATGACTTATTTTGAGATGAAGTTTAATTTTGAATGATAAGTTATTATTTAAACGTTTTCCACTGCTTTTACTTATTTGTCTTGTGAATCTTAGTCTATGTGATGCTTTAGCTATACCTACAACGAACCACATTCTTTGATGTGCCATTTTCGGGAATACTAAGGGGTGTGGGGTGTTTCAACAAGGAAAACAGTCCAACTTGGTGGAATGGACTAAACAAGGTAACAATCCAAACTTGATAGAACAGACTTAATAAGGTAATGGTCCAACTTGATAGAATGGACTAAAACAACACTTAAATGCCATGATGAGGAGTTGGCTCTACTCGTGGCAATTTAAAGCTAAAACAGATTCAGGGTTTCGAATCAAATAAGGAAAAGAAATTTTCCAACAAATGACAAGGAAGGTGCACCTCCTTGAAGTACACCTCAGTAATATACATCTGAGAAGCCCATATACTCTGTGAAAACTTCTAGGGACCCTTCAAGCCGAACCCCTCTAGACCTTACCGAGAATCTGAATATTTCACATCTAAGACAAACCATTTTTCACGCGATGGTACAAAATAATCTAGATAAGATGTGAAATCCACTAATGGGAGCAACACCACATAGCTTGGCCCCCACTCGCGCTTTTGATTTAGTCATTTTGGGCAAAGGATAATAAATCTCAAAGAGCAGCAAATCGTTTTTAAGGTGACGATACAACATGAAGAAAGCAGAATCCGATAATTAATAAATCAACTATCTGGGATAATTAGAATGATCGTATATAAAAATTAAATTTCATATATTTACCCCTACTTGTTGATTCCAAACAAGTCCCATCTCTCAATTCAAAATAAAGCTGGGCAAGTTGAGGTAGTGTTAACTTTAGGCATCACCTTGATGACATTTTTAACCTTTGAGATAGAAATGATTCCAAGCCTCAACTTTTAGCGTTAAATTATGACTAGATACTTTCCATATAAGCAAAATCAATTACGGAACTATTTTTCCATAACCGAAATCGAATCTTTACTTTTAAAAACTAAACTTGTGCTTGATTTCCATATTTCCACATTGATAAAACACTTTAAGAATTAGTTCCTGGTTGTTGAAATGTTAAGAAAAAATCTTTTCAGTGCATGACCCCAAAGGCTAAACCAACATCAGACCGAACACCCAGAAGATTATCCAAATTAACATCCCAATAATCGAGTTCCAATTCCTTTTTATAACTTTAAAACAATATTAATTATCCCGAAAGATAATTACTCACATTTAAAATCTCTTTTAAATAACCAATTCCATTGTTTTTAATAAAATAGATAATTATTTCCTAGCACTTTTATAACATTAGTAAATTAACTTTAAAGTATTTATTAAATCCGTTTATTAACTTTAAATCAGTTGATTAAAGCAATTTTATTATATTAGTTAATTTACTTAAATCACTTTTATTAAATCGATCAATTTACTTTAAATACCATTTATTACTAACATTAATTAAATTCAAATAATCATTAGTTAAAATGAATAAGTCATCTCGAACATCATTTATTAAAATGATAAGTAGTTTTAAATTCCATAAATTATAACAATTAATTAGATTTAAATAATCTAAAATTAATTGGATTAATTAAATTTAAAACTTCATTAGCTAAAACGATTAATTAAAAAATTTGTTAAAATGATTTATTTAATTATAAAACAACATTAAATAAAATGATTTACCTAAATTTCAAATATCATTAGTTAAAACAATTAATTAAATTAAAAACAAACATTAATTAAATGATTAATTACTTTTAAATATCATTAATGAAAATGATTATTAATTTCAATTATCATTAATTAAAATAATTAATTAAACTTCATCATCATTAATTAAATAATTAATTGAGTTCAAATAATCATTAGTTAAAACAATTAATTAAGTATAAAACATCATTAGAAAAAATGATTAATTAAACCTAAAGATAAACCAATTTAAAAACACTATTGATTAAATTGGTTAATTAATTTCAATATCATTAGTTAATATGATTAATTATTTTAGATTATCATTCATCCAAATGATTAATGAACTTTAATATTCTGTTTAACGAAAACACAAGCTTAAATTCATATGACAGGGTTTTGGGAATAAAATTTAATAAACAACGGTATAGCGAAAATAGCTATAACGACATTTAAACTATTAAATAGAATATGAGGAATTAATTTCAATTGCCCATCAATAACAGCATATGGATGTAAATAAATAATTTATGGGCGAGAAAGCCCTTTTGGGTCTCTCTATAGATTTTTTTCCTACAAAACAATGGTTATGGGTAATATATAGATAATCAAATGAGTTTATAATGATCAAATTAATATGTCATCCCGTTTCCAAATGGAAATTCAACCAAATAATCAATCAAACAATTTAATTAACATCCAAGCAAATAACGTTTTTGATATCGTAGGTATGTTATAATAAAATTTAATGTGAGTTAAACTCACATTGATTTTCGTTTTCACCGAAACATCCCGATTTTGGACTAAAACCGAACGGTCATCCGATTTTAGCCTAAATTTTCACTTGCTCCAAATCCAACCAAACCATTTCCTTCGCGAAGATCTCGATGACACGAGTCCAACGCAAAAAAACGGTGTTCGAATCCGACCTCATATGAGTGAGATATAAATTTTATAAGTTATCGATAAATTTCAATTTATAATTAAATAACTTTATAATAATTAGAAGTTTTCCTATTTACCTTAACTACTCCATCTTCCCCAAATGATGAATGAACATGCACAGAGAAACCCAATCCAAGCGCGCACAAATTTTCAATGACACGGAGCTACGAACCTCCATTTCATGCACCGTCTTCGCCTACGAACTGCTCTCGACGAACCGCACCTGCTCTAACCAAAATCCACGCCCCTAAGGCATCGACCCAAAATGCGACCCGACACCCTCCTCATGGTTGCATTGTGCACGCGCGTCAAATCCCATCGTTGATCCTACCGAAAACTCGCATCCCGGTGCTAAACTCCTCCACGATCTCAAATTCGAGCTTCGATTCGCCAATCGTCGACCATACGCTCCACAAAACATAACCCTAACCCATTACACACACGGCCATGGCTTCGTCAAACTCCCAAAATCAATGCCACACATTCTGAATTAGGTCAACGATGGAAGCTCTAGTTGGAACCAGACTTTTAAAACTAGTTTTTTAATTTTTAAATGAGTATAACATTATATTTTGAATTTTGAATTCTTGAATTCCAAAAGAAAGAAGCCTCATATGTTTGCAATGAAGCATATATAGGGAGATGAAGGTATGAGTCTGGAACAATGGAGTTATTGCATGAACAGTGGGAGGTAAGGTCAAGATTAAGGGGAATATGCTCATATATATATTATTTGAATTTTAAATTATTCCACAAAACATATCAAAAAAATTCGAACTTTAAACGAGGCATGCTGCCTAGCGTTCTATATGTTATATTCCTATTTAGAACGTAATGGAACTAGCCTCGAGGCTTAATTCGATCATATGCAGAAAATAGCTTTTTGAACCCAGTTATTATATGAAATTTTCGATATTAATTTCAACGCGTTTCGATCTCGCACGACCAAACGATACGTTTGATCGCTATGAAATTCGACGGTGTACTATAATTCACTATTACGGATCCAATGAAATTAGTTTCATCGAAATCAGAGACTGTGCCCTTAAAGGCTAATTTTACAGATTTAAAAATTGTTATATATTTAATTATCGATATTTATTTGATCTATTTATATTTGTAAAATTTAATCACCAATATTATTTATTAATTAAAAGGAGTTAACTAAAATTATTAAATCCATTTAACTAACATTTAATTCACAATTCAAATATTTAATTATTCCCTATATTTGAATTATAAATTATTAAATTTCAAAATCCAATTATTTAAATATTTAAAATTAGTTAAAAATTTAAAATCAAATGAACAGAATTTTGGGTCGTTATAAGATTTCAACTCTTAATAGTGATTCCTACTCAATATTAGTTTTCTGCACAACCACTTACAACTTTTAAAACAACCGAGCATTCATCACCCAATAAGCTTTTTATTATATCTTTTTTATTTATTAAATATATTTTCCCATTCCAAATTTAGTTAGATAAATATTATTTATCATGTTATATTTTATAACTATTAATTGCTTAGTCATATTTATTATTCCCCAACAATTCTATTTTAGAGAAACTGGTGGCTTTTATTAATAACTGGGTTTATCCAGATTCAAATGGGTATATAAATTCTTTGAATGATAATGTCTTATTCAATTCCACATTTTAAACTAAGCATAAATAAAACAAACATTGATGCAAACAATATGCATTTCAACCAAACAAACAAACAATCTCCTTCAGCGGAAAGCTATTTTCCAGCTTTCGTTGTGGAACTCTGATCACCAACATATCAGGACACAACAATTCAATCTAAGCCATCTAAGACCTCATTTGTAATATTCATTAAATCTCACTCTTTACAGAAGTGAGTTCCAGCTTTACCAAAATTTTCATAACAATAATTTTTAAAGTAGTTCAAAATATTTACAAATATGTCCCGTTGATTATTCCGAATAATCATTTATAATTTTATCCTAACTAAGAATAAATTCTAAGTTCTACTTTCACACCCAAAGGACGAGACTCTAAGTCTCACGAGGTTTAGATCTCAACTTTGTGTCAATTATATCCTATAATGTTCTGAATTCAACTCTGATACCAAGCTGTAATGACCCCACCACTATACCCAAATTATTAAAGAACATTACAAGTAATGTCATCTAACAACACAGAGAATACGGCTGGTTTATGGTGAACGAATGTGAATATCTCTTTGTACTAATAGTGACACATCTTTATTACCTTTTAAAGATCTGAACTGAATATTTGACTTGTAAAATATTAATACAAACTAACAAACACACCGATTTAAAATATTAAGAATAGTATATAATATAAGTCAGAATCAGAGTCGTAGATCATTGTGGAATAACATACATCATTTACATAGTAAAATGTGAGTCTACAAAATATCAGTAGTGGACCCACATACTACATACATCACATCCAAAACACTGTATCATGTATACAACGACTACTAAATAATACACATGACATATCCTCCTAAATGTTAATGTATGGAAAGATGAAGTAAATTGAAACAGTCAAAATAGTCTACTTTAGTGTTATCCCAAAATCCAGAGGTCAACAAGTCCTTGTACCTGTAAAGTCTCGGCCTGACCCAAGTATTTTAAAATAAACGATTCAGGTTATATCTAATAAAGATGTGAGATACTAATATAATAATTATATGACTTAACAAATAATAAGCCATAATAAAATATGCCTGAAACCAAAATCATATAATAATAAGGCATATTAATCCAAATCACCATGTCATAAATCCATATCAAGTCTCCAATGGACTATCATAAAAAATATGGTGCTAAGAATTCAAAATTTCTTCGAAGCCAAAAGATACTAAATATCCATCCCAAAATCTCTAAAGAGCAATCTTCGCTAATGAAATAATAATGGTAGTCAACTATCAGTTTAAAAGCAGGGACACGAAGTTTAATAAACCAAAGAGATTGAAATCAGTCTAAAAACCAAATAGACTCCGCCAGATAGTGTAATAGCTTAAGAGATCAGAATAGACTACTATGCAAATTTACCTAACCAAACAAAATAGGTAAACACTATCTAACAATATACCATATAAACCGATAAGTGTTAGTCATCCGATCTATAGACTAACTATGCATATAACGCTTGTTCAAGAAATGAAAGGGCCTCCATGTTACACCATAACAAACCTAAACACACCAAATAGGTCTGCCTATCCAAATCTAAGAGTGTATCGACTCTTAGGTCGATGAAAACGAGTCATCTTCTCTTAGGGGTCTATTAACTTAAAAAATGAAATCTGAACATCCTAAGATAATACAACTCTAAGTGTAGTTCACTTTCACCTTAGGAATCACCAGAATCTAACTAACTGTCCCATACCAGCAAGTGAAATTCTAGTATTTACAAAAAACTAGTAAATTCCAATTAAACTCCATTTAATAAATTATAATAATAAGCGAGAGAATTGTACGAAAGGTCTCATCCCAATTCGAAAATTCAATAGTTTATTAAAATTCCTTGTTTCATAGAAAATCACTAAATCTCAATAAAATCCCAAATCTATAATAAATAAAATAAAAGAATTTTAAATAAATTTTTATATACACAAAGACATAATCTGCAAAAATCACTTTTGAATCCATAAACTCATTTTAAAGAAGAGTTACATATTTACAAAAGCTTTTGAACTCTTTCAAAATCATTTAATCCACTTTTATAACAAAATCACTTGAAAATAAAATTATTACTTTCATAACACTTTTATAAAATAATACCCTATTTTATCCTTTGCCATTAAAATATTTCCAAAATTATATACTTAAAATAGTAAATTTAAAAAGGTTTTATAATTTAAATACGCTTAATTGTAAAACTATGAATTTTCCAATTGATTATCTTGGTTTTTTGATTAGACCAACTAAACTTAAACATGATGATTGGTTTATTATCATTGATAAAATTGAAAATAAGATTTCTAATTGGAACAGGAGATTATTATCGAGAGCGAGTAGATTAGTTCTTATTAACTCTGTTTTATCAACTCTCCCGATCTATTGGATGTCTATGCATCATTTTCCAGAATGGGTGATTAACAAAATTGATAGAATAGGAAGGGACTTCTTTTGGAGTGGAATAAACTCTAACAACAGTATTAAATGTTTAGTAGATTGGGAAACTGTTGTAAATCCAAAAAGGAAGATTGTTTAGGAGTCATTAATTTGCATAACATTAATTTGCCTTTGTTAGGGAAATGATTATGGAAATTTAAGGATATTAATGATAATTCTATTTGGGAAGAAATCATTTCTAAATATTATTAATTTTCATCAAATTACTCCTATAGTTATATGTAAATTGTCTTATTTTTGGAAATCAATTTTAAAATGTTATGAGATTTTTAACCTAGGTACTAATAAATAGTTCATTCAGAAAATAGTACTTCTTTTTGGCATGACGTTGAATTTCTGTTATCCCTCTTAGGATAGAATTTAAAGAGCTTTACGAAATTTATAACTTTAAGAATGCTTTAATTATAGATGTTTTTTCTCCCAAAAATGAACCCCCTTAGAATTTTAGTTTTAATAGAATTTTAGTACGTACTACTCTTAGGCAACTTTCTTTGCTTTATGCTAGATTGAATCTATATAATATTGATAATGCAAATGATAATATTGGTTGGGAATGGGATAAGAGTAAGAAATATACTTCTAATTCTTTTTATAGATTTCTTAACTTCTCGGATGTAGCTAATAACTCTTTTAAATTTATTTGGAAAACAAATGCTCTTCCTAAATCTAAAATTCATATGTGGTTAATCATGCATGGAAAACTAAAAACTATAGAATTTTTAAAAATAAAAAATATGCAAATTGAGAATGAATGTTATTTTTGTAATCTGCATTTTGAAGATATTAAACATGTATATTATGATTGCATGGATACTTACTACATTCTGAATAATACTCTCAAAACCATCAACTTTAGTCTTACAACTAAAATTTCTGATCGTGATTACTATTGGTATAATTTTAGATTTAAGTTTAAAATGGAAAATAGATTTTTACTTGACACTTTATTCAATGTAATTTGTTGGTATATTTAGTTTGAGAGAAATCAGAGAATTTTTAATAATAATAATAGTCATTTTAAGAAATTGATTTTTATAATTTCTTCATTTTGTTTTAATTAGGTCTTAAATCTTAAATATAAATTAGCTAAAAATAACCATTTTAAAGAATAACTTAATAAGGTTAGTAATAATATTAAGTTATTTAAACATAAAAACAATATTTTTGACATTAATAATTGTAATATTAACATTTTTTCAAACTTAAATGATGATTTCATTGTTTATCATAATATCCTTTTGATCAAACGACCATAAGGATAAGTTTAAATTTGTTTTAGTTTTAGTTTGTTTTTTGTTTTAGTTTATAGATCTTTAACTTCTTTTGATCATGCATTCATTTTAGTCTTTTTTCTAAATTTTATTGTATTATGTCCTATTATCTTAGCTTTTGTATCTTTACTTTTATTTCATTAATACATATATGTATATATATGTATATAAATTTCATTTATATACATGTATGTGTATTATTCTTATAATTTTCTTTAGTTCCTTTTACAGATACAGGTTTTGGCCAGAAATGGTGTTAGATTCTTTTTGCAGGTTCACAGGATTGCTAATGGCAGGATTGCTATTTGTAGTGAGGAGTTCTTCTGAGTTCTTCTACATTTTCATTGCGGCGTTCTACTTTCTGGATGATTCACTTTTCAGCGAGGCGCTCTCTCCAGTCCTATCGAGTCTACAAAGTGGCGCTTTCCATTCCAGATCATTCGCATTTCCATTCTTCCGAGTCTACAGCGTAGCGTTTCCTTCTCAGATGGAGCTGGCTTATATTATCACTGGCTCTAAGATGCTACATAGTTTTTTAGGTACTTATAACACCTCAATACCATGTGGTGGCCTTGCCAGAGCTCGATATTGGGGTGTAATGGGCGGTGGCCGTGTCGGAGCTCGATATTGGGGTGTAATGGGCGGTGGCCTTGCCGGAGCTCATTCTAGGGGTACCTAAGTTATTTTCTTTGTTATTTGTACTATGATTAGCTACCTGCCATGTGTGTTGGCAGCACCTTCTCTATTGTGACATATACATATTTATATGTGTGCTCTCCTCCATTCTAAAGGATTACTCATTTTTCTAAAAAAAATATTACTCATTTTAAAAAGATTTGAATAGAAATGTTGAAATAAGTAATAAGTTAAGAAGATAATATAATATAATTTAACTATATTCTATATATTAAATTTCAAATAAGGACCAAAACAGAAAGACCTCATTTTGAAAACCTTTTAACAACATTTAAACACTACAAAAAATAAATCCATCCAAAATTCAACTTCTAGAGTCAACATCGCTCTATAAAACATAATTCTATAATATGGAATTAAATAGCGATTCAAGTTGCTTTCCGACAACTTTGATCACACAAGCAATGCACACCAACCATATAATTTAGCTACAATTGATCAAACGTATTTCGATGGTTTTCACAATCATGCAATTTCATAATTAACAAGGCAATTGAATCTAATATTTAGAACAGACAATTCAACCAATTCATTCATCAAACAAATTGAACCCATAGCATACAAATTATTCAATAATTTCGCCCAATCGCTACTAAAAATTTGCGCAATTCATAAGCGATTTCTAAGCTGAATAAAGCGTGCAAAGAGGGATATTCTTATTTAGATATAGCAGTGTAATTTAAAAAGATAACTCACCTTAATCCCACAAGCTTGCTTGAATTCCTCAATTTTTTGTTTCAGCATGCACCTAAGATCTCAAATCAACTCCTTCTAAAGCTTCAAGATGCATCATGCAAGAGGAGATACTTTACCGGAAAAGATTCACAGTTCCTATGCTTCTGTATGTCGCCAACAATGAAACCAAGCGAGTCTTAAGAAAATTACGTGAAGGGGCCTGTGGCAACCACACATCGGGGAGGCAAACTATAACAAAGAAGATCCTTCATTGCGGTTACTTCTTGACGATTATCAACCAAGATGTAGCTGACTACAGCAAAAGGTGTGACAAGTGCCAAAGACTCACTATGATTTCGAGAGCCCTGCCAATATAAATTACTCAAATGATCAGTCCTTAGCCATTTGCAGCCTGGGGAATTGACATCATGGTTTATTACCAATATCTAAAGGTGACATGAAGTACGCCATTGTCGCTATTGATTACTTCACCAAATGGGCCGAGGCAGAGTCGTTTGCTACAATCCCTACAAAGAAAGTAATCAACTTCGTAGTTAGAAATATCATCTATCGTTTTGGGGTTCCAAAAACGATTATTTTGGATAATGGACCCAATTCGATATCACCGAGTTCAAGGGTTTCTACGCAGGTGCCACACCAAGAAGTAGTTTGCGGTAGTGGCACACCCCCAGGCGAATGGACAGTTCAAATCAGTAAACAAGATCATTAAGTACATTCGTAAGAAATGATTGGAAAAAGCCAATGGCAAATGGGTCGATGAACTTCCATTAGCACTTTGGGCATATCGAACGACCCAAAAGTTGTGATCGACAGCTCTTCATTTGCCCTAGCTTATGGATCAGAGGCTATGATCCCAATTGAACTTGAAGTACCTTCTCATCGAGTGACTCACTATAATCCACAGATGAATGAGGAACTCCTGCCGGTGTCTCTAGATATGATTGATGAGAAGCATGATGAAGCTGACTTGACGCCAGCTGCATACCGAAATCGGGTCGCCCAATACTACAACACCAAGATCGAAGCTCGAATCTTTGAAATTGGCGATCTCATAAACGAATCTTCCTTGGCCTTGGGAACTTGGGTCCGAGTTGGGAAGGTCCGTACACAATTGAGAAGAAGCTTGGAGATGGAACATTCACAGTAGCAATGGTGGACGAGACCACACTTCCATGGATAAGAAAAAGGGAACAGTGATATACATTTAAATAAACCTACATACACAAAATGCAGATATATATTTACCTAGAGACAAGTGCCAACTAAGCTTCCACAATCTATGGTCGGACACATGAAGCTCAACTACGCATGGTATCCACAAATAGATACCCAACAACTCCATTAACCTGTGACTTTGGGGCAGAAGTATAAACATTCAAAGATTGAACGAGATAGTTCGCCCCCACTGCTCGAGCCCAAAGTCTGGTGAAGCATCCACATGTAACACCCCTAATTTTTAATAACATTATTCAGAAGATTTAATTAGATAAATTAAATAGAATAATGTAAATATTAGAGTGATAAGGGGATTGAGATTTGAAAATTTTAAACTAGAAGCCGAGCTTAATTAAATAAATGGGCTATGAAAGATTTCATATGTTAATTAATAAGAAAACAATTAATGCAAGGGTATTATAGGGATTTTCCGCCATCATAATTCTATAACCCTAAAAACCCACGTTCCCATTCTTTTTCACATACATTTTTCAAAACACAAAAATGTAAATCAAAAGCTCAAAGCTGGCCATTACCTAGGGAAGAAAAGGGGAAAAATCAATTAAAACTAAGCAGTTAAGCAAAGGGAATTAATCAAAGATCAAATCTCAAGTTTCTTATCCTAATCAAAGTGAATAATAATCAAAACCATCTCTATTTTTATTTTAATGATCAATTGATTTCGGGTTTTAAGTTTAAATCCATTATGATGAATTTTGATAATGATATCCTTGGATTTCATGATATGTTATATTCAAACTAGTTTGTTTGATAAATGCTTTATACGGTTTCAAGGCTAAAATCATTTATATTGTGTTTAGAATGCCATGAGGAATTTATATGTTATGTAAAATATTATTTTGGAGATGGGTTTTAATTTTTATGATTTTCCAAGATATGGAAATTTTATTATGAATTTTCAAAGGAGAATGTGAATAAATTGTGTTTAAAATTATTTTAGCTATTATTTGAAGGAATCTGGGTATGAAATTCTTATATATTAAATAACATATTAAAAGTGAATTTTTATGATTTTTGAGGATTTTTCCTAAGTAATTTACTATGGAAATTAAATTATTTTAAATAGAGGACTTAAATGTTTTATTTGTTTTGCTTGAGGAATGGCTTAGTTGTTAAATTATTTTAATTAGATCTGAAATGAATGCGGCAGCCAATTAAATGTTTATAAATAGGCAGGTTAGTTAAAAAACAATTACTTAAAATGGCATTAAAACAATCTTTACCTAGAAAAAATGCTTCGCCTCTTTCGAAAGCTACCTTTCGAACCTATACTTCCGCCTTAACTAAGTCGAAACCAATACATAAGGTATCAATACATTATGTTGGTACCTAGTAGATTGGAGAAATGCGAAAGGTATAGTGTCCATACCATGCTTTCGAAGGGGTCAAAACCAGTTAGCTTTCGAAGGTCTATTGTTTTACTATTCAAATAGTTTGAGATGGTCTCACCAGATATTAGTGAGGGGAAAACCTGTTCCGCTAAGCGGCGTGGTCTCACTAGATATCTAAATGGTTTGAGATGGAAGGCTATTATTCATACCAGGCTTTATGTTTGACTTGAAGTTTATGTTTTCCCCTTAAACTCTTAGGTGCTCAATTGACTTTGCGTATTTTTAGAGTTGAGTTTTCAAGTACCTCTTTAAACGAATAAGATTCCAAAGACGTGCAGGTGGCAAGCTAGATAATAAGAGTTCTTTTCTATTTGGATTCCGCTATGTTGTAAATGCAATTTTTTAATTTCCTATATTATACTCTTATCATCTAAGGTGGCATCTTCATAAGTTGCTCTTAGCGTATGTTGTAATAATTATAATTTCTCTGAATGTGGTTCTAGAATTGGAATTAATGTAATGAATTTGAAATGTTTTGAAATGGAATATGAAAGTTGTTTAATGATTTAAATTTTTTCCATATCCATGTGTTTCAGTTATATCAATGTATCTAACATTATCGTATTTGGTCACCAAGGGTTAATAACTATGGATGACAGTAGCATCCGTATCCGTTAATTTTAGGCTTCCAAGTGGGGGATGTTACAAGTTGGTATCAAAGCATAGGTTTATGAAATCTTAAAAGAAATTTAAACCAAAAAGATTTACAAAACATAATCCAATGAATCAGAAAATAAGATCAGGGTTTGGGTTTACGCTATCATGATGTACTTATATTTGATATATATATATATATATATGTATGTATTTATATATAAGTATGTATTCCTCACTCTCTTAAACCGTTCTTCTATATCTTACTAAGGCTCGTATGCAGATTTACGAGAAAGAAGATATAGAGGCAGTAAATGGAAGAGGAAATCTCTGTGGAGGAAGCACCACACCATTGGAAATGCACGACCCATCAGAAGAAACCCGGGTCGATAGGCAAATGCTAATCAAAATGCAGATGTAAATATGGGTGCTGGAAATCCACCAGTGGATATAGGGACGTTGTATGTAACACCTCATATTTTTATAACCTTATTTATGATTTTTAATTAGTTAAATTAAATTAAATAATGTGAAGATTAATAGGTTGAGATTTGATTAGTTAAAGGTAGTCGTGCCATGATAAGTGGGTTAACTAAAATGAAATAACACTAGATAATGTGTTAGGAAATGAGAAGAGCAATAGGGGAAATAGTAAAATCTTATACCCTAAACCCTTCAGAGATGGGCAACTCACGTTCACTCACTCTTATTTCATAAAAACTAAACTGCTAAGGCCGCCACCATTTCCTATTCTCAAGAGAAGTGTTAAAGCTAAGATTCAAGAGAAGAGAAGTAATTAACTAATTCAACAATCAAAAATCTTATCTATAATCTCAAAGCTAAGGTGAATAATTACTACATCCCTAATTCTTTTAGTTTTTGGTTTTGTGGTTAGATCCAAAATGTTTTTGCTATATTATTTCCATATTTGATGTCTAAAGATATATATATATATATATATTGTCATTTTCAAAATATTTATATATATATTGTTGGAGAAATTACACATGTTCATTCGTGTTTTATGACATGTTTAGCATGAAAACCCTATTTAGTGACATCCGAATATCTTAGAAATTTAAATATAGATCTAGATTAATATTTTAAAGATGGGTTTTGATTTTCATAATTTTCTGATTTATTATGGATTTCATATTAATTTTCTAATGATGGAAATTGTTTATTGGGTTATAAAAACTTTTCGGCTAAGTAATAATTATTTAGGTTTGAGATTTTAATATGTTAGGCAATATATTAAAATAGATTTTCTGAGATTTTTCCAGATTTTTCCTAAGTCATTTGATGGATATATAAAATTATTTAAGGTATGAGACTTAAATGTTTTATATATTTTTAAAAGGAGAAGGGGCATTTTGCAAAATAAAATAATTAATTAATTTTGGGAATAGCAGCAGCACATTTCTAAAAAGTATTTATTGACCAATGAAAATTTGAAAAACAAAGGCAGGTTGGTTGAAAAGTTTCCTTTTTAAGTTTAAAAACAAAAATCATACTTTTTCCATGTTTTAGCCTATACGACAGTAAACCTTCCACCCAGACCTTTCGTCATAGTCGAAAGGTTAGCTTTCGACAATGTCAAAGTTCAATGCATAAGGTATCAAATGTTTGGTGCATAACGAATTGGATAAAGCCGAAAGGTTCATGGTTGAAGGGTTGATGGCCTAAGAGGTTGGAATATAATTGTTTTATAAGTGAAAGCTTTCACCTACTTTGCTTCTGAATTTGAGCTTTCGACTTTGTTACTTTCGACCAAGTCAAATTATTTAAAAGAAAGATTTTAAACCTTCCAACGTACTCGATAGGTTATTGCTGCTTCCACTATCACTTTGTTTTGAAACCTTCTGACATAGCCGAAGGGTTTCTACCGCTTTTTATAAAGGTTTTGCTTTGAACCTTCCGACCCAGTCAAAAGGTTTACTCGTTTTTAAAACTAGCCATTTCTCCAATTCTTTCGAAAGGAAGCTTTTGATTTAGGTGGTTTACTCTTGTTTATAAAGTATAACCCAAGGCTTTCGAAAGGTTGTTCCAAATAAAAACAAAAGGTTTTAAAAGAAGGTTTCCATATTGTTTTAAGTTGAACCGAGTATGCCTTCGAAAGGTTTATGTTTTAAAAGGTTTTACACGTTCAAAGGGTTTGTTTATTGATCTGTTTCGAAAGGTTTATTAGATGGTTTCGAAAGGTTTATGTTTTAAAAGGTTTTACGCATTCGAAGGGTTTGTTCATTGACCTGTTTCGAAAGGTTTATTAGATGGTTTTGAAAGGTTTATGGAGGAAGGTTTTCCAAAGGTTTTTCTAAGGCAATAACTTAAAGTGATTTTAAAGAAGGATGTCTAAAGTTTATAGCTTTTGTAAGGTTTGCATTGAATTGTTTCGAAAGGCTTGAGAAATGATTTCAAAAGGTTTAATGTTTATTTTGAAGGAGATCATTTCAAAGTATAGAAAGAGGTTCTTTCAAATGGTTAAATATTTTCATCAACTAAATTTTGGGTAACAGATATATATATATATATATATATATATATGACATGGTAATATGATTTGAGTAAAATATAAAGATATATTTCTTTTCCTTGTTTGAAGTTTGATTTAAAGGTTTAAATCATTTTGAAAATGTTTTCAAGGAAAATTATGGGAGGGGATCCATAAGTATAAATGACTCAGATATTAGAAAACCAAATGGGACTAGTATGGGGTCGCGCCCTATACATTAGCTAGTAGCCCCAACTAATTATTGTCCAAAATTCCAGTGTGTAGAGCTTGGTCACAGGTAGACTAAAATTATGATTACACCGAAAGGAATACATGTTTTTATACAGATAGGTTATTGGTGAGCCCGAAAAACCATTAGGATCGAGAAGAACTAGGAGATGATTAAGTTAGGGACAAACCGTCCAAAAGTGAAGTATTTTAACAGATAGTTCATGGGAAAATGTTTACCAGATAGTTAAGGATAGATAATCCAGAAGATGAATATCTAACGGATGTTAGGTTAATTTTGATTATATTATCTAGTAGGCTCGAGTCAGCCAAAGGTTAAAAGTTATCCAAACAAAACTTGTGTGTTTGAACAGATAGTTCATTATTACCTGATATTTATGTATGTTTACATAATGTTTACTTTGTAGTGTTTAACCATTGTGGATGCAGGAGCATAGTATATGGTTATATGAAAGGATTTGCAAAGATATGATTTAAAAAGGATGTTAGTGAGAGGAAACCCATTCCGCTAAGCGGTGTGGTCTCACTTAACATAATTAAACCAGGATGCATGGTATTATTCATACCAGGCTTTATGTTTGACTTGAAGTTTATGTTTTCCCCTTAAACTCTTGGGTACTCAAAATTGATTTGAGTAGGTTGAGAGGTTAAGGATCTTTTCAGGTTTTAGAATGTTGACGAATAAGCTACCAGAGGATGTAGGAGGCAATGAATAGCTACTTAGATTTGCTATTTTATTCTGTTATGATGTATTTTCTGCTGTGTTGTTGTGTACTATGTCTAATATGACCATATGACTCTGATCAACCGAGGGGGTATCTTCATATACCGCTCTCGGCATAATTTTGTAATAATTATATTTAATCTGTGCCTGGGAAACGATTTAAGTTATGTGACGTGAATGTGAAACAATTTTATTTGGAAATGTATTAAAGTAATTTGTGGTTTTGAAATCTATGCTTTGTTTCATATTCAAGTGCTTCTGATATTATTGATACCATAACATAGCCGTATCTAGTCGTCGGAAGCTAATACTATAGATGACTACAGCATTTGTAGCGCTTAGTTTTGGGCCTCTAGATAGGGGATGTTACAGCTTGGTATCAGAGCATGGTTTATGAAATACTTTAACTAAATATGATTTTGAAAACATAATCCATAGGAATTAGAGTTAAGATCGGGGTATGGGATAACGTTATAGTAACGGACTTGTATTGTTATATATATATAAGTATATGATATATCTATAGACTCCTATCTTAGTTAGGTTATTCATCTGTATCTCACAAGGTTTGAATACATATATGGAGGGAAGAAGAAGTAGAGTAAATATCGGAGGTGATAGCAGCATCACCAACGGAAATGCCCGACCAAACACTAAAAGAGGTCCCGGTCAGACACAAGTTGAAACTGCTGGTGCAGGAGTTCCCCAAGTGGACATGGGAGCGATGTATCAGTTCTTTGTAAATATGGTGCAAGCTGGTGTAGCAGCTGTAGTTATCGGAGGTAACGCTGCTAGAGGTGGAGCTCAAAAAGTTCCGGTGGTCAATCAGTATGCCAACTTGAGTAGGGATTACATCAGGCTTGGAAGGGAACCGTTCATTGGTACCGAAGATGTGATTGAAGTGGAAAACTAGCTACTACATTGTGAAAGAATCTTTGCTGATCTAGGACAGAACGATGCACAGAAGAGGAGGCTAGCTTCGAGGCAGCTGCAGGGAGCTGCTCTATTTTGGTGGAAAACCGTTACTACTGGAGTTGATGAGGAGACCATAACCTGGGAAGAGTTCAGGAGAAGGTTTTCAGAAAGGTTCATTCTGTAATGGCGCAAGCGGCGTTGGTGAGGAGGTTTGTAGAATTGGAGCAGGGAGATATGGTCGTATTGAAGAACACAAGGAAGTTTGAGGAATTGGCCCGAGATGGGTATGCCTTGGTTATACCGTGATCAGTAGGAATGAGAAGTATATCAGTGGATTAAGGCTTGAACTGATAAGTGCTACTTTGCCACACTTGAGAGACCCCAGTGATGTGGTTGTTGAGATGGCATTGAGGCAAGAAGAGGCATTGTCTTGCTTGAGGAAGAAGGTGAAGGAGGCCCGGATGGGATAGGATCGGAAGAGGAAATTTTTCCAGAAAAAGACCGCCCAGAAAGAAGGAGCATAAAAGAAAAGTAAGGCTGAAGTGGTTTGCTACAACTGCAACAAGAAGGGACATTATGCCAACGAGTGTCGAGCCAGTAAGGGAAAAGGAAAAGAGGCTGGTGGAAAGAAGAATGTCAAATGCATTAATTGTGATCAAGTGGGTCATTACAAGAACAAGTGCCCAGAGCCTACAAAGGAAGGAAAAGGGGGAGTTTATGCTTTGGAGCCCACAACCGCAAGGCCTGTTGTGTAGGAAAAGGGGAAGGTTGTCTTGGGAGGTTCGCTGCAGATCCACGGTATGTCTATTAGCGTTCTATTTGATACTGGAGCATCTCATTCTTTTATTTCTCGATGTCTGGTAGATAGACTTAACCTAGAACCCTCTTACTTAGTTACTTCCTTAAGGATTGCAAATCCAATAGGAGGTTATGCAACACTTGGGATGAGGTGTGACCATCTAGAATTTGATTTCGTAGGCCATACCTTTGATGGTTGTTTGCATGCGTTTGACTTTGTGGGATTTGGGATTATCCTCGAGATGGATTGGTTAAGTAAATATGACGCTAGGATATTTTGGCAAGAGAGGAAAATATCACTTAGTCATCCGGATTTTAGTGATCGGATAATTTACACCGTAGAGAACCCTAGTTGTGAGGTGAATGCTTTATTGAGTATTATAGAGTTGGAGGATGAGTTGCATCAAGTCTTTGTAGTTAGAGAATATGCCGATGTGTTTGAGCCAATCGTTGGACTGCCACCAAAACGAGCAATTGAGTTTCAGATTGATTTGGTGCCTGGAGTTGAACCGATGAGTAGGCTGTCGAGTAGGATGACACCTATAGAGATGAAAGAGTTGAAAGTGCAGTTAGTAGATCTGGAAGGCAAGAGTTTTATTAGACCAAGTAGTTCGCCATAGGGAGTTGCCGCTGTATTTGCTAAGAAGCCAGATGGATTGTTAGGGCTAAGTATCGATTATCTTAAGTTAAATGAGAAGTTGATAAAGAACTGATATCCATTGCCGAGAATTGACGATTTTTTCGATCAATTGAGTGGAGCAAAGGTATTCTCTCAGTTGGACTTAGCGACAGGATTTCATCAGCTTAGAGTGGCAGAGGATAACATTCCTTTGACGGCGTTTAGGACGAGATACGGATCGTACGAATGGTTAGTCATGCCGTTCGGACTAACTAATACACTGACATTCTTTGTGGATCTGATGAATAGAATTTTTCAAGAGCACTTTGATAGATTTGTGTTGGTTTTCATAGACTACATTCTGGTATACTCTAATGATGAGAAGGAGCATGAAGTTTATCTTAGAGTCGTACTTGAGACGTTGAGCGAGCATCGGTTGAAGGTTAAGTTTTCGAAGTGTCATTTTTGAATGAAGGAAGTGAAGTTCCTTGGTCATGTCATCTCTGAGAAAGGGTTGTTTGTAGATCCGACTAAGATTGAAGTGATAAATAATTGGAAGAGACCCGAGATGGTGACCGAGATAAAGAGTTTCCTCGGATTGGTTGGGTATTATTAGAGATTTATAAAAAATAATTCGCGAATAGCAGCACCGATGACTAAGCTCACTCAAAAAGATATGAAGTTCATATGGACTGATAAGTGTTAGAAAGCATTCCAGAGCTTGAAACACTTATTGACCCATGCATCGGTTTTAGTGGTTCCGGAGGGTAATCAGGATTTAGTTGTTTATACATATGCGTGTGGAACTGCATTAGGAGCTGTGTTGATGCAAAAGGGTAAAGTAATTGCTTATGCTTCTAGACAGCTCAGACCACATGTGGTTATGTATCCAATGCATGATTTGGATTTAGCAGCCATTATATTTGCTTTAAAGGTGTGGAGGCATTATCTTTTGGGAGAGCGATTAGAGCTATATACTGATCATAACTCGTTGAAGTACTTGTTCTCTCAAAAGGAGCTGAATATGAGACAGCAGAGATGGTTGGAGTTGCTACCTATGATTTTGGAATTTAGTACACGCCCGGAAAAGGAAACAAGGTAGCAGATGCACTCAGTCGGAAACATCAGAATGCGGTATTGGCTATGATTACCGAGTGGAAAGACTTGGAAGCATTATCAACTTGTAGTGTGTAGTTTAGGTCCGAGGTAGGATCGAGTGCAGGAAGTCTTGTATAGAAGTCCGACTTGTAATGATTGAGAAGATAGCTTCTAAGCAAGAGGAGGATCCAGTATTAGCTGAGTGGATCAGAAGGTTGAAGGAAGGAACAAAGAGCGATGACCTAAAGGATTTCAATCTTGACCAAAATAGGTGGTTGAGAAAGAAAGGAAGGTTATGTGTTTCGAATATAGGAGATATGAGGAAGGAGGTTTTGGATGAGTGCCATTGTTCAAAGTTTACTATCCATCCAGGAGGAATGAAAATGTATCAGGATATGAAGAGAAGTTTCTTCTGGAAAGGTATGAAATGGGACATTAGATTGTGTGTTAAAATAGCGCTTGAATTGCCAACAGGCAAAGACTGAACACCAGAAGCCAAGTGGATTGCTTCAACCGTTAGAGTTCCGTTGTGGATATGGGATTCAATCTCTATGGATTTTATTGATGGGTTGCCAAGATCTAGTAGAGGAAACGAAAGCATATGGGTCATAGTGGATAGATTGACTAAGAGTGCCCATTTTATTTTGGTAAAATCAACTAGGACGGCACCTAAGTTGGCGAAGTTATTTTTGAAGAATGTAGTTAGGCTGCATGGGATTTCTAGCGGTATTGTCAGTGATGGAGATTCTTATTTACTAGTGAGTTTTAGAAAAGTCTACAGGAAGCATTCGGAACCAAGCTCAACATGAGTACCGCTTACCATCCGCAAACTGATGGGCAAACGAAAAGAGTTAACAAAATCTTGGAGGATTTGTTAAGAGCTTGTATATTGGATTTTGGGGGATTATGGGAGGACCATCTTCATCTAGTCCGGTTTTCATATAACAATAGTTAGCAGACTAGTATTAGGATGGCACCATTTGGAGCATTGTATGGAAGACCTTGCAAGTCTCCCGTATGTTGGTTGGAGACCGGGGATAGATTGGTTCTTGGTCCGGATTTAGTCAAGGAAACTCTGGAGAAGATTGAGTTGATTCGAGCTACAATGAAGGAGGCTCAATCTAGGCAGAAAAGTTATGTAGATAGAAGAAGGAAGGATTTGGAATTTTTTGTCGGAGATTATGTGTTTATTAAGGTCTCACCGATGAAAGGTGTAATTAGATTTGGGAAGTCAGGGAAGTTAGCATCTAGGTTCATTGGTCCATTCTGTATTATTGAGAGGGTTGGGAAACTCGCTTATAGAGTAGAGTTACTGTGTAGTTTGGCTGGAGTCCATGATGTTTTCCATCTTTCTCATTTTAGGAAATGTGTTAGAGACCCGGAGACTACCATAGCACCTACAGTGTTTGAAGACTTAGTAGTAGAACCAGATTTGACTATAGTTAGAAAGCCGAATCAGATTGTGGCTAAAGATGAGAAGAAGTTGAGGAACAAGACAGTCAAGTTAGTAAAGGTTCAATAGAGTAATGATGTTAGAGACTGTACTTGGGAAGTGGAGAGCAGGATTAGAGACTCTTACCCTGATTTATTTGATGGTATGTTCTACCTTTAATTTTTTTGTTGTGTACTTATCGTAATTTCGAGGATGAAATTCTTCAAGGTGGGGAGTTTGTAACACCCCATATATTTATAACCTTATTTAGAATATTTAATTAGTTAAATTAAATTAAACAATGTGAAGATTAATAGGTTGAGATTTGATTAGTTAAAGGTAGCAGTGCCATGGTAAGTGGGTTAACTAAAATGAAATAACACTAGATAATGTGTTAGGAAATGAGAAGGGCAATAGGGGAAATAGTAAAACCTTATACCCTAAACCCTTAGAAGATGGGCAACTCACGTTCACTCACTCTCATTTCACTAAAACTAAATTGCTAAGGCCGGCCACCATTTCCTATTCTCAAGAGAAGAGTTAAATCTAAGATTCAAGAGAAGAGAAGTAATCAACTAATTCAACAATCAAAATTTTTATCTATAATCTCAAAGCTAAGGTGAATAATTACTACATCCTTAAATCTTTTAGTTTTCAGTTTTGTGGTTAGAACCGAAATGTTTTTGTTATATTATTGCTACGTTTGATGTTTAAAGATATATATATATATATATATATATATATATATATATATTGTTGGAGGAATTACACATGTTCATTCGCGTTTTATGATATGTTTAGCATGAAAACCCTATTTAATGACATCTGAATACCTTGGAAATTTAAATATAGGTTTGGAATAATATTTTAGAGATGGGTTTTGATTTTCATAATTTTTTGATTTATTATGGATTTTATATTAATTTTCTAATAAAGGAAATTATTTATTGGGTTATAAATTATTTTCGGCTAAAATAATAATTTTTTGGGTTTGAGATTTTAATATGTTAGGCAATATAGTAAAATAGATTTTTTGGGATTTTTATAGATTTTTCCTAAGTAATTTTATGGATATAAAAAATTATTTAAGGTATGAGATTTAAATGTTTTATATATTTTTTAAAGGAGAAGGGGCATTTTGAAAAGTAAATTAATTAATTAATTTTGGTAATAGCAGCAGCACATTTCTGAAAAGTATTTATTGACCAATGAAAATTTGAAAAACAAAGGCAGGTTGGTTGAAAAGTTTCCTTTTTAAGTTTAAAAACAAAAATCACACTTTTTCCATGTTTCAGCCTATACGGCAGTATACCTTTCATCACAGTCAAAAGGTTAACTTTCAACAAGGTCAAAGTTCAATGCATAAGGTATCAAACGTTTGGTACGGTAACGTAATGAGTTGGATAAAGCCGAAAGGTTCAACGTCAAAGGGTTGATGGCCTAAGAGGTTGGAATATAATTGTTTTATAAATGAAAAGCTTTCACCTGCTTTGCTTCCAAATTTGAGCTTTCGACTTGGTTACTTTCGCAAGGTCAAATTATTTAAAAGAAAGATTTTAAACCTTCCGACATAGTCGATAGGTTATTGTTGCTTCCACTATTACTTTGTTTTGGAACTTTCCGACATAGCCAAAGTGTTTCTACCGCTTTTTATAAAGGTTTTGCTTTGAACCTTCCGACTCAGTCGAAAGGTTTACTTGTTTTTAAAACTAGCCATTTCTCCAATTCTTTAGAAAGGAAGCTTTCGACTTAGGTGGTTTACCCTTGTTTATAAAGTATAACCAAAGGCTTTCGAAAGGTTGTTCCAATAAAGACGAAAGGTTTTAAATGAAGTTTTCTAGATTGTTTTAAGTTGAACCTAGTATGCCTTCGAAAGGATTATGTTTTAAAAGGTTTTACGCGTTCGAACGGTTTGTTCATTGATCTATTTCGAAAGGTTTATTAGATGGTTTCGAAAGGTTTATGTTTTAAAAGGATTTATTCATTCGAAGGGTTTGTTCATTGATCTGTTTCGAAAGGTTTATTAGATGTTTTCGAAAGGTTTATGGAGGAAGGCTTTCCAAAGGTTTTTCTAAGGCAGTGACTTAAAATGATTTTAAAGAAGGATGTCAAAAGTTTATAGCTTCCGTAAGGTTTGCATTGAATTGTTTTGAAAGGTTTAACGTTGATTTTGAAGGAGACGATTTCAAAGTATAGAAAGAGGTTATTTCAAATGGTTAAATGTTTTCATCAGCTAAATTTTGAGTAAATGATATATATATATATATATATCTAACATGGTAATATGATTTGAGTAAAGTATGAAGATTTTATTCTTTTCCTTGTTTGAAGTTTGATTTAAAGATTTAAATCATTTTGAAAATGTTTTCAAGGAAATTTTAGGGAGGGGATCCTTAAGTATAAATGACTCAGATATTAGAAAACCAGATGGGACTAGTATGGGGTCGCGCCCTATACATTAGCTAGTAGCCCCAGCTAATTATTGTCCAAAATTCCAGTGTGTAGGGCTTGGTCACAAGTAGACTAAAATATGATTACACACCAAAAGGCATACATGTTTGTATACAGATAGGTTATTAGTGAGCTCGAAAAACCATTAGGATCGGGAAGACCTGGGAGATGATTAAGTTAGGGACAGACCATCCAAAAGTGAAGTATTTTAATAGATAGTTAATGGGAAATGTTTAACAGATAGTTAAGGATAGATAATCCAGAAGATGATTATCTAAAAGATGTTAGGTTAATTTTGATTGTATTGTCTGGTAAGCCCGAGTCAGCCAAAGGTTAAAAGTTATCCAAACAATACTTGTGTGTTTGAACAGATAGTTCATTATTAGCTGATATTTATGTATGTTTACATAATGTTTACTTTGTAGTGTTTAACCATTGTGGATGCAGGAGCATAGTATATTGCTATATGAAAGGATTTACAAAGATATGATTTAAAAAGGATGTTAGCGAGAGGAAATTCGTTCCGCTAAGCAGCGTGGTCTCACTTTACATAATTAAACCAGGATGTATAATATTATTCACACCATGTTTTATGTCTGACTCGAAGTGATGTTTTTCCCTTAAACTCTCGAGTGCTCAAAATTGATTTGAGTTGGTTGAGACGTTAAGGATCTTTTTAGGTTTTAGAATGTTGACGAATAAGCTACCTGAGGATGTAGGAGGCAATGGATAGCTACTTAGGATTTGCTGTTTTATTCTGTTATAATGGATTTTCCGCTGTGTTGTTGTGTACTAGGTCTAATATGACCATATGACTCTGATCAACCAAGGGGGTATCTTCATATACCGCTCTCGGCATAATTTGTAATGATTATATTTAATCTGTGCCTGGGAAACGATTTGGGTTATATGACGTGAATGTGAAACAATTTTATTTGGAAATGTATTGAAGTAATTTATGGTTTTGAAATCTGTGTTTTGTTTCATATTCAAGTGTTTTTGATATTATTGATACCATTAACATAGTCGTATTTAGTCGTCGGAAGCCAATCCTATAGATGACTGCAGCAATTGTAGCACTTAGTTTTGGGCCTCTCGATAGGGGATGTTACATTGTATCAGTTGTTCGTCAATCTAATGCAAGCAGAAGCAGCTGCTGGAGTTGCTGGGAATGTTGGAAGAGCTAATCATGTGGTTCCGGTTAAGAATAACTATGCTAAGTTGAGTAGAGATTACACCAGTCTTGGTGAGAAGCCGTTTGTAAGAACGGAGGATGTCATAGAAGTTGAGAATTGGCTGTTGCATTGTGAGAGAATCTTCACCGACTTGGGTTTAGATGATGAGCAAAAGTGGAGCTTAGCCTCTAGGCATTTGCAAGAGGCAGCTCTTCATTGGTGGAATAGTGTTACTATTGGAGTCCCCAAGAAAGAGTTACCTTGGGTAGATTTTCGAAGGAGATTCAAGCGTAGGTTTTTGTCTGAAGTTACTTTGTCAACATTAACCGAGTATGCTATTAAGTTTGATGAGTTATCCCGATATGGGTATGCTACCATATACACCGTCATCAGGATGAATGAGAAGTTCATTTGGGGATTGAGACCCGAGATTGCTAGGCGACCCTGCCACATCTCTGTAATCCTTGTAATGTAGTTGTGGAGATGGAAATCCGACATGAGGGAATGCATGCTATTTGTGGGAAAGAAAAGCCGGTTGAAACCCAAGGTTCTTAGGGAAAGAAGAGAAAATTCTTTAGGAAGAAGGGAGCCCAGAATGGAGAAGCTGTCAAGAAGGCAAAGGCTGATTTAATTTTCTTTAAGTGCGATAAGAAATGTCACTATGCTTATGAGTGTCGGTCAGGCAAGGGGAAGAAGGCTTTAGAAAAGAAGGGCATGAAATGCTTTAACTGTGACCAGGTTGGGCATTATAGGAACCAGTCTACATAGCCTGTAAGGACGGACAAGGGAAAGGTCTTTGCTGTTGGACCATCATCTGCTAGGCCAACCGCAGTTGAGAAAGGAAAGACCATGATGGAAGGTATGCTTTTGATTCAGAGTATACCAGTTAGGATACTATTTGATACCGGTGCATCATATTATTTATATCCTAGTGTTTGGTTGATAGATTATGTTCAGAACCCACATATCTTGTTACTTTCTTAAGGGTTGCGAATCTAATAGGAGGGTATGCAACTCTACGGATGAAATATGACCAGTTAGAACTTAGTTTGTTAGGTCATAAGTTTGCATGCAGTCTATATGTTTTTGATTTTGTAGGTTTCATGATCATTTTCGGTATGGATTGGTTGGGTAAGTATGAGGCTAGGATATTTTCCCAAGATGACACCCTAATAGTCATAACCGGATCATATTCTCAGTGGAGAATTTTATCCGCAGTGTTTATGCTTTGTTAAGTGCTGTGGAAGTGGGAGAAGAATTAAGTCAGGTTGGGTAGCAAGAGAGTTTGCAGACGTCTTTACAAGATTAGCACCGAAATGAGCTGTTGAGTTTTGGACAGATCTTGTGCTAGAAGCCGAACCTATTAGTGGATCTAGAAGGGAGGAATTATATTAAACCAAGTAGTTCACCTTAGGGAGCGGCCGTAGTGTTTATGAAGAAACCAGATGGATCGTTGAGGATGTGTATTGACTATTGTAAGTTGAACGAGAAGACGATTAAGAATAAGTATCATTTGCCAAAAATTGACAATCTATTTGATTAGTTGCGTGGAGCCAGAGTGTTTTCCCAATTGGATTTGGTGATAGGTTTCCATTAGTCCAGAGTGGCAGAGGACGGTACTCAATTGACAGCATTTTGGACTAGGTATGGTTCGTATGAGTGGTTAGTGATGCCATTCAGGTTAACGAATGCACTGCTTTCTTTGTGGATCTGATGAACCGAGTTTTTAGAGAGTACTTGGACAGGTTTGTGTTGGCGTTTATAGATGACATTTTATTATACTCTAAGGATGAAAGAGAGCATGAAGATCATCTTAGAGTGGTGCTCGAGACGCTGAGGCAGAATCAGCTGAAGGCGAAATTTTGCAAGTGTCATTTTTGGAAGAAAGGGGTTAATTTTCTTGGTCACATGGTTTCAGAGAAGGGCTTATCAGTCGATTCAGATAAGATCGAAGCTGTTAATAATTGGAAGAGGCCAGAGACAGTGATTGAGATTAGAAGTTTTCTTGGACTTACTGGCCATTATCGGAGATTCATCAAGGATTTCTCATGGATAGCAACACCTTTGACTAAGTTAACCAGGAAGGATGTAAAGTTTCTCATGGATAGCAACAGCTTAGTATTGTATAGTTTTGATAGTTTGCTGTATACTTTCTTCATGGTTTGAGCTACTTTTGGGCTCTTATATCCTATTGTACTACCTAAGAATAGCTACAAAATTTTTATTATGATTTACAACTACTTTTGATAATCTGTGGATTTTCTTTGTACTTTTTCAATATATATTTTTCCATACAAAATATGAATAGAGTGACATCTATTAGAGGGAAAAAGTGTAATGGAAAGTTTAATAACTTTCTTTGTTTTTCCATAGTACAATAGTCATCACAATGACATTGAATCTATTAAATAACAGTGGAACAGTTGTTATCTAAGGTATAACGCAGAAAAACCCTACAATTCGGTGTTTGTAAATCTAAAATGCTAGGTGGATATCATTAGCATCTAACTTATACAAAAAGTTGTGGAGCATATGTTTCTATCTTTGTTCCGTAATCAATTTATAAAATTGGTTGTGGGCTCTACCAAGTTAATAGCAAATTGTTAATTTGCATTAATTGCTATTTCTATGATGGAACAAACTACAAGCATTTCACTAGAGGCATAACATACATATTACTATTATTAATGTAGCGACAAGGGAAACACAGATTAATATATTGCATCATTAGAGGTAGGTAGCTGTTCCAATCGATGGTATGAATTGTCCATTTCACTTTTAATTAGTTAATAATAAACTTTTCCTTATGAAACTTTGTGGTTGTTAGAAGGAGAAGCATTTTTGGATTCATTGGCTGACATTTTATTTATTTATTTTGGTTTATGTACACAAAGCGATCCTTTTCATTGTTTTTCCTGAAAGATTTGATAATCACATGGTTGGTAATGGATATTGTAATTAATCATCATTGATGAGTTTGAGACTCAAAATATTCTTTGTTACTGTTTACTCATAATAACAACTTGATGTTCTATTGCAAGTATTGATAAAATAAACCTGAGATATTTTCTTACTTATGACACACAAATGAAGTCCATAAAGGTGCCAAAGAACTATTTCAAGGATCAGCGTTTTCTACCTCTACTAGCACTTGCCAGTAAATCAAACTTACTTTTTACATTAAAAAATTTATACGTAGTTATGGAGGAAAAAAGTTTATGATAAGTCAAGTTACAAATGAAATATTTCAACATCTACTACGATTCAATTATTACTACCATTATTTTCAGGTTCAATTTTGAAACTTCATTAAAAAATACTAAAAGCACACTCTGAATCGAATCAAACAAAGGTCAGCAGTAGTCCAAAACACCTAATTTAAGTTACTTATCGGTGGAGATTTTTCAATTTTTATTTTTGTTGTCTCTATAGTAATCTATTTCCCTTTTCATCTCTATATATTTGCTTATTTGCATTTTAGATTGATTCTTACTGCTATATGTTTCATAGGCAAGATATGATAGATAATATAGAAAAGTGTTGAATCAAAAGGCTAAAATTTTGATTTCACACAACATATATTAATTCTAACTTTGAATTTAGAAAACTATTACCAATTACATCAACTATGGTTACACTATTTTAAGTCATTCTGTTACAGTCACGTAAGGTACAGAAGTAGTCATTATATAAAAGAAATGAAAGATCATATTTGGCCTCAAGCATAATATAAGGGAAAAAAAGATTACTCTATTTGGCCTCATTCTCCTTCCAAGAAGAAGTCAAAAAGGTCAGTGTAAATTTTACAATTTTCCATGTATAAATGCATCTTTTTGGAGAAATATTTGCATCTAAGTTGATAATGAAAAGAAATAAACGAGGGACCGTGCTTTAATTTGGAGTAAATAGATGTATTATCAATTATTAATCTTTAATTCATATATGTTTTCTTCCCATGAAGTTTAATAATTTTTTGTAACTAACTAATTAATTTGTAAACAGATATGTGTTATTCTTGGATATTCCAAATATGGGTGAATGGTTGCACTATAAAACTTTATCATTGATAACGAACTATATGATTGATCTTATATTAGTAAACATTTCATTTTGAAGATTGGTTTATGAAAATATAGTGTAACCTGAAATACTTCTGTCTTAATTTGGCAAATCAGATTGATAAAAGCGGTATCTTGCAACCATGTAGGGAAGTTTTTGCCAGAACGGAATTATTGTAAAAAGAAATAAAATATGGTACGAGAGAGATTTGCAAGTTAACTATGACCCGATGTTAGGTCAATCTATCAATTTTGAATTATTTTTCTATGTACTATTGCTGTACTTATTTTCTTTTATTTCTAAAATGGTTTCATTGGTATATGACAGTCATAATAGTAAAGATGTAAATGTGTTCTCAACTTTTATATGTGGACATAAGTACTCATTATGAATTTTGGATACAAACTATTTGCATGATTAGTTGGTCAAATATATACATATATAGATGTGTTTATGCTTATGTTAATTGGTTCTGTTAGTAACAAGAACGAATCTAGATTTTGAGCCTCATATCGAATCATAAATCCGAGTTAGTGCATAATATGGTTGTGCTCTTTTATTACGGGATTGAAAGAAATAACACTTGAATTTTATATCTTCATGTAGCACAAAGAAAAATATATATTTGTGGATTAGTTTATGGTGCGATTAAACTATACATGAATACGATTTTGTATTAAATGACAATTAATTTGTCATTTAAGTTTTAATACATAGTTAGCATTTAGCATAAATATATCAATAATATACTTAGTTGTTTGCGTAAATTAAATATATTGTCCTCATTTCTATATTAGTAGTTGTCTATTTAGCATAAATATTTTAATTTTTATGATACTAAATGCTTTTATGGCTTTACTCAAATGACGTTGCTATATTTGCTAATATATAAAAGCTATTGATATATTTAATCTGCTACTACTATATTAGTAAAAAGGTATATCTATTTCTTTATTTCTGTTATTTATTTCCTGTTATTACTACACGTTTGATGTCCATTAATATGTTGCTAATTATATAATTTCTTTTACTTGATCAACCTTCTATTTTTTTCTCAAACTGCCATCATCTTAGTGTAGTGAATATTAATGAAAAATATATATGGCTTGACCTTTCAGCAAAACCACAACAAATCTCCTAAATCTTAAAGATACATAATAATCAGATAATATAAAGTTTAATTTGTTTCTTACTTACAACTGTATTTTAGGTTTTGCCAATTAATTACGAGCTACTGCGATTGACACCAACCTTGAAAAAACATAGAGAAAAATTATTACATCGATTTAAGTCTTACAAGTTTTTATTACGATATTAATGTAAAGGTAAATTTGAACTCTGCACCCATGCACCAAGTAGTTTTATACTTTAGCAAGTGCTGAGGATTTATGAGAAAAAGAGTATCATGGGAAGTGCGACCTTTATGTTGAACATGAAAATTCTCTATATATTAGCATGGTAGTTTAATACTTTTTAAAAGAGAGATGATTCAAACTTTCTAAGGTTCAGATTACTAGAAGCACTAATTTTAATATTTGTTACGTTTCTTTAGATATTCATTTAATAGTTAATTACTTTCTTTGCATGTTTGATTATTTCCTCAAAAAACTTAGTATCATCCACATTTTAAAAAAACTATTATTTTGTGCATGTACACGCATAAAAATGCAACATTACGTACACGTCAAAGTCATTCTGTAAAATTCAAAAACCCTTACGAACAATGTTTTTTAACGCCAATTCCTCAAACGCACGCGTGTATTAGGTGGCACGTGTACTAGAAGAAAACATGCTTTTCAGCACCGTATGGGAGCATTTTAAAGCCAAGTGCTATAACAAACATATTTAAACACAGACAATAAATAAAATAACAAACAGAAACGCTGCCTCATTCAAGGGCGGTACAATTTTGTTTTACCGCCCTTCTACTACACCGAACAGATTCCTGTTTTTTTTTTTCCAAATTTCATCCCTCCAAAATATTCATTTCATAACCCTAATTTTTCAATCCTTTGCCCCGTTTTCACTAGCAACTTCTCTCCTAGCCAAGGCGTCCTCTGTAATGGCTTCCCCTCCGCAGAAACTTCCGGTCCGCGACTAATTCCTCTTCCCGAATGCATCACAACAATTATTGACCGCATACGTCATCCAATTTTGCCACTGCAGTTCATCAATTCCTTGGTTGTCACACTGTAGTTCAACACTATTTGCTGGCTATCAGCCTTCTCCTTTAGTTACACAACTGCAGACTTTACTATTGCCTCCAAGCTCCATCTTCCGTTTGACCTATGGTAAGTCAAAATTAAATCTGAGAGTTTTTCATTTGTTATTCTCATACATAAATCACTCAACTAACTACCACTGTTATAGATAATTAATTTATGTTACTATTGAGGTAATTGTTGATGCTAAACTGCTTTGCCGAATTGATTGTCATTAATCGCTCAATTTTGTTACCTTTTGAATATCTTGGGACATTAATTGATTAGTGTAGCCATTGGTAGTTATATTTTTATTTGCATTTTTTATTTTCAAAATACCTGTGACAGTATGGAGTTAGTTTTCTATATTACCATATTTATTTAATCAAAACCAGTGCACATTATTTTAATTTCTTGCTGTGTATGGAAATGATATATTTGGATCATTCTCTTCACCTATATTGCAATTAAGATTAATGTGCTTGCAATTAGCACACATGAAATGAATTTTTTAACGGGAAGATAATTGAACAAAGGTGTAAATTTGCGCTTTTATGTTATTTTACAATGAACAACATAGACAATAAAATAAGCAGACAAAAGAATTTACACATTTTGTCTTCTGTTATTCTATCTGGTATTAAGAAAAGGTAAATTACAGTAAGAACACTATATAACATGAGAGCTATTCTTATCTTTCTTTTTATGCCTCAAAAGACCTAAAGCTGCCGAGTTGAACAATGGGCCGGACCAAGTGGAAGCAGACTGCCCTTTCTAGCAAGGAGACAGAGTAGAAAACGAAGATGAGTCGGGTGGGTCAAATATTGGGTAGGGAGACAGAGTAGAAACCGTTTTCTTTTCCACCAGCTCTTAGTCTTTTAGCCTTCTCATCCCTTAGTTTGTCATCCATTTCTTTGCTAGTGGTGTACTGTGGAAGGCTTGAAGGATCACATGCAAGTGAGGAAGTGGTGAACAAATTCATTTTTTGGTGCAGCAGTAGCAGTTTGTCACTCAGCTGGATCAGTTGCAAGCAAGCAGTGTTTCAATCAGTGGCAACGAAGATGGAGGAGAGTCTTTAAATGTACTCTACTATGCAATGCTTGTATATATATATATATATTAACTATTTAACATTTAATTAATCATTTGTAAACAAATTGTGTTATATAAAAAAATTAAGTTTACAATGGCGGAAAACTTTTCGTTTCAAACCCTAATTCTTCCTTTTCCTTTTCTTCTCTAGCGTGTCTTTTCCTTTCCAATATTTTCCTTTCTAATTTTATTTCTCGATGTTTATTCATGTCGCGAAGGTGGGTAATCCAACAGAGGAAGGGTGGGAGGAGGTCAAACGAAAGGGTAAGAAGGTGGATGTTGTAGGTTCTTTGGCATACCTGTTGCGAAGGCGAGATTTGTACCTGTTAAATCTGGTTCAAATTTTTGTAGGTCTAATCTCGAATTTCAGATTTAAAAGAATAAGGTTTCGTACTCTTATGCTGTTAGAGGTGGAGGCGCAGATCATAAGATGGATGATCTGGAGTTTGTCGTTACTCGTATTCACGAAGGGCGTATTAGAGGAGTTCTATCGAAGGATGCTATATTAGAAGCTGAGGAGGGATGTGGTAATTGTATTTTATTTTACGTTGTGACTAATAGACCCATTTCAAAGTGTTGGAAGCGTATACCAAAAGGATATGGAAAACTGATAGGGGATTTGAAGTTCAAACTGGGGATAATGGATTCTTTGCAGTGACGTTTGAAACTAGTATAGATTGTAAGAAGGTTTTGGAGGGAGGCCTTGGCTTTTCTGTCATCGTCTTATTATTATAAAGGAATTCACTTTAGGAATGAAAGCTGATAGGGATCTTCTGACTTTTATGTCTATTTGGATTTGGTTACCTGGGCTGTGTTTCAAGCTTTGGGGACCAGAGGCGATTATTGCATTAGTGAGTACGTTGGGGAGGCCAGTTAGATCGGATGAAGCAATGAAGAACAAACCTAGAATCTCTTTTGCTAGAGTGTTGGTGGACATTAATGATAAAATAGGTTTACTAAATGTTGTGGAAGCGGTTGATGAAAATAGTGAAGTGTTTTCTTAGGAGGTGGTGTATGAAAACCCACCTCCGAAGTGCGATAATTGCTTAAGCTTTGGACATTTTCCTAACCAGTATCCTATTAGTAAGGACTGGATCCCCAAGGAGAAAAGCCAAGAGGATGAGGTTAGAGTAGAGGAAGTGGTAATGACTAATGCTAATAATGGTAAGGTAATGTCAGATGCTAATGTAGGAGTGGTAGAGGAGCAGCCTTTGAACTTTAGTGATATTGACAAGGAATAGCAGAAGGTTTCAAACATTTAGTCCAAATAGGAGCAGCTTAGATCGAATGAGGGCAATATTAGACTAATAGACGAATCTATCCTCCACCTTTAGCAGGCGAGATAGGAGTTTGTAAATGAGGTGGCTGCATAACATAAGGTAGACATACAATCAGAGAAGGATGGTGAGGTTGCATTGGAAAATGGGGTAGCGGTTTCAGGCGGGGATAGGATAATCAAGCCTCCTCATGTGAAAACATCCAACTGCAAGGGAGCTAATGATCAGAAGATTCTACAGGACGTATCCAAAGATTCTGTTTCTATTTTAAATCGTTTGGTCTCTGTACTGGAAAATTCATTGCAGGCTCTGTTAGAGGGAGTTGTGAAACAAATATTTCTAACTTACCTAGTTCGGCTATTAATGATATTAATAGTAATGTTGTAATTATGCAGGGAGGGAATGCAGTTCTAGAAGCTTATCCATTGAATGCAGAAGATATAAGAGTTGTCCAGAATGAAGACACGAACACTATTAATAAAAGGAACAGAGATGGTGCACCTATTAGCCCAGTGAAGGAGAACAAACTTAATAATGTTAAAAAGGAACTGTCGGTGAAGCGTAACCCTGATTGGGAGGAGGAAGTCAAAGTAGATAAGAATGCCAATGTCCAAGGCAGATTTCTCAGGAGCTTCACTAAACAGCTCCACAAAACGTAAATAATGTCTATTGTGAGTTGGAACACTATGGGCATAACCCCAATATATTGCTTGAAGTTAAGCTTATTATTAGCAAATACGGTGTCAGTTGTTTTGGGATTTTGGAGAATAAGCTGAAATATTCCGAGATAGAAGGGCTAAAGAGGAAATATGACAATAAACGGCAATTTATAAGTAATGTATCGTGTTACTTTAAATGCCACATATTAGTTATGGTGGATTCTGAAGTGTGGAGTTTTAATATCGTAAGCAAGAGTGATCAGCATATTTCTTTGGATCTTTTTAACGTGGATGGAGCGCATATCAATTGCACCTTTGTGTATGCTCATAATTCTGAAAGTCTGAGGAAAAAACTATGGTTTCATTTGGAAGAGGACACCTTACATATCTTTAGACCATGGATCATTCTAGGGGATGTCAACTGTAAAAGAGAGTAGAGATAAAAGAGGAGGTGCTTCTATTCAATTCTCCTAATTGATGGAAATGGAAGATTGAATTATTAGTATGGGAATGAGTGAGGTGAAAGCAAAGGGTTTTGAGTTTTCATGGTGCTCGGGTCCTGAAAAAAATATTTTGACCGAAATTGATAGAATTTTTATTAATGCTGAGTGAATGAGAAGTTTTTCCCAAACCGAGGCTTGTTACTTACCTTCGGTGTTAGCGACCATAACCTCATTCATGTCTCTATTTTTCAAATTTATTCACCTAAGGTTAGGCCTTTCAAATTCATGAACCACTGGAGTTTATGTGAGGAATATGCGCCTGTTGATGATGGAGTATCCCTATAGACGGCTACCCTATCTTTAGTTAATTCAAAAGCTGAAGTGTATTAAGAGACTTCTCAAACGTTGGAGTTCAAATGGAAAAAAAAGAAGTTGCTGCTCTTTGTGACAAATGTTATGCTCTTCAACGCGAACTAGAGATTAATCATGATTCAAATGTGGCTTTTGAATTGTCTTGGATGCATAACAAATTGGAGAATGCTGTTAGAAAAGAGATTACTGGTATGAGACGAAAAGCTAAAATGAATTGGATTTTGCATGGCGATGACAATATCACTTCCTTTTATTCCAGAATATCTGCCAAGAGGAATTTTAATAGCAACTACTGGAACTCTTTTAAGGGGGACAGTACCGTTTCAACAAATACAGAGGAGTTAAAGGTAAAGGCTATTAATTACTTTGTTAAATTTTTTAACACTTAGAGTTTATAGCCTTTCCAATATCACTTGTAAAATATAGTATCAGACTATGGTCGCAAATTCTAAAACGTTTTGATGTACTGGAGATTAGGGAAGCTATTTTCATTGTTTAGGACAATACTTCTCCAGCACCTGATGTATTTGGTTTGAATTTTTTTTAAATCATTGGGACCAAACTAAAGTGCCTGGTGGTTGAGGCTTTTAATGATATGCTTAGAGAAGGTAAAATGTTAAAAGAATGTAATCACACCTTTACGCATCTCATTCCCAAAGACAAATGTTCTGATGACATATAAATTTCCATCCTATATCTTGTTGTAACATGCTTTATAAAATGTTTGCTAAAGTTCTGGGGAATAGACTTAAATTGGTGCTAGATGAGTTGATATCCAAGAATCAGTGCGCATTTGTTCCGGGGAGAAAGATAGGCGATGGTATTCTTTTTGCTCATGAGATAACTAGAGGGTTTGGTCGACAAGATAATAAAGGTATGAATATTAAAATTGATCTTGGAAAGCATATGATTTAGTAAATGGGAAATTTGTTCTACATATGATGAGAATGATGAATGTTCCTGATATATGGATCAAGATTATTGGTGAAATGATCTCAACTCCTAGTTTCTCTATTATTAGTCAGGGTAGTCCTTTTGGATTTTTTGGGAGCTCTAATGGGCTGAGACAAGGAGACCCTCTCTTTCCTCTATTGTTCACCCTTATCATGGAGTATTTTACTCTTTTCATGGAGAAGGAACAAAAGGCGGGTCGCATTAAACCACTGCATTCTAGTTCCAATAGGGTGACTCATACTATCTACATAGATGATATTTTGATTTTTACGCAGGTTGACACTGAGAGTGCAAGGGTGTTAGTCGAACGTCTTTTGTAACATGTACAAGTGCACTAGTCTTAAGCTAAATAGTGGTAAATCAAGTGTTTTCTTTGATGGTGGTGTTCTTGACAAAAATGATATTAACATGATTCTTAATATTGAACAAAAGAATTTGCCGGTTAGATATTTGGGTATTCCTCTATCTAGTTCCAACTTGAAGGATATATACTATGCATGTCTTATAGACAAAATTAAACAAAAGATTCAAGGATGGGAAGCTAGATTACTCAGCATTGTAGGGATGATTGAACTGCTCAAGTCCACTATTTACCATATGATCCGATATGGTTACAGTGTTTTAAACTTCCAACCTCTATCCTTAATAAAATTAAACATATATGCTTGAATTTTCTATGGAAAGGGAAATTGACTAAGATACCTTGGGAAATGATATGCAGACCTAAATCTGATGGAGGAATGGGCTTGAAAACTTTCGAAGAGATTAACATAGCATTCGAAGTCAAACTGATTAGGAGAGTTGTCAATAGAGAAGGTATATGGGCTGATTGGATGCATGAGAAGTATATCAAACAATAATCGTTTTGGGAATTGATAAGTCGCTATGATTATTCAGGCACTTGGAAATTCTTGCTAAGCATAAGACCCCAGGCTATCCAATGCATGAGGAAGAGGATTGTTGATGGAAAATTAACCTCTCTTTGGTTTGACCCGTGGATGCAAGGAGGGAGATTAGTGAATCTCTTGGATCGTGAGACTATAGAATGAACTAGAAGCGAACCACTTTTGGTTAGCAAATTTTTTGAAAATGGTGGCTGGAATTGTAGCAAACTGAGCTTTCTGGATAATATGAGAAATAACATAATTGAAAGTACAGAATTAGTTTAGTGCAGAGGGGAAGATTTCTGGTAGAAGATTTGTGACAACGAAGGACAGTATTGTTTCAAAGATGTATGGAACTGCATTAGGAGGAGATTTGCTGAGTCCCAATGGGTTGACATTGTAGGGAATAAAATTAACACTCCTAAAATGGCTATCTATCTCTATATGGCTATCAACGACCTCCTAAATACTAAACTGAGGTTAAGACAAAGTGGTATCCCGGTGGACAATAAGGGTGTATCGTGCTTACAAGAAGAAGAAAGTGCTAATCATCTATTATTTTCTTGTACTTACTCTTATGAGGTTTGGAGATGGTGAAAATCTAAAATGGACTATTACGAGTCCCAATATCTATAGTTTACAGTCTGAGCTATCTATGGTAAATTTAATGACAAATCTTAATTGCAAAAGCAGTGACTTAGCCGTTATTGTTCTATCTAGTGCAGTGTTGGCGATTTTGGATGAATATAATAACAGAATATTCAACAACTCAGATCATAACCCAAAATCCTAATGTTCTATGATTAGAGTTAATGTCCGTATCCGAGCCACTAATCAATTTAAAAACAACTTGGACGAGGATATCTGCAAATTGTGGATCTACAAGATCAGTTACCTGCCTTTCTTTAATAGTGTTTTGTTTGATTTCTGGACACCTTTCCATTCTTTGCTTCAGAGTTTCGAATCCGTTTTTCTTCCTTATACCTATTTATTACATATTCTATTTTTTAACAAGCATAACTGTACAGGTAGTTTTCAAATCAAGATTCGGATGTTGCTGTATGCTTGAAGTTTCCTCTTCTGTTGGAGATTTTGGATCTTGCCTCCTCGTCGGTGGTATCGACTGGTAAAGATCGCCACTTTTACTTTGTTAAGCTATGGATCTTTACGATGGTTTTGTTCATATCTTTCATTTGTTTTTGTTGTGAGATCTACTGAGATGGAGCTGCCATTTATTAGCTCTCTTATTTTTGGAAAGGAAGAACTTATCTAAATGTAGTGTGTTCAGGTTCCCTTGTGAACTAGTTCCTTTATCTCATGTGTGGGCTGCGTGGGCTATGTATTATTGTGTTGTTTACTATATATAAACTCTGATGTACAATTTGCGTCGTTTTAATAAAGGCCTTTAGAACCCTTTGTTCAAAAAAATTATTATTTATAAACATTTTAATTAAATATTTTACTAATTTTTGAAAAATTTATTTACCTTAAAAAAATTAAGGTAAACATTCAATTATAACGTTTACAGTTATAAATATATGGGTTGAACATATATATACTTTAATTAATTATTTATTTGATTAATCATATTAATTAAATTTTTATAAAATTTTAAAAATTATTACATTAATTTCTCAAAAAAAATTGAATTTATTTTATAAAATTTACTTTTTTTGTTTTAAATTTAACAAGAAAATTTAAAATGTATTTCAAATTTTAAAATATGAAATTGAAATTTAGCCCAGGGTTTAAATAACTTTGGACCTTACGTCTAGGCCAACCTTTTAGACTTACCGCACCCTTTAGGCCGAGCCAGTAATTAGGGAGGGAAATACATTTTATTCAACCCTAAACCTATAAACTACTATTCTAGATGCCCATCAGATAGAAAAGTTTATTAGTTGTCCTAAATGCTGGCTAATTAGAATACATAGACCATAAGAGTTCCAATACAATTGTTTGGTCTGGCCGGTCTTGGAAGTGGGTTAAATTGATAAATTTCAAAAAAAAAATCTTATTTTGGATCTTAATGGGCCTATGAGATCTATTACCTAGCATTAGATCCAATTTAATTATTACATAAAATCATATTTTATTTAATATTATTTAATTAATCACATTAATTAATTTAACTAAATGCTTATTTGAATATATCACGTATACATTTAGTGATACAAAGATATAAAGAGATGTATAAGCATGTGTTAACTCCTTGTTTTCTAGCGACCTAAAACTCTGCGACCTAAAACACTCACGTCCTAAAAGTTTAGCGACCTAAGTACAGAGACGACCTAAGGGACTTCACGACCTAAGGGACTTCACGACCTAAGTGACTTCGCGACCTAATGGACTTCACGACCTAACTACTGAAAGGACCTACGAGCTAACGACTTAAGGAGTCCACGACTTATCGACCTAAGGAGGCTACCGACCTAACGACTTAAGGAGTCTACGACTTAACGACCTAAGGAAGTTAGCGACCTAACTACAGAGCCGACCTAAAAAGCATGCCGACCTAAAAAGCATGCCGACCTAAAAAGCATACCGACCTAAGAAGCTAACGACCTATGGGAAGTTACGACCTAACGACCTATGGGAAGTTACGACCTAACGACCTACCAAGTTAAAAAGCTACCGACCTAACTAACAAAAGTGGTCTTAACGACCTACGACTTATATTAGGTCGCGCGCGACCTATTAATTTGCTCAGAAGGAACAAAGCGCAATCAAGATAAGACAGACCCCATCTTTTAGGTCGCTGCCGACCCACGACCTACTTTAGGTCGTGAACGACCTAGGACTTGTGCAATCGAATTCCACCCAGAATCACTCCTATAAATACCCCCCTAACTTCAACAACGAGGGGACTTTTTTGATCATTCTCTAAAGCGCCGTTACTCTGCAGAATTCATAACTCATTCAACACTTGAAGAACTCCAAGCATTCAAGACACTACAACAAGCTTCGAAAGAAATCTACCACATTCAACATGAATTCGAGGAGATCTTTCACATCGAAGTTTGAGCTACTAGTTTGAAGTGTTTTTGTGATCAAAGTGAATTGTATTTCAAGCGCATTGTATCAATTTGTAATCAAACCAGCAATAAAAGAATATAAAGTGGATGTAGGCTTGATTACGAGCCGAACCACTATAAAATCGTTGTCTCTTTACCTTTTCTGCTATTTTCAGCTTATATTTTGTTCCCGTATCACGGGTGGTGCTTTCACAACATTGTTACACACCGGGTGTTAGCGTTCAATTTTCAGCGTTAGCATTTTTGGGACGACTGCTGACTTCCCACAAAACTGCAGCCGGGGCATCTTCCAATCTCTCTGGCATATAAATCCAAAGGCTATAAATCTAGTGCAAATGGAAATTCAGCTCAGAGATTCTGAAACAACAAGCACTTGCATCCATTTTTTACTTAATAGCATTGCTTAAATGTGTAAAATGATGTTGGATGTAAAACTTTTGTATTGTAAACCGCTGAGAAATCAATGCGATTCAATAATAAAGAACTATAAATCTTGTGTTCTCTAATACTATAAAATGCATGTATCATTTCGATATGCAAGTATCTTTAAAATATTGCTAAAATACCGATTTAATATTGCAGGCTATCAAAGCAAAGCTTATCTATTCAACACATCACAAGACTCAGCGATTCCTACAAATCATTCAACAATGTTAAACCACAAAAGAGGTGCTATTTACAAACCGTTGATGATTCCACCAAAGCAGGCACCTTCCTGACAAAAAGATTCCAGACCCTTGCTAACTAATCGCGATCGTTTGTGTAAACAAACATCCGGTAAAGTAGCTTACGTCTGCCCTGTGGATTCACTGAACGATAAAGTTCACTCCTTTGGCAGCAAGCAAACAACTTGCAAAAGAATGGAACATATACTTGAAGTGATAAAGAGGAATCGTTAAGAAACAGATGATGAAAGAACACAAGCAGTAAAGCCCTCTAACGAGGCATAAGCCCTCTTCGGAGGCACACATTTTCGAAGGCACATTTCACCAAGCTTGAAGTCCAAAAACGCTTCTCTTCGGAGACCAAAAGCGCTTCTCTTCGGAGACCAAAATCGCTTCTCTTCGGAGACCAAAAACGCTTCGCTTCGGAGACCAGAAACGCTTCTCTTCGGAGACCAGAAACGCTTCTCTTCGGAGACCAAAAACGCTTCTCTTTGGAGACCAAATGCTCCTCTTCGGAGGCACACTTCACCACACTTGAAGTACCAAACAAAAGACCTCTTCGGAGGCACACTTCACCATGCTTGAAGTACCAAACACAAGCCCTCTTCGGAGGCACAAAAACGAAGACTTCTTCGTAGGCAAGAGATTGCTTCGGAAGCACAAGCCCTCTTCGGAGGCGCACTTCAACTCTCAAAGGAAGATTAACTCATTCATCTTGAAAAGCTGTTCCTAAAAATTGAAGTGCTACAAAAAGCTCTCTTCAGAGGCCCGCTTTACCACGTAGGAGAATTCGCTTCACAAAAATATGAAGTGACCATCTCCGAAGGTTGAAGCGTAAAAACTTCTCCAAAAACGAGATACGCTCTATTAAAGCAGAATAATTTTTCCTCAAGAATGGAATAGTTATTCTCCAGAAAAGAGTACAAGTCTCGTCACAGCAAAAGATATTACAATGCACTTGTGGTATGGGGACAATATCATACAAGATAACTACGTCACTAAAAGTAGTATTCAAGCAACATACCACAAGTTCATTACAATATCACGCAAAAAAGATGTGGAATAAATGCATTCTTAAACACAGACCAAAAGTTTGTACAAGTAAAAAGAATCGTTTATTCTACACTAAAATGAGAAATAAATGCATTTTTGCATACACAAGAATTTGTACAAGTAAAAGAATTATTTTATTCAAACTATGAAAGTTCTTTACATGTGCAGATCTAAAAAAAAGGCGGGGACCGGTGCCCGCACAATCTCCGGTCAATACATGCAAAAGTAAAAAAGCAAAACAAGAAGCATAACTTCCGGCTTATCACTCCTTCTTCCTGCCACCCTTAGAGCTTTTTCCCGGCTTGATAACTAATTTTGGAAGCCGTTGTGGAAGGGTCGGAGGAGGAGGAGAAGGAGGAGTAGTTGGATCTTTTTCTGCTTTGTCTTCTCCAGCTGAAGCGCTTTTCTTCTTCTTCCTCAGTGCGCGCTTCCCTTTCCTCTTCGAAGAAGACTCGCTTCCCGGAGTGAACAATGTAAAAAGCTTTGTGTCGTCATCATATGACTGCTCCGAGGTCTTCTCACTGTCCTCCAGATCTTCCGCTTTCTGCTCTTGAGAAGCAGGTGGATCCTCTAAGCCCTGAAGGGCTGCTATTTGTTCTTCCTACGACCCTGGCTGGGAAGCAGGAGTGACTTGAAGGGATGGAGGAGGAACAGCCGGAAGGGGAGAAGAGTGCACAGCGCTCGGTGCTTCCGCTACAGAAGAAAAGAAGTTAAAATCAGTACTCTCCGAAAAAAGAGAAGATATTGGATCATCAGGACTTAAGTAATAAGCGAGAAATTCATCAAGTTCAATTGAATCGAATGACTAATCCACTTGAGCCAGATCTGAATCGAAGTTATCTGGAGAAGTTGGCTTAATTACAACAACTTCGAATTTTTCGGCTTCAGCATCATCCTGGGACTTCTCCTCGGCTTGAATAATGGGAGACTCGAAAATGACGGGCTTAGCCTCAGCTTTTGCAGGAGGTGGAGAATAAGAGCTGGAACCTATGATATTAATGTCGGCCGAAGTCGAAGAGTGGGCAGGGGCAGTTGGAGATATTTTCTTTTCCAGATGCTCCCCCGCCGCTGCTTCAGCTCTAACTTCGGCAAGTTGCTCCTTTCCTCTGGCAAGAGCGGCACGAGTTTCGTCATCAAAATAATGTGCCTCAAGCTCTGCCTCATCATAACCGGCACCTCCGAGCATATCAATCGCGGACTCCCATACTTCAGCTAAAGTGATTTCGTATTTCGGTCCCAGAAATGAGAGGCTTCCGTGCCCCAAGACACTGTGAACATAGAAGTCAAATAAAGTAGAGCTGATGGAGGCTTTGGTTGCTTCATGAGATTCTTCAGCTGCAACTTGACCAGCAACAGCTGCATCACGCTCTTTCTCAACTTTAGAAAGTCGAGACTTTAACACTTCGATCTCCATGCTCTGGGAGATAACTGTTTCTCGCAGTTGAGCGGTATCTTTTCGGTATTTTTCAGTAATATGCTGCTCAGCCTCAAATTTTATTTCAGCGTCCCTTTGCGCAGCATGTGCATCCCGCACTTGTTTCTGAAAAACTTCTTCTTTTTGAGTATGCGAGGCAGAAGACGTGGCGAGATCTTCCTTAAGTTTCTTGACTTCAGACTCAAGTCTCGCATTGTCATCTGCAATGCTCGCCATCTCCGCGTCGTGTTGCTTGCAAATTTTATCCCACTCAGTCTTATCGTTCTCCATAGTCAACATGGCTTCAAGATTCATATGATTAACCCTTTGAAGCTCGTCGACGAGTTTCTGCCATCCAGACATCCTCTCAATATCGAGTTTAACAGCATCGAGATTTCTCAACATGGCCTGCTTGTCGATTGGGACCAAATCTAAGTCAAAGCGCACCCCTTTTAAACACCAGTTCGGGAATCGGCTTTGAAGAGTAGGAGGGGCATCTTTAACTTGATATTGGGGCCTGCTGATAATCGCTTGGATGTCAGATTTCTTTAAAGCAGGAGAGCCGGATGGGATATCAGAAGAGATAGGAGCGTCAGTCTTATCAGAAATCGCAGACGCGTCCTTTTCGCTAAGCCTGGCCCGTTTACTGGGATCTTCAGAAATTTTGCTCTTTCCTCTATCGTCATGCGACTTTCTCTTATGGGAAGCGTCATCTCTTTGAGAGGAGTCGTGGTGTTCTTCCCTCCTCCTTTGTTGCTCCTCATAAGCTTGTCTCTCTCGAGCTTTTCTAACCGCTCGCTCCTCATTAGTTTCCCTACGAGCGGGGAGGTAGCGTCCATAGTCATAAGAGTCACGCCCTCCATAGCGTCGAAAGTTATCATAATGCGAACCGCTTTGCCCCATCGGAGAACCTGAATTTAAAGAAAAGTCAAGTCTTAGAAATATTTAAAGTAAAGAAGCTAAGTGCGTATAAGTGCCAAAAAATCCTAAGTGTGTGTGGCGTGCAAACTACGCGCGTCAGATTACAAACCACTCTTTGGCTTAGGAGTTATATCGGATTTTAGGGCAGGAGTCAACTCTTGGGACAACGAAAGCGGTCGTAAAGCAGATGTCGCTTCAATCACTGGAGAGGCAACTGTAGCATTGACAATATCATCTTTAAAAAGCTCGCGTGAAGTCACCATTAGGTCGCTTAGCTCACCAAAAATGTCTTCACCATCATGCCGAGCAGAACTTTCTTTTTTAGCATCTTCATCGGTTGGCTTCTCAGAGCGTTGGGGAGATTCCTCCTCTTCGATTACTGGAGAGAGTGTGAGCTTGCCGGATGATCCCGCAATGTCAACAGTGGTAGAACATTTCACCAGTGCAGCCTCTACAATAGGTCCTTCCGATACAATCTGTTCTGCAGAAACTGGGGCATTTAATGTCTCTACTTGAGAATCGGAGGCACCCAATGTTTCGGTCTCAGAACTAGAGATTTCATGAATCTGAGTAGATCGTGAGGAGTGTAGAAGTCCGAAGTGATGCAAGAACTCATCTTTCAACAAAAATTTGCTGCTTCTTTCTTCAGCAGTCATAGCGTTTAAGGTTTCAAAGATAGACTTGAGGCTGGGATTTCTAAGTGGAGGAGGAAGTACTGCAAAAAGTAGAAAATGAAGTTAAGCATTTGATAATTCGAGTTTCGAAAGGCTCATGAGATGAACAGAGAAAGGCAATCTTACTTCCGACTCTCCAGACGGCATAGAATCCTGGAGGACAGCGAACGAAAAAGAATTGACTTAAGAACCCGTATGCACTGTCGGGCAAGTCTAGAATCAGTTTGCGGTTTCTTGCACCTCTTACAAGTATAATTGAAGGGTGGTCTTTGTTCTTCGCAAAGGTGCACAAATAGCAAGTCTCATCAAAGCTTGGAAGACGGTTGAGCGTCCTCCTAAACAAAACACACAACCCCATCAAGACGGCATAACCGTTGGGGTGTAGTTGGAAGGGAGAAATAGCTAATCGAAGAAAAAGCTCTCGAAGAAAATCGTTGAAAGGCGGGATAGCTCCACTCGAGCACATCTGACGATTAACTGCAACAAAACCAAGAGGTGGCCTGTCAGTAGTGTCGTTTGCTCTAGGAAATATAGCATCTGCTTCGGCAATACCGAACTGGATGCACATTGTCTGAAAACCTTGTGGCTCAGGGTGGTCGGAGTTCTTTCTGGAGGGTCGATCAATGGGTTAGCAATCGGGAAAGCTTCTCCAGCTAGTTCTGTGCCTTCTTGTTGAGATGTCATTCTACACAATCAACTGGATATCCAAATATGAAGGTGCACGTTTCCTAAAAAGTGTGAAGTATTGTGCAAAACTAATACAATAACAAGCAAGTATAACTGAAATCAAGTTAGTTGACATTTGTCGATTATAAAGTTTCAAGGCTTGTCATTTTAAAATTCAAATACAGTGTTGTGTTGATGCAAACAAATCAGCTTTAGTTGATTATTTCAACTTTGCTTTAATACCTCATTCGAATTTGTTGTTTCACAGCATTTCATTCACAAAGTTCATTTAAGTTGATTATTCTTTATCGACTAATCTGTCATTCGATGTGCTCAGTCAATGGCAGTATATTTGTCCCGTTTTTCTGCAAATGTTGTGTTTAACAGGTTATTAACATTAGAGTTAAAATAATTTGCAAAGAAGTGAAACATAGTTCAAGTTCAATCAAAATTCAAAGGTCAATCAAGTTCTGCCCAAAATTTCACAAGTGTTAGGTCGTCCAGCGACCTAGCATAGGTCGGAGCCTCCTTAGGTCGCACTGTGCAAGTTAAAAGGTTCAAGGCAGATTTGTTCAAGTCCTAGCTTGGCCGCGACTTAAAGCCTATGTCGTAAGAAAGTTAGGTCGTGCAGTTCTTAGGTTGTGCGATTCTTAGGTCGCGCAGTTCTTAGTTCGTGCAAGTCTTAGGTCGTGTGAATCTTAGGTCGTTCAGCGACCTAGCATAGGTTGAAGCTTTCCTTAGGTCGCAAAGTTCCTTAGGTCGTGAGTTATCTTAAGTCGCTCGAGTTCATTAAGTCGCTAACTTCTTCCCCAAGCAAATTACTCACCAGACCCGATAACCCATTAACGCCAATACAACGAAACCCATCATCCTACTCGTAAAATTCATCGTCTTTTCATACCACCAAATCATTCGGAAATCGATTCAACATATCTCCGATCTATCTCACTACTGTGCGCTCGTGAATCACTACAACAACAATAACCAATGACGATCAAAAATCAATCACAACACGACTCAAAGTGAAGCACGACGTACGAAAGTGGTTTGGGATTCGAAGATTAGAACTCGTGGTTCAATGGTAATCGTGGATGGACAAAGATCGAAGAAACTTATGTAATCTGGTAGCGAGGACGAATCGTTGAATGATTAACTCGAATTCGCCTTTGAAATCACAAATTTCTGATAATGGCAAGGCGGGAAATTGAAGCAATTAAGTGGGGAAGAAGCAGCGACCTAACGAATTTATATGGGGTTGAGAGAGGAAGGCGAATATGCACACGAGTTAGCACGATTTTTAGGTCGCTCACGACCTGGCAAAGTTAGATCGAAGCACACGACCAACGACCTAGGCATGTACTTCGAGGGGCAAATGTTAACTCCTTGTTTTCTAGCGACCTAAAACTCTGCGACCTAAAACACTCACGACCTAAAAGCTTAGCGACCTAAGTACAGAGACGACCTAACGACCTAAGGGACTTCACGACCTAAGGGACTTCACGACCTAAGTGACTTAACGACCTAAGTGACTTCGCGACCTAATGGACTTCACGACCTAACTACTGAAAGGACCTACGAGCTAACGACTTAAGGAGTCCACGACTTACCGACCTAAGGAGGCTACCGACCTAACGAGCTAACGACTTAAGGAGTCCACGACTTAACGACCTAAGGAAGTTAGCGACCTAACTACAGAGCAGACCTAAAAAGCATGCCGACCTAAAAAGCATACCGACCTAAGAAGCTAACGACCTATGGGAAGTTACGACCTAACGACCTATGGGAAGTTACGACCTAACGACCTACCAAGTTAAAAAGCTACCGACCTAACTAACAGAAGTGGTCTTAACGACCTACGACTTATATTAGGTCGCGCACGACCTATTAATTTGCTCAGAAGGAACAAAGCGCAATCAAGATAAGACAAACCCCATCTTCTAGGTCGCTGCCGACCCACGACCTACTTTAGGTCGTGAACGACCTAGGACTTGTGCAATCGAATTCCACCCAGAATCACTCCTATAAATACCCCCCTAACTCCAACAATGAGGGGACTTTTTCGATCATTCTCTAAAGCGCCGTTACTCTGCAGAATCCATAACTCATTCAACACTTGAAGAACTCCAAGCATTCAAGACACTACAACAAGCTTCGAAAGAAATCTACCACATTCAACATGAATTCGAGGAGATCTTTCACATCAAAGTTTGAGCTACTAGTCTGAAGTGTTTTTGTGATCAAAGTGAATTGTATTTCAAGCGCATTGTATCAATTTGTAATCAAATCAGCAATAAAAGAATATAAAGTGGATGTAGGCTTGATTACAAGCTGAACCACTATAAAATCGTTGTCTCTTTACCTTTTCTGCTATTTTCAGCTTATATTTTGTTCCCGTATCATGGGTGGTGCTTTCACAACATTGTTACACACACCGGGTGTTAGCATTCAATTTTCAGTGTTAACAGCATGTATATAACTGTATGTGTGTGTGTGTATAGATATTTGGATTTATATCTATTGGATATGCATACATATTATACTTACATATGGATGTTATAAATTCAAATGCATATCAGGAATATAAAAGCATAAGTATATACATATGTTTAACTGTACTATGATATGTGTATATGGTTTGTATAGACATATTAATGGTACCATATATATATATATATGTCTGTATGTATGTATGTATGTACACACACATATATATAGTTTATGCATTTTTGTGTATATATATCATGTATAGCCAATTATTTATGTATAAAAATATTTTAAAATTAAAACCATATATATCAAATTAGATAACTTAAGTATAATCGAATATTTGGTGGTTAAACGGAGATAGAAAGTAAATTATTAAATTAAACATTTTAGTTATAATTAAAGATTTGGTGATAGAATAAAAGGAGAAGAAAAATCATCTTTTTCACATAAAGTATTCTTAATTAAAAAAGATCTAAACTTTAGGTCAAAAAGCGAATCTAATTTTAAATATCCATAAAAATTGTTTAGTTTTGAACTTTGGATTTAAGACATTGTATAAAGTTTCGGACATCAAATCACCATTCAAACAATATTACAGTAGAAAACATTCAAACATTTAAAACACAATGTCAATATTCATATTCAACTTTAACTCTTATAAATTATATAAATCAAATAGTAAAGGAATTTCAAATCTAACAGAAAATTATACAAACATTAGATGTTTCAGATCTAAACAAAATATTGGTTGCAATTTATCTCAGCATAACATATTATAATAAGCATATGTAAAACTCTATGTGTACTAAAAATACATTTATATACATATACATACATAAAAACATATATATATATATATATATATATATATAATTTAGGAAAAAACAAAATTTTCCTTGTAAATCAAATCTAATTAAACTTGACTCTAATTTATAAATCATAACCAAAACAAAAACATTGATATAAGCCTATAAACACAATTCATTTATAATTTACAAAATTTGCAGTTTAGAAAGCGTCTAAATGTTATGAACAATCTCAATAAATTAAAATTCTCCTAAGTATACATTTCTGCAATACACATATATAGACGGGATGGACGATATATTGAAATTTGGATAATAGAATTTACCGTTGTCATATCAAACCATTTAAGCTACCTTAATTTGGGAATTGACTCCTAGATTTCTTGCATCTTCACCTGATCTTCTAGAATCGAATGAGCCATCTTACTTTATTTTTATTTTTATTTTATTTAATTTTGGGTAAAACAAAAAAAATCGACCATGATAAAGGGAGTGGCGGCGGTAATTGATGAGGTGAGATAGAAAAACAGAAAATTAAAGGAAGAAATGAATGCAAGGATTTGTTTTAAGGAGAGAATAAAATCCTTTCACATTCTCTCTTTAAAACTTCTTCTTTTAATTTCCAATCAATTTTTAATTAAGTTAGTCCCTGCTCTCTTCTATGTATGGCCTGCCATGTCATAAACTTGCATGGATTTTTTTTTTCAAAAACCCATTAAGTAATTATCAGTATTTAAAACCTTTTAAAATAAATACCGATATCATATATCGATGCGTGCATGTATAACTTTTATACACACATCCAAACAATTGCCAACAACATCCAAAACATAAAATAAATTAATGTTTAATATTAATTAAATATTATTTTATTTATCATATTTAATAACTAATAAAATCATGTGGTTTTTTGGAGTATTCACAAATGCAGTTATGTAACTTAGAGATGTGGATTCAGTCACTGATTGATATTGAACAATTCAAATATTAATGTTCATACATCACCTTAGCTAGTGGTGTCATAGTTTTGCCAAATCCATCGCTTACAGATCTTTTCCGTAGAATCATATTTTATATTATCTTAAGTAGTGCCAATAATGACAATAATTTTCACATGTTTTCTTCCCCCACACCATACTACCATTCGCATTAAAACTTTGGCACGTTACCGTTGGACATGCGTCGGATGCCGAATAGGATAACCAACTATTTTAGAACCACTAGGGAACAAAGGGAAATGGTGCGTTAGGGGGAATACGTCCGACGCATCTAGCCTTGCCTTTCTACCCCCAAATACCTTGTTCCCATACTTTGCCTAAATACCCTTTTTGCATCACCAAACACATCCCTCTTTCAACCAACTTCCCAGTTGAAATGCTCCATTCATTTTGTAAAGAACGGACCATATATTTCATTAGGATGTATGGGGTCGGGTATTGGTCAAATCTCCAACATTATCCACATTCAACTTGATTAGTCTATAAAACTCGATTGGTCCATAAAAAAGTTGCTTGGTGCAATAATAACATTTTTTATTAACTATTCTACTCTAGCTAGAGATTCTGAATTTAAGCTGACTAAAGTTGACTGTGGTATTAACTTCATAAACCAAGGAGATGAGTTCTCTATTATACAGTGCTTCACTTCCAATGCTTCAACTGAGACCCAACTATAGTCACTCAATAGATTGTCGTGTCATAGCTTAACTATAATCAAAGTGGAGTATTCACATTGAAGTTCCATGTTATTCTAAAGTCGAGGGAACCATTTAACATCATCACCTTGAGATTTCCTGTTCAACATATCTATTATTAACTAATAGAAAAATCTCGGACGAGTCATTCTATAGTTATCTAATAACCACGAGTACATAATTCCTTGGTGCCCCCAGCAGCCATTAATCACTCACGATTATAACTATTTGCAACTACAACCACATAACATTTTATTTAATGATTTTCTTATATATACTTTAAATTAGTTAGTTAATTATAGCACAATATAACAAAGTATATAGAAGAACAAAAACACCTTTATTATGAACAAGATTTATTACAAAGTTAAATATACGTAACAAATTACATAATTGTCCACAGGATAAACCACTAACTCTTTCAAAATGGACCCAAACAGAAATAGAGAGAACATATTCTCGAGTAGGATCAACAGAAGGATACCATTTTTTATTAATAAATGGCTTATTATCAATGATGATTGGCTCAGCCTCGAGGACTGATGATCCTCAGGGCACGAAAATTCAAGAAAGAACCAAGGGCTGTCATGCCTCATAGTGATTTTCCCTTTGAGTTCCCATCTTTATTTCAAAATAGATTTTACCATACCATATGGAGGATCATTATCTAAAAAGAAGTCGATATGGTAGTACTTTTAGAATAATGAACCAACCATATTAACTTCCAGTGGTGAATCAATACTCTGTTAATATAATTAATTTTAAATTTTCTTGGCGAGTAGGCACCTGCATTGCGCAACCTATTTGACAATAACGAAAACCAAGGCTTCGTAGTTACAATGCAGGAGGTGGGACAACATAGACAATGATCATAATAGAAGGAAAATAACTCTAGAAACTGGTGGAGACTTATTTGATTCAACGAGTAAAGGGCATGTTCCACTCAAATTAACGGATGAAGAAACATTTGTACTCACAACAAGCGAGGAAACAAGTAATACAAAACCAGGGATATTAGCATCAGGACTTCCAGCAACAAAAGGTTAGGGAAAATTTCGATGGCATTCAGAAAAGGTAGGGTTGGCAGAGGTTGCGCAAGAGCAGTGCAAAAGGCGGTTTCAGACCTATTGATAGAAAGTGAACCTAAGATTGGGAGCATGGATGGTATTTGTGTCGCCCCATCAGGGAATAACAATTATATCGAGCTATGAATCTCTGCTATCAATAATGAGAATTAATTCATTAGTTTCAACTATGTCTTTTTGAAATCTCCAAAATGCCCTTTACATCCCTACAATGTCCAAAATATATGTACCATTCCCTAAATACAGTGTGTGTGTCAACTTGTTTCTCTGCCTATTAGCTTAACCACTTAGCTTCTTCACAACAATATAGTTTTATACAAACCAGAAAATAGAACAGCCTACTTCTTTGTATCTCAACTTATATAAACTAACAATTTAAATATTTTGGGTGATGTGGGACTAAATAAAACAAGTAGTTTTCATATATAATAACTTTAATTTGTTAAATGCTTTAGAAAGACACAATGTTGAAAGAGACATTATTGAATTTTAGAAATTGACATTGTTGAAACTTTATAAAGAGACGATGATGATGATTGTTGGTGCTTAGATGGTGCGATCATTAACCCACATATAAGCGGATTAGTTATAATCCTCCAATAAAAGACAACAATGTTGTAGTAGGAGAAATTATAACTAAGTATGTGACATAAACAGATGGCGCTAGAGCAAATTGAACCGATCATACCGATGGCCCGAAATGAGCAACATTACACTAACTATGAGGCAGAACTGAATTTTTAAGAACCAGGAAATGAAATAGCTTGAGTTTGATTGATGTTGAAGGGTATGGGAATGCGACTTTCAATAATGTGCATAACACCTAACTCGAGTCTAAACTATTTGTGAAAGTTATGTGCATCACTATTGATTAGGTTAAAATATAATTATTTTACATGAACGGATAGTAAGGCTAAACAATTACGGATGCACTGTAACGACCGACTTTTCGATCCTTGAATGTCAACGCTAAATATATCCATGGTATTCATGCGCCGAGCACCCAAGTGCTAGAAAGTTAGGGTAAAATAAAAAAAAGAATAGAACAAGAAAGGAAGAACGCAACATCAGAATCTCGCAACGGAATGGTAATATATAATATCAAAAGATCTGTATAAAGGGTTACTCTGAATACAAAAATCTCAGAGTTACTATGACCCCAGCAATACCATCAGTCTGAACTGTTATGACTATCAGTCCTTACAATGATGATATATACAATACAATAGTGCAACGGAAATACGAATACTACGGTAGGTAAACATCCAGCTCATCTCCATAAGGTCCAAAGCATACAAACCTAAATATGGAAATATACACGGGATGACACGAGCATTATAAGAAAATAACACCCAAAGTAGTCTAGTAAACCACCGTGAGAACCTCAAGAAATATGTGACAAGCGATAGTAACCATTAAGACCATATGGATTATCGTAATGTTTTTCCCCTCAAATGAAACCAACCGTCCGATGAGTGAATAACTCAGTATAATAGATAATGTCTAGGGTGTAGCATATAAATTAGAACACGGCTATTGTGCATATAACACAAAAATAATGGGTATACAATCAATACTGCTAAGGCGCGTTCATATATGGATTGTTTTTTGCAGAGATGCCTCCATAAAACTAAAGCGAATCTCCATGACAAGGATCAGAAAAAACCTTCTGTGCATCGTATATCTCTAGATGGGATATACATTAAGGTAAACATAACTAGATCACTATTAGTGTGTGATCCGGGTCATATCAACTCCCGCTAGCAATAATCAATAAGCATCTCTAGATATGGAGTTGATATACCCTTGAGGTTTGTTAAATCCCCTGGCCATGTCTCTACTTTATTTTCTGACATTTTCTTGATGTCGAGGCTACATTCAGTATCTTTCACAAGAGTCTTCATCACTTGATCGGAATACGAATCCCCAGATGAATTCCATCATCTTGAATAGATCACAAATCACTACATGGATTCAAGCATCTTGAAAAGATCTCGAATCTCCATATAGATTCTCGCATATGTCCTTGGGTGAATGCTAACGTTGTTCTCTCTCTTGGAATACTCCTCAAGATAGACAATCCCACACGATACCATCGTTTGAAATGTTAACATTGACCTCTCCTTTGGACTTAACCTTGGGATAGACAATCCAACTCAATAACATTTCACTTCCAACTGCTTCCAGAACATACATTGCATATATGGTTTTGCAATGATTACAGGTTTGAGTCATCTCCTATAAGTGTACACTCTTTCCGGTTACCGGACTCTCCAAAACCAATCGACGAATTTTCGGTTAACTCAATTCTGGTTCTCTCAGAAGTAAGCAAAAGCTAGAGATGTTCTGTACTAATACTCCTCCACGGGGGTTCTTATTGATATGAAATCATGAAGCCTTTCAATAACTTCTTAAGTCATATTTGGTTAAGTTCGATAGACGACTAATCGACTATCTAGTCAAAAACAATTGCTTATAAAAATCAATATTCGGATACATAACTCATTTCCGACATTCCAACATAACTATTCCTTACCTAAGAGTGAAGCCAGGTAAGTTAGAGCACTGGTTGAATCAAAGCCTTACCTAGACACTTCATTCTTGAATCTCACAAATAGATAAGTCTACCTCGTCGACTTTTAGTGTTAAGTATAGTTATTAATGATTTCAATAAACATTAAAGAAATCAACACGATTATCACGTTTTTGACATTTTCCCACATAGCTTTTCCTCGGCCAAGAGGGAAGCTGTTAGGTTAGAGCTCTATTTCTCATACCCTACTCGAACATCAATCTTTAACTATCACAAATAGATAAGTCTACTTCGTCGGCTTTTAGCATTAAGCATAGTTAATTACTTTTCAAACAAGCAATTAAACAATTGACCATTTGGCCATTAAGCAAGTACTAACCCCTTTCTAAACCTTTTGTTCATAATTTTAAAACCCTTTTTAAAATGATATATATGTATAGTAATTTATTTACCAAAACTCGATATATAAATACACAAGTCAAAAGATATTTTATTACATAAGATATAAAATAGTCAACAGTTTTTCAAAAAACCATATATACATAAAAATGATTTTAAAATACTTTATAATACTTATAATAGGTTTTAAAATATTTACTCAAAAAATTACTTGAAAACAACATGTTTATAAAATCCTTAAAAATTTGAAAAGAACATGTTTTTTATGTATTTTAACAAAATATCTCTTCTTTAAAAAAAATCACAACAAATTCTTAAAAATTCATAAAGATCTCAAACCACTTTTAAAATACTTTAATAATAGTTAGTAAACACTTATAAAAAGAATGAAACAAAATACTTAAATTTAAATATCTTTTCACAGTTCAAAAATCAAGTATAAACGGGAAGTTTTGCACAAGTGAAGTTTTGGCTACTTTTCGAGATGTTACTTAACTTTTTACTATCCAAGCTTTTAATAGCAATAAACATATATATATATATATAACATTATAAATATGGAGAGAAATCCCTAAGAATACGTGACAACCCGTATTTTACGTATCAGAGGATCGTAAAATGTATTTATGTTATTCATATAAGGTTATATGATTCTATAATTTTGGAATATGATTCTTAGGGACATTTTACACACTTGTAATTTTTCTCGAATTTCTTTGTGACCATTTTGACCCTGAAAATCTTATTTGAGCTATAACTTTTGATATGAGTCGAATTAGGGTCTCAAACCAGTTCCATTGCTTCTGGATGATGGTTTCCCTTTTCGTAAACGAGTCATAATAGAAAACGAACGTACGGTTAGGAAGTTATGCCTATTTTAAGTTTTAAAAGCTGCTAGCTAGAATTAGTATGTAATTAGTTAAGTCCATTAGTCTAATTTGAGAACCACTATTAAAAGAGGGCTAGAGAGTCAAATTTAAACTTTCTCTCTTATTCTGAATCAGGTCTAAACCCTAATAGCCCTAGATTCATTCTAATTTCATCCAAAATCACCCAAATTGCTCTCTAAATTAAACTAGTTTATGGATTAGAGATTAGATCTTCGATTAGAAGTGAGAGATCATCAAATTGGCTGATTAGAAGTGCTTTACATTGCTGTCCGAATCGGATCTACATTCATATTGGTTGGTAATTGGTGAGTGATTTATGCCTTCTCACTATCCAATGTATGTTTATATGGTAGAATTACATGTTTTAACATGATTTTTGGTCTAAAAATCCTTTTCTAACTTTATTTACGTGTTAACATATGTTTATGACTTAAATTGAGAAACTCTAATATGATTTGTAGTAATAGCCTTGTGATTCACCTTGTTCATATTCATATGTTCATTGATTTCTTAAATTTGGATTAGAAATTATATGATCGCAATAATTTCATGTATTCCTATTTGATTGGATGTGAATGTATGTTATTCAATTTTGGTTGTTGTGCTTTGATGTGGTTTGTTAGTGTTTTAAGTGTTTAGGAAGATAGGTTGGAGAATTGAGCAAATCGGAGGCAAATATGATCGGAATTGGACAAAACTTGGAAGAGGAGCTCTGGATCATGAAGGAAGCCAGTAGCTAAAATTTCAAGAGGCAATTCATTAAGTACACAAGTCGGTGTCCACTTGTTTATGTCAGTGCCGACATGTGTGTGTTGGTCCAATAGGTCAGAGATTTTTGGGAGGCCAAGAGCAAGACTAGTGAAGGTTGCCAAAGGTGATAGATAGGTGACTTGTTTAAGTGTTGGAGGCTATGTCAACTTGTTTCTAGAATGCGAAGTTGAGTGCTATAAGGAGGAGACTTATTTATATACCGAGATGTTTGGATGGATATATCGGGGATAAAGCATATAGGCATGGAGTAGTAGAAGCAAGGAACGGGTGGAAAAAACTTGACTAAAAATTGGCCAAGGGTAAAGGTCGATGCCGACTTGAATAGGTCAGTGCCGAGTTGTACTGGTTAGTCCAATGGATGTGAAACATCTGGGAGATATAGTAGAGGTCTTATGGATCATGCTAAAGGCGTTGGCTCGTTCGCATCAAGGTTGGATGGAAATATAACAGCATGATGAAAAGATAGAATATTTGGATGTTGGCTCGTTTTGGGAGTAGGTTACGAAGAAGATGGCTCGGTAATGGAGGGAGCCATAGGATCGAGGAATATGGAAGGGTTCCTCGTGAATAATGGAAACTAGACTGAGCAAAAATGGCTCAGGATTCGAATGAAGCAAAGGAGGGCTCAGATATGAATGTGCTAAGGAATCGTTGATGCTCAGAGTGTTTTCTTGTATACTCGAAGTAGGGATATTATAAGTGGGGACACCCATGGGTCAATTGAGGGACCTGTATACCCTAGACTAGTGGCTTTGGGTCTAGTGTCATGCTTTAGGCTATGAGACACATATCGAGCTTTGGGATGTGTGATACGAGAGTATATAGAAAAAGGAGATTTCTATTAGTCCCTGATAGTAAGGAAGCTATACGAGTTATCATATATTCATAGAACATGGGCGAGTGATAGTGGGTATTGTTGGATGGATGTTATGGTTGCTTTGGTTGTTTTCTTTAGTGGGTTATCACCCGAGGATATCATTAGGAGTAGGTACTAGAGATGGGAATATTTAGACATCCATTATTATATCATGTATAGTACCTTTATGATAGTGTAGACTAGCATATTATAGTATTACATGATAACTCTTTGGTTGCAGGGACATGTCAGGTATGGTTCGAGTACTCATGTTCCTTACCATATTCACATGCACGGTATTTTGAGATTTATTTACTGCTCAGACCAAACTATTGTCCGACGCAAGGTTTTATGCTTTGCTTCTTATTATCTTGGGTACTCTTAAATGAGTAGACTAGAGAGCAGGTCTAAGTGATGCAGTAGTTGTTCAAAGGACGAACTGGATGAGGCTATCTCGTATTATATACATATATGAATTTCTATGCTTTTCCGCTAAGCAACACTGTGGAGCCATGGCAGTGCTTGCTTATTTCTGCTTATTTGTTGAGATGATCTTGTTGTATACTATTTATGGACTTTTCTATGAGATTAGAAAATCATAAATTACAATAAATTCTGCAAGTGTACACATGTGTAATATGCAGGTTGAACATAGGGAGTTATTAAAATTCATTGTTTTTAAAAGAAAACCTTGGGCGTGTTCAATGAAATTGAGAGGTGATTTTTAAACAAAATCAATAAAACCTAATATTATATTTGGAAAAAATAGAACCTAATTGGATCTATACCAATGCAATTATTAGTCAAAACAATAAAAACAATTAAACAGAAGAATAGAGAATAGAAAATAAAATAGTAATTGTGTTCTAGCAAATCTTATTGACTAGACAACAGAATTAACTATATAGAAAAATGAAAAATAAACTAAGAGAAGAAGAACAGAACTTTATTAAAGTTTGCATAAAAGAAAATAACAATGATTGAGAATAAAAATAACAAAAACTTAGTAGTAGTTAAAATGTTGTCAAACCTAATTGGCAGCTAATGTTAACCAACTACTATTACAAGCGAATAAAATAAAAACAAGAAGAATGACTATTCTAAAAATGGGATACTTCAAAGATCTTCACTTGAGAGTATTTACAGGTGTGGAGAGCCCTTTTCTTCCTGTAGAAGTAATGAATCTAGCCCAAATATCATCCAAGTGAAGAGCAATGTATATAGTCATAAAATCAATCTAATGATGTAAAGAATGACATGTTTTGATTTTGATTGATTTGGTAGATCCATGAGATATTCTCTCCAATAGATACAACCATAATTGGCTCTAATCAAATCAATGAGTATATTTTCCTTCATAAAAATGATATATCCTCACCAAAAAGTTGGATATGATATTGTAACATCCCCTATCTAGAGGCCCAAAACTAAGCGCTACAGATGCTGCAGTCATCTATAGTATTAGCTTCTGGTGACTAAATACGGCTATGTTAATGGTATCTACAATATCAGAAGCACTTGAATATGAAACAAAACACAGATTTCAAATCAACTTTTACTTCATTACATTTCAAAACCAGATGTTTTACATTCTCAATACATAATCCTAATACGTTCCCAAGTACAGATAAAATATACTTATTACAAAATACGCCAAGAGTGGTATATGAAGATACCCCCTTGGGTGATCAGAGTCATATGGTCATAATAGACTTAATACAAACACAGTGGAGATACAACAAAGCATAAATAAGAACTACAACTCCTAAATAGTTATCTGTTTGCCTCCTGCATGCCTCCGGTAGCCTTATTCGTCATCCTACTAAAACCTGAAAAGACCCTAACCCCTCAGCCTACTCAAATTAATTTTGAGCACCCGAGAGTTTAAGGGGAAAACATAAACTTTGAGTCAGACATAAAGCCTGGTGTGAATATTACTATACATCCCGGTTTAATATGTTAAGTGAGACCACGCCGCTTAGCGGAACAGGTTTCCCCTCACTAACATCCTTTTAAAACTTTTTTAAAACCATATTCTGTGCTCCTGCATCCACAATGGTTAAAACATATATTTTTAAAACATTATGATGGTCACATACTTGAAAACAAATAGGATTTCCTCATCCCCTATTAGATTTTAATTGCCTCAAAGAGGGACTATCCATCCCACATAAATTTTACTTAAGTTGACGCGACTATCCATCCCACATCACATAGTATTCCTAGGATAACTATAACCTTCATTAAACATATAGAGACTATCCATCCCGCACATGATGTTGACTATTCATCAAACATCCCATAGTTTTCCCAGGATGACTATGAACCCTTCTTCAATCATATGAAGACTATCCATCTCCAACTTGATGTTGACTATCCATCAAACATTCCATGAATATACTTATCTCATGTTATCCACATGAGCAACCTATTTTCATTAGTGTCCCTAATTTAGGTTATATTCATTATAATTTACATTGGTATCCCCCAATGATTGTCAAAACATATAACTGTTGATCCCCAACTATTGTTGAACTTCATTAATCCCACCCCGGTATCCCCAAGGATAAACAACATTTATTTTATAAGGTTAAAAGAAAACAAGTTTCCAGTCCCTTCAAAAGTATCCCTTTCGAAGCCTTGCTTTTGACCCTTTCAAAAGCAATAAAACTTTAGACATCCTACTTTAAAATGTTTCAAAACATTGCCTTAGAAAATACTTTGGAAAACCTTCCATTTAAACCTTCTGAAACCATTCAAAGCAAACCTTTCGAAACCATTGAACTAAAACCTTTCGAAACCATTGAACTCAAACCTTTCGAAAGCTTTTTTACCTTTCAAAAGCATTGAGAAGTGGCTGGTTTTAGAAACAGGTAAACCTTTCGACTTTGTCGGAAGGTTCAAAACAAAACAATGATAAAACGGCAGTAACCTTTTGACTTTATCGAAAGGTTTAAAGCCTTTATTTTAAATAATTGGCCTGGTCGAAAGCAACCAAGTCGAAAGCTCCTTTTCGAAAGCAAGCAGGTGTAAGCTTTTGGTTTATAAAAAAAACATACCCCAACCTCTTTGGCAAACAACCTTTCGATTAAATAGCTTTCGACTAAGTACCCTTCGACCTTGTCCAATTCATTACATACCAAGTAACTTGATACCATATGCAGTGAACTTTGATCTTATCGGAAGGTCTGGCTCATAAGGTTTGATGCCTAAAATGGCTGAACATGCAAAAAACATGGTTTTCTTGTTTTTTAACTTAAAAAGATAACTTTTCAACTAACATGCCTTTGTTTGTCAAATTCTCATAGGTTAAAAATACTTTTCAGAAAAATGCTACCACTAATTTCAGAATTAAATAATGATTTTATTTTATAAAATGCCTCTTCTCCTTAATTAAATATATAAAACATTTAAGTCCCATACCTTAAATAATTTTATATATTCATCAAATCACTTAGGAAAAATCTAGAAAAATTCCAGAAAATCTATTTTAATATGATTTCCAACATATAAAAATTTCAAATCCAAATAATTATTTATTTAGCCGTAAATAATATATAACCCAATAAATCATTTAGAAAATTATGAAAATAGGAACCCATCTCAAGGACATCATTCCTGACCTATATGTAAATTTTTAGGGCATTTGGATGTCATTTAATAGGGTTTACATATCTAGCATATCATAAGAACTAATATGAACATGCATAATTCACCAACAAGCATATATATATATATATATATATATATATCTTTAATCATTAAAACATAACATATAATTGCAAAATCATTTTGGAACTAATCTTAAAACCGAAAACCATAAGAAAATGGGATGAAGTAATTATTCACCTTAGCTTTGAGATTAAAAGATGTGAGATTTGATGTTGAATTAGTTGATTATCTTCCTTCTCTTGAATCCTAGCTTTTATCCTCTCTTAAGAACAATAATGGTGGCTAGCCTTAGATGTTTTTAGTTTCAGTGAAATGAAAGCGAACGTGAGTTTCCTTTCCTAAGGGTTTAGGGTATAATCCTCTCATATTTCCCGTATTGCCCTTACTCATTTCCTAACACATTAGTTTATGTTATCTCATTTTAATTTACACATTAACATGGCACGGCTACCCTTGGCTTAATCAAACCTCAACCTATTAATCTTCACATTATTTTATTTAGTTTAACTAATTAAATGCCCTAAATTTTGTTAGAAAAATATAGGGTGTTACAGATATCTAATCCAATCCATGTGTATAAATCTTTGGGAGAATCTTCACTTTTTTTAGATGATGAACTTCTAACAAAAATAATGTGTTATCCAGGCCTCAAACTCTTGACCTCCTGGTGTATAATTTGAATCATAACCACTGGACCACTGATGTTTTTTCAAAATAAATCTTCAATTTGGTAGCTTTTCTTTATGATTCTTCAATCTTTGGTCTCACCTTTAAAACTTGTAAAACACATAAAAAGTGCAATGCGTAGTATTGTTTTTAAGGTAAAACATACATAAAGAAAATGCATAAATTGAGGTCAAAAAATTCCCCCACACTTGAACTTTTATTCGTCATCGAATAAAGACCATTTATTTACCTAACCTAACCAATTTATTTGTCACACTTTCGTAGAAAGCACAGTGGCATTGAGAGTATGCAACAAGCCATTAAACCTTTAGGTGTCCCTAGTAGGACGAGTGGTGTCTCATGAGGGTTTTTAGCGGATACTACCCACGAAATCAAAATGCCATATGCGATGCTCTTAATTACCCATATGAATGCAAATTTTATACACAAATGGAAACTCAATTTAATTCAGAATAGTTGCAACGTAGTAATGTATATAAGTCTAAGTCAATCTTTAGAAATTTTTGGTTCCTCAACTAGTCACAAATTTCCAACATAATTCAAGTTTTCATACATTAAACTCTAGTTTGAACAGCTGTTTCGGTTGATAACATATTGCAACCATGAAATAAATTCTTTATTTGCTTGTCACAGTTGGCAAACTGGTATTTTTATTTCTTTTTTTATAACTAGTCAAATCAATAAAGTCAAGAAGGTGCTTGGGTTACAATTCCTTACTTTCTCTCTCTATTAAAAAAAAGATATTTTTAATATACCTAACTCAGAAAACTAAGGCCATGGTGTACTATCCATGCACTGCCTCGTGGGCTTACATAAGAATGGTATATAGCATGACGAGTGAACATACAAGGCCAAGGTATACCATCTATACACTGCCTCGCGGGCTTACATAAGAATGATATAAAGCATGACAAGTGAACATAAGTAGCTTAGGCATTTATTTTTATGTACAGAGTTTTTTGTTTAAGAGAAGAATAATAGAGAGTTACACAAAATCATTTTAGCATCACTTAGCTTTAAAGATTTAAAAATGTCAACGCATGTACTTTAAATCAACCACTTATTAAACAAAGACTATAATTTAGAATAGACTTCATAACCATCACATATGAATCTCCCTATATACTAGTTGCACTATTATTGCTTGTAATTCAACTTTTCATTATATCTTTCATTCGATATTGGTGAATCACAAAAAAAAATTCATCGAATGACTAAAACCGTTAATTTACTTTGTTGGACCAATCTAAAATAAGTCGTTTTTGAATATATTTTTTAGAAATATGAGATAACAAATGAATGATGCATAAATGAAATATGAATGATACCCCCCATACTTGAATGAGGCAGTGTCCCTACTGTCTAAATCATGCAAATGCTAAAAAAAGTAAAATAGAATTTACAACCTGACACGATCAAGGTTTCTCATGAAGCATAACTGGGTTTGTGGAGGTCCATGAATTTGTTGTCCTCATATTGCTCAAACTCTAGGAATGGCTTTAGTCGTTGCCCATTAACCTTTGAAATAGATCGATCCAATGGATTTTCGATTTCGATCGTGCCATATGGGTACATTGTCTTTACCACATATGGTCTAGTCCCTCGAGATCTTAGTTTGCCTAGAAATAAATGAAGCCTAGAATTATATAAGAGAACATTTTGGCCTACTTCAAATGTCTTTCAAAGTATGGATTTATCATGATACATTTTCGTTTTCTCTTTATAAATCTTTGCATTTTCGTAGGCTTCATTTCTTAGTTCTTCAACTCGGACGGCTATAGCTTTCGATGTGATTCTACTTTTTCCAAGTCAAAACTAAGGTATTTGATGGCCAAAAGTGCTCGATGTTCCAGTTCGACAGGGAGGTGACATGCTTTTCCAAAGATCAAGTGATATGGTGACATTCAATGGTTGTTTTTATAAGCTATGCAAAATCTCTAAAAGGCATCAATCAATTTAGATGACCAATCTTTTCTGTTGGAATCAGCAGTCTTTTCAAGAATCTATTTGATTTGCCTGTTGGAAATTTCAACTTGGCCGTTAGTTTGTGGATGATATGGAGTAGACAGTTTATGAGTGATCAAGTATTTCTAAAGAAGAGATTCAAAGACACGATTATAGAAATGAGTACCATTGTCACTTATAATAGCTCGAGGCGTACCAAAACAAGAAAATATGTTCTCTTTCATAAATTTGACAACAACTTCGTTGTCGTTCGTTCTGGTAGGAATGGCCTCAACCCATTTAGAGACGTAGCCTATGGCAAGTAAGATGTAAAGATTTCCAAAGGAATTAGGAAATGAGCCCATAAAATTGATGCCCCAAACATCAAAAATTTCAATGATAAGGATTGGGTTTAGAGGCATCATGTTTCACTTGGAGATTCGGCCCATTTGTTGGCATCGAGCACATTTAGCACAAAATTCATATGCATTATGAAAAAGAGTAGACGAATAAAATCCACACTGCAAAGTCTTTGCAGCTATTTTCTTTGCTCCAAAGTGTCCTCCACATGCTTGATCATGTGAAAAAGAGAGAATGTTGTGATATTCATGATCGAGGACACATCTACGAATGATTTGATCATTATAGTATTTAAAGAGATAAGGATCGTCCCTATAAAAGTTTTGAACATTGGAGATAAATTTTTGTTTCTCTTTTTTCGACCAATGGGAAGGTATTTCATTTGCAACAAAATAATTTACGATGTCAGCGTACCAAGGTGTACTAGAAATGGAATGTATCTGTTCATCAAGAAAGCGATTGTTGATCTGAGTGTCATTGGTATTCTTATGCACAATACGAGAGAGATGATCGGCTGTGACATTTTTAGAACCCTTTTTATCTCGTATTTCTAGGTCAAATCCTTGAAGAAGGAGTATCCAATGGATTAAGCGGGCCTTACATCTTATTTTGAAAGCAGATAGCGCAATGCGGCATGATGATGTAAACTATGACCTTAGAACCTATAAGATATGATCTAAACTTCTCGAGAGCGAAGACAAATGCTAAAAATTCCTTTTCAGTTTTGAGTAACTCAACCGAGCAACTTTTAGAGTTTTACTAGCATAATAGATGACATAAGGGAGTTTATCGACTCGTTGGCCTAAGATGGCTCCAATGGCAAAGTCAAAGGCATCACACATTAGTTCGAAAGGCAGAGTCCAATCCGAGGATTGGATTATAGGCGCTGAGGTCAAGATCAATTTCAAAATTTCAGAAGACATTTTGCATTCATTGAAAAAGTCAAATTTAACGTCTTTGGTAAGCAGATTTGAAAGTGGTTTTGAAATTTTTGAATTTTTTTTGATAAACCTCGTATAAAATCCAACATGGCTAAGAAATGAACGAATGTCCTTAACTAACCTAGGTGGAGGTAAGTTAGCAATTAAGTCGACTTTGGATTTATCAACCTCGAGACTATTTTTAAAAAAAACATGTGTTGGATTACAAGATTTTGATTCATGAAAAGGAACTCAAAACTTATCAAACATTCGAGAAAAATGAGTTTAAAGTTGGTATAGTTTTAGTATTCACTGTTAAAATCTTTCCTCAAGTTCTAATATGCATATTTTGGAAAACATATAGATCTAGTCGTAAATCCTTACATTTAGTCGATAAAAACCTATGTTATTTTTTTTTAAAACTACAAGCTTTAGTCGACTAAACCTATTAGTCAGTTGACTAAATTTTTAATTTAAAAGGTTTAGTCGACTAAATCAAATATTTAGTAGACTAAATACCGCATATTCAAACTGGTAATTTTCTGTTTCAACTTTGTCGACTAAATAACTATATTCAATTGACTAAACTTGTTCAAACTGTCATATTTTCAAATTTTATGAAGAGATGACTCTTCTTTTTGAAGAGGAATCTCTTCCAGGAAGAGTTGTGACCATTTCCAATTTAATAAAACTATTTGCAAACAGTTGTAACTCTTCAATCCCTATATATATGCATTTCATTTAAGATCGAACTACTTTAACTTTCTTCTCTTTGCTATCTTGAATATTCAGTTGTTGATTCTTCAATTTCTAAAGCTATCTCTACATCCTTTATCTCCACAAGCAAACAAAAAAACATATATATCTTACTTGAGCAAAGATTATAAGAAGGGTGTACTTCATTTGATAAATCTATGTTGTAATAAGATCACGCAAAGTCAAGAAAACATTTCATTTGTATCAAAGTCATGTTCGGTTGCTTAGGCGGGAAAATCCTATTCGGTTGCTCAGGTGGTCAAAGTCCTGTTCGGTTGCTCAGGTAGTGTAAACTTATTCCTTCGAGTTAAGTGAGGGTTGCTAGTTTAAATCCAGAAGGAGTCTGGGACTGGGCGTAGAACGGGAGTTCGAACTAGTATAAAATATCTGGTGTCATTTTATTTTACTACTATTTACTTACTTTATATTCCGCACAAGTAGTTTAGATAATATCCATATTACACGATCCTACAGTCACTTTCATTTGGTATCAGAGCAGGGTCTTCTTATAACCGTAACACAGTTATATGATATTTTAGTAATATGGAACACAACACTAGCACAAGTTTCTTTGAAGGTCAATCTACCGCATGACCACCACTATTTAATAGGTTGAACTATAACTATTGGTCTACTAGAATGAGAATTTATATGCAAGCCAATGGTTATGAAACCTGGAATATTACTCAAGCAGAATATCACATACCTACTACTGAATATTCATAATGATCTAACACAGAAAAACTAGATGCTACTACAAATACCAAAGTTATGAATATGTTATTTTGTGCATTAGACCAAAATGAGTTTAATAGAGTCAGCATGTGTAACATTGCTTATGAAATTTGGCGTACACTTAAAATTACACATGAAGGTACTAACAAAGTAAAGCAGAGTAAGATTTCTATGCTCAAGAATTAGTTCCAGAATTTCAAAATAAAGCAAGATGAAACAATAAATGAAATGCACTCTAGATTTCAAGACATATATCACTCACTCTTAGCATTAGGAGAAAAATATTCAGACTTTGATATTATTCCAAAAATCCCCAACTCTTTAATGGATGAGTGGAAACGAAAAGTCTTAGCAATTGAAGAAGCTAACAACATTTCAACCATTAAACCAGAAGAGTTGATAGGAAATCTAATGTTTTATGAAGTTAATCTCCAAGCAAAACGAGTACAGGCGCAAGATAAGAAGAATATAACATTCCAAGCAGAAAAGGATGAATCAGATTCAGATGAGGAAGATATGGCGTTTATTGCTAAGAATTTCAAAAAGTTTTTGAAATTCATAAACAAAAAGAACAGTTTCAACGGTAATAACAACAACAACAATCCATCATCTTCTGCTCTAGAATGTTATGAATGTCACAAGAAAGGGCATATCAAGAAAGACTGTCCTGATCGAAAGAGAGACAAATTTAAGAATAAGAAAGACATATTCAAAAAGAAATTCTTCTCTGTTACATGGGATGATTCAGAATCATCTTCATCATCAAACAGTGACACAGACATCGATTTTTAACAAGCCAACATCTGCTTTATGGCTATAAATGACGAGGTGAGTGATTTAACTTTTGATGATCTAGTGGATATAAATTCAGAATTACTTGATAAGCTAAGAAACATCAAAAGAAAATATAAAGAAACTCTTGAAAAATTGAATAGGACTGAAATTGAGATAGATATGCTAAGAAACGAGAGAGAAATTTTAGAAGTAGAACTTGAAACTTCTTAAGAATCTTGTTCTAATACAACTTCTCAACTGTCTATGTTAAGTCAAGAAATTGAAACTCAAAAAGAAAAGAATGATACTCTTTTAGTTGAAAATCATGATTTGAAAGCTAATATTAAAATATTGGAATTTGATATTTCTAGTCTTAAAACAAAATTAGATGATATTACTAAAAATGTCTCTATTTTAACAAAGGAAGAGAGAATCTTTCTAAAATTATAGAAAATTCTCAGACAGTTTCAAATAAAAGGGGACTAGGATATAAGCAAGGATCAAAAAGTATTCCTAAGAAAAAGAATTCTTTATATAATAATTTTAAAAAGAAAAACGATAATATTGCAAAATCAGTTTCAAAAGCTCCAAATCATTCTAAAACAATTAAGATTGGGTTCCTAAAACCAATAATTCTTTGATTAGAAACAAATACATAAAATATTTTATAGAAATTGTTCACAAAAATAAAGATTTTATTTTTAAAAGGAATTGTGAACCCTCTTGGGTTTGGCTTCCAAAGACCTAACTTTTCGGACCCTAACAAAAAGTGGGACCAATGTTAATTCTATATTTTTTGCAGGTACCACGTAAAAAGAGAGGAAAATAGATATTAGATAGTGGTTGCTCAAAACACATGACCGGAAACAATGATATGTTGACTAACATTAGTTACTAAGATGGAGGTTCTGTCACTTTTGGAGATAATTCCAAAGTATACATCATCGGCAAAGGCGATGTATGTAATAATGGTACATCCAATTTACCTCTTATTACAAATGTTTTACTTGTTAAAAAATTAAAACACAATTTACTTAACATTAGTCTGGTGTGTGACAAAGGATTCAATATTTTTTTTCTGAAAATAAGTGTAGCATTTTTTATCAAAATAAAAATCTTATTTTTGAAGATTTTAGAGATAAAAATATATATGTATTAAATATGAATATAAATCACAACACTAATATGTATCTAGTAGCCAAAGAAAATGATCCTTGGTTATGGCACAAAAGATTTTGTCATATAAATTTCAAAGCTATAAACAAATGATCTAAAATGAATTAGTAAAAGGTTTAACAAATGTTATCCTGCCTTTTGGCAAGGCCGTAACACCAAGGAATTGACTAGTAACCAGTGACGGCCCGTCCCAGAGATCAGTTATATACGGACTCACTACGGATATCGATGAATTTTTTCCGAGTCCGGATTGAGCCAAAATTGGTAGGACATAACGAGCTAAGCCATAGGAGCCAACGTTCAAAGTCTCAAGTCAATTCGAGTTCGTATGCTCAAGTTATGAAGGATACAAAATTGGACGAAAATCAGCTACCGTTCGACTCGCTCCTTCGACTCGCTCCCTTCGACTCGCTTCGATTCCCTCAGATACCAACTTCGACTCGTTCCTGTTCGACTCACTTCACTGCCATCTGAAGTACCTATTTCGACTCGCTTCGCTCAGCTGCCTTCTTCGACTCGCTCACTTCAAACCACTGGTCAACTCCATCAACTTTGACTCCATTGCTCAAACCTCCCAGACCGGCCCTCTTCGACTCGCTCCAGTTTGGAACCATCGAAAGTGCATGCTTCGACTTGCTCCTCTCAAACAGCTATTCGACTCCATCGAATTCAGCTCCGGTTGGCAAAGTTACTACTCGAAGTGATCGAACCATGCATTTCGACTCGATCAATCATTGTACACTTCGACTCGCTCAAATCAGTGTGCGCTTCGACTCGTTCAAAGCAGCGTCAAAGGCGGAGCGATCCAGGAAGCGCCATGTCATCGAGTCAAGTGGAAGCGAGTCGAAACGGAAGCGAGTCGAAACGGAAGCGAGTCGAAGGAAATAGCCTACCGAAAACTCCATTTCGTATCGATCATATCTCCCAATCTACAAGCCCAAATGCTATGAAATTTTCACAGAAGACTACGTGCATGCTAAAGAATGTCCACGCCAAATTTCGACTCCATTGGATGAAATCTCGACCGAGTCGAAATCTGCTCGTGTCGATCACGGATCGGACCGAAACTTCATGGGCTTGGGCGTACGGGCCTGGTCACGTGCCAGAGAGGGTCTCCCGAGATCTAAGCGAAATATCAGTCTCCTACACCTATAAATAGACCCCCAAAGCCAACAGGAAAGGGGTTCTTCTTCTCTTTGAGATCTCCAACACTCGGACTCCGCCAGATTCAGATCTAAACTCCATTGCTGCTTCTACCAACGAGATTCACTGCTGCAAATCACAATTGACTGCTGTAAATCATTGAATTCACTTGTAAACAAAAAAGAAAGACCAATAAAGCAAACTACTTCATAGTGGACGTAGGCTATACGCCGAACCACTCTAAATTCTTGTGTCTCCTTGCACTTTAATTATTCTCATTTCTGAAATTTGGAGTTTTTGTGAGATAATTCCTCTTTTTTCATTTAATTTCTTCACTTTATCTCTTCAAAGACTTCCGAAGAGTGTTGTGCCCAATTTTGGTACAAACACTTTGGTGCTTTCACTGAGAATAACTGATTATTCTCCTGCTCTTTGGATCTCCTATCTATATTGGATTGCATAAATCTAAGCAGAAGATCCAGATCTAGAACTTTGAAGCCCTTCCATTCTATTCAGATTTGCAATCAGATCTAGGAAAGGACTTCATCAATTCATTATGGTGAGCACACGTACCACCTCTACAGCAGCTAATTAAGGAGCACGGGACCGACAAAATCCCGTGCAATCGCCGCCATCCAACCAAAATGCTGCGAGACCTCCAGATCCATCAAGTCCAATCACTAGGCAAGAATTTCAGACATTGCTTCAAGAGTTGACCCAAAGTCGGCAGCAGCTAGCAGAACAACTACGCGCCAACACGGAGTTGACTAACCAGCTAAATCGCCAAAGGCGAAGAAGATCCAGAAGAGACCTAAATTCTCACTCTTCCATAGAAAGTTCAGCTTCCTCCGATGGCCAAACTAGATCCACACGTCCACGGTTAGGTGTGAGCTACACCAAGCCACGGGACTCCAACCTGCTTCGAACCTTGGGTAACCTAGAGCTGGACCATCCGTTAGTCTCCGCACAGAACCTTCAACTCAAGGAGGAGCTGCTCCTTATCATGTTACCGGCAACATTGCTACTACCACCACTGCCGGACGGGGAGGTGACGACAAACCAAGCTGAACCTCAACGTAGCCAACAAGAGCAGACTCCTGAGCCTTATGTCCCTGAGGATGTTGAACCAAGGAGGCGAGGCACGGACCGTCGACCACGTCCGGTCTAGACTCACGCTGTGGAACCTGACCACACCTTGGCACAACATGCTCCAAGTGTCCGAACACCAGATATACCAGCGATGATCCGCCAAATGATCTGTGAAAGTAAGGGTCTCTCTAATGACGACTGGGGAATGCTGAACCACCTCGGCACCGATGATGTTTTATATGCTGAACCACCTCGGCACTTCAGGATGCCAGCTTTGCCAGTTTATGAAGGAAGTTCTGATCCCAATCAACATGTCATGAAATACGAATGGCTGATAAATGCTGCTAGAGCTGATGACGCAGTAAAGTGCCATAGTTTCCCCATTTCCTTAGGGGGCATCGCTACCATATGGTTCACTCGCTTGCCACCGCGATCCATCTCTATCTTTGACCAGATGGCCACCAAGTTTGTTGAACAATTCCGTATGCACGTGGCGAGACCAAAAGACGTTAACACTCTGTCTAGTGTTATGCAAGCTCCCGTAGAAACACTTAGACATTACCTGGAGTGATTCCATGCTGCATGTGCAGAAATAAGCAATCCTAACGATAACTCAATCCTGATGGCTCTGACTAAGGGGATTGATGCTGATTCTGAGTTCGGAAATTGGTTAGCCGGAAAACCACCTGCGTCATTGGACCGTTTCTATTCCAAGGCAGCCCAATTCTTGAGAAGGGAGGATGCAAAATAGTCTAGGAAGCAGGATGACGCAGGGCCCAACGTCGAAGGAATCCAAAGTAACATCGCTATTAAACAGTCCGGAGATAGTTCTGGGAAAGTTCAATCGAACGTACAAAATAAACGAAATCCACAGAGGGACAATGGGAATCAAAACAAGAAACGCGATCAAGATCGCGGTCCACGGCGTAGAGCTTCCATGTATGATAACTACACTCCGTTAAACACGTCACTGGAAAATGTGTATTTACAAATCTGCAATACCATGCAATTCAAGAAACCTGCCCCGAAACCACCAACTGAAAGACAAATCCAAACAGGAAAATTCTGTAGATTCCATGAGAGTTATAGCCATAACACCAATAAGTGTCGTCACCTACAAGACCTCATTGAAAAACTAATATGTGAGCGGAAGCTGGATCAGTATGTACGGGCGCCGCAATCCGGTGGTGCGGGCTCATCAAATCAGAATCGTGCGCCGAATCAGGAAAGATAGGAAGAACCCGCTCGTGCGGACGGGAGGTTAATCATCAATACAATAAGTGGTGGTCCTCACCCAGCAGATCGAAGCTGGAAGGAAATGGAGTCGTATGCCAGTTCTATTAGGCATGCGGACTTCAAGTGTTACAGTAGTTTTGATGAGGGAGCTCCGGCCAAGCAACAGAAAACGATGACGGATGACATCGTGTTCAGGAGCAAAGACGCAGATAAGATCTAAGCTCCCACTATCGATCCACTGGTCATCTCAGCACAAGTAGGTCCCGCTTGGATGAAAAGGATCTTAGTTGACAGTGGAAGCTCTGTGAATATTCTGTTCAAACGAGCTTATGATTAAATGAAGATGGAAGCTGCAAACTTGAAGCCTTGTCAATCTCGAGTCCATGGTTTCAATGGAAGTGCCACAATCCCCACTGGGATGGTGGAACTGCCAGTAGAATTGGGAGTTGGAGAACGTCGGAGAGTACGGATGTTGCAGTTCATCGTTTTGGACATAGACTCCCCTTACAATGCTTTCTTGGGCGGACCGGCCCTCGTTGAATTCAGAATTTCCATTGCCCCATGGTGCTTGACCTTAAAATTTCCCACCGATCATGGAATAGGAATCGTTCAGGGAGACCAGGCCACTGCCAGAGCCTGTTATGTTGCTGAGCTGCAGGAGGCACAGCGAAAGGAGAAGGGAAAGGGCGTAGAGGAATCTCTCTGCATCCGTTTCGCCGATAATTGACAATTAACGCCCGGGCCCAGGCCCGGGCACCCCAGCTAATTCCTCAAGGATCTTGACCCAAGAGAAACTGAAGATGAAGGAGAATCTAAAGAAAGTCAAGCATCCCCGGCTGAACTGACAATTGATGTCCCGGTTGACAGTGACGATGATTCAAGAATGATAAAGATTGGGTCTCAGCTAAGCCAGAAAATTAGAGGAATTGGTCGAATTTCTACGGGCGAATCTTGATGTATTTTCCTGGACACACTCTGATATGTGCGGGATCTCTCCAGACATCACGAGCCACACTCTGAACATTGACTCGCGGCATGTCCCGGACAAACAAAAAAGGCGCGATATGGATCCAGAGAGATCTGTCGCCCTTAAGGAGGAAGTAATAAAGCTTGAAGCGAACGGATTCATTCGAGATGCGCTATATCCTGAATGGGTGTCGAATCTCGTGCTCATCCGAAAGCCGAATGGAAAGTGGAGAACGTGCGTCGATTATTCCGATCTGAATAAAGCATGTCCCAAAGACAGTTTTCCACTCCCCAGAATCGATCAGCTAGTAGATTCGACAGTTGGGCGTGAACTCTTATCCTTCATGGACGTGTACTCCGGCTACAATCAGATACCGATGCATTTACCCGATCAGGAGCATACCAGCTTCGTGACCAACCTAGGGCTTTACTGCTACAAAGTTATGCCATTCGGACTCAAGAACGCCGGAGCTACTTATCAACGATTGGTTAATTGGATGTTTGCCAATCAAATCGGAAAAACCATGGAAGTATATGTAGACGACATGCTTGTGAAGTCATGACTCTCTACTGACCATGTTAAAGACCTGTAAACTATGTTCAACATACTTCGGGAGTACAAGATGAAGCTCAACCCACTGAAGTGTCACTTTGGAGTTGCATCCGGAAAGTTCCTTGGGTTCATCGTTAACGCCCGGGGAATCGAAGCTAATCCCAAAATGATTTGGGCAATCAGAGATCTTGAAACTCCCAAAACTATAAAGCAAGTCCAGAGTCTCAATGGAAAGGTAGCAGCATTGAGCAGGTTCATTTCAAAGTCCATTGACAAATGCATTCCTTTCTTCGATCTGATTCGAAAAGGGAAACAAAACTTTGAATGGACCACAGAATGCGAGGGCGCTTTCCAAGCACTAGTCCAACATCTGTCCACACCGCCGATACTGTCAAAGCCTATTGATCATGAGAAGTTGTATGCATACTTGGCGATATCAGAAAACACAATCAGCACTGCCATGGTTCGAGAAGAAGATGGGATACAAAAGCCAGTGTACTACGTCAGCAAACGATTGACTGGGGCTGAAAGAAATTATCCGAAGCTGGAAAAGTTAGATTACTGCCTTGTTGTTGCATCAAGGAAACTCCGACCATACTTCCAGGCACATCCCATTATTGTTTACACCAACCAGCCATTAGGACAGGTCCTTTCGTGGCTTGAGACGTCTGGTAGGTTACTCAAGTGGAACATCGAACTGAGCCAGTTCGATATTACTTACACTCCAAGACGAGCAATCCAAGGACAAGTCCTCACTGATTTCATAGATGAATTCACCATTCCAGAGGACTTGCCCGAAACTAGTAAATCCCCTGAATCTGTCTGGAAGATGTATACCGATGGTGCATCGAATGACCGATGTTCAGGCGCTGGTGTTGTGCTCGAAACCCCCGAAGGTCGATCTATATGCTACGCTCTGAAGTTTGACTTTCATGCAACTAATAATGAAGCTGAATACGAAGCCCTTTTAGCTGGTTTGAAACTCGCCAGAGATCTGAAAATCATCGCTATGGAAATTTACTGTGATTCACAGTTGGTTGTGTGTCAAGTACATGGAGAGTATCAGGCAAGAGATCGATGGTTGGCTGCTTACTTAGCTCGAGTTCAGGAAGTACTGAACCAGTTCGATTACTACGCCATCTATTGTATCCCCCGGGAGCGCAACCAAAAGTCCGATTCATTGGCAAAGCTAGCCAGCACAGACGAAGCTCAACAAATGGGACTCGTTCCCGTAGAAACGCTACCTTCCCCAAGCATCGATCGGACAGAAATAAACCGGGTATGCGAAACCGCTCCCGAAAAGGACTCATGGATGACTCCGCTCAAAAATTACATCGAACACAGAATCCTGCCGTAACGCAGGAGTGAAAAGAGACAAGTTCTCCGAAAGGCCTCACGATTCGTCATTCAAGATGGGGTCATGTATATAAGAGGGTACTCTGTTCCTCTACTCCGGTGTATCGCTCATGATGAAATCAAACGAGTATTGCACGAAGTGCATGAGGGAGAATGCAGCGATCACACCGAGGGGCAAGCACTTGCCAAGAAAATACTTCGGTATGGATATTACTGGCCAAACGTGAATCTCGATGCGTTAGACTATGCAAAGAAATGTGATAGATGCCAGAAATATGCCCGAATTCCTAGAGCCCCTCCTACTGAGATAACGCAAATGGTCAGCCCATGGTCATTCGCAATGTGGGGCATCGACATCATCGGTGCTCTACCTCTGGCAAAAGGTGGTGCGAAGTACGCCATCGTCGCAGTTGATTACTTTACAAAGTGGGTTGAAGCCGAAGCTCTCGCTACCATTACAACGAAAAAAGTAATCAACTTTGTGGTTCTAACATCATCTGTCGATTCGGTCTCCCACATACCATAATTACTGATAACGGAACCCATTTCGACAGTGCTGAATTCAAAGATTTCTGCGAACGATTTCACATTCAAAAGAAATTCTCCGCAGTTGCACATCCTTAAGAAAACGGCCAGGTCGAAGCAGTTAATAAAGTTATAAAGTCCATCCTGAAGAAACGACTGGAAAAGGTCGGGGGCAAGTGGGTCGATGAACTTCCTATGGCTCTATGGGCTTACCGAACAACCCACAAGACCGCGACCGGCCACACTCCGTTCTCTCTTTCTTACGGTTCAGAGGCCGTTATTCCGGTCGAGCTGGAAGTACCTTCTCATCGTGTGACATACTACGATCCGAAGACGAATGCTATACTACTTACTGAATCTCTCGATCTACTGGATGAGAAGCATGAAGAGGCTGATTTGAGGGCAGCTGCGCATCGAAGTCGAGTCGCCCAATTGTACAATGCCAAGGTCCGTCCGCGAACCTTCGAACTAGGCGATCTCGTCTTAAAAAGAATCTATCTGGTTCCTTCACATATGAAGCCGACATGAGAAGGACCGTATGTTATTGAACGAAGTCTCGGAGATGGCACATTCAAATTATCGACCGTCGACGGTCTTACCGTGCCAAGAGCTTGAAATAGCAAGAGCCTTCGCCGTTATTACACCTAACAGGCTATCTCTATCCATTTAGTTTACTTTCATTTTCTGCAATTTGTTTCTGCATTTCGAAATTAGAACTTGTAATAAGGCAACTGACTTTGCCATACTTTCTTATTTCAGCAATAAAATGCAACCTCTTCGAGCCAGAGCTGTGATTTACTTGAAATACTTCATATGACCATCACTATGCACGGAGAGCTAAGTCTCATCATACGGTGGGATTTATTCAAATAGAGTGACTGCGGTGCAACCAATCACTCACTAAGTGAAACCTGAGCTCGGGGGCAAGCCATCACATCAAAGTCAAAAAAGGATTGATACACGACAATCCTTCATCAACTCTGTATTCCCAGAGTGTGAAGCGAAGTATAAACATCCAACTCTGAACTCCGAGAGTGCGAGTCGGAGTATAAACATTCAACTCCGTATTCCCAGAGCGCGAAGCGGAGTATAAACATTCAACTCCGGGTTCCTAGAGCGCGAACCGGAGTATAAACATTCAACTCCGTCTTCCCAGAGCACGAAGCGGAGTATAAACATTCAACTCCGAGTTCCCAGAGCGCGAACCGGAGTATAAACATTCAACTCCGAATTCCCAGAGTGCGAAGCGGAGTATAAACATCCAACTCCGAGTTCCCAGAGCGCGAACCGGAGTATAAACATTCAACTCCGTATTCCCAGAGCACGAAGCGGAGTATAAACATCCAACTCCGAGTTCCCAAAGCGCGAACCGGAGTATAAACATTCAACTCCGAACTCCCAGAGTGCGAAGCGGAGTATAAACATCCAACTCCGAGTTCCCAGAGCGCGAACCGGAGTATAAACATTCAACTCCGAATTCCCAAAGTGCGAAGCGGAGTATAAACATCCAACTCCGAGTTCCCAAAGCGCGAACCGGAGTATAAACATTCAACTCCGAGTTCCCAGAGCGCTAACCGGAGTATAAACATTCAACTCCGAATTCCCAAAGTGCAAAGCGGAGTATAAACATTCAACTCCGTAATCCCAGAGCGCGAAGTGGAGTATAAACATTCAACTTCGAGTTCCCAGAGCGCGAACCAGAGTATAAACATCAACTCCGTATTCCCAGAGTGCGAAGGGGAGTATAAACGTCCAACTCCGAACTCCCGGAGCGCGAATCGGAGTATAGACATCAAATCCGTATTCCCAGAATGAAAATGCCAATTCCAAGTCTCCCGATCGTGGACATATGATCGAAACTTAAGCTGGCGTAACCAGCCACTGATGAACGAATGGGAATCCCCGGAGTATGGATATGATCATCGACAATCCAATGAGCATGGATGAACTACCCAATCTCTGTTTGCCTCAGACATCCGTTCGGTGGCACTAGACTCAACGTGTAATATATAAGAAACGATCGTCGACTGATGATCTACAACTCACCATCAAGACTGGGGTGCAGAACTTAAGCATCAACCATTGATTGAAGCGATGCGACGTCGCAATTCAACTCGCTTCCCGGTCACAAGCCATGTCCACAGTTTCCGAACTTGGCAAACGAAAACAAACTTGGTTCGACACCTGAAACTTCACAAGTACACTCCAGATATTTAAACACTCAGACAAATACACAATGACAGAAAGGAAACCAAAAGAGAAAAGTTTCATTTCTATTGTTTATAAAAGAAGTTCGTGTACAAGTTTCCAAAAAATTCCTACTAGCAGGGGCCGAACCCGCATCTATACACGGCTAACAAAATGCAAATCAAAATACACCGGGAGAGCATGCCTAATCTTTCTTTTTCCTTAGCTTCGTCCTCGATGTGGACCCGCTGGAACCATCGCCAGTCTTCCTCTTCGAGCCTTTGCTTTTCAGCGGTTGGTCTTCAGGCGAGGGCATTATGTCAACGTCCTCCTCCGAACTCGTGTGAATAAGAATGCTTCCTACGGGCGGAGTCGGAGGAACGGGATCAATTATAGACGGTGGAATGGGCAGGCTGGTGAGAAAGACAGAACCACCAGGAGACATCATTCCGAGCGGGGCAGGTCCCGATGCTGCCATCCCACCTCCAAAGCTGCCGCCATAACCCGCTGCTGCCAATTCAGCGTCAATCTGAGAAAACATCTCCTCTTCGGTTACTGCTTGAGCCCCGCTGGGGGCATCAACAGTCGGCATTGAAGAGCTTGCAGCAGGATCGATTCCGCTCATAACAGATGACAAGTTAGCACGAGGATCGCCGTGGCGGCGGAAAAGTTCATCCATCAGCTGCACGTCGAACGCTATCGTACCTCCCTGTAGATCGTCAAGCGGGGCAGCTGTACTCACGGTGGTTGCCTCAGTCACGATAGCCTCCTGCATTTGATATGATTCTTGAGTAGCAGGAGGCATGGCCGGTCCGGCATCGATCACTGGACAAAGAATAAAAGAACTGTTAGGACTTAATTCGATCGAAGATTCCGATTTAAGAGAAGTGGAATGTTCAGAATACCTTCCTCAGTTCGACTTGTAGGCGGCAGGGCGGCATCGGTAACTTGCGCAGCAGCCGGAGGCATCTGCGGCTGATCCGGATTGTAAGCAGGAACAACCTGAGGATCGACCCAAGACGAGGATCCGGGCTGGGTTGACACAGGAACTTCGATACTTGATTCATGATGGTCAACTCCAGAACCCTCTCCCACCTCAAAATGCTGGGCGCCAAGCTTTTCCTTCTCACGCAGAATCATCGACTCGTGGAGAACCTTCTTTTCATCATCAGTCAAAATGCGGTTCTCGAGTTCGAATTCATCTACGGACTCGCCCTGATAAGCCTCTTTTTCTTCCTCAACCAGTCGGCTCCAAGCACTGTGGAGATGAGTCGAAAAGTCATCGAGCCAGGCTAGGCCCCTGTGCCTCAGCATATTAGCGTTGTAAACAATAAGGAGGTCTTTAATGTCGGCCTCTAGCCTGGACTCGGCCAGCTTCACCTTCTCCTCGACCTCAGTCTCCACTTTCTGGACTTTAGCCACGGCCGCATTCCGTTCGTCCCTGAGCAGGACAACTTGTTCGCACGCCTCCTGGGGTGCATTGTTTGCGTCATCTTTTTCCTTGGCCATAGCAGCAAATTTGGCCTTGAGTTCATTAAGCTCCTTGACCGTCGCGTCCCGCTCAGCAATGACTTTGGTGTTCCGGTGGCCCATCTCCTCCACCAGGGCAACGTGTGTCTGCCCCAACCTCTCCATCTCCGCCTTCGCTTCATCAGCCTTCTTAATGGCCTCAATCTCAGATTTCCGAGAAGACTCAGACTCGGCGGAAAGTACCCGAATAATGTGGTCCCTTTTTGCGAGCTCGGTCTCCATCTTCTCGATCTCTTTAGCCCGCTCGAAGGCCACTTTAGAAGCTTTTTCAGTAGCCTTTGCCCACTCTCGATACTGGATGTATATGTCATGAACGTATTCATGCATCGTGTTCTCCACTCCAGACGGAATTCTTTTTAAGTGTGGCGGGAAGACATAGCCATCAAAGCATATGTTCGGAAAGTCTTTTCTCATTTGATCCAGCTTAAGGGCCTCTTCTCCTATGGGGTCGGTTGGGACCTGCTCTGTAATCATGGAGGACGTGGTCTCAACTCTTTGAAGATGAGTTTCAGACCTAGAAGCATGAGAGGATGGCCTATGACGAGGAGGCTCTGGTGGATATGAAGTTTGAACAGGAGGAGGAGACGGAAGTCTAGGAGGAGGAGAGCGTGATCTAGATCGATGTCTATACTCTCTATCACTCCCGTGCCTGTCCTGGTTAGAGTAATCGCGATCGCGATCTCTGTCTGAATCCCTCTTGTGGGAATCATAGTAACCAGAAGATTTTCGAGCACAACGAAGATTACCGAGCATAGATCCCCTTTCGGACATAGTACCTGAAAATGAGAAGCAAAGAAAGAGTTTGTAACTTCCTAAGTCGGGTGAAGTACAGTTGTGAATCATGTAGTGTAGTGAAGTGTATGCATGTGCAATCCCCCGACCAACCAGAAATGTCGGCTGCACTCGTAGCAGGCGACCCACTCGGTTCAAAAGCACTATCAAGCTCTTCCATCTCGGCGTCGTATGGAGACGACACGAAATCCGGGATCGGGATATCATCAAGCCCTGTAAACAGACTCTCCACTTGCGGGGGAGGAGCCTCTGAAATTCTAATCCCCTGGAAAGGTAAAGACACGACCACGGATTTAAATCTCTTAGATTTAGGGCGTTTGTGAGCAGCGGCCTTGCCTTTTATTTTTCCTCTGGAATCCTGAACATCGGAAGGAGGCACGGCCGGGAGCTCAGTATCGGTAGGCGTTCTTTCTGGATCAACTTCTTCGTTGATCACAACTGTGGGCGCTTTGCGCTTCACGCGTTTCTTCGGGGCCACCCTATGTATCACATCCAGGTGTATGCTCTGTCTTCGTTCTATCACCCCGACAAACCTCAAATTCTTGTCGGTCAGGACTAAGTCTATGTGCCTCTCTTCCCCCGGAAACGCTTGAAGAATCCGAACAAGCTCTCTGAAGCACGCGCCATCGGGGTGAGAGATTGCGGCTATAAGAAAGGAAAAGTATGTCAGTTTTTGAAGTCGGTCACTAACATCTCAGTAATTCAAGAGGGGATGGCGACACTTACGTCTATCTAACCACCGCCTAGCAAATCCAAGGGGGCACCGAACATAGAACCATTCGGATTTGTAATAACTTAGCCTCCCCCAGGAGCCCAGCACAATGTGGCAGTTTCTGACTGCCTCCAGGAAGGTGAAAGAAGGGCTATCTCCACGGCTTTTGACATTGAATAAATATCTGATTTCGATTGGCTTCGGCGGTCGAAAGAGGATCTCCATAAACAAGATGAAGGTGCTGTTTAGCAAGGCATATCCATTCGGATGTAGCTGAGACGGAGCTATGCCAAGAAACGATAAGATCTCCCTGATATAGTCATTGAAGGGAGGAAGTGTCCCCGCCGTGCAAGCGTGACGGTTGAAAGCAGTAAATCCTTCCGGAGGATAATGTGGCCTGTCCTTCGGCCCAGGAAGTAACACGTCGTCAAGCGACAAACCGTGCCTTAAGCAAATTCGGCCTAACATGTCTTCGGAGATACCCGATGGCACCGAATCTGGTGGAGTACAAATAAACCGAGCCCCTTGAGCTCGTCCGGAGCTATCTCAATAACTTCAGCTTCTATAACCGGTATCTCAATAGTTGAAGGAACAGAACTTGGAAATTCCGGCTGTTGAGAACTTAAAGGATCCATAACCAGCTAGCTTATAAAAAATCATTGTTAAACTGACAAATAACACTCGTGCATCCCCCAGTGTAAAGTTTGTGAGCGTGTTGTGCAGTGCAGTATTGTATATTATTCGGGAAGATCAGCCGGATTAAGGAAAACGTGTAAACAACAAGACTTCGGAATTCAGTCGGAAGGACCGTCATCGCTGACCGTCACAACCATGCCATCCAGTTATTAGCTATCAGTCCAAGTTAAAATGTGTTATTATTTTGGTAAGTTCCAGTTTCATCGACAAACTTCAATAGGCAATCAGGTGTGCGGTGAAACAATTAAGTCCAGTTAAGCAAATCTGAAGCTCGTCGGAGTTAAGTGGTCAAAGGCACTAGAATTCTCGATATCGTCAAAATTAAATCAGTGGTCAATCGTCAAAAGTTCAAGTCCAAGACAATCGCTCCGGTTCAAGTTCGAAATGTTCACTAAGGCGCGAGTTCGAATCGATAGTTCAAAGTTATGCAGTTCGACTCGGTCCAAGACCACGTCCTTCGACTTGGTCCAAGACCACGTCCTTCGACTCGGTCCGAAGCCACGCGCTTCGACTCGCCTCGAAGCCTCGACTTCGACTCGCTCCAAAGGCTACGTGTTTCAACTTGATCCAAAGCAGCCACTTCGAGTCGATCCAAGACAGCTGCTTCGACTCGACCCAAGGCTACCCACTTCGACTCGATCGAAAGCCACCATTTCGAGTCGATCAGGCACAGCCCCTTCGTATCGATCCACATATTCAAAGCGTTCGACTCAATGCAAAGCTCCACCATCGATCGATACGAAGGCCTCCGCCTCATCATCTCGAAACCCCTACTCCAGATCGACACGAAGCTGAGGCCAAGGACTTTTCGATCGATCGCGACACTAATGGATTTGGTGTTAAGTATCGAGTCTCCTTATTTACATATAGATTCGCTTATTGGATTACCTAAGTTTGTTAATTGGTTCGAGTAATCGAAGATGCAAATCAGTTCTAAGGCGAGAGTATTTTTTATTCTTTGTTTTCTCTAAGTCCCAGAGCGATACGAAAGCAAGGTAGATAAAGATGAAAGGTAAAAAGTGAAAAAACGGCTAAGTATGGAGTATTTATATGGACTCGAAAGTAAGGGGAATAACCGATTCGAATTCCAGTGAGGTCGAACACGTGCTTCGACTCCCTCTTCAGTGCACTGATGCAGAGCTCCCTTTCGTATCGCTCCTTCGACTCTATCCCCGAGACCAGTTCGACTCCCTCATGCAGCAATAAAAGACATCACTTCGACTGCGTCTTTCCTTCGACTCGCTCCTCTGTCTCCTGTGCACTTCGACTCGCTCCTCCGCATCTTGCACGTTTCGACTCGCTCCCCTTCGACTCCGTTTCCTGTGCATTTCAACTCTGGCTCCTATGCTGTGTGAATTCAAGACCGAGTCGAACAAAGCAGTTCGAGCCTGGACCAAGTCGAACAAAGCATTTCGAATCAAAACCGAGTCGAACAACCGGTTCGAATCCATAGAACCATGACTTCTAGAAGCCAATTCCGTTAACTCGACGTACTTACTTCACATCCATAAATCCAATAAAAAATCATCTTCGATGTTTCAATCCTTCACATCGATTCAAGAGAGGATCATTACGAAGGAACATTCAAAAACAGCCGTCAAGTGTTGTTGCAACGAATTTCACATCGGTTCAGGAGAGGATCGATACGGAATTCAAAAACAATAAACTGACAACAACTCGAGAACGTACAAACGTCAGCGGGAGTCAGATTAACATATATGCCTGAATGACGGAATAATATTCAATATTCCAGATTTTTAGGAATCAGAAATTCATCAGGTAACGACTACAATAGCAAACGGGTAACCACTAGCATACAACAATCAGTTGCAACAATACAGGGCACAGCAGTCGACAGTCAACAGTTTACATTATGAAGAAGAATGGTCAAAGGTTACGACTTTCATCGAAAAGACAATAACAATTCAGAGTAAAGACTGCAGCACTTCAAAGCACATCATGTTTTCACAAGACGTACTTTGGGGGGCAAATTTTATCCTGCCTTTTGGCAAGGCCGTAACACCAAGGAATTGAATAGTAACCAGTGACGGCCTATCCCAGAGATCAGTTATATACGGGCTCGCTACGGATATCGATGAATTTTGTTCGAGTCCGGATCGAGCCAAAATTGGTAGGACATAACGAGCTAAGCCATGGGAGCCAATGTTCAAAGTCTCAAGTCGATCCGAGTTCGTATGCTCAAGTTATGAAGGATACAAAATTGGACGAAAATCAGCTACCGTTCGACTCGCTCCTTCGACTCGCTCCCTTCGACTCGTTTTGGTTCCCTCATATACCAACTTCGACTCGTTCCTGTTCGAATCACTTCACTGCCATCTGAAGTACCTATTTCGACTCGCTTCGCTCAGCTGCCTTCTTCGACTCGCTCACTTCAAACCACTGGTCAACTCCATCAACGTTGACTCCATTGCTCAAACCTCCTAGACCGGCCCTCTTCGACTCGCTCCAGTTTGGAACCATCGAAAGTGCATGCTTCGACTCGCTCCTTTCAAACAGCTATTCGACTCCATCGAATTCAGCTCCAGTTGGCAAAGTCACTACTCGAAGCAATCGAACCATGCACTTCGACTCGATCAATCATTGTACACTTCAACTCGCTCAAATCAATGTGCGCTTCGACTCGTTCAAAGCAGCGTCAAAGGCGGAGCGATCCAGGAAGCACCACGTCATCGAGTCAAGTGGAAGCGAGTCGAAACGGAAGCGAGTCGAAGGAAACAGCCTGCCAAAAACTCCATTTCGTATCGATCATATCTCCCAATCTACAAGCCCAAATGCTATGAAATTTTCACAGAAGACTATGTGCATGCTAAAGAATGTCCACGCCAAATTTCGACTCCATTGGATGAAATCTCGACCGAGTCGAAATCTGCTCGTGTCGATCACGGATCGGACCGAAACTTCACGGGCTTGGGCGTACGGGCCTGGTCACGTGCCAGAGAGGGTCTCCCGAGATCTGAGCGAAATATCAACCTCCTACACATATAAATAGACCCCTAAAGCCAACAGGAAAGGGGTTCTTCTTCCTCTTTGAGATCTCCAACGCCCGGACTCCGCCAGATCCAGATCTGAACTCCATTGCTGCTGCTACCAACGAGATTCACTACTGTAAATCATAATTGACTGCTGTAAATCATTGAATTCACTTGTAAACACAAAAGAAAGATCAATAAAGCAAACTACTTCACAGTGGACGTAGGCTATATGCCGAACCACTCTAAATTCTTGTGTCTCCTTGCACTTTAATTATTGTCATTTCTGAAATTTGGAGTTTCTGTTAGATAATTCCTCTTTTTTCATTTAATTTCTTCACTTTATCTCTTCAAAGACTTCCGAAGAGTGTTGTGCCCAATTTTGGTACAAACACCAAAAATGAATTTTAAAGTAAACAATATTTTTGATGTTTGTCAATTAGGTAAATTATCAAAATCATCTTTTAAATCAAAGAAAAATATTTCTACATTACAACCACTTGAACTATTGCATTTGGACCTTTTTGGCCCAACTCAAGTTCAATCCATAAACCATAGCAAATATGTGTTTATAATAGTAGATGACTTTTCAAGATATACTTGAACTATTTTTATGAATGATAAAAGTGATACTTTCGAAAATTTTAAAATTATTGCTAAAAGAATACAAAATCTCAAAATTTTAAAAATTAAAAACATTAGAAGTGATCATGGAGGTGAATTCAAAAATGAAGCTTTTGAACATTTTTGTAATAAAAAGGGAATTTACCATAATTTTTCTTTTCCAAGAACACCATAATACAAGAATGTGCAAGAACTTTATTAAATGGAAGCATTCTACCAAAACATTTTTGGGCAGAAGCTGTAGCAACCGCTTGTTATGTTCTGAATCATGTTTCCATTTGACCACTAACAAAACACACTCCGTATGAACTTTTTCATGAAAGAAAACCAAACATTTCATATCTTAAAGTTTTTGGTTCAAAATGTTTTATTTTAAACACAAAAGATCAGCTTGGAAAATTCGATCCAAAATCCGATGAAGGAATTTTCATAGGATATTCAGAACGAAGTCAGGCTTATCGAATTTTTAATAAAAGAACTAAAACAATCGAAGAAACACTTCACATTTCCTTAGATGAAAATTTTATCTTTAATAAAAGTCTTGAAGATGATGAGATAATGACTAACACAATCACAAATACGGTTACTCAAAATAATTTTGAAGAAGATGAAAACATTGTTCATAATGAAAATGAATTAAGAACTCCTCCTACGATTTTACGAGATCATCCAGTAGAAAATGTCATCGGTGAAATTAATACAAATGTTAGAACTAGAAATCAACTTAATCAAATGGGCCATGTAGCATTCCTTTCTATCATTTAACCTAAAAATGCTAAAGAAGCTTATACTGATGATTATTGGATTATAGCTATGCAAGATGAGCTAAACCAATTCGAACATAATGAAGTTTGGGACTTAGTTCCTAGACCAAGTGATCAAACAGTCATTGGTACTAAATGGGTTTTCAAAAATAAAGCTGATGAGCAAGGAAATATTATTAGGAATAAAGCTAGATTAGTTGCACAAGAATATAATCAAGAGGAAGGTATTGACTATGAAGAAACATTTGCTCAAGTCGCTCGACTAGAAGCAATACGCATCTTACTGGCCTTTGCATGTTTTCATAATTTTAAACTTTATCAAATGGATGTTAAAAGTGCTTTTTTAAATGGATATATAAAAGAAAATGTTTATGTTGAACAACCTCCTCTATTTTTACATGAAAAATTTCAAGACCATGTCTATAAACTCAAGAAAGCTTTATACGGTCTAAAACAAGCACCTCGTGCTTGGTATGAACGTCTTAAAAGCTATCTTATAGACTCAGGTTTTGAAATTGGAAAGGTTGATCAAACTCTTTTTATTAAACGTTCTAAAAAGGATATTTTAATTGTTCAAATTTATGTTGATGATATTATTTTTGGTTCCACAAATGATAAGTTATGTCAGGAATTTTCTAATATAATGACCAAAGAATTTGAAATGTCACAATGGGAGAATTATCATATTTTCTTTGATTATAAATTAAACAATTAGATAATGGAATTTTTATTAATCAAGAAAAATACTGTAAGAATCTAATTAAACGCTTTGGTATGGAAAATACTTCTGCCAAACCAACTCCAATAAAATATAATTGGATTGTTACTTTATCTAACAGCTAGTAGACCTGACATAATGATGAGTGTTTGTTTGTGTGCTCGATTTCAAGCAAATCCTAAAGAATCACATATGCGAGCAGTAAAACGCATATTATGTTATCTAAGCAAAACCAAAGATTTCGGACTTTTTTATCCGAAAGAATGTCTTTTCGAGTTAGTATCATACAGTGATGCTAACATTGGAGGATTTCAAACAGATATAAAAAGTACGAGTGGGACTTGTCACTTTATTGGACAATCCCTAGTATCTTGGTTTAGCAAGAAATAAAATTATGTCTCACTCTCGACTGATGAAGCAGAATGTATTTCAGCTGCTTTAGCATGTGCTCAAATCATTTACATGCAACAAACATTTCAGGATTTTGGAATTAATTTATCAAATTCAACTATTTTCTATGATAACACACGTGCTATAAACTTATCTAAAAACCCTTTCAATCATTCACGAACAAAACATATTGACATTCACCATCATTTTCTTGGTTATAACATTGAAAAGGGGATAATCAGATTATAATTTGTATCCTCTAAAAACCAACTGGCTGATATTTTTACAAAACCGTTAAATGAAAATAGTTTTATAAAACTACGAAGGGAATTAGGAATTTTATCTTTGAAAAATTTATAAATTGTTGAAATATATTTTAATTGAAATTTCTTTTTGGCTACTAGGACTTGATTGTTTTGTCTCATGGCTAAGAAGTTAATGCTTTTAAATTTTTGTTATTTATTCTAACAAGCTAGATTCTATCTTACTTTTATATTTTTTAACTATACATTTTATCCATGCAATTTGTAGAAAATTAATTGTTTCCATTAACCTTTCTCTGGTTATAACTTCCTCTATAATATATCTTTCTATTTATGACCATTATTTCAACTATAAAACCCATATCTTTTTCATTCTTTTATATCAACTTTCAAATTGTTTTATTCTTTCAACCACCTCATAATCATGTCTTCTCAAGAAAGCTCCCAGTATTCCTTTATCGATTTTAGCTCTCCATCATCAAATACTTCAAATCTGTTTACTCCGACTTTGGTGTATGAACCTGTTCCCATCGTATCGCCCTTGAATTACCATACCGGTTACATACCGGAAGCTAAGCGAGGACGAAAACTGCATTTTAGTTCACCTTCTGTTAATGACAAGATTGATGCTATCCACCATTATCAAAGAGAAACACTCAGCCTGCAATGAGAGATATACTACGAACAGAAGGTTCATGCTCGGAGACTCAGCTTTTTGGAAAAATGTGCATTAAAATTCTATGGTGCTTCACCATCGAACACGAATGTTCATGCTCCATCTTCTAAGAGGCCTCCACACTCTCGGAATTCTTGGGATCGCTCAACCATTCAACCCGCTCGAGAACATACTAAGATTGAGCCGGAAGAATGTGAGACTCCAAAGAAATATACTTCCTCCTCTTAGATTTATTTTGTTTTTTGTTTGTTTTTTCAATGTATATATAATATGTGTATGTACAATTATTTTTGCCAGTAAATTCTACATTTCTTTTTTTTTCCAGTCGACTATCTTAAAAAATCAGTCGATTTCATGTCTATCTGCAAAATATTTAAAGCTATTTAGTCGACTTACAAACCATTTTAGACGACTAAATCAATGCCAAAATGAACTATAAAGTTTCTATACCTAACCAATCGACTAAACAATTCAAGTCAGTCGACTAAATCAATCATCTGAAACATTTTTTTCTCAAACGTAACATTTAGTCGACTAACCTAGTTAAAACGGTCGACCAAATACCTTATTTTTAAAATAATTTTTTTCCAATTTAGTCGACTAAACCTAACCCTCAGTCGACTGAATTCCACTTGAATTGAACTATATTTTTTTCTGGAAATAACCAGTCGACTAAACCAAATTGTTTAGTCGACTAAACCTAAGTTCTGAGACAAATTTTTGCCTCAAGCCATCATTTAGTTGACTGACCACTCAATTTTAGTCGACTAAATCTGAACAACCGGGTTTTTAAAATAGAAGGACAACTTCCTTCTAATCTACCTATTCACTTTTTACATTCCAACTTTAACTACACCTCCATTATCACTCTCTCCTTCAAAGTTCCTCTTCAAATTAATCCAAAGCTCCTCCATTTCTCATAGCTCGTGCTTCCCCAAACCCTAAGCTACAATGCCACCCAAAAGATCTAAACCATCCTCCTCTTCAGCCGGTCCATCTGAATCTCAAATTCGAAGCTGGTTGTACAACGATAAGGTTGTTCAAAGGTTTCATAAGATGAAGAACTCAAGAATCTTTGAAGGTTCGTTTGTTAAGTATCCGAATTTTGCTTCTTATGGGTTTCAAGATTTAGCAAGACGAAGTTGTTTAGAATCTTTGCTAGATTTTAATGTTAATAACCTGAAAATAAATCACCTCTTGATCAAGCTATTCTACGCCAATCTCAACTTAGATCATCAAACAATCCATAATCCCAACGATTGCGTATGGATGCTTGTATGTGGTGTAAAAATGTTCTTACCCATCTCTCGAATTGGGTTAATTCTTCAATGTCCTTCGAAAGGTGAAAATTTGGATGAGATTGAAGTCGACATGGATCATCATGATAGAGTAAGTCATCTCTTTCTCGCCGATGATATAAAAGTGCTCAAGGCAATAGGGCTTCGCCCTAAAGCTAGACTTATGCATCGTACCCTAACACTCTCCATTAATCCTCGTACCGGAAGTTACGAGAAAATCTATAAGCTAGATTTCCAATCTCTATATGCTATATGGGGTCAACGCTCCGTGAATTGGGCAAAGGTCCTTCTCGATGAATTTCAAACATTTAACCAAGGTCACATGAAGACCATTCACTATGGAGCTTATATTATGAGAATTATTTGTCATTTTCAAATACCTCTTACGGACTCGGACTTTACCGCGGTTGGCTCCTTTAACACAAGGACCTTAAGCCTTATGGGTTTTCCCAAGAACTTCCAAAACCATACCATCATCACTTTTGAACATTGGAAAGAGATTGAAGCGTTGGGACAATCTCAACATTCTTCACATCATCGTGTTTCTATCGGAACTTGTTCTTCTACTCAACCTCCTCGATAAGTAACTGAGATTGAAGATATCGGGTCGGATACTCAATCACGCCAAGCATATACAATTATCTAAAGAAACCAAAAGATTCTAGATAGGCGACTATCTCGGGTTGAAAGTACCATCACCAAATTGGATTCAAAGCTCGATCGTATTAGAGGTATCTTAAACAACATATGGGACGTCATAAATTGTGGTCCATCCTCTTCAACATCAGTTCATGTTCCTACTGATCCGGGGAAACGACCGCAACCACATTTCACATGGTCGTCCTTCGGAGAAGAAGAAGAAGCAGGTGATGAAGAAGGAGAATCGGGAGGTGATGACGACGAAGAAGAAACCTCAAGTAGTAATAGGGAAGAATAAACTACTTTCTATCTTTTATTAACTAATAGGATCTTTTTTTTAAACAACATGTTTTATTTCTTAAGTTGACTGTGCTACTTTGTTTTCTGTACTACTATCTTGTGTTGTCAAATGCTACATTGTGTCGTTAAGTAATACATTGTGTTTTTAACTATTGTTGTTTATTCTGTGCTGTTGTTGTTTACATTATTGGTTTAAAATTGTTTATGTATTGAATGGTTTGTCACTGTTGATAGTATAAGTTATCATATGTGTATGTATATTCCTATATATCTATCTCCTTTTTGTCGATGACAAAGGGGGAGAAGAAATATCGCAATGCACTAATAAATTTTGCAGGTTTACAAGAATACCAGCACAGATTTAGGGGGGGTTATAGTCTACAGAATTTTATCGAAATTTATCTCATATGAAGTTGTCATCAATCAAAAAGGGGGAGAAAGTTGGATTACAAGAGTTTGATTCATGACAAGGAACTCAAGACTTATCAAACATTCGACAAAAATGAGTTTAAAGTTGGTATAGTTTTAGTATTCACTGTTAAAATCTTTCCTCAAGTTCTAACCTATATATTTTGGAAAACACACACACACATATATAGTCGACTAAATCCTTACATTCGGTCGACTAAAACCTATGTTATATTTTTTCTAAAAACTACAAGCTTTAGTCGACTAAATTTTTAATTTAAAAGATTTAGTCGACTAAATACTGCATATTCCAACTGCTAATTTTTTGTTTCAGCTTAGTCGACTAAATAACTATATTTAGTCGACTAAACTTGTTCAAACTGTCATATTTTCAATTTTTCTAAAGAGATTTCTCTTCTTCCTGAAGAGGAATCTCTTCAAGGAAGAGTTGTGACCATTTCCAATTCAACAGAACTATTTGCAAACAGTTGTATCTCTTCAGTCCCTATATATATATATATATATATATGCATTTCATTCAAGATCAATCTACCCTAACTTTCTACTCTTTGCTGTCTTGAATATTTAGTTATTGAATTTGCGAAATCAAGTTTAAATTTCTTTAATTTCTAAAGCTATCTCTGCTTCCTTAATCTTCACAAGAAGACAAATATATATATCTTACATAAGGAAAGATTACAGGAAGGGTGTACTTCATTTGACAATTCTATGTTGTAATAAGAGCACGCAAAGTCAAGAAAACATTTCATTTGTATCCAAGTCCTGTTCGGTTGCTCGGGCGGGAAAATCTTATTCGGTTGCTTAGGTGGTCAAAGTCCTGTTCGGTTGCTCAAGTGGTGTAAATCTATTCCTCCAAGTTAAGTGAGGGTTGCTAGTTTAAATCTAGAAGAAGTCTGGGACTGGACTTAGAATGGGAGTTCGGACCAATATAAAAATATCTGGTGTCATTTTATTTTACTGCTATTTACTTACTTTATATTCCACACAAGTAGTTTAGATAATATCCATATTACACGATCCTACAGTCACTTTCAACATGGCCTAAGACTCTCCTCTCTTCACCATGAAATGAAATTTTTCCTAGTTAAGCACGAGTGACTTTTCCTTACATCATTTTAAGACACGTTCTAAATGATGGAGGCATTGATCGAAGGATGACCCATAGATAGAAAAATCGTTTATGGATATTTCAACAAAATCCTCCACCATATCAAAGAATATACTCATCATACATCTTTGACAAGTAGCAGGAGCATTATAATGACTGAAGGGCATGCGACGATAAGCGAAAGTTCCGAAGGGATAGGTGAAAGATGTTTTGTGTTGGTCTTCTCGTGCAATAGGGATTTGGTTATAGCTAGAGTAACCGTCAAGGAAAAAAAATATTCGTGGCCGGCCAAGCGTTCAAGTATTTGATCGATGAAAGGAAGGGGAAAGTGATCTTTTTTGGTGGTTGAATTAAGTTTTCGATAATCGATACTAACTCACCATTTGGTTTTGATTATTGTGGGAACAAGTTCATTATTATCGTTCGCAATCACAATTATCCCCAATTTCTTTGGTACAACTTGTACCGGACTGACCCACGTACTATCAGATATTGGGTAGATAATGTCATTGTCCAAACATTTAATAATCTCCTCCTTCACCACTTCTCTTAAGTTGGGATTCAGATGCCTATGAGCATGGAGAGTGGGCTTGGCTTCGTCAATTAAATGAATACGATGTTCAACAATTGAGGGGCTTATTCCTTTGATGTCTGTGATAACCCATCCTAATGCCTCTTTATTTTCCCTTACAATTTCCAAAAGTTGTTTTTCTTGATCCTTGTTGAGATCGAAGGCCGAAATTACATGGAGACTTTCAGATGAATCCAAGAATGCGTACTTAAGATCGTTTGGAAGAGGTATGAGGTCCAACTTAGAAGGTTCTTCTATTACGACTTTAGTTCACATCAGTTGATTAAATTTTTGTGAATTTTGAGAAAGTTCTAGCAAATCGTTTAATTCAAAGGTGTAATCATTTACATTGAAATCAAAATTAAAGTGATCGAGAACATCAGTCTGACGTGTCACCAAAATTTCCATCTACAAGCGTTTGGATCATGTCAACTTCATCTGTTTCAAAATCCCTTGGTTATTTATTAGGATTGAAAATGTTTAGTTCGATGGTTAGGTGTCCAAAGGAAAGACTGAGTTGACCATTCCTACCGTTTATGATAGCGTTTAAAGTTGCCAAGAAGGGACGACCTAAAATCAAAAGGATTTGACCATTAGGATTTGAAACATGTTTGGTTTCTAGGACTATGAAGTCCATGGGGAAATAAAATTGCTCAATTTGGATCAACACATCCTCAACTATGCCCAAGGACTTTTTGATAGATCGATCAGCTAGTTGAATCGTGATGTTCGTAAGTTTCAATTCCCCTAGTCCTAGTTGACAATACACAGTATGCAAAAGATTAACACTTGCTCGAAGTCAAGTAAAGCATGACTGATGTGAGTGTTGCCTATTCGACAACCGATTGTGGGACAACTGGGGTCCTTATACTTGATTGGGGTACAATTCGTAAGGACAGAGCTATTATTCACTGTCAAAAATTCGGTTTTTGGGACATTAGTGGCATGTTTTTTAGTACAAAGCTCTTTGAGACATTTTGTGTATTGGGGAATCTGCTCAATGGTATCAAGGAGTGGTATATTGACTCGAACTTGTTTGAAAATTTCAATAATTTTATCAAAATTGGCGGACTTCTCCTTTGTGTTCATTCTATGAGGAAAAGGAGCCTTGGGTTTATGGACTTTTTCGTTAGTTTTTTGGTTCGAAGAAGATGTCGCATTAGGAGGTAAAGGCGACGAAGCTATAGAAGCTGGAAGTTGGGGTTGTCAAGATCAAAGATGAAGAGCAATCGGGATTGCCAACCTTGGATAAAGAATGAGAGTCGATTGGATGAACAAGAGTGGGTGTCAAATGAATTTCAGAATTTTGAACATAGGTAGATTTTGGATGAATGTCGGGCTATCGACTTGGTTGTTTACCTTCTTTCCAGATCTCAAGGTAGTGACAATGTTAACTAGATTTACATTTTTCGTCAGCACAAAAATGCACTCCTTGAGAATTATACCCTTGGTTCACTTCGGGTTGACTAGGCAATTTTCCCTTTTCATTGTTTGAATTACTCAAAATCAAATTCATCATTTTCTCCATTTTTTCATTTATGATTTGCTCCAATCTATCTTTACTTTCTGACATTTGTTTTTCAAGACAAATGATGTCTTGCGATTATGGAAGAGGTGGTTAAAGAGGTTGAACTGATAAGTTAGGATGCCTATATGGTTGATTCAAAGGTTTAGATCGAGGGGCGGTTTGACAATTTTGAGCATTTTGGTTCTTGGGAGAAAGTGCGAAGGGTTCGTAAAATTATTAGGGTTTAACTAGGATAGATTTGGATGGTTTCGCCAGGTGGTATGATATTGAGAAGTGTGAGTGTTATTGTGGGCTCAAGCATTAGCATGTTCCAAAGGGTACACTTGGGGTATTCCTCTCCAACTTGGGAATCCTCAACGGGTAACAATGAGGGGTCCATTGTGTGTACACCTCTCATACATTCATAGGACATGACATGAAGCGATTTCCATTGTTGGTCCTTTTCAGCATAATCTTCGAGGAAGGCCCAAGCCTCATTGGTTTATTTCCTCATAAAATTATTTTGACACATGGTTTCAAGTTGTATTCAAGTTAGATAGTTAAGCCCTTCATATGCAACTTGGCATAAATGGTTTTGGATATTCCATGATGAGGGCTATATAAGAGTTCCATGAATCGTTTAAAATATCGTGAAAAGGTTTCTCCTTCATTTTGTGTGAACTAATTAATCTTATTTCCGACTTTAAGAGTTTTATGGAAAGGGAAAAAAATTTCACACAAATATTATTGACCTTGTTCCAACTTCGAACAAAGCGTGGTAGTATAGAATTTAGCCATCATTTTGCGCTAGCTTGTGGCACAATTGGAATCAATCGATGTTTAATGGACTCGTTCAATAATTGTGCATTTTCAGTGTGGAAGTGTAGGATTGGAAATCTTGAAGAAACTCGTATGCGTTTTCCAAACCCGTGAATTTTGGAACCCCTTGGATGAAAGAACTTTTCAATTCCAAATTATTTTCTTCGACCGATGGAAAAAGAATAGCCGAAGATTGGATAGTCCTTGTTGGATAGCATAGCTCCCTAAGAGATAAGGGTCTATCCTCTCCTACTTTGAGATTTTGAAAGTGTTGATTCATTAAATTCTGTTGATCAATCTCATTTGAAATGTTTTGATATATATGAGATCCCTTAGGTGAATTTCGGTTGCTTATGCTTTTTTTCACTCATTCTTTTTTTTGAAAAGTTTTAACAGAAATGGCTCTTACTTCAAAATATTATAAAATACTAAGTTGTACTTTATTAGTTGGCTGACTCAATTAGAAGGGGAAGAGGGTCTTATGGCCATTTACGTATAGTATAAAATACTAAGTGATTCGACCAATGTTTTATGGGTAGTATGCAACCTCATTTGCTAATAGTTAATAAAAATTGAACTACTATATATCCGTGATCTAATTATTCGAGACAATCACTTTCACAATGCATCTCTTTTCAATTATAACTATTTTCTCCTATGAGCTCGTGTTTGTCCTAGGGCCAATGTCTAATGTCTTTTAAAGTAGGAAGGCAATGATAGTGATGAATTTAATTATTTTAGAGCCAAGTAAAGGGTAATGACATCCCCCACCTTATGTTCATTATGGGATTTTTCTCCTAACTAAATTGATTCAAACATGCAACTAAAATTAGCAAACAATAATTGCAAAAAAAATTGTACAAGCAGCGTCGATTTTTTCCCCCCTTTTGCAATTCCAGCCACCTATATTTTTACAAGCAATTTTCTTTTGATCAAAGCACCTGTTGTGAAAAAAAAGGTATGGCAGTCCTTCCAGAGCAACATAGTAGCACTAACAATTCAAACTCCACTGTTTGCAATCACTCGACCCCTAAATCCTTGTTTCCTCAGTGTATTCTTCTTCTCTTTGATCCTTGAAGCTCTTTTTTTATTCTGTTTTTTTCTTTTTTAAAAGAAAAACAAATGATAATATGGAGATAAAAAACTATAAAAAACGACAGAAGAAAAAAACTAGAAATAGAAGTAAGGGGAAAAAACAACCCTTAGATAAAAAGACATAGCCACCTTATTTCCCTCTAGTTTTGTTCTCATGCAAGTTTTTTTGAGAGAAACAAATGTAAAAGCAAATGGTAAATGGAAAGAAATACAATGGAAAGATTTTTTTAATGTTAAACATGGAAACAAAATTGCAAAGGGAAAGAAACAAGATGAGATTTTTTTTGGTATTCTTGTTTAGATTTTTGATTATATCATATCTAACATGTAGAAATAATATGCCAATCCTGACGATCAAGAATGTTTTTTTAAGAAATGCAAAATCTAAATGGAATTTTTTTAACACAAATCTAGTTTATAAAAAACAATAAAAATCAAATTAACTCCCTAGCAATGGCGCCAAAAACTTGATGGACTTTTCTATGAGATTAGAAAAGCACAAGTTATAATAAATTCAGCAAGTGTATAGACATGTAGTATACAAGTCGAACACAGGGAGTTATTAAAAATTCATTGTTTCTAAAAGAAACCTTTTGCATGTTAAACGAAATTGAGAGGCGATTTTGGAACAGTATCAATAAAAACTAATATTATTGAAATTAATTCAAACCTAATCATATCTATATCAAATACAATAGTTAGTCAAAATAATAAAAACAATTAAAGATAAGAACAGAGAATAGAAAATAAAATAGTAATTGTGTTCTAGCAAATCTAATTGACTAGAAAACACAATTAACTATATAGAAAAATGCAAAATAAACTAAGAGAAGAAGAACGGAACTTTATTAAAGTTTGCATAAAAGAAAATAACAATGATTGAGAATAACAAAAAAATTAGTAGTAGTTAAAATGATGTCAAACCTAATTGGTAGCTGTTGTTAACCAATTACTATTACAAGCGAATAAAATAAAAACAAGAAGAAAGACTATTCTAAAAACGGGATACTTCAAAGATCTTCACCTGAGAGTATTTATAGGTGTGGAGAGCCCTTTTCTTCATGTAGAAGTAACAAATCTAGCCTAAATATTATCCAAGTGAAGAGCAATGTGTATGGTCATAAAATCAATCCAATGATGTAACAAATAGCAAGTTTTGATTTTGATTGATTTGGTAGATCCATGAGATATTCCCTCCAATAGATACATCCATAATTGAATCTAATCAAATCCATGACTATATTTTCCTTCATAAAAATGATATCCCCTCACCAATAAGGTGCATATGATATCTACTCAAATACACATGTGTAATATCCCATCAACGTGCCATCTTTGGGAGAATCTTTAATTTTTTTGGTTGATGAACTTCCAACAAAAAATAATGTGTTATCCACGCCTCGAACACTTGACCTCCTGGTGTATAATTTGAAGCATAACTACCAGACCACTGATGTTTTTGCATAATAAATTTTCAATTTGCTAGCTTTTCTTTATGATTCTTCAGTCTTTGGTCTCACCTTAAAAACCTGTAAAACACATACAAAATGCAATGCATGGTACTATTTTTAAGGTAAAATATACATAAAGAAAATGCATAAATTAAGGTCAAACCACTACATGACATTTGATGTATAACTCTATGAATATTATACTTCAATAATTGGTTCATATTGTTATTATTGTCCCTTCTGTTGTATATGCGATATTATATGTTCTCCATGCACTGTGAGATATACGACATGTCATATGTTGCATTTGTTCATTTTCAATCCTGATGATCGTCCTATATTGACTAGGCATGACAACAACGCACCATTTATTTATTTGTATTGGTCTTATAGGGCGGTTGTCACATTTAGTATCAGAGCTTTGGTTACGTGATTAACCTAAGTTGATACCACGATCCATTAGAGATAAGGAAGAAGATATCGCCTTAAACTGGATTTAGAGAGTATATATATAAGAGTGCAAACTTTTTATATGCTTTGGTTTTCAAAACTATATAGAAGTATAGTATAAGCCGTATGCACATGAGCACTATAGACACAATTTTCTTTATGAGAGACTAATCATTCTTGTTACAGATAAGAATGAGCCAGCATATAAGGAATGCTGTGAGGAATTCTACTTCGGGAGTGGAAGAAGGAGCGGGATCAGGAGCTGCTATGCCTGATTTCCAAGCCATGTTCAATGTTATGATGGAAAATAAGATGAGGAAAGCTCCTGGAGTAGGGATGGTGGAGGTGATCCTATGCAAGCACTTATGGATGATTTTGCTAAGTTGAACAAGGATTACTCTACCCTTGGGGCAAGCCATTCCATGGGACGGAATCAGCCATAGAAGTGCAATATTGGTTAGATACTTTCGAACGCATCTTCAGCGATATGAAGGTTGAGGATGCTATGAAGAGGAAGTTGGCTTCTAGATAACTATAGAGGCGGGCCATGAATTGGTGGAACGTTATGGCTATTGCTACTCCAGAGGATCGATTTAGTTAGGAGAAATTCAAGGCAAGGTTTGAGGAGAAGTTTATTCTTGCCGTCCAAAAGTCGGCATTGTTTAAGAAGTTTTTTTAATCTTTGGCAGGGAGAGATGTCGGTTTCCAAGTACGTAGTTGAATTTGATGTTGTGTTAAAATATGGGATGTCATTTATCGACACTCCCTTAAGGAAAAATGAGAAGTTCATTATTGGTCTGGATGACTACTTGGGAGAGAAGCTGGTTGATCACATTAACGAACCATTTGAGAAGCTTGTGGAGAAGGCACTTCGTTATGAGAATCTATACCCCAAATCTAGGGTTGTTGTCGTATCAGCTGAAAAGGAAGAGCCAAAGCCACAATAAGACAGTGGAGGCAAGAAGAAGTGGAATGGAAAGTGGAAGCAATCTTAAGGGAAGAATGATTAGAAGAAGGGTAAATGAGAACCTATTTGTATGGGTGCAAGGAGAAAGGCCATTTGAGATTGCAAAGTAAGAGACAAGAAGAAGTGTTATAACTATAATAAGCCCAGACATTTGATGAAGGATTGTCTTGAACCGGTAAAGGATAAGAAGGTAGTGAAAGCATATGCTTTGGACACAGTCTTGACTTTGTCGAGTGCTCCCTTGGCGAAGGAGAAGGGGAAGAGAGTCGCCATTCAATGTATGCTTTCTATTGGTGATGTTCTTGTTTGAGTTTTGTTTGATACCTATGCTTCACATTTATTCATATGTAGCGACCTGGTAGACAGATTGGGATTGACACCTGAGATAGTAGACCGAACCTTAATAGTGACGAACCCAGTTGGATTGTTTTGTTTTGAATTTCGTTGGGTTCGGGATTATCTTGGGAATGGACTGGCTAAAGAAGTATGCGACTATAGTAGATTGGGAGAAGCTGTTGGTGACGATCGGGAATGTGGATGGACGAACGGTAGTGATTAGCAGCCTACCAAAGGACGGGGTGATGGTTAGCTTTCTATATTCACTTGAGGTTCCACGAGAGGGGTTGTCATCTATGCCTATCGTAAGAGAATATCCGGATGTCTTTGAGGAAATGATTGGATTGCTGCCGCATATAGTAATCAAGTTTTGGATAGACTTGGTAAAAGAAGTCAGACATATAGTTATGCCTTTAAGGCATATGATACCCAGAGAGCAGAAGGAGTTAGAGGTGCAAGTGAATGACCTATTAAGGAGAGCGTTCATTCGAAGAAGAATATCATATTGGGGTGCACCTGTGGTATTCACAACTAAGGTTGATGGCTCTTTAAGGTTGTGTGTGGATTATCATGAGCTGGATAAGGTAATGAAGAAGAATAAGTATCCACTCCCGCGTATTGATGACTTGTTTGATCAACTGCACCGTGCAAAGATGTTTTCTCAAATGGATTTGGGATGGGATTTCACCAACTTAGAGTAGCGAAGGAGAGTGTGCCTATTACTACATTTCGTATGCCTCGGGTTTTTATGAGTGGTTGGTAATGCCATTCAGCTTGACCTATGCTCCAGCATACTTTGTGGATCTCATAAATCAGGTTTTTAGAGACAAGATGAACAAATTTGTGCTTGTGTTTGTGGATGATATTCTGATCTACTTTTGAACTGAAGAGGAACACAAGACACACTTGAGGATTTTGTTAGAGATATTGAGAAAGCACAAATTGAGAGTGAAGTTCTCTAAGTGTCACTTCTGGAGAGAAAAAGTGAGGTTCTTAGGTCATCTTGCATCAGGATAGGGTATAGCAGTGCATCCTGCAAAGATGGCAATGGTCCAAGATTGGAATCGACCCAAGAATGCTATGGATGTGAGGAGTTTCCTAGGATTGGCGTGATACTATAGACGCTTCATGAAGAACTTCTCAAAGATAGCGGCACCATTAACTAATTTGACGAAGAAGAATCAGTTGTTTAGGAATCAAAGTGTGAGCTTGCATTTGTAAGTTTGAAAGAGAAGTTGATGACTGTGCTCGTGTTAACCATTCCAAGTGGAAACGAGGATTTGACAGTATACACGGACGCTTATGGTACTGGATTGGGTGCGATATTAATATAGAAGGGGAGAGTTGTTGCTTATGTTAGTTGATAGCTAAAGCCGCACGAAAGGAATTATCCGACTCATGATTTGGAATTGGCAGTGATTGTTTTTGCTTTGAAGACGTGGAGGCACTATTTTCTAAGAGAAAGGTTTGAGCTATTTACGGACCATAAATCCTTGAAGTACCTTTTCTCTTAGAAGGATCTCAACCTACGTCAGCAACAGTGGTTGGAGTTCTTAGCCTCCTATGATTTCGATATTTCCTACGCACGGGTAAAGGGAATGCGGTCGTCGATGCATTGAGTAGAAGACATGCTGGGTTGAGAGCAATGTTCTTGGAATGGAAGCAGATAAAGTATATTGCTGGATTTGATTCCAGGCCTCATTTTGAACTAGAACCTAAAATGTTGGCAAGCTTATCAATTAGACCTACTCTAATTGAAAGGATCGGTACTAGTCAGAAGCGAGATGCTAGGCTAGCAGAGATCATGGAAAAGATAAGGAAGGAGTAGAATCTAAAGACATGAAGCAATACGAACTTGACCATGAGGGTTGGATTTGTAAAGACGGGAGGTTGTTTGTTTCCAATGTTGATGGATTACGAGGTGAAGTGCTAAGAGAGTATCACCATTCCAAATTGACTATTCATCCCGATGGTAACAAGATGTACTGAAATATAAAGCGGACTTATTACTGGGAAGGCATGAAGAGGGATATTGGGGCATTCATCTCCAAGTGTATGAACTGCCAATTGGTAAAGGCAGAGTAGAAGAAACCTAGTGGCTTTATACAACCATTAGATACACCTGAGTGGAAGTGGGAGCAAGTATTGATGGATTTTATAGATGGAATGCCAAGGACTCGAGCAGAGTATGGTGGAATTTGGGTTGTAGTTGATCGTTTGACCAAGAGTGCGAGATTTATACCCATTAAGTCAAGTAGAATGGATTCTAAGCTGGAAAAGTTGTATGTGAAAAGGATAATGCAATTTCATGGTGTACCAAAGAGTATTGTAAGTGACCAAGACCCGTTATTCACTAGCTGGTTTTGAAAGAGCTTACAAGAGAAGTTAGGAACCGAGCTACATCTTAGTACAGCTTATCACCCGCAAACAAAAGGGCAGACCAAAAAGGTAAATCATATATTAGAAGATCTCTTACAAGAATGCATTATAGACTTTTGGAGATCATAGGATGACCATTTCCATTTGGTAGAGTTTGCATGCAACAATAGTTATCAGTCTTGTATTGGTATGGCAACATATGAAGCATTGTATGGTCGACCATGTAACGCTCCTTCATGTTGGTAGGAAGAAGACGAGAAATCGATGCTTGGAGTAGATATGGTTAGAGAGACAATATATTAGAATGAGATCATTTGGCAACGAATGAAAGCTGCTCGGGATCAACATAAATGCTAGGCGGATAAAAGGCGAAGAGATTTGGATTTTTCTATCGGAGATATGGTATTTGTGAAGGTTTCTCCTCTAAAGAATGTAGTTCGATTCGGTAGAAAGGGGAAGTTGGCACCTAGATTCGTAGGTCCTTTTTCGATGGTTGAGAGGATTGGGAAGTTAGCATATAAAGTCGACTTACCTCAGAAGATGGTGGGTACGCACAATTTTTTTCATCTTATCTACGAAAGTTTGTGCATGACTCAAGACATGATGATTACATCAAATCAACTAGAAGATGTTGAGGTAGAACAAGAAGTTTCTAGATCTTGTAGGCCAGTTCATATTGTTGGTATAATACAAAACAACTTAGGAGAAAGACGGTGAAACTAGTTAAGGTACAATAGAGTGGAAGTGATGACGATTATACATGGGAGATGGAGGAGAGCATGAGGACCAAGTGTCTGGAGCTCTTTGTATGGTAAGACCCATCGTTTACCGTATTTACTTTCACCATTGTATATTAAATTTGATAGGTTAGTATTCCGCATGCTAGAATAGATTTACTGTACTATTGATTACTTGGCTGCTTGTTTGAGATGGGTGATGGTTGTTTATAGCTGGTAGACAAGAAGGATAACTATGGTTGCTTATACTTCGCCTCTTTGGGGATTTCAGGGGTGAAATTCCTAAAGAGAGGGAAAATGTGATGACCCGTTTTATGTATCATAGGATCGTAAAATATTTTTATTTTATTCGTATGGTCGTATGATTCTATAATTTTGGAATACGACTCTTAGTGACATTATACACACTTCTGATTTTTCTGATTTTCTATGTGACTATTTTGACCTTGAAAATAATGATTGAGCTATAAATTTTGATAGAAGTTGAATTAAGTTCTCAAACTAGTTCATTTGATTTAGGATGATAGTTTCCCTTTCCGTAGACTAGTCATAATAAGAAAACGGACTTATGATTAAGAATTATACCTGTTTTAAGTTTTAAAAGTACCGGCCAGAATTAGTTTGTAATTAGTTAAGCCCATTAGTAAGCCCATTAGTCTAATTTAAGAACCAGTATAAATAGAGAGCTAGGAAGTCCAATTAAAACTTTTACTCTCATTCTAAACAAGGTCAAAACTCTAACTAGTCCTAGATTCATTATAATTTCATCCAAAATCACCCAAATTACTCTCTAAATTAAACTAGATTATGGATTAGAGATTAAATCTTCGATTAGAAGCTAGAGATTATCAAATTGGCTAATTAGAAGTGCTTTTCATTGCTCTCTGGATTGGATCTACATTGAAATTGGTTGAATTTGCTAATTGGTGAGTGTTTTATGTCTTCTCACTATTCTATGTATGTTTATATGATAGAATTACATGTTTTATCATGATTTTTGATCTAAAAATCATTTTCCAATTATGTTAACATATGTTTATGACTTAAATTGAGAAATTCTAGTATGATTTGTAGTAATAGCCTTGTAATTCCCCTTGTTCATATTCATGTGTTCATTGGTTGCTTGTATTTGGATTAGAAATTGTTTGATTGCTATAATTTCATGTATTGCCTATTTGATTAGAAGTGAATGTATGTTATTCAATGTTGGTTGTTGTGCTTTGATGTGGTTTGTTAGTGTTTTGTATGTTTCAGAAGATAGGTTGGAGAATTGGGCAAATTAGAGGCAAAGATGATCGAAATTGGACAAAACTTGGAGGGGGCTTTGGATCATGGAGGAAGCTAGTAGCCAAAATTTCAAGAGCCAATTCATTAAGTACACAAGTCGGTACAGACTTGTGTATGTCAATGCCGACATCTGTGTGTTGGTCCAATGGGTCGAAGATTTTTGGGAGGCCAAGAGCAAGACTAGTGAAGGTTGCTAGAGGTGATGGATGTGTGATTGGCTAAGTGTTGGAGGCTATGCTGACTTGTTAAATTTGAGTGCTTTGAAGAGGAGACCTATTTCTATACCGAGATATTTGGATATACAGGTCGGGGTCAAAGTATCTACGCATGGAGTACTAGATGCAAGGAAAGGGTGGAAAGAACTTGGATAAAAATTAGCCAAGGGGAGAGGTAGGTGCTGACTTGAATAGGTCGGTGACGAGTTATGCTGGTTGGCCCAATGGATGTGAAACTTCTTAAAGATGAAGTAGAGGTCATGTAGATCATGCTGGAGGTGTTTGCTTGTTCACATCAAGGTTGGATGGCGATATAATTACATCATGAAAAGCTAGAATCTTTGGATGTTGGCTCGTGTTGGGAGTAGGTTTTGAAGATGACAGTTCAGTAATGCAGGGAGCCATAGTTCATGGAATATGGAAGGGTTCCTCATGAATAATGGAAACTGGATTGAGCAAGAAAGGCTCAGGATCCAAATGGAGCAAGGGAGGACTTGGATATGAATGTGATATGGAACCATTGATGCTCAAAGTGTTTCATGTACTCAAAGCAAGGGTATTGTAAGTGAGGACTTTCATAAGTCAATTGAGGGACCTGTATACCCTGTATCAGTGGCTTTTGGTCTAATGTCTAGCTTTAAGCTATGGGACAAGTATCGAGCATTGGGCTGTGTGATACGAGAGTACATGGAAAACTGGGATTTCCATTAGTCCTTAGCAGTAAGGAGGTCATACGAGTTATTATATATTCAAGGCACATGGGCGAGTGATAGTGGGTATTGTTTAATGGATGTTATGGTTGCTTTGGTTGTTTCCTTTAGTGAGCTATCACTTGGGGATATCATTGGAAGTAGATATTGCAGATGGGAATATATGGACATCCATTATTGTATCATGTATAGTAACTTTGTGATATTGTAGAGTAGCATATTATAGTGCTATGTGCTAACTCTTTTATTGTAGGGACATGTCAGGTATGGTTCATGCACTCTTGTTCCTTTACATAGCCACCTGCATAGTATTTTGAGATTTATTTACTGCTTGCACCAAACTATTATCCACCTCGAGGTTTTATGCTTGCTTCTTATTATCTTGAGTACTCTTAAATGAGCAGACTAGAGAGCGGGTCTTGGTAATGCAATAGTTGTTCGGAGGATGAGCTAGATGGGGTTATCTCGTACTATATACATATATGAATTTCTACATTTTCCTACTGAGCAACATTGTGGAGCCATGGCAGTGCTTGCTTATTTCTACTTATTTGTTGAGACAGTTTATTTAAGATGACCTTTTTGTATACTATATGACATTTGATGTATAACTCTATGGATATTATACTCTATTATTATTTCACATTGTTATTATTGCCTCTTCTGTTGTATATGTGATATTATATTTTGTCTATTCGCTGTGAGATATACGATAGGTTATGCATTTGTTTATTTTCAACCATATTGATCTTCCTACATCGGCTGGGCATGATAGCAGTGCACTATTTAGTTATTTGTGCCGGTGGTATAGGGCGGTCGTCATAGGATCTCGCTACAAAGTTTCATAGAAATCGCCAAAAATAAGGCAATTCCAAAGTGCATCCACAACGACTATCGCTATAAGTGCACCTTCAAATCCGAGTCTAATCTAAATCAATGTCCATCTATAACCTATGTGCTTTGTTTCAAGGTCTTATCACGGGTCATACAAGTCCATTCAAGTTCATTCCAAGTCCATAGACATGGATCACATATGCTTCATGTTTTCAAAACAAGAATCAAAATCAATGTTTTCGACAATATCAATAAAAATTCAACAACTTAAACACAAGCAAAACACAATATATTTATGTTATATTTTCCATTCAAAGAGGTGTGTTAACTTACCTTTAACCCAACAACATCCAAGATCCAAGCACCCAAGTCAAAACTCCACCTTGCAACACCTTTTCTTCTCTTCCTTTCCTTGCTTTCACTTTCCACTAACCCAAAATGGACCCCCAAAGCTCATAGCCTTCTAGGATAGGGGGACTATGGCTTTGTTTCTTTGACTTCTATCTAGGTGGAAGGTGATATAATGTTCCCCCAAGGCTTCACTCCAAATTTTAGTTGATCTGTAGTTGATTTGCAAATATTTTTCTTTAAGAATTTAGAGAAGAAGAAGTCATGGATTTATGATAACTTTTTCTTTGTGAATTTGTGAATATCATACAAGTGTGTGCCTCTCCTTATATAGGTTAATGAATGGTGCTTTTTAAGCTTGCATTCACCCTCCCTCCCCACCATGCCATGGAAGACTCACCTCTCATCACTTCTCCTTTACATAACTTCTCCTTTATGCTAATTACACATATACCCTTAACACGATAACATCTTTTGTCCAAATGGAAGCTTCTAGAAGGTTCCATGCTTTATGAAGAGGAACATGTGTTAATTAGTTGCTAATGTGTTTATTTGATCATCAGACAAGTGCACAAGAGTTTGAACAACTTATATTGATCAAAAAGTTATTTACCGATAAACCGATTTTCGGTCACATTATCAATTTTTCTTCGAAAATATATTTTTGAAAACAATTTTCAATAACAAGTTTCTTATCATTATTCATGAGCTAAATGATGTTTAACAAGGTTATAAAATCATATTTATAACTTAACTATATTTCAAAACATTTCTTTATTCCAAGATATAGTGTTCGAATTTCAGGGTTGCTACATGCACAATGTTGCTGAGCAAGTAACTGATGAAAGAATAGTTTCAGGTAAAGGATAACGAAACTAAAAATTGAGTTCTTTTATTACAACTATAATTTTCTTCTCAAATAAAGTTTTGATATTTAGCTTTAAGCCTGGAGGTGTGACAATAATGGGTTGTATTTGGACAAATAAGTGCTTATTGGCTTTGTATTATTATTGATAAGTATTATTGGCGAGTAAATATTGTCCTTTTTTCGAAATGGGAATCGGTTTGAATTTTTCTTAGTAGTGTTGTATGAATTTCTTGGAACTTTTGAACTTAAAAATATATATGATAATCAGTGAGAAAGAATTATTATTATTATTTTGAGTAAAAGTGAAAGTGTATTTTGTAAACCAATCAGGCAATTGTGTGTTAGTTATTGTAAAATTCGATTGTAATTTTATTATAGAGAGGAATGAAATGACATTTGGACTAAGTTTGTTGTTAAGTTTTTATTTATCAAATCAATTTTTTTTATTCATTCCTATTATCATATTAATATTTTTGTTAATGTTTGGATAAAGGCTGTATTGCAAGTTAAAAATGTTAGAGTATCATAATAGTTTATACTTATATGCTGCAATAACCAGTGATAAAACTTAAAATGAACTTTCTTATTTTAATCTTCATTTATATATAAAAATATTCGATCACTGGGAAAATACATGTATTGTTGCTTATGAAAAGTTTTATCATTAGGTAAATGCATATACTTTATTTGGTATTTGGTAATGCTACATAAGGGCTTTGTAGAATTAATGCATGCACATTGTGATTAAATGCAGGTCCACTTGGACAAGCATATATACCTGTATTATATTGTCATGATGTTGGATATACAAAGAAAACTTTAACAACCATTCATAATGGCCTATAATTGCATGATATTCAATAGTACACTGCGTTGATTGTGTTTTCTCATGCACTTACACAAGGGTTAATGAAACTATTTAGTTTACCTAGTGTTGTGGGCATTTTCACCCACAACATGGTGAATACGAAAAGACGTTACAAAGCATAGAAATTGCCGAAAGGTGCATAATAAAAGTGCCATCAGGTGATCACAAGGGTAATGCAAAATGCTAGGGGAAAATTTGGCATAGTCATAAAATATGGTCAAAGAACTTGAAAAATGTTCTTAATGTCAGGACAGCGGATAGGTCAAAACTGCGTCTAAGTCTGAGCTATAGATTGGAAGATATGATCATCTTAAAATTTGTCCATCACCTAACCAACTCAAGCCCCACCTTGGAGAGCTGCTATCTAATTAAATCAAATGGAACATTCACAGGCACTGGAATACTCTACTCAATGATTCGAAGCTACTGGTTCAAGTTTCATTTAGTTCTGACTTGAAATGAAGGAGTTATGGCATAAAAGCATGTGTAGTACAATGGTAAAGACTTGTGCCTTTCAGCTAGCCTACCCAGATTCGAGTCCTGGCAAGAACATTATTTTTATGGGACATGCGTAATGGTCCAGTAGAGATAATATTGTTCGGTACCCATGGTATCGAACAAGGTCACTTGCACAGTTAAGAGGGGTGGCATTGTTCAGAGAACCACAGGAATGATGTGCATACCGAACGACACCAACAGAGGCTTACCAAACCATGCATGTAGGAATCCACCAAAGTAATGTGCATACATCAGACCAAGCAAGTACTAGACCTACCGAGCCGCGTGCCTTGGTGTTATACCAAACCAAGCCTAGGGGGAGTCCACTGAACCGAAGGGGAGTCGAGCCAAATAGGGAGCATACGAACTTAGCCAGCAACATGTCTACATACCTTCTACCATACCAACTACACCAGACAAAGCTCCTAGCTGAATCGAGCAGGCTATATATGGAATGAAATCTACTTATATTAGGATATAATTAACTACATTTGGCATATTCAGAAATACTCACTTTGGATGAGTTATACATGGAAATTTCCCAACTTACTGGATTAACCGCACCATCTATGCACTCATATAAATACCAAATCATCCAATAACAATGAGGGAAAATTATGGAGAGCCAAGCTTACAATAGTAATGGCAGACAAGTCAGGGAAAGCAGGATCAACTAGTAGGAACAACCTATCAGGATCAGCTAGCACGAACAGCCTAGTAGGAATAGCCTAGCAGGATCAGCTAGCATGAACTGCCTAGCACGATCACCTAGCAGGAATAGCCTAGTAGAATCGGTTAGTAGGAACAGCCTAGCAGGAGCAGCTAGTAGGAACAGCCTAGTAGGAGTAGCTTAGTAGGAACATCCTAGAAGGAATAACCTAGAAGGAGTAGCTTAATAGAAACAACTAGCTATAATAGCCCAACATGAACGTCCTAGCAGGAACAATCTAACTAGAGCTACCTAATAAAGACAACCGAACATGAATAGGTAGTCAAGAATAGAGAAATAGCAATAGCCAAATAGACTTCCTTGAGCTATATCTTACTTTATAATGAGCATCAGACCATTGTGTCTTTGATATTATATTAAGGATCTATAAGAAGAATAATGAAAATGAACAGTGGATGTAGGCACATTCTGGCCCAACCACTATAAATCTTTTTGTTCTTTACTTTACTGCAACTTACTTTCTGCATAATCTATATGTGATCTGCTCTCTGAAAATCAATCATAATATAAACATAACAGTTTGTTATACACCCCACGTTGACAGCTCTACAACTAATTGATTGGAGGTATTTGGACAATTTTTGTGCAAATATTTTTTGGTGCTTTCATTGAGAGATGATTCTCATCATGCTTTCGAGGTCAAAGAATAAGGTTGGTGCTACCAAAAAGAATGCAGGGAACGCCCACACACCTAACTAAACAACCACCAATTAGGATGATCATCCAGTAAGCACTCTAGTGCTGATAGACGTAATTACCAAAGGCAACCTGGATAGAGTTGTGGCCAAGCTAAATGAATGTTTCACTTCCCAACATCAAACAATGGTGGATCAACTTATGACACACTTGGGGTAGGCGCAAACTATTGGTCGCAACACTTGAACAGAAAGGCAATCCCAATCTAGGGTATCCAGAAGGAGGTCACACTTTGACAAAGAAGTTGATCTAGAAAGTCAAAGAGCTGGAAGAAGGAATAACAAGGGAGGAAACGAGCAAGAGTTCAGCCCGAAGCTAGACCTGGGAAGCGGTTCGGCGCTGAACCAAAATGGATGATGCTAAACCGGGGGCAGCTGCAATAAACTCTTCTTATTCTCTCATTGAAATGTGGTCAATGAAGGATAATATGATCGCATGGATCGATCTAACAGTCATAATCATGCCTATAACTGAAGATCAAGCCATTATATGGAAGATGAAAGAAATCGTTCCCCCTGAATGGAAAGGTCGAGCTATCATTGACAATCACTCCAAACTGGAGGATAGGATGGATCAAATCATTAGAAAATTTGTTCAAACGTGAACAAGTGGAGTAAGGAATTGGAGCTTAGTTGAGTAGTACTTCTTCTTAGAGATAGGACTACCAGGGACCTTAGAGATTTCAGGATCTATGAGCCGGAAAAGTACATGGGTTTGGAGTGCCTGCATCAAGAAGGAAGCCTTGTTCAACTACTAGAGAAGAGTCTAATAGTGATTACAAATGATGATGGAAAATATGGTAGCTCCTTTCCTAGCTAGTATTCAGAGATAATGGAGCATTCCTTAGACTCATGGAGAAAACGGTACCAATGTAGGTCCAAAGAGACCAAGGCTGGAGTTCTGTTTGCAACCCATCAAAAATGGATGCAAGAGAGTAGATAAGGTAGGAATGGGCCATGGAAATCCAGACTTCCACAAATTGAACCGGTTAGGGCTCAAACCAAACCAAACTTGCTGAGGCTCGAACCAAATCGGGCCAATGCATAACTAATCAGTACCGGACCAATGCTATCGCCCATGCAGACCAATAGAGGATGTCTCACTAGAAGTCAATGCTGATGTTGGAACCACATACTTGGCTACCGAAATAGAACTGGCTGAGTTCATACCGATCGTTACTCAGATGGTTGATCCATTGCATGGAGGGCATGATGCGTCCCACCAAGCAAACAAAGAAAGCATTCTAGTAGTGGCAGCGAGTCATTGAGCTAACGTGTTGAATGTTAGGTGAGCGGAGTAGGAGATTGGAACTTGGCAAGATGAACCATGATAACTTCACTCCAAACATTGGATATGCGGTCAACCCTCGGATTTTAAGACACTGGTCATCAACCGATGGGTCGGAAAAAACATACTTAAAGACTATTTTGTTTAGTCATTTGGAGCACTATCTATTGACATTTGGATATGAAGCAAGAAGATGGATAAAACTTACAGAACAATCTTACACGATTTAGTGCTATAGCAACCGCTCTGCGTCAACTTAATAAAGGGATTGTCCATGTGGTTTTTACTAAGCTAATTAATAGGAAAACAGAGTTATATAGGGAAACTAAGAAGAATTCTTCTGGCTAACTTGGAGGACTTATACTATCAAACCTACAAGTCTATGTGCTTAGAGGATTCAGATATCAAGATAGGATTGGAAAATGTCAAATAGGTTGAAGATGAAAAGCTTGAGAAAGGAATTACTTCAGAAGATAGGGCAGATTTCCATTTTCACTGCTTACAAAAACTCCAGAAAGATTCTATCCCACTATCAGGGAAACTGTGGATTGCAATAAATCAAGGGTCAAAGAATTAATAGTCGCAAAGAATGGAATCAACAAATATCATACATTACATAAAATTTGTGGTCATGAGGCCAATGTACATAGATAGATCTCGCAGGTATGCTTTGGGTTGAAACTCTAGTGTAACTCCACCGAGAATGCCACAAACTCTATATCATAGTCCCTCAACGAAAATGAGTCCCTGGGGACGGAAAAGTGAAAAGCAAGCTTAGGGGCATGGTGTTAGGCCCCCTATGGATAATAAAACAAGTCCGCCTACTAGATATCCGAAGATAGATGTGCATGAAAAATTATGAAGAATGAAGTAAACAAACAGTGGAGCATAAACTTCTTAATCCAGGAGGTAGTTTCAACTCGATCAAAGACAATAGGAGACTAGAATCAGCTCTTCCAAAGATAGTAGGTTGTAATTCTAACCGATTCCATACCTGGGACTAGACATCTCAACAGATGATGGACCATAACCTTTTTAGAAAACCTTAGAGATAGAGTTAACTTCATATGAATATGAAGCATCATACTATAGACATTGAATACCCTCATGGAGTGTGGGGACAACAATGCAAAGGTATGACTTGCTTTAATGAATAAATTTCAAATGATATTTAAGAGAAATACTTAAGGCATAATAACACCATGCCACATGATTATGTGACACTCGCAGAAGTGAGAAAAATACTAATGGTTGGGCAAGAATGAATGTTCTTGACCCTTACCGGTCGGATAGACCTTTTACCTTGTTGGCTAGACCGAACCACAGTGTACATACAACAATAGCAGAATCGAAAATAGCAAAAGAATTGGGAATCTGGATGTTATTTATACATTGAGACCTGCAAATGGCTGTTAATCGAGTATTTTGAGAGTTCTAAGTCAGTGGAAAATAGTTGGCACCCAACTAAAAATGAAAGGGAAAGGGCAAAGGCTTTGCTTAATTTGCAAGAATAATATATGGTTATGCACATCCTATGGGAGGAAAATCAGAATGTTGATGGTTTGGGAAAGATTGGCCTTCTCAGGAAATGGATCGCTTTTGGATTAGTCATAGTAAAAACTCCACCATTAAACAAAATGAAGCAAGGAAGGTGATGCCCAAGGCGACTGGTACACCATACAGGATGACAACCTATACAGAAGACTTTTCACTAACCCGCTGCTATGGTGCATGATTGTAAGAGAGGCTAAGGAATTATTGGATAACACTCATCAAGGCAGTCAAGGAGACCACACTACGGGGTAAACCCTAGAAATGGAAATCTCACTGGCATTCATTTTAGTGGAGAACTTATAATAGCTATGCATGGAGCTAAGTATGCAAAAGTGGTTGCATTTTTCTTTATCGAGTATGAAGTTAATTCCTAGATGATTTTGGTTAATGGATGTCACTTTGATAGTTAGGAATTCGCCAACTCCTATCGGCGAAATAGAATCAGGAAGAGCTTTTCTAGTGCCTCACTCATAGGCCAATGGATAGGTTGAAGAAGTCAACAAGATTCTCAAAATTCTAATATAGGAGCATTCAAAAAATGATAAGGGAGCTCGGATGGATGAGCTACCATTGGACTTTATGCATATTGCACTTCCCGTGAAACTATAACGGGACATGTTTCTTTTGTTTTGGCCTATGAATTATAGGTTATGCTTTCCATCGAAACTATAGTCTTATCCCCTAGGAGAATCCACTATGACTTGGAGGAGAATAAGGAATTGCTAAACATGTCCCTAGATCGGATTGAGGAGAAGCGAGACAAGGATGCTTTGAAAATCGCATCACTTTCGTAGAAAACGGTGAAACAATACAACTCTAGGATAGAGCATCGCCCGCTCTACAGTGGAAACCTACTCTTAAAGTGAACTTCCCCTTGGCTTGGGGGCAATTGACCCGATTTGTGAAGGATTATATTCTATCACTAGGGGTCCAGGGTAGAACGAAGCCTACATTCTCATTACTATGGACCGAGCAATTTCCGAAAGAACATGGAATGCTCAAAACCCCTGTTCCATTTTATTATACCGACTATTGCAACTGAATGGAATATGGATATGTGTATTGTCAATCATCAGGGTCTTACCAAACCCCATGGAAGGGGTGTGCAAAACCATGGTAGATGGTCAGAGCTACCAAGCCACCATATGGATAACCAACCCTTGCCAAATAAAGACCATGATTTTTAGGACTATACAGGCAAGGCTGCTGCATTCTGAAGGCACCCAACTCTGGTGAATCATGAAAAGCTTGGACAAACCTTTTGCCGGCAACGATGAGACCGATCAGCCCATGGTCAGGACATGACCGCCAAGTTAGTGCTCATCGTTAATCGGCTCTGCCCAAACTTCTTTACCGGCAATGACAATATCGATCATCCCATGGTCAGGACATGACCGCTAAGTGGGTATTCGCTATTAACAATTGGCCCAAATTTCTTTACCAGCAACGATGAGCCCAATCAGCCTAGTGTTAGACATGACAGCCAAATGGGTGCTCATTGTTGATGATCGGCCCAAACTTCTTTGTTGGCAATAATGAGCCCAATGAACCCATGGTCAGTACATGACTGCCAAGTTGGTGCTCGCCATTGACGATCAGCCTAAACTTCTTTTAACGACGAGCCTGATCAATACATGGCCAGTACATGACCTCCAAGTGGGTGCACGCCCTTGAGACGATCGACCCAAACTTCTTTGTCGTCAATGATGAGCCCGAACAGCTCATGGTTAGGACATGATCACCAATTGGGTGCTCGCGGTTGACGATCGGCCCAAACTTCTTTGCCGACAACAGCAAGCCCAATCAGCCAATAGTTAGGATATACTGCCAAACGGGTGTTCTTCGTTAATAATCGACCCAAACTTCTTTGCCGGCAACGACGAGCCCGATTAGCCCATGGTTAGGACATGACCGCCAAGTGGGTGCTCGTCGTTGACGATTTCTTAAACTTCTTTGTCGGCAATGACAAGCTCGATCAACCCATGATCAGGACACGACCGCCAAGTGGGTGCTCGCCATTGATTATCGACCCAAACTTTTTTGTCGGCAACGATGAGCCCGAGCAGCCCATAGTCAGGACATGACCGCCGAGTGGGTGCTTGTCGTTGACGATCGGCCCAAACTTCTTTGTCGGCAACGGCGAGATCGATCAGCCCATGGTCAGGACATGACCTTCAAAAGTGTGTTTGCCATTGATGATTGGCCCAAACTTCTTTGCTCACAACGACGAGCCCGATCAGCCTATGGTCAGGACATGATCGCCAAGTGGGTGTTCGTCATTAATAATCGGCCCAAACTTCTTTGGCAGCAATGTTGAGCCAGATCAGCCCATAGTCAGGATATGACCTCTTAATAGGTGCTCATCATTGACGATTAGCACAAACTACTCAACCGGCATTGGTGGACCAAAGTGATCCCAATTCGGTTGTCCATGGCTGACGATTGGCTTAACCTTCTTAACTGGAAGTGCTAGACCGGAGTGATTGCTATTTGGGTGTCCACAGCTAACGATCGGCTTAACTTTCTTAGTCGGTAGTGGTGGACTGGAGTGCTCCCTGTTCAGTTGTCCATACCTGACGATCAGCTCAACTTTCTTAGCCGACAGTGGTGGATCGGAGTGATCCCTATTTAGGTGTCCGCAGTTGATGATCAGCTGCAAGTTTTTAGGATGGCTATAGAGAACTGACTTACCAGCAGTCAGGACATGGCAGACGCCTAGTTGGTTCATGTCCGGCATTCTCTTGATTTCTATCATCAACGAAAGATTGAGCTTGCTTGTAATAAAACGTGACTATCAGCTATATGACCTAGTGCAAGCAATCAATACTGGAATTGCCTATAAAGACTATTAAAAAACTGATACTGGGGCTAACTTGTTTAAAATATGCATGGAATTTGTATGAGATAATAGACAAACTAGAATGCTAGAAGTGAATGAAGACAAACAAGGACACATGGGACTGGATTACAAAGACACTCCACCAGAGTATGTTCACCTTGCCGAACTTATTAGTGATTGATCTTGTGCTAGTATGTCGAGGCAAAGGAAGAGTTATTGGAAAAACTAGCAAAATAACACGTAAGTACTTCACCAGTATTCTCACAGTGTCGAATTTGTCAGTGATAGGCCTATACAAGTACATGAGGAAGCAATAACAGATTACTAACAGGCTAATAGCTAATCAAGGATACTATACAAACACAACGCAATAACTAATCCTGATTAGGTATGATAATTTCATTCACAATTTCTATAAAATACATATGCGATTGTATTAGTATGCATACATGAAATATAAGTATGGGCATAGGGAAGCACCAGTCATAGAAACTGCTTACCCTACCAAACTTGTTGGTGATTGATCCCATACAAGTATGCAGGATAGAAGCAAGAAAGGTTGCTAACGGAACAAGTAAACCAAACAATCTTGTGGAACAAATATATCATGATCACTAGCCAGAAAAAGGAGAATATGGATATGAATAAATACCAAACGCAACAATGCATAAACATTAAAAGAAGATTAGCTTCACAGCCTAAGCGAATGATCAACCCACGTTCAAAACTTCAGTAAAAACTACTTAAGTAGCCAAACATTTTGGTGATTGATCTATACAAGTATGCATGATGATGAAGGAATCACTAGTAGAATAACTTGGCAATTATGTGGGAAGAATACATCACAACTACTAGTCTTAATTGGTCAAACTAAAATCAATGCAACAAAATACACATTGTCAAATCCACGCGCCATGGAACCATTGTATGTTCCTTTTCCTTAGGGCACCTCAACATTCTTGGAGCATTCATAAGACAACACACGACCCTTAGGATAAAGGGGAAAAGTGATTGAACCAGAGGGAGCAAAAGCCTACCGAATAGAGATGAAAATCAGTGAGAGATAATGCTAGATGATTATACTACCAAAAAAGAATGAACTGCAAATGTCACAGTGATAAAGGATGTCTTGGAACGATGAACAAGCTTTCCCCGAGTGAATAAGTCTCTACAATGCATTAGCGGTGGAAAACTTATTAAAAGGATAGAAATGAGGATATAGATATTTGAGGTTCGAGATAACCATCACATGAGAAAGAAAGATGAATTTGGATGAAAGAAAGCACACTTTGTATTCTATGAAAGTATGCTTTGGGGGGCAAGTGTTATGGGCATTTTCGCCCAAAACATTGTGAATACGAAAAGACGTAAGGAGCATAGAAATCACCGAAAGGTGAATATTAAAAGGGTCATTAGGTGATCATAAAGGCAAGGCAAAGTGTTAGGGGAAAATTTGGCATAGTCAGAAAATATGGTCAAAGCACTTGAAAAATGTTCCTAAGGTCAAGACATGCACATAGGTTGAAACCGCATCACAATCCAAGCTACGAATTGGAGGATATGATCATCTTAAAATTTGTCCATCCCCTAACTGACTCGGGCCACACCTTGGAGAGCTACTACCTAATTAAGGCAAATGGAACATTCAAAGGCATTGGAAAACTCTAATCAATGATACGAAGCTATTGGTTCAAGTTTCATTCAATTCGACATGAAATGAAGGTGGTATGGCATAAAAGCATGTGTAGTACAATGGTAAAGACTTGTGATTCAGCCAACCTACCCGGGTTCGAGTCCTGACAAGCATATTATTTTATGGAACATAAGGAATGGTGCAGCACAGAACCAGAGTGCCTGACCATTTCCAATGTAAGGTTGGACAGAGACCAAGGAAGAGTAGAAGGAAGTAAGGAGAAACAACAAAGGGAATGCCACCCCCACCTCTGTTTGGTACCCCTTTGGGTAATGAATAGAAAATGTTGTTCGGTACCCATGGTACCGAACAAGGTCACTTGCATAGTTATGAGGGCTGGCATTGTTCAAAGAACCGGTCCAAGGAGGGATGTGCACACCCAACCATACCTATAGAGGCACACCAAGCCGTGCACATAGGAATCCACCGAACCAAACTAAAGTGCACACACCAGCCCAAACTAGTGCTAAACATACTGAGCTACATGCCTTGGTGTCATACCGAACCAACCTAGAGGGAGACCACCGAACCAAAGGGGGTCGAGCTAAATAGGGGAGCATATGAACTTGGATAACAACATATCCACATATATCCTTCCGTAACAACCTACCCTGTACAGACCTCCTAGCCAAACTAAGCAAGCTATATATGGAATGAAATCTACTTATATCGGGAAATAGTTAACTACATTTGGCATATTCAGGAATATTCACTCTGGGCAAGTTATATATGAAAATTTCCCGACTTGCCGGATTAATAACACCATCTCTTCACTCCTATACATACCAAAGCATCCAATAACAATGAGGGACAATTCTGGAGAGCCAAGCTTACAACAGTAATGGCAAACAAGTCAGGGAAAGCGGGATCTGCTAGCACAAATAGCCTAGCAGGATCAACTAGCAAGGATAGCCTAACAAGATCAACTAGCAGGAGTAGTCTAGCAGGATCTGCTAGCACGAATAGCATAGCAGGATTAGCTAGCATAAATAGCCTAGCAAGATAAGCTAGCGGGAACAGCCTAGCAGGAGCAGCTAGCATGAACAGCCTAGTAACAACAGCTTAGCAGGAACAGCCTGGCAGGATCAGCTAGCAGGAATAGCCTAGCAGGATCAGCTAGCAGGAACAGCCTAACAGGAGCAGCTTAGAGGAACATCCTAGAAGGAACAATCTAGAAGGAGCAGCTTAGCAAGAACAACTAGCCAAAACAGCCTAGCAAGAACATCCAGAAGGAACCGTCCAACCGAAACTGCCTAACAAAGACAACCAAACAGGAATAGGTAGCCAATAATAGCCAAATAGGAATAGCCGAACAGACTTCCTTAAGCTATATCTTATTTTCTATTGAGCTTTAGACCATTATATCTTGTAACTCAGACATTATATCAAAGATCTATAAGAAGAATAATACAAATGAAAAGTGGATGTAGGCACATTCTGGTCGAACCACTATAATTTTTTTGTTTTTTACCTTACTATAACTTACTTTTTGCATAACCTACATGTGATCTACTCTTTGAAAATCAATTATTATACAAATATAACAGCTGTGTTATACACGCCGTATTCACAGCTCTAAAACTAATTGATTGGAGGTGTTTGTCCATTTTTTGTGCAAACACCTAGGTATTCAATAAAGATAGCCTATATGATGTTTTTGGTTTACTTATGTTTCACTACAAGACACATAATAATTTGTAGCAGAGCAAACTGACGGTCGTCGATGGCTCTGTCATTTTGCTTCGGACGGCTATCGATGGCCTTTCATTTTATTTATATAAAGTTATTACTTTGTTATAATATATTAGTTATATAATTTTGAAATTTGATTATATATAATAATTCAAATCCTAAAAGTTCGTAAAGATATTTATTCAATCATTCAAATTTATGAAAGTTTCTGATTAATTAAATTAGCGTCGTCGATAATCTTTTTTGTTATGTAATTATATTCAATAATTAACTTTATTGAATATCGAACACAGACAATCATTTTTTGCAACTTTCAGTCTATCAATTATAAAATTTTTGATGAAATTTGTGATACTTAATAGTTTTAAGAATTTATTTTGCAAACGTTGTGTAACTATAATTTAAAATATTTAAATTAATTTGAAAAGGCAAGTAAGAGGCTGTAATCATTAGTATATATTTCATATTCCTTGAAAACTAGTATAAATTATTCAATTTTCTACAAATTAAAATTTTCTAGCAAACTAATTTATATTAAATTTATTTTAAAAAGCGTGAAATTTTAATAAAAAATATATAATAGTAATCGGAAGCTGTTGGAAACCTTCGCTAATATTAGCCGTCGACGACCGTCGGAAACCATCGGAAAACGTGATTATACAGCAGGTTCAGTAGAGAACAAATTCATTCATCCCTCTCCACCAAATTACTTATATACCCTAACTTTTTTCCCCAATCTCTACCGCTGGCTGCTCTTATGCATCCCAACCATCAGCAACTTCATCAATCTCAAATCTCTATGAGCCTAGGCGATTAGTTCAGCTCAAATCATGTTTTCTTACTAGACCTAATTAAGTTTAATTTTCTAAATTAGGGTTAATTTTTGATTGTATTTGTTTATAATACCCCATTGATTGTTTATAATACCCCATTAAATGCTAATTACAGTTATTGGGGTTTAAATCCAAAAATTAAAGTATAATTTAGTGTATATGTACATACGTTAAGTAGTGTGTGCGCACATAATTTAGTGTTTAGGGCTAACTTTGGTTAATTAGTGTATATGCATATAATTTAGTGTATGTATTTCCTAAAAAAATATTGAAAATAATAAATTATTTACATAATCATTATTTGCACCAAAAATTGGCACAAACACTCAATAGAGATTATGTAGAGAAATAAATGAAGAATAATAAATGAAAACAGAGGAAACAAGCAATTAAATAACAAAAAATAAGCAATAGCAAGAAAACAATGATTTATACTGGTTTGGTGTTAAAAGCCTACATCCACTTTGGAGAAATAACTTTGTTAATTGCTCGAATTGCTGAGTACAGAGGGATGGATTGGGTATGATTCGTAGTTATAATGGAGTACAAAGAAAACACCACCATAGAGATCTAGAAAATGAACAATCAAGTCTATATTTATAGGTGAAGACGGTGAAATATCTTCCTGAAATTTCGGCAGCGGAGTCTCTAGATCTAAAAGAAGTCATAGTATCGATCGTGGGTCCCACATCATTCATAATAATGATCGGCACCAATCGTTCTATGAGCTCCTTTTGTCATGTGATTGATATGGTAGGCTCCACTCTTTAATATATTGATGTTCCTAAAGTTTCATGTGTATTTGACTTGTAGATTTTAAGATATCGATCATTTTCCATTGAGTTGAACTGTAATATCGATACCATACTATCCATAATTGGTGAATATGGATCGTACCCGATCCATTTTCAATCAATTGTATATTTTCATTTTTTTTCATCCTATCAAGTACGTCTTCTGCTTTCGCTTCGCCACTGCTTCATATTATCATCTGTGCCTGATCTCTAGGCTTCGTGATTGTTAATCTAACTTGTCGGTCCCGATAACAGTCGAGTTTAACTTGTCTAGTCGGTTTGAATATAGCCGGGCCAAAAGGCTGGATAATACTTGCCCCTAAAGTACGTCTTGTTTCAACATGACATGCTTTGAATTGATGTTAGTTAGTTTCATCGAAAAGGAATCCATCCAGTTTTTTAAATAATAATTATCCCTTTGATGAATTGTTTTCCTTGAAGAGTCGCATCTCTTTCTATTTGACATGACAGTTGATTGATTTCCAATAGTATAAATTTGGGTCACGTCTTGATGGCGATCATTTAAGTGTTCGTTTCGGTGAATCCGCAGGCGTCGGCTAACTGGTTCAATTTTTTTTTGATTAATACAAGTGAGAATTCAATTTTTGTCGATTTCAAGAAATCAAAATTATTGGGACATTAGCACATATGCGTGTTCATCCCTGACTCCCGATCACGATTGCAGGGTCGTTGTCAACTTTCTACATATGTTTCAACCTTTTTTAAAGATGGATCGACATGAATCCATCAAGTAAATGGATTGTACTTGATCCATTTTTAATATGGATCGGGTCAAATTCATTTGAGATTGGATCATGTCCGATCATTCCCCCTCTCTCTCTTTTTTTAAGAAAATAATGGATCGTTTTAATGCCGTTAGTTTTGGATCATACATGATCCAAGTATATGTTGAACGAACCACTTGCACTGCGTATTAAAGAGAAGGATCTGTATACATCAATCACAGAACGTTTGCACCCGATCATTTCTTGATTTTGGCCATTTGATTGAATTTTAGGCTTCGTTGGTTCAGTCTTCTCTAAGGTATAAATATGGAACACTTAAGCATTTTTCATTTCTTCACTTCATTTTCTATCGTTGTTATCTGAACCAAAAAAGAAAACCCTGCCTCCATCTTCTCCTTTACCATCGATCCACCAAGCTTCCCAGTCCAACTTCATACTTTTCTATTAACCATCTTCATAAGTCGGTCCAACTCCTTGCTACATCAACCGCCGCCGCCGCCATCTCCTACAGCCTTGTTTCATAATCAAATCCAAATCGCCTTTGCTTTTCAATTTCTGACATAGGTAGGTCGAACATCTCTTACTTGTAATAATTTAGTGATGAGTTGATAGTGTCTCGTCCTAGTTTACATGATTCAGGTCATGGTGGTTCGATCGGTCGTACCGGGGGAGGGGAGATGGTTATAACCATGCATTCCTCTATCGAACCTGGTTACAATTTGGAGAAGATGCATATTACTACATCTAGTGGGCTGTCCCCGATTATGGAAGGAGGTTTCGATGGCATTCCGGCTCACGTGGGGGACTAATCTGGAGAAGATATTTTATTAAACTCGCCTGTCATTTAGAAAGCTGGAGTGTCCTTGATCGATATATCTAATATCTTTAGGTATGTTTCTTCAGCTTTAGGTCAGTCAGCTACAGTTCCACATCTTTCTCAAGAATCTCAACCAGGTCCTCAAGTGCCTACGATGGAGTCGGTTACTATCACTGCTTCGGCAACAACCCAAGACGCCCCGTAAGAGGAATCTTTTATGATCAACGAGCACTCGGTGGAAGCTTTGTTAAGGGAAGAAAGAGATCCATGTCAAGAGATTTCTGCTGATGATGACGTTGTGATTATTGGAGCTTCAAAATTCTTGCCAGGCCCCTCTATGCAAGAAATAGCACAGAGACTCGAGGCGGACATTGTCGTTGAGACAAAAGTCAAGTAGGAGAAAATGGGGATCGTTCCCCCTCCTATATCCATCGTTTTTCCGAGAGAAACTGTGGATGCTTCCATTCCTCAGCAGAACCTGCTCAATATGTACCTACTGGGTCAACCTAGACTACTTCGGTGAAAGGCCAAGAAAGTGGGAAGTAAGGAGAGAAGTGGAGTAGGGAAAGTTCGAGTGAAATCTCTCCAGATACCAAGAAGAAGAAGAGAAAGTCGAGGAGGAAGTGATTCATTGTATGCACTCATGCTCCTAATCTTTTTGGTTTTGTTGGTCGAATTTGTACGAGATCGGGCCCCTTTTTTGATTCTTTTGCTGTGAATAATTGTACATGACTTTCCAAGTTTATGTAAATAAAGTTCTTTTACTTTCGTCGAACTTTTGTGTGAATTTGCTTAAGTAGTTGAGCTATTACATTTTCCCTTCAATGTACTTGTAATTTTTTGTTCATTGATTCGGATGATAATCCGTTAATTTTATCCTAAGGCCTCCATATGGTCGTGGCCTCAAGTCATACCAGACACCGGGCTCAAGCCCTAGTGTTACGCTTTCGGATTCAGCGGTTTAAGTGATTATACTTCTGTCCCTAGTTCTCGAGTTAAAGGAGCGAGATGGTGGATGGTCAAATTTCATATTTAGCGAATTTATACTCCTTCTGTCGATTTCAGGTCGAAGTTAATAAAATAGTGAGTGGTCGAATCACACTCGTCTATTTGTTTATACTCATATCCGCACTCTGGGGATAAGAGTTCGTTGGAGGTTGGTCAGATCACATCCAATTTGTGTTTGTGCTCCGGTCCACGCTCTTGAGACTTAGAGTTATTTTGAAAAATAGTCGAACCGTATTTTTCTTGATTGATTGACTTGCCCCCAAGCCTAGGGTTTAACTTGGAGAGCTATCGGTCATGCTATGATCGCTTTTTGATTCACATCTGCCTCATTTCTTAGTGGGATTAATTTGATTATCGGATGGTCAAGTCACATCCATTTCTCGTTAGGTACTCCGCCCATCGGATTATAAGCGAGAAACATTGAATGAACGGTCGGACCATGTTCATTTTGTGTAGTCCAATCATGAATTTGTGTAATCGGTTGGCTCCAAACTCTGGGAACCTGGCCGGATATGTTAGTATTAGTTAGTCGGGTATCATAACTAATATATAATGCTACAGAAATCATAGATATGAAGGAAATTTCAAATTTTATTTTCCAAATGGAAATAAATGACATAATTTGTCTTATTACATATCTAGAAAATCAAATACTAAAGCAAATTCGAAAATTAAATACAATTGAATGAAAAAGAATAAACTAAGTGAAATAGCATCGTAAATGCTCAGAATTCCACACCCTTAAGAGTGTGATGCCATCAAAGGTCGCTAGCTTGAAAGTTCCTTCTCCAAGCCTCTGTTCAATGATGTACGGTCCCTTCCAAGTAGGATTCGTATGTGATGGGATAGGAAAAATCCATTTTAAGATGAGATCACCAATTTTAAAGGACCTAGGTCAGACTTTAGTGTTGTAGTATCGAACGACTTGATATCAATGTGCAGCTGCCCTCAAATCAGCTTCTTCGTGCTTCTCATCTACTAGGTCTAGAGATTCTAAGAGGAGATCTCTATTCATTTTGGGGTCATAGTAAGTCACTTGATGAGAGATGACTTCGAGTTCAACAGGAATGATGGCTTCGGAGCCATAAGCAAGGGCGAATGGAGTATGGCCAGTCATGGACTTGTGAGTGGTTCTGTAAGCAAATAATGCTATTGGGAATTCATCCACCCATGTGCCTCTGGCGTTTTCCAAACATTTCTTCAAAATGGACTTTATGATTTTGTTCACAGCTTCAACTTGTCCATTTGCTTGAGGGTGAGCAATTACCGCAAATCACTTTTCAATATGATGTTGACGATAGAAGTCTTTGAATTCAGAGCTGTCGAATTGGGTTCCTTTATTAGTTACAATGGTTCATGGAAGGCCAAAATGACAGATGATGTTTCGAACAATGAAGTTGATTACTTTCTTCGTCCTGATCGTGGCTAAAGGTTCTGCTTCAGCTCATTTAGTGAAGTAATCAATTGCTACGATGGCGTAACTAGCACCACCTTTAAAGATCGGTAAGGAACTGATAATATCTATGCCCAATCTGGAAATGGGCATGGACTGACCATTTGTGTAATCTTTATCGGTGAAGCTCTCAGAAATTTTGCATACATCTAGCACTTTCCGCATCGCTTAGTGTAATTAGTAGCATCTCGGTTGACAGTAGGCCGGTAATACCTACAATGGAGTGTTTTCTTCACTTGGATTTGCCCTCTAGTGTGATCGCCACATTCCCCTTCATGAATTTCCTTTAGGACTCATTTTATTTCATCATGAGCGGTACACTAGAGCAAGGGAACAAAAAACCCTTTCTATACATGACTCCTTCTTGAATGATATATCGTGAACCTTTGCGGAGGATTTGTCATCTTTCATTCTTTCGTTTGGGAAGGATTCCCTGTAGCAAATAATCTTTAATCGAAGTCATCCATTACTCCTTCTCAGGCTCTATCTCTCGTACCCAGTTGATTTCCATCTGGTTTATGCTCAAAGCGTCTAGTACCTCAACTAGAACCAAGCCCATTTATTGTGCATCCTCGGTGCTAGAAAATTTTGCCAATGAGTCAGCCTCTTTGTTTTAATCCCAGGGAATGCACGTGATGTCATAATACTCGAAGTCAGTCAATAGCCCTTAGACTCGGAAAAGCTACAGAGAGAGTCATTCTCCTTTAGCCTAGTAATCTCCCCTGACTTGGTATACCACCAACTGGGAACCGCAAAAGATCTCAAGAGATTTTATTCATGGTTCTCTGGCAAGTTTGAGTCCAGCAATCAGAGCTTTATACTCAGCTGCATTGTTCATTGCAGGGAAGTCAAGCTTCAAAGCATAGCAAATTAACCGATCCTCTGGAGTTACTAGCATGACTCCGGCTCCAGAACAATGATCATTGGATGCTCCATCCGTATACATTTTCCATCGAATGATAGAGGCACCACCACTCTCTAGGAAATCGTCCCGTGTAGTGAATTCTGCTATAAAGTCCCCCAATGCCTGTCCTTGGATGGCTCTCCGAGGGAGATAAGTGATGTCAAATTGTCTTAGCTTGATTTTCCACTTGAGTAACCATCGATGTTTCAGGTCGATGTAGGACCTGTCATAACGGCTGATCGGTGTAAACGGTGATGGGATGAGCCTGAAAATAAGGGCAGAGCATTCATGAAGAAATCAACAAGTAGTGCGCCAACTTCTCTATTATCGGATAATTCCTTTCAGTTCCAGTTAATTTCTTGCTAACATAATAGACCAGTCTCTATATTTGATTCTCCACACGAAGCAGTGCTGCACTTATAGCATGTACCGATACGGCCAAGTAGATATACAAGTCTTCATGATCCACCGGCTTTGACAAGATGGGAGGTCTCTCCAAGTGGTTCACCAAAGCTTGGAATGCATCTTCATAGTCCTGTGTCCATTCAAAGTTCCTTTTTCCTCTTCTAATCCAGTCGAAGAAAGGAATGCGCTTATTAGTGGCTCTGGAAATAAACCGGCTTAGGGCAAAAACATTCCCATTTAGGCTATATAGTTGTTTGATGGTCTTTGGTGCTTGGATGTTTTGAATTGCTTGAATATTCTTGGGATTAGCTTCAATTCCGTGATCATTGACAATAAGACCCAAGAATTTTCCTGGTGAAACGCCAAAGGAACATTTTAGACGATTGATCTTCATTTTGCAATATCGGAGGATATCGAACATTTCTACCAGGTCTCTAATGTGGTCACTTTGTCGTCGTGACTTCACAAGCATATGATCTACATATACCTCCATTGTCTTTCCAATCTGATCTTTAAACATTCGGTTGACTAGGCGTTGATAGGTTGCTCTAGCATTCTCCAATCCAAATGGCATTACCACATAGCAATACAATCCAACGTCGGTAATAAAACTGTTGTGCTCTTGGTCGGGTATGTGCATCGGGATTTGATTATATCTAGAGTACACATCCATGAAAGGTAGCAACTTGTGTCCTGCGGTTGAGTCCACTAGTTGATCGATCCTCGGAAGGGGAAACTGTCTTTGGGGCATGCCTTATTTAGGTCTGAATAGTCAATGCATGTCTGCCATTTTCCATTTTCCTTTTCACAAGTATAGGATTTGATACCCATTTCAGGTAGAGGGCATTATGAATAAACCAATTGCTTGAGCCTATCCACCTCCTCTTTAAGGGCGGTAGATCTCTCCTGATCCATGCCTCGCCTTCTCTGTTTCACTAAGACATGCCTCGGGTTTAATGTGTGGCTCACAATACAGGCGAGTTCACAGACATATCAAAATGAGTCCAAGTAAATACATCAAGATTCGCTCGAAGAAAACCAGCAAGTTCTTTCATCATCGGGAGGCTAAGCAGTAATCCGACCTTTAGGACCCAGGACGGGTCATCGTGGCTAACCGTGATGTCGACCATCAGCTCAGCTGGTGCAGCCTTGGTCTCTTTGGGCTCCTCCTCATCATCCCTCTGATTTATGTCTTTATAGAACCTACCATGGTGCCCAAGCCAAGGCCCAGGCGCTGGTTGTCAATTTTCAGTGGCTTGGATGTGGAGAGACTTGTCCACACCCATAACTTTCTCCTTCCGCCGAGCGTCCCTCAACTCAGCCACATAGCAGGCACGTCCAGTGGTCTAATCTCCATGCACAACACCCATGCAATTATCAGTTGGGAATTTTAAGGTAAGACACCAAAGGGTGATGGCTGCCCGAAATTCAGCAAGGGCCGGTCGAACCAGAAAAAACATTATATGGAGAGTCCATATTCAGCACAACAAGTGGAAATATCCGCACTCTCGTGCGGTCGCCTTCTTCCAACTCCACGAGCAATTCAACATAACCGATAGCTTCGGTTGCAGCACCGTTAAAGCCATGGATGCGGGCATTAGACGATTTCAAGTCCTTAGCTTCCATCCTCATCTGATCGTAGGCCTTTTTGAAAATAATGTTCATGGAACTCTCATAGTCAATCAAGATCTTCCTCACTAACATGGAGCCAATTATGGCAGAAATGACCATTGGGTCGATCATCGATGCCTCCACCTTATATGCATCTCTATTTCTAAACACAATGCCGTCTGCCATTGTATGTTGCTGTTTGGCCAGAGCCACATCTTCTATATTTAAACAACACTCAAAATTCATATGCTTGATTGTGCTAGCATAGTGCTCTATCTCGTGCCAGCTCTTATCAGCTGGATGTGGTACTTTGACTATCATATTGATAACTAATCTTCCACTAGTCCACGCAGGCTTCTCAGCCCTGTGTAGCACTTGTCCTCGGGTAGAGTCGGATATGCCCTGCCCGCCATCCTGTGGGGCTTTAACAAACTGCCGCAGTTTTCTTTCCCGAATAAATTTCTAGATAACATCTTGGAGATGCCTACACTCATTTGTGTTGTGATCGTAGCATTTATGGAACCGACAATATTTTTCAGTCTGCTTTTGTTTCTCCGTCGATTCCTTCAGAGGTGGCTTCCTATACTATATGGTGTTGCATGTAGACAAGTAGGCGTTCTCTAGAATCGTATTTAGTGGTGTGAAGGTAGCATACATTGGAATCCTTGACTTTCCTCCTTTGGAATCCCACTTTCGTTCACAATTCCTATCACTGCCTTTCTTTTGCTGATTCGGTTTATTTTGGACATTTACTTGAACTTTTTGAGAACTCTCCCCAGATTATTTCACCGCAATGTTACTCTACACTCCCTCTCCACTTGGTCCCACAATATTCTTCTTCCTAGAGCATCTAGCTTCATCTTTCCTTAAATACTGAGCTACTTTTGCACAGAAACACTCTAACGTCATGGGTGGTTTGCCAGCTAACCAATCGCCAAAGGAAGATTCTAGATCAATTCCTCTTGTTACCGCCATCAATATTGAATGGTCATTCGGATTACGGACTTCTATGACGGCTGTATGAAATCTCTCCAGATAGTCTTTCAGCGATTCTCTTGGAGCCAAGATCACGCTTGATAGGGACATTACATCTTTGGGGCGAGTTGCATGCATACAGAACTGCTCCACAAATTTTGTTGCTAAATAATCAAATCCTGAGATTCACCTTGGGAGCAATCTCATGAACCACATCGTTGTTATGCCAGAAAGAGTGATGGGAAAACATCTGCATTTTATGACATCATCCACTCGTTCGGAGTCCATTAGCCATTCATATCTCATGATGGCTGCTTGGGTCGGTTTTCCCTCGTAGGTAGGCATCGACGACATGCTAAATATCCTCAGGTATTCCACGTGTAAAATATTGTCTATGAACGGGGTATGTCTTCTTGAGATCCCCCAATCATCATTGGTCAAGCTTTAGCTCTCTCTTACTAGTTGTCTGATCATAACTGACAAGTCCATCATTTAGATAGTTGGAGCCAAGCGATAGTCGTGCTCCACCTCACATGAATGGTCCAGTCAATGTCTACGGGCCATTCCATGCCTTCTTGGCTTAAGCTCCTCTCGATGTGCATCACATGCGTTCACTTCACTGTTATTATAAGGAGGTAACTGGTCTGCATTGACCTGAACTTCAGCATCCCAATCGATCATAGGGCCACTGATGTGTATTCTTCCTATCATCTGTTGTAACCTGCCTCCAAAAGCTGGATTGGCCCCGATTGTTCCAAATGAATTGGTACAAATCGTTATCAGTCGGTCTGGATCGGTTGGATGATGGCGGGTCGATGTTTTGGGGTGGTATCCGTCTGTTCTGCAACATCTACGTCTGTGATAGTCATCTGATGAAGTTGAGCTCTCCATTGCAGAATTGGGAGTTGGGCTCCCTCCTAGTTTTCACGCGTTGTTGATCCCTGAGTTGATTCATTAGATCGATATTGGTTTGAATCTACCAGTTCAACTATCAGTGGCTATCCATGAGCTCTCTCATCGGATTCTGAAAATCAGTTCTTGTGATGGAATCAGCTAGATTCTAGACATCAACTGGATTGGTAGCATTAACATCTACTGGTAGATTGCTCTGGCCTCCTTGCTGGATGCTAGTGTTCTCGTGTCACATTGCTTTTTGAGCGGTAGATCTGGTGTTCCTAACCATTATTAATAGTTTTCCTTAGACTTTTGCAAGCCTAAATAGAAACGGAAGCTTGTCGATAGAAATCTGGATCTATATCGTGAATATGGAATCCATAGGTAGATGATGAGATCCAATCAAGCTAAGAATTCGCCTTCTCAGTGAAAGCACCAAAATGTTTGCACCAAAAATTGGCACAAACACCTAATAGAGATTTTCTAGAGAAATAAATGAAGAGTAATAAATAAAAACAGAGGAAACAAGCAATTAAATAACAGAAAATAAGCAATATCAAGAACACAACGATTTACAGTGGTTCGACGTTAAAATCCTATGTCCACTTTAGAGAAATAACTTTATTAATCACTTGAATCATTGAGTATAGAGGGGTGGATCAGTTATGATCCATAGATACGATGGAGTACAAAGGAAACAATAGTGTAAAGATCCAGAAAATGAACAATCAAGTCTAAATTTTATGGAAAGACAAGGAAATATCTTCTTGAAATTTCGATAGTGGAGTCTCCAGATCCAAAAGAAGTCATAGTATCGATCGCTGGTCCCATATCATTCATAATAACGATCGACACCAATTGTTCTATGAGCTCCTTTTGGCATGCAATCGACATGGTAGGCTCCACTCTTTAATATATTGATGTTCCCTAAGTTTCATGTGTATTTGACTTGTAGATTTTGAGACATCGATCGTTTTCTACCGAGTTGAACTATAATATTGATACAATACGATCCATAATTGGTGAATATGGATCATACCCGTTCCATTTTCAGTAAATGGTATATTTTAATATTTTTGTCGTTCTATCGAATATGTCTTTTGCTTTCACTTCGCCATTGCTTCATATTATCATATGTGCCTGATCTTTGGGCTTTGTGATTATTAATCTGACTTATCGATCCCGATGATAGTCGAGTCGAACTTATCTAGTCAGTACCGATATAGTCGGGCCAAAAGGCTAGATAATAATCAGTTATTAGTTTATACCGTTAATTATATATAAAATCTAGTTTATTAGAATGTGGCATGCGATAAATTAGTGTATAATGTAGTTTTTTAAAATATAATATTATATTCATAATTCTTTAAATTTAAAAACATAAAAGATTTTATAAAAAAAGTAAAAAATAATAATATATTATATTATTAATAAACATTAAAATATGAACAAATTATTGTACAAATGGTAATATGATATATAATTAATAAAAAATTATAATGTATATGTAACGGTAATATATAAACAAATTGGTGTATAATGTGTTTTATTTTTTCAAACCCCTTAGAGAGTTTATGGCCCCGTTTGACAAGTATTATATATGATCGTTATATAAATATTCGTTTTTGTCACAAAATGGACATCAATATTCATCTGATATAATATTTATTAGATTTGTCTTTGTATTGGACAAGTTACAAACATAATAAAGTAATTACATTTTGTAAATCATTTCATCTTAAACGGTTCACAAAATTTTGATAGCACTTCCCTTTTTGTTCTCTGTGTACACGCATTTGTGTACGATACAGGGGACAAAGGGGAAGCATTGCCAAAATTTTGTTGAATCGTTCAAAAGGAAATGATTTACGAAACGTAATTATTATTGTGTTTGTAATGGAAAGTAGGATGTCTGACTATCAAAGTAGAAAATAATAAACAAAAAATTTAATATTATATTCATAATTTGCTAAAATTGAAAATGTATAAGATTTTATAAAACAATCAAAATTGAATAATACATTATATAATTAATAAAACATTAAACTGTATAAATGAATTGAAAAATAAAATGTCAATCCATAAAATGATCAATACCTTTTTGAATTTCTATCATATTTTTCTAAATAGGAAAAATGGTCAATTATTTTGTTGATCGAAGAAGTTGGATGTATCAATGAAAGGGATTGAGAGGCTCAATAAAGGAACATTTTTATAATGGTGTACACGTATTTATTAAATTCTCTTTAAGTAATAATGGAAACGACGAAGAAATTCATTGTCTGTGTAATAAGTGCAAAGACTTGAAGCATTTGATACTGGATATGGTTAAAGTTCATTTGTGCTAAAATGATTTCGTGCCGGATTATTATGTGTGGGATCATCATGGAAAACTTGTAACACCTAATCCTGTACAGTCAAAGGGGGAGGTGAGTAATGATATTGTATAGAAGATATGGTTGAAGATGCAGCATGATCTATGTTCACCATGGTTGAAGTTGATGATTATGATGTAAATTTCGAAGAAGAAACAAATATTGTAGCAAAGAAAATCCATGCTTTATTGGATGCTGCTAAAAAAGCCCTTTGGGATGGTTGTAAAAGCGTTACCCAATTATTAGTAACTGCACTATACATTGTGATAAAATCAAATTACAACTTCATAGAAGTTGGATTTACAGCTGTTGTACAAGCTGCAAAATAGCATATGCCACCCAGTAATTTAATGTGCAAAATTCATCATGAAGTGAAAAAACTTATGTCTGTTTTTGGTTTGCCATATAAAAAAATAGATACATGTTCAAATGGTTACATGTTGTTTTGGAAAGAGGACATCGATCTTAGGAAGTATAGAATATGTAATGAGGAAAGATACAAACCAAGAAAAAAGAACGGAAGGGAAGTTCCATACAAGCGTATGCATTGCTTACCAATCACTCCTAGGCTTCAAATGTTTTATGCATCTTATGTAATTGTACCTCATATGAGATGACATAGTGTGAGAACACGGGAAGAACGTACGTTAACACACCCAGTTGATGGAGAAGCATGAAAGCATTTTGGTAAGACTTATCCCACTTTTACAGCGGAGAGCCCTAACTTTAGACCGTGTTTATGTACGGATGGATTTTCATTATTCTCTCAATTTGGTTTTAAATATTCACCTTGGCCTATAATCATTACACCTTACAATTTACATCCATGGATATGTATGAAAATTACATATATGTTTTCACTATTGTCATTCCCGGCCCTGATGATCCGACAAGGAATCGATGTTTATTTACAACCATTGATTGAAGAGTTGAAAACACTATGGCATGAAAAGTTTAAACATACGACATTTTTAAAAAATAATTTTTGTTTGTTCGCTTCTTTGTTATGGACTATTAGTGATTTTTCTGCGTATGCAATTCTTCCAGGTTGGAGTACAGTTGGTCGTCTAGCTTGTCCTTATTGCATGGAAGAAACACGAGCATTTTCTTTATCGTATGGTAAGAAAATTTCATGGTTTGATTATCATCGATGTTTTCTCCATATTAATCATCCATTTAGAAAAGATGGAAAAAACTTTACAGGTCATTGGAATAGCGATGAAGCGAAGGGAAGTTTACTAATCTCTTATTATTTTTTTAAATTGAAGTTTCATGTACAATCTATCACACATTATATAGAGTTTATTCCGTTAAGTCAAAATATCACTTTAACTTGTTTCATATATAATATATAATTTATAAATATAAAATATAATGTTCAGTTTAAATTTACAGGTAGAGTTAGAGAAGAACTCTACGAACAGAAATAAAAATCTAATTACACAGTGCGGTGGTTCTAAGTCATTCCAAGTTTATCGTCAAGAGCTGGTAAATTTATTAATTGCGATTATAAACAGTTATTACATTATATAATTTTGTATATATACTAATAATAAATAAGAATTATTTCAGGAAAGAGAGCATCAAGGTTCCATCTCCTACATGGACGTATTCGCTCGTACTCATGCCATCGAGCATGAAAACGAAGATGACACAGTCACATACATATGGTACGACTCAAAATCACAATAGGCCCATGTAACATATTTTAAGTTATAAGTTATTAATAATTAGTTATCAAGAATTAAAATAATGTAGTGTTAATTTCAATTGTATTTTTATTTGGAATTGCTGGAAAAATTTATGCAACAACGAGAGAAGCTGCTTGGGGGAACGGGACGGGAACAGTTGACTACTGACGAGGAGGAGCGATTTTTTAAGCTGTCATAGATCCGGCAACGCGGAATAGGCGTTATGGCTTTGGAAACCAAGAGGTAATGAATAGTATGTTTAGATTTGACTATTTACTAATCTCTCGACTGCAATAAACTTGAAATTGTTTAGATTATTTTGGCCCCATTACTTTTGGGTTTAAAACTAAAAGTCACATGTCTTGCTTACTTACTTTTGGTCTCCCTTATTTGGGTTCTTAGACTTGTACATTAGTTGTTAGTTAAATAATAAGGCAATAAACAAAGATATTTCTTTAATAAATGCTTTTTCTTATAATAACTTCTAAACCACTTAATTTAAAGCAACTTGTGCTTTAACATATAAAATACTTGATGTTAAAAGGAAACACTTTTTTAATCATATAGATTCCAAGAATATGATCTCGACTATCTTATACCATCGCAAGCTATTAAAGGATCCTTGCAACTTAGTTAATTAAGTTTCAATCAGTGTTTCACATCCACACCTGTTACATAAATAGTGTGCTAGTTTAGGACTAAGCAAACAAAAAATTTCTAGTAATAGGTAAAACGATATAGATAATATATACTTTATTACAAATGCAATGTATAAATAATTTAGAAACCAATTTTATTCATGAAAAGAATGTGTTTAACGCAAAAGATTAATAGAAAGTGAACATCGTGAAATTTGAAATAAATTATATAGGTTACAAAATGTTTGAAATAAAAACCAAAATTGGATAATATAAAAGCATTTGATTATTTTTATAATGTAACGACCCGCAAACTTATCACTTTGATAAATTATATTTATTTCTAAATTTATTCAAATAAAAGGTTGATAATATAAATAATATTTTTTTGTGTGATAATAAGTAATAGTAATCTTATTTTGAATAGATATTTACAAAAATATTTTCCTCAAAATTTAAATTGATATAATGGCCGAAAAACTATTTCATCGATAAACAGCTCCATAATCGTAAAACGTTGCGTACAAAACTGGATACATACACTTATTTTATAATTGAATAAGAATATGAAATAAAATAATTCATTGTATTTTGAAATTAAAATGTATTTAGTAATACCCTTAAATATAATAATTGATTTATTAAATTTAATTAGGATTTAACGATTTAAGTAATTATTATAATTATTCATATAATTATTTTTAAATGATAATAATTCATTTTAAATAGTTATAAAGTGTTAATAAAACATTTATGATAATTTTATAAAGACGAATAATTGATTTAAAAATATTAAAAAAAATCAATATCGCTTTATCGGTATAATAGTAATTATTGTAAATAATTTTTAATATTAATTTATATGGTTTTATAAATGAAATATGATCATTTTAATTTATTAAAAATGTTAAGAAGTTTATTTTCAAATTCTATTTACAAATATATGTATATAAATTAATAAGTGAAAATATGACCAATAATCAGTTTCTCGGTTTTCAACGATTCAACAAACAAAAGTTGCTCGAAGTCATTTAAAATGTTGTTATCCTCTTATGCACATACATGTACAGGCATATACATGTAACATGTACATAATAACACACACACACACATATGTACATGAACACTAAAATATATTCATATTACAAAATAATTAAATATTTCCTAAGACTTAACATTTAAGCAACAAAAAAGCAAACATCAACTCACCGTACCACACCATCACCTCAACATCACATCCCATTGCACGGGAGGGGGAGCCGTGCGCTAGAAGGGGGCTTGGAGGGGTGTGGGCTAGGGGCAAAATGGTAAATTACACCATTAGATATTTGTTCCAAATTTTCTCTTATAAATATCCATCCAATTTCTCATATTTTGTCCACTTTAAGCTTCTTTTCATGGCTTTATGCTTAACAAAATTATGGCGAAATATTTAGCAAAAGAAATTTAAAATCGTATAATACATACAAATTATCGATCCACTTCAAAACTAGTTCGAATCTCCTCCATTCCTTTTCCTACACTCACGGCCATCCCTCATCACCACCACGGCCGAGCTCTTCCACCTTTTCTAGCTTTGTTCATGGCCTTCCTAAGGTCTTCGACTCAATTCTATAAGCTCTGGTGCGATGGTAGCGAAGCTATAACCGATTTAGACTAACCCGTTGGAAAATTGAAGGTGAGTAACTCTTACTTGTATTATATTCTTGGATGATGATATGATGTTTACAGTGGATGTTTAATATGCTTTGATCATCAAGTTTGGTTGTTTAATATTGTTGTTGAATATATATGCAAGTCACGGGAATACACGACAATAAGCACAAAGGAAATTACTTTTCTTTATTGAATGAATTAGTGTATATAGAATGTTAAACCTCTTTAAAAAAAGTTTAAAAATGAGTTTGAAATGTTTTATAAACATATGAAAGTGTTTTGGAGAAGTTTGAAAGGTAATTGAAAATTTAGTAAAAATAGGCCCGTCGCGTAAAGGTAGTTCGAGATTTCGTGCCACAAAAGTCAAACGAGTATATATAATGGAATTTAGCTCGGAATTCTTCAAGATAAGAATTTTCCAAACTATTATATCCAAAGTTTTCAAAGAAAAAAGAAAATCGAGACTTCTATAAGTAGATTTTGAAATATGAGTAAAATAAGTTTTTGGAAAAATCGCGGTTTTGTAGTTCGGATCTATAAAAGGATTTCTTTGAAAATGATATTTTAAAATTGTTTAAAAATATAATGTAAATCCTAAAAATCTTTTAAAATGTTTCAAAAGTGATTTGAGTTATAAAATTGAATTTCCAAATAATAAAAGTCGTTTTTATCAATATAGCTTAAAAAAGCACCTTTTGCAGCACTTTTTTATAACCTATGAAATATAGATTTTAACTTAACAATTCTTTTCTAAATCTTATATAAATGTTTTCAAATGGGTAATTAAGTGTTTTAATAACGATTTGGAGGTTTTTATAGATTATTTAAAAGAGTTTAAAAAAATGATTTAAGGAAAAGTTATTACAAATAAAATGGTTTAATCTTGGCTCTAAAAGCCAACGAGTAGACTGGATTTTTCTATTCATGAGATCCGGATGTGAGGTGCTTAAACTAAGGAGATGTTCAGGAGCAACCAGTGCCATGGCTCACCTAGCCTCTTCCCTGGACGAGAGATAGATAAGGTCGAAATGTCAAAAACGAGTTAAGTATAAAAAGATTTAAATTTTCCAAATTTAAATTAAATACAACTTTGATTGTATAGAGACGATCTTCTTATACTCGGTGTTAAAACCCGAAGAGGGAACTCGTACTATTCGTGGAATTTAAAAGGTGATTTCGTCGTTATTCCGCCCATAGTACTTGTTGAATACGGAAATTGATATTGAGTAGAATTAGATGATTTTTATAGATTCTGCTCATTTAATTTACTGGTTTTGGATTAACATCCTAGATAACATGGTTTTAACTAAACAAAATTATAAGATTTTGAATTAAGAAATCTTTGTTAAGGTTAAAATGAAATGATTTGGAAATGTTTTCCTAAGTGAAAAATGAAATGATTTAGAATTATTCCAAGGTTTTAAAAAAAATTAAGTAATCAAAAGATTTGATAAGAGAGCTTTAATGATTCCATATATACCAGAAAGAAATATTTTAAAAGCTATATACCTCTTGAAGATATATTTGATAAAAAATGAAATTAATAAATCAAAAGAAGAATTCCCTATTTACTGCACATTTCTTTTATCGATGATTAGTTCAAATGAACCAGGATCGGATTTGAGTGATTCTTATCTGAAAACCACTTTAAACCAATGTAGGCATTTGAAAAATGAAGTCCGGATAAAGAAAATGAAGGATGAAGACCGAAGATCTTTAGGGTGGAAGGACTGCTTGTTGATAATTCTGTTTAGCTCCAAAATACTAAAGTAGCAGTGGTCCCTTCATTTCTGAAACTCTTTGGGTTGCAATGACTTCTCGCTATTAATCCTAGGAGTAATTCCCAACAGGATGTGATAGGAAAGTGCCTTTGGTTTGTCCTGTTCCTAGACAACTTGTATGTACGAATGCCTAACGTTGCATTTCTAGTTAAATAAGTTGATCTCTAGGAACGTATCATCTGTTTGGTGGTGGAGAAGGCAACTTCTCTTAGCTTAACATCCTTCATGAGACGTATGAGCTCAGGAGTTATATATTTGTAGAAAATAAATTGTGTGATTATGGAATGACAACGTGGCACTCAAAGTAAAAAGATATGGTGTTATGTGAAAGGTAATCGTCACCTCAAGCCTCACACCCGGAAATGACCAAAACAGGTAGATGCGGCAAGGCTATGTGGTTTACAACCATTAGGATATGAGCATCCCTTTCTAGATATATTTATTCCTGCTATGATGTTCGGGTATTAAATTCTTGTGGATGTATGCGATGAGGGCCCTCAGATAGGTCGGTAACGACCGGAGTGATGACATATTTGGTACTATCTAGACGGAGAGATAGGCCGGTCTTGTATTGGTAGAGGTGCAGATGTTCTGTAGCCTCGGTACATTCCTCTAGAGATGTACTGTCGGAAGGTAGTCCCTTGACCTGGTCATTTGTATGGAAATCCATTCTCCAATAAGGGCTTGTCATTTTGTTTGTAGAACCCATTTTGTGGCTAATATGCTGGAATTTAGTCATTGTAACAATTTTGGCTAAGATTAATAAATTTACCTGCAAATGTTTTCAAAGAAATGTCATTAAAAATAATATCCCTTATTTTTGCATAATAATGATTTGATTATCATAAGGTAAAAACCCTTTCTGTATGTATGTGCGGTGTTGTCTTATGAGAGACCGTTTGGTTTTCAAAATACATATTATTGAGTTCTCACACCAGTCGCATGACTGACCCGGAGTTTATTTTCCTTTCCCTTAAACTCTGGGTGCCCTAATTTTTCCGAGCAGCCTAGTAGTCAGGTTTAGTTTAGAAGAAATCTGGATGGAGCTCGAAGCATGAAGTCAGAAGGTTTTTCTGAAGATTGTTATCTATTTCCACCACACTCTTGTGTTATAGTATTCCAAAATTGTAAGGAAAGACATTTATAATTGTCTATGTTTAACTCTGATAAATGTATTTTCCGCTGTAAAGATTATGTTGAAATAATATATGTGAGATTCTATTCTGTCTTTATTTTTTCTTTCTTACCCTTGAGAATACGCCTCTTCGACACTTGGATTTGCGGCACGTGAATACCGAGAATGTATTAGTGTCGATTTTCGAGAGTCGAAGAAACGGATCCTCACATATAAAGAGTGAGCAGGACATGTCATAACAATTAGTGAATCCCAACACTATTCCATTTCACGCCTCCTGCACGATCCTCTACCCACCTCCATCATTTCATATAAAATTCTGCTAAATCTGATAATATACGATCTTATAATTAAAATTAGATGTAGCTTATAAAATCACTTTCTTATACGATCTTATATATCACATTGTAATAGCGGTTGCTAAGCCTACATTTTTCGCTAGCCATTAGACAAAAATCTCTTATTAAATCACATGAGTGTTACAGGTTAGACGCAAGCAGAGCATCTACTAAAAAGTTCAAGACCAAGCAAAGATTCAGGACTTGAGAGCTAGGGTTGCTGAGCTGGAGAAACGAGACCGTCGTCGCACTGTGGAGATGACGCAGTTGCTGGACGAACGCATTGCTGCGTATATGCAGCAGCATGGCTCTTCGTCAGCTGCTTCCGGAGACGAATGGGAGTGATAGGTATGATTTTTTTAGTTTATGTTGGGATATTGTACATATATGCACTTGGAGATGGTAAGAATGATGTGTTTTGATATGTTTGATACATTTTGAGGAGATATTGGATGTTTGAGGTTGGTTTGGGTTGTTTTGACATGTGTTAGGTAATTTTGACATGATTGATACATTTTGAGATGTTGGAGGTTGATTTTGTGTTTGTTATTTGATGTTTTTTATTATTGATGTTTTATATGTGATTTGGGCTTATATATATGTGTATGTATGTATATGTATATATATCTGTGTAGTTAATGCCCCGCTATTACCCCGCTATATCTCATAGCGGATTTCTACCGCTACGATTTTTCCATATAGCCCCAAAATATAGTCTTTCCGCTTTAAGCCCCGCTATTTCCGCTATATCCTATTATTCCCGCTATATTCCGCTATTTCCGCTATATCTTCTTTAATAAAATGAATTGAAAAATTGCATTTATACATTATAAAAATTATAAAACTAATTTATTTGATTTAATTTTTAATTTATTTTCAAAAATGAAAATACTCTAATATTCTACTAAATTCAATTATGTTATCTAATAGTTTTACGTTTATTTAAAGTATATTCGCACATGTTTTTATTTCAAATTATTTATGTATTAATTATAATTCAATTGAATGATAATTTTTCATTTAATTACCATTTATATATTTGTAAAAACATTAAGTATGAGTTTTATATGCTATTTTAGAGTCATCCGCTATATCCCACTATATCCTCACTATATCCCTGCTATGACTTTTTGCACCTCCACCGCTTTGAATCTGCTGAGCGCTTTAACTGCACAGATATATATATATATATATATATATATATGTGTATGTATGTATGTATATATATGTATGTATGTATGTATATGTGTACATATATGATTTATATGCGTGAAATTAAACTGCGATATATATTGATAATTGTATGTTGTATGGGAGACGAATGACAGAAATTTTTTAAAAAGAAAGCATCACAAATTTTCGACGGCTGGTTGGTAAACACTAACCAACGGCTTCCGACAGCTACAGGTACAAATATAGTTAAACAGTGACTTTCCACGAACGCAATCGTTGGAAGCCGTTGGAAAGCCTGTTGGGAGCCATCGAAAATAGGTCGACGACGCCGTCGGTAACCCGTTGAAAACACTGTTTGGTGACGACCTTCTTTCCAACGCCTTTTTTCAATAGCTGTCATCGGCTTTCGACGGTCATCGACGGTTTAAAGCCATTGGAAATAGGCTTTTTCCTTGTAGTGTTTCTCACATTATATTACGCTAAATTTGTTATAAATAAAAAAATTCAAGTTACTATTTAAATAAATTTTGAAACAGTATATATCTCTTATGATGGTTTGTTTATGTCATACATGGAACCCTATTATCAGATCAAAAGTGTTCATATATGAATTTATATTCTACGTAAGATAAACACATGTTGAAATTATGCATCGCTTAACTTAATAGATATACTCGGTAATGTAATTCTTACTAAGTGAGGAATAATCGGTAGTTGACGCTAGTGTATTCTTATATAAATCCACTATTCTCCTAAAAGAGTTGCTATAAGTTGTTTTGTAGCTAATTAAGTAGATTTATTAATAAATGTATTCAATAGTGTTTAAGAAAAAAAAAACTAATATAAATAATTTCAGTCTATAAACATATGTCCTTGTTTTCATGTGACTAAAAACAATCTAAAATTGTAATGTTAAAAAATTTACACAGCGAACAACGTGAGCGTAGCATGAGCTTACTCTAATTATAACCAGTTCTAGCATGCAAAAACTATTGGGGGAGACCCTTAAGGAAGATGAAAGATATTCAAAATCAAGGAATTGGAGAAGAGAATTTTTGAAAAACACCCTTGTTAGTCATCATAATAGAAGAAAAAACTCTTCTTACGTTTTATATTATAAATTAAACCTCTAAAATTTGCGAAAATTAATTCATCTACAAATTCATAATAAGAAAAAAAATAGTATTCTAAATAAAAATTCCAAATAAAAAACATCGAAATCAAATGCAAAAACGACGAATCAAGTAGTTTGCACTGTTTAAAATGCAATGTTCAACGTAACAGATAAAAAAGCAAAAATAACATCATTTTGAACGTGTAATTTGTTTATATCATTTAATTTCATGAAATTTAACATTTTTATAACTATAACATAAGTTATTTTAGTAAAAACGTACAAATTTAAAATCATTATGCACTTTGTTCTACAATAATACAATAAAATGAAGTATTGATAAATTATTGCAATGTAAACAATGATGTTTGCAATAAAAACACTTAAATAGCATATAAATACATTATTATGAACACTCTGTTGCTAGTAACATTTAATTGTACTTTAAATGTTATTTTGCTTAAGTAACTCAACCTATTTTAATGTTGCATTTCAAATAATGTTTAAGACGAGACTATACTTTAAGTTTTCATAAAATACAAGGATATTTTCAATAACTTGAAAAGGGCTTAAGGTTTTTTTGTTATTTCTAAAAAATTTCATAAAATGCAAGGATGTTTTCAATAACCTGAAATGGTAAATTTTATATGTTTTTTGGCATTGTTAAAATTTTCCGACTGCGAACGTTATTTCCACGTTGGAGAAACCATCAATACAATGTCTCAAATTTCAAGGAATAAATCATGTCGTACTTTCATTCTCTTTTGTAAATAATGCAATAAAGCGACGTACGACTTTATTTTTATAGCAGCAAAGCATGGATGCTGCCTAAGCTTTTTTCAGCTTATGATCGTTTAACGATGTTTTTCACACGTGAGTCAATCCAACTTTCTTTAGTATACACGTACTAGTAACAACTATATACGTTTAGTTGTAACACAGCAGATAATCTTTGTTGATACATAGAGCACATTTTACACGTGCCTCTGTTTCACATAGAAAAACAGTTTAGGAGCAGAAGTTTAACCTAATATAATAAAGGGGTTTTGAACCAAAGGTCCATATTCTCAAAGCTCATGCACAAAAAGTCTCTACTAATAAACTCATGTAAATTAGGTCCCTGTTTTGTTATTTTTTACCAAATTGTCTCCTTCTAGAAAATCGGTCCAGCATTGAAATCAGGGGCAAACATGACATAAATTAGTCAAAACCTAAAAATAGGGACCAAATTTTCATAATATTTTTGGGAGAGACTTTTCTTCCATCATCTTCCAACTCTAGGGACTAAACACCCGTTCCTTGTATAATAAAGCTAGTTTGCTACCTCGTTTTTCTCAATTCAGTAGAACTTACACCTCGTTTGGTTTGTCTTTTTCAGTTTTGTGTTTTCGTTCAAACAAAAATGCTTACAGCACGTGTTATTTTGAAACAAAAATAATTTGAAAAAAAAAAGTTAACATATAAAATATAAAACTCAAAATGAAACCAAATATACACTTAAATTTTTTAGAATAACACTCCAACAACCATAATTTCGAAGATCGAACCGTGAGTCGAACCGTGTTGGTGCAAGATCAGATATTTTAATGGTTGAACCGGTCAGACCATGAGAATCGCGTTGATCGTTAACTTTTATTTTTTCGACTTAAATGTAAAATTATATTAATTAATATTAAAATTTAACCAATCATACTTAATATACTAAACTTTAAAACAATTATTTTTGTACATTTCATAACAAATATTAATTTGAATGATTATATAACAATTTTTTTCAGAGCAAAATTGTAATTTTTTTATTTTTTAAGATGAAAGAGAGTCGGTTCAACAATAATTCGTAAAATGTACACTAATAATGTATTATGTCGTTCAAAATTAATAATGTAATCAAATAATTTAGTAGCTAGGGTTATGAAATTAATTGTTAAATTGGTTATATAAAAAAAAGGAAGAGCGAAGCGATAGTTTTTCCTTTAATTTTGAAGAACCGTGTGGTTTAAAAGGTCGGTGTAGAGGTTTTTTCAAGGCTTTGAGGTTAAATAACGGGTTCATTAGTGTTTGGTTTGTTATTTTTAGTTTTGGGTTTTCGTTCATACAATAATGCACGTGACGCACGTATATTGTCGAAAACAATCAACTTAGAAAACGAAGTTAACATACAAAATAGAAAACAATTTTGTTTACCATGTTTTGGAAAATAACACAAGCACATGAAACAATCCATTCTTCCATCGTGCGTCCCTCTATCCCCTTCGTCCTCCTATCCGTCTTTCTTTCATCATCTCCGTCGTCCCTCCATCCTCTTCGTCCCCTATCCGTCTTTCTTTCATCATCTCCGTCGTCCCTCCATTTTTCTCATATTTGACTTACTTATTGAAAATCGAAAACACAAAATTCGTTTTTAAACCAAATATCACCTTAGCGTTTCAAGATCTAAGGTTAGCTGTGGTCGAATCGAGGTTGGGTTGGTCCTTCGAAACACTGCCGCCACCAATAATCGAGGTTCAAAGTTCTCGATAAACTTTACATTTAAGATTTAGGTCTTAATTGTTGGATAAACAACCAATTAACAACTAGAAGCAAAGTCAAAATTTTCAAGTTATATTGGTTAACCTAAGATCCGGAAAGAGGTGAATTTCGCATGAAGATATAAAAAGCTAACACGTTTTCTCCAGCAATAAAACTTTACATTTGTGCCCCGAGTTTTCTCTGTTTCTAGATTACTAACTCAAATTTGACCGCATCAGCTACCTTTACTCATATATTTCGATACATCAATTAATTCTGTTCACATAAATATTGTATAAGTATTCATAAGCTTGTAACATCACGAAAACATCAATTAATTCTGTTCACATAAATTTCAAGCATACAAACATTTATATATTCAGTAAACAATAAATAATCTTTACGTCATTTCACGAAAACATTATACTATACAGTAAATTTGGTGTGCCTCAATCTGCATCAGCATCGGTATTTTAGGTATTTTTTTTAGTTGCGGATTCGCGGACTAGGTCGCTCTTTTTAAAACGATTCGCGGCTTAACCTCAATGTGCAAAGCTATCGATCAACTGCTCCGTCTCCAAAATAAAACAACCTTTGAAATTTGATCAATTTGCTATTTGCGCTACCGCTAATTGTTCTTAGTATAGCACTTTTTAATTTAATTGTTTGTAAAGTTGCTTAAAAAGAGAAAAAATACAGAGGACAAATAAGAAGAAAGAAAAGCTGTCTGTTATTCACATTTTCTCTCTTATCTATGCATCGTTTAAATAGGCAGAATGAAAATTGTATGCGTTACTGAAGTGAGAGAATATTAATAGATTTAAATTTATTGTCATTTAAAACGAATTTTAACGCCATTAACTTTTGCAACGGCTCAATAATAATGGTTCATGAATATATATTACCATTATACATTTGCAACGATTCAATTATAATAATGCTTCATAAATATAGGATCGTCATACATTTGCAACGGTTCAATTATAATAATTACTCATAAATATATATTATCGTTATACATTTATACATTTGCAAGGGTTCAACTATAATAAATACTCATAAATATATAACCATTAATCTGTTTTTATTTATTTTTAATTAATTCAATTCACTTAAAGTTGAACCAATATAGAAAAACAATATTGAAAGACTGACATCATAACACAAATAAAATCAGTTTCATTGTTTACAAGTTTATAGCTGATCCAATGAATTCAAACCCTGCATAAAACAAGAAACAAGCTTCAGTTCCAAAACATAAGACAAAGTTGCCTGTACATGCATAGATGTAACCAAGGAGAAATACAAAAACATCATATTAGTTTGAAAAGGCCATGAACTTATGATAATTTGTATATATAGTAAATAAAACTTACTCTTTGAATTCAATATTAATATCCCCAGCTGCAGGATTTGCTATCAGTTTAAACGCAGAGGCGGATAGAACAAGAGTAGTTCCATTTTTAGTAGGCATGGAATTGAGCATCGATGCTTGATCAACTACCTTAACTTGTATGGTTTGATCTGTGCAAGCCTTTGGCATTCTAGAGCTGAGACACCTTACTTCATATTGTCTTCCACATGAAGCTCCATTGTCCCACACTCCTTCTCCTGCCGCTACAAACATTCCAAATGCTGGGATTTGGCTCGCGTCGTCTCCATAGCAAACTGTCGCTGCACATAATCCATATTTGAAATTATTTTTTCGATAATAACAGTGTTACTTTGTTCAAGCAGAGAACTGATTTTGATATCTCGAAAAATCGAACTTGTAACTTCTAAAACCTCAGCGTACAGCGTCATATCAGTGTAATTTGAGTTAGTGTTTCATGCATGACAGTTGAAAATTATATCATATTTCATTAAACTATATCAAAATAATTTACTTTAATTCAGATCTAAATGTTATGCAATAGCACATAAATGGAAACCATTATTAGTTTTAGCTCACACATCCATGATCATACTTTTTATCATAATATAATCATATATAGCACAATTATCAAAGAACCTTTTAGTTATTCATATTTAGAGAGTACGAATGTTATAGGGAAATGGAGACACGGCCATTTAACAACCTTAACAAAATAATTTACTTTAATTCAGATCTTATAAGAAGATGTTATGCAATAGCATACACTTGTATGCTCAAAATAGAAACCATTATTGGTTAATTTTCCTCACATCCATGGTTATATTTTTTATCATATAATCATATATAGCACAATTATCAAAGAACCTTTTAGTTATTCATATTTAGAGAGTACAAATGTTATAGGGAAATGGAGACACAGGCATTTAACAACCTTAACAAAATAATTTACTTTAATTCAGATCTATAAGAAGATTTTATACAATAGCATACACTTGTATGCTCAAAATAGAAACTGGTATTGGTTTTCCTCACATCCATGATTATATGTACTACAATTATCAAAGAATCTTTTAGTTATTCATATTTTGAGAGTACAAATGTTATAGGCAAATGGAGACACAACTATTGAGGAATAGAACCTTGAAGAAAAATTTCATATAGAATTTGATGGAGAAAACATAGTGCTTGAGGGGCTCCAGTTATGCAAAATGCATACAAAATGGGTTTATCTGCAAAAAAGAAGGAAACACTTACGAAGATATGGAGGATTGTAAAAGGCAGCATCTCCTACACTACCGAAAGAAGGATCGAAGAAGAGGAACAAAAGAAGTATGAGAAATTCTGATAAGAAATATTGGGGTTTAGCCATGTTTTATAAAGAAGGGAGGTCACTTTGTTATAGTTATATATTGTGTTCTGTGGTTTGAGAAACAAATTTAAGGTCAATGGAAGAATATAAATATGATAACAATATATATCTTGAATAGGTAGTACAATGATATGATTGGTGTTAGTACAGTATATGATTCCAGCACTTTGATTTGCAACTATTAATGGTAAATCGTTCTTTGTGCATATCAGTAAACTAATCAATGAATGTTTAGTACAAATTACACTTGTGGTGCCTGTTTCAGTATATTCACAATTACAACAGATAATTTTAAAGCTACAGCACAGATTCGCTAAGGACAGATTTTCATTTATGACTTGCTTATTTCACTTTACCTTTCCAAACTCATAACGAAAGTAAGTGTTTTTTCTTTCTACACTTAATTTTTATGCATGTATACAATATACTTTTGCATTTTGAAAATGTACAAGTACAAATCAAAATTTTGTTCATGTGCATTTTCAGAATATGCAAATACAAATTAGTTGAAAGATGGAAAATAGGTTTATTTTTTTGAAACCGGACTTAAATTTGAAATAAGTTTTTTTTTCAATATCTATATATTGTATCATAATCAATAAACATGTATTATATATCATTTTCAAAAGAATTCAAACGACCTTTAGAAATGTTCCCACTCCAATAAAACAACAAAAGAAAAGTCTATTGAAAGTGTAAAAGGAATATATTATTATTGAGTAGACTTTTGAATTTGGAGAGAAATTATGCGAACTAAACCAACTTGAATTTGACTTCAACCAATGATTAATGAAGTCTGAAATAATTTGTAGGAATTTGACCAGATATCAATACATATATCTTCAGAACTAAATGAATATTTCAACACTGGCAACTTACTTGCATGTGCATAATCAATGTTCTACATAAGATAAAGATGTGTATGACATGGAAGGTCAATAAGTCATTACATACATGATGCAATGCTTGTATCATTTCATGAAAAATTGTATTTATTCCCGCAGAATATGTGAAACTTTGATGACTGTCTGTATTCACGTCAATAACAAGAAAAATGAAAACTTAGAAAAGATAAAGAAGAGTAATTTGATGGGAATGAAATCCGTGATTGATTGGAGCTATTTGAATTCAGTATTAGAAGACAAATACACAGTATAGTTAATCATATGGTAGTTGCATTAGACGCCTCTAAGTTGGTCCCATCATTTTGCTGAGCTGAAAAAAGCTGACCAAAATTAACTGTTGGGGCGAATGGACCAAAGCAAACATGTGATAACTACCATTTTCCGTTCTATATTTACCTCCGTGTCTTTTTTAAAATGTCATTTTCCTTTCAATTACTAGGGACTTGGTAGCCGTTTCTTGTTTTTAAAATGTCATTTTCGTAACATTAAAACGCATCCCTCTTGGATGAATCATTCGTTTTCGTGTTCCTTTCAAATGACACTTGTGCTCCTATAATATTGCTATTTGTGTCCATCAAATATTATAAAGTAATAATTTAGTCAAGAGCTTATACAAACACCTTCTAGACTGACATTTCTAGTGCTTTTAACTCCAAATAATAAATAAACGGAGCTGTATATTTAGATGTTATAGTAATGGATTTAAATGATGTTAAACTCACAAAAAGAAATAAAAGGGCTCTAACAAATTTAATATAATTTTATTTTACTTGTCAATTTTAATTTTCTAATATACTTTTTTTATTCAGCTATTTTCCAAATATTTTATGGTATTTTTACTTGTCAATTTTAATTTTTGGAACATTATCAAGACATATTTCAGGAAATTTAAGTAAAAATGTTGTACACACATCAATGTAAATCAATATAAGAACTTAAGTACAAAACCTACAGGTAGACCAAAGACCAAGGAGACGAGAACAAGACCAGAGGATAAACGAGATTCAAAGGCAAGGCTAAGAGAATACAAGATACTCAGAGAACGAAGACTAAAAAGGTAAAAAAAACAATAGTTAGTCGGTTTTAAGCATATCGAGCCTTAGGATTGTTAAAGATTCTGTAGTAATTCTTTGAATTTTCTCTTTTAACAATTCTTTGTTTTATTCCTCGTTAGCTTTTTTTTTATAAAAGTTCAATATTGGTTTACGAGTTAAAATAGTTAAAACAATTTCAGAATAAGTGTTTTTAATGGAAAGTAGGTGACCAACCATTAAAAATAGTGTAGAAATCCCTATATTAAGTGGACTTGAAATTATTTATCAATTCCATTGCTTTAAAATTATTTTATTATAAAATTACTAACTTTATTGGAATTAATAATAGAATTAATAATGTTATTTAAAGTAATAATCAAATTAATAACGTTATTGAAATTAATATTAAAATTAATAATGTCTTCTAAAGTAATAATAAAATACTAATGTTATTGAAATTAATAATAAGTAATAATGTTATTAAAATTTATAATAAGATAATATTTGTTTATTTACTATCGATACTGTGTTATATATCATAATCATGTTCATCTTAACAATACCAATTGTTTAACAATCAATTAAAGCAACAAAATCTAAGGGTTCAACCTAGTAAAAGATTTGAGGCTTGGTTTCAGAAATATGTAAGTATGTAAAATTTTAAATAAACTTAGCATGAAACAGTTTATCACACATATTAATGTGTATTAATTTAATGCAATAGGTCGTTGATAATGAAATTAGTGATATTGGTTATAAAACTCTAGCATTTGGTCCAATGCGAAATATAGAAAATGCCCAATCATGTTCATAAGCAGCTTTAAATTTCACACAATGGAGTTTGAAGCCAGTAAAACAACTTACAACGATAGGGTATGTGTTAAAGGCGATGAATAAGGTATCTGTTAAACTCATGCATTTGAGATGGGCTCTTCCTCCGCCCAATGAATTGATGAGGGGCAATTAGTAAATTGCTACATATAACTCGATAATCAATCTGGTTCATAATAAAGGTGTTTGATTTCTATAATTTACTTTGTTATAATATGATATATTTAATTAAGTAATTAATTTTAAGTATATTAAATTAAAAATCCTTAAATGATATATTATGTGATAATAATTACAATATGTTGTAATCATGAAAAATTTATCACATTAAAATAACGCATTATTTTGAGTATTTCTAGTTAAGATGTTTTGAGAAGGGATATCGATTCATCCGTTAAAAGTAAAATACGTAACACTCTCCAAATGTTGCGCAGTATATTACTCATTATTGCTGGAGGCACCAAGGAGTTATGTACTGGTAGTTATTGGATAATATGGAATGACTCACTCGAAAGTTTTCTATTGGTTAATATCACTAAGGTCGAATAGAGAATCCTGAAATTACGACATAATTCTCTCGACTTGAGAATACTGTTGAACTTCGATATGGACACTCTACTTTGATTATAGTTAAATCATGATATGACGTATATTAAATGACTGTTGTTGGATATGAGTTTAAGCATTGGAAGTGAAATGCTATTCAATAGAGAATTGATCTTCTTGGTTATGTGAGGCTAGTATCACAGTGAACTTTGGTCAACTCAAAGTCAAGTCTTTGGCCGGAGCAGTACGGTTAATAATAAATACTGTTATTGAACCAAAGATTTTGTGTATGGATAAATCAAGTTGAATGTAGGAGAAGTTGGAATTTTGACCAAAACTGAATTTTATAAGTTCAAAATGTGATATAGAGTTGATGAAGATAATTGGAGTAAATAATCATTATTAATGGCTATCGATTATAATAGCAAAATTGGAATTTTATCGAAAAGATTGTAAGTGATAAATTCAAATAAAATGTCACACCACTAGTGTTTGCGCCAAAATTGGTCACAAACACCCAATTGTCAATGAAAGCACCAGTTCACAACCACAGATTACAGATAACAAGTATGTAGAGAATTAAAAATGAAGAACACTTAGAAAATTAAAAGAAAAGCGGTAAAGAACACAGAGTTTATAGTGGTTCGGCAATCCGGCCTACATCCACTTTGAAGTTGATGATTTTATTGATGTTTGCTTGCTGACTATAACGAGTTACAACTGATTACAACAACAAATTTCGAGTACAATGATGGTTCCAGCAGAGTCCGAACGTTTCAGAATCGAAAAGATCCTTTTTCTGCAGGCTCCGAGGTGCTATTTATAGGCGTAGGCTGCAAATATCTCGCTCAGATCTCGGGAGACCTCTTCTGGCACATGAGTGGGCCCACGCGATCGATCCCATGTGGTTCGCACTCGATCTGTGATCGATACAAACGAATTTCATATCGATCAAGACTTGGCCCAATCGAGTCGAAATTAAGCATGAACATTATTTAGGTTGTACGCAAGCTCCTGTGAAAATTTTGTAGCATTTGGATTTGTAGATTGTGAGATATGATCAATGCAAGTTTGGGTTTTATGTAAGCTGTTCATTTCGTATCAATCCCCTTCGTATTGATCTGTTCTTATCGATCCGGGCACGTGCCTGCAAGTTGATGTGGTGCCAACTTCTCGGATCAACCCACTTTTCATGCCGAGTTGACTGCTTCCCCCTTCGTATCCATCGAGTGCTATGTCCTTCGGATCGATGCTTGACACTCCTCTTCGTATCGATCATCTGCGCTCTACTTCGTATCGATCATCAGCACTATATTTCATTTCGATGCTTGACACTCCTCTTCGTATCGATCATCTGCGCTCTACTTCGTATCGATCATCAGCACTATATTTTGTTTCGATGCCCTGTGCTCCATTTCGTATCGATGGGGAGGTTTCGTACCGACCTGTTGTCGACCGATACGAAGTATGTTTAAGGCTTGATTGATACGAAATGGACGTATGTGGATGGATACGAAGAGAGTGGATCTGGATGGATACGAAGAGAGTGGATCTGGATGGATATGAAGAGAGGCATGTTCACCGATGGACATGAGATGGATCGATGCGAAATGAGCTTGCTCATTGATGGATACGAGGAGGATCGACTGTGATGGATACTAAGCCGGATGGATACGAGAGGAGGTCTGAGGGTTAATGGATACTAACAGGATGGTTGCAAGGCGATGGATATGAACAAAGCCTCGGGGATGGATTCGAATGGGATGGATACGAAGGAGGCGATCTGATGGATACGAATGGAAGCCTTGCTTGACTTGCATCGATCATATCTTGAGCATCTGAACTCCGATTGACTTGAAATTTGAAACATTGTCTTCCATAGATTTGCTTATCTTATCACATCAATTGTAGCCCGATCCGGACATCCGATAAAATTTACGACATCCATAATCGACCTGTACATAACTGGCAATCGAGGTGAGCTGTCTTTGGTTTCCAGTTAATCTTTTGGTGTCACAACCTTGCCAAAAGGTGGGATAACACTTACCCCCCAAAACATACCTTGCGATAGGAAGGTGTGTTTTGTAATGCCATAAGCTGGTTGTCCATATCCTGTTAATGACCTGCAAAGAGATTGATAAATCCACCAGGCCGCGAATGGCGATCGTTCGAGATCGTATGCCATTCGGGGTGGTATGTGACCATTCGAGGTCGGGTGCCGTTCGAGACAAATTATGATCGTTCGCGATCGGGTGTCTTTCGGGGCGAATTGCGACCGTTCGTGGTCGGGTGCCGTTCGAGGCGAATTGCGACCGTTCGCGGTCGGGTGCCGTTCGAGGCGAATTGCGACCGTTCGTGGTCGGGTGTCGTTCGAGGCGAATTGCGACCGTTCCCGGTCGGGTGCCGTTCGAGACGAATTATGATCGTTCGCGGTCGGATGCCGTTCGGGCGAATTGTGTGTGCCCGAGGGGGGACTTAGTATCATTAACGTCAGATTTCACATTCGAGTGAGTTTCTGAATTGTTTGTGGTGGTGGTTTATCGCCATCTCAGAGCATGTCTGAGGACCGTTCGTGATCCCGTACATATGTAAGTGACTTGGCCGTTATAGAAGTATTAAAACCAAATTATCATTCAAATGAGTCTTTCAACAGAAATGTCCAACAAAATCAAGTCCAAACATGAGAAATAGAAAACAAAGACAAAACAGAGACGTCAAAGTGCAAACACCTACACTGATGCGATTGAGAGTCGTATCAGAGCATGCCTGAGGATCGTTCGCGATCCTGTACATGTATAAATGACTTAATCGTGTTGGTGTGGAGTTTGCCACTTATTCATCATTATTTCAATCAGTTGATGACAAGCTGATGCCTCGATCCTGAGCGGTTCCCAGTTGGTTCAGGTAGTGGTCGTTCTTGCTCCACCGTTGTGGCTCGCCTCCTTACATATTGCGATGGCAGGCCATTCCGGATATGTCCTTCTATCTCATCCCTCAAGTGTCGGCAATCATTCGTGCTATGACCATTTAGCCCGTGGAATAAGCAATATTTGTCTGATCTTCTTTCACTGTTGGTCGGATCCCTCCTCATTGGCTTTCGATAAGGAACCTGCCCCCGGTGTCCTGGTAGATCCATTCCAAAGTTTCATTCAACTCCGTATAAGAGGTGAATCTCGGTTCCTTTCGAGGTCGATTTGGTTCATCACCGTTATCCTCGGCTTTTCGTTTTCTTTCATCCTTGCCTGAATCTTTTTCGGGAGGATTTCCGCCTTTGACTGCATAAACTTCTATTCCCTCTCCTTCCTCTCTTTCAACATTTGCATCCTCTAATCGCAGGAATCCTTCGACCTCATGATAAAATTCTCCTAGATCCATAGGTGGATCCCTTGTCAGTGAATTTTTGAACTCCGTTCCATCAGCTATGCCAGCTACGGCTGCCATTAAGACCATGGATGGATCTGGAAATTCCACCGATGTCGCTGCTGCATTAAATCGTGTTAGAAAATTCCACAAAGATTCCCCAGTTTTCTTTTTTAGTGTCGCCAGACTCATTACATTCTTGGGCCTCGAAATGTGAACTCTGAACTGCCTCATAAACTTCTCGGTCAACTCGGTCCACGTTCCAACGGAACCGCTCTCCAATTGTCTAAACCATAGTGCTGCTATGTCTGTCAAATACAATAGAAAGCACTGGGCCATGACCTCCTCTGATGCCCCCCAGTACTTCCATGTGCCTCATATACCTTGTCAGATGAACCACAGGATCCGTCCTCCCATCATACATCTCCAGCGTTGGTAGCTTGAATTCAGGTGGGTTCCTGGCCTGCCTAATTGCTGGAGCGAAGGGGCTCATGTTCACATCTTCCAGATCTCTATTCACTAATCCGCCTCTCATGGCTCGTCTGACCACCTCCGCCAATCTGTCATTATCGTCAAATTGTAGTCCTTTAAATTGACGACCCGTGTATTTAGACCATTTAAATTGACAATAATCCACACATGTCAACTTAAATAGTACAAAACACGAATCATTAATGGAGTATATGTATATAAATGAGAATCATCATAGAAAATACATCATAACATAATAGTGCAGCGGAATTACAACATAGTCATAGAGTAGTTCATGAAGCTACCCATAAATACAACAATGTCTCAAATATAATGAAATAGAACAACATAGATGTCCAATAGTGTCCAAATAGAAAGAATAATACTATAAAGATAAAATGATGATAGCCTTCGGTCTTCAGCTCCAAATAGAACAACAACAATCCTCAGTCTGATCCGAGCATAAGCACAAACAAACACTCGAATCAGGACATATATTCTTATACAGATAATATGATTCAGAATATGAAATAACAATAACTTAAAGATGAATGGAATAAACATCTTCAGGATCCGTTAAACTATTTATACATAGTAGGGTACGATAAGTAGATAATGTCTAATAGTAAAGTAAAATATCAAGATAGTGTTAAGGCGTCACCATTATTCCCCTTAACACATTTTATATAAGCATCATAGTCTATACAACACTGTAAACTCCATCGTAAACTAGTGGGCTATCAGGGAGTACTCCATAGATATAATACAAGACAAATTCGTAGTGGTCGCATATAAGGCTACAAGTATGACAAGGTACATGAGGCAATACCCAAGGTAGTGACACTACCGTTTGCCTGATCCGGACTGGTGAGAACGCATCACCGTAGCGATCGCAACACCGCGAAACAACACTCCCAAATCAAGGGTGCGCACCAATCAATCACAAAGTAATGAGTAGTTTACGAAGAAGTGTGTTCGCTCGAGGTAGCTAACCCCATTTGGCCCGGCACGGCTCCTGTTTTAGTCATTTCCAATTTGACACAAGTGTCAAGGCTATCCATTGTCGTTCTCTTTCTTCAATCATCAACGTACATCATTCCAACCACTTCATTCTGGATCACACTCCGTGCATAGTTATTAAAGTGGTTTTTGGTTTAGACAGTGAGTATGTCACTAACCGATTCTGGTTCCTTTAATAACCTTCGTAATTATTTACCGATTAGTCGTTAGATAAATTTCAAAATCAAATCAAATCAATTACATTTAAAATTTGAAAATCAACATTCCGATTTTCTTTCTAAACCAATTTCCAAAATTTACGTTTCATACTTCTAAATTTCATTTCAAACTTTCTATAATTCAGTTTCAAAGTTCAATTTTGAACAATTCAATTAATCTTTTAATTTCGTATATAAGTTCATTCCATAATCATTTATCTTAATTTAACGTTCCAATCGGTTTAAGCTCAATTATCGATTTCATTCGATGTTCGTTAAGTTAATTTATCATTTAAAACAATTACAATTAAATTTCCAATTCATTAAATCACATTGTTAAGTTCAACTTATCATATCCAGCTTACAAATTTATTTTAAATTAAATTTGTCGAATCTAATTCTTTAAATTACAAATCTTTCATTTGTTTCAATAAAACTCATTCTATTTCTTATTAAAGAAATTCATTTCAATTATTATTTACTTGATTACAAATTTCAAAACTCAATTAAAGAAACTTAGTTTTACTTATTCAAAAATTCAACTTCTCTTAATAAGAAAATTCAATTCAATTAAATCATCAAGTAATTCAATCTTATTCAATTATCAAATAATTTCAAATCTTAATTATTACTTAATTATTAACAATTTCAAAACTTAATTATTTCTAATTTCAGACTTAATTATTAATAATTACAAAACTTCATTATTAATCAATTTAAATTTAAACAATGTTCTATGACAATTACAAAATTAATATTTGTTTCAAATTTCAAATATTCACAATTTACATTCATTCGAATTTAAATTTTAAATTTTATTCAAAACCTTATTATTAGTCAGACAGAAAGTTTATTTTATTTAAATCAAAACATTGACCAATCGGGTTTAATTTAATTTTCTATCCTAAATCAAAGTTATTTGGGTATTTATCATTTCAACCCGATTCCATTTCAATTCAAAATCACAGCATAACAAAGGGAACTTGCAGTGTGATAACTGGGATAGTGTCAAAGAAAATAAACAAGCAATAGAATCCATATATAATAATTCAACAGTTATTCAAATAATCTTGAAATAATCATATTAATTTACATTTGTTATTTATGCAAACTAATATAATTATTTCTAGAATCTACACTATCATTTCATGTAGATTAAATATTATTACATTACGGTTTTTCATTTGTTCAATTTCAAATTTTTATACTACAACAATTAATCCAATATACGATCAATGGTTCAAAGTGTAATTATCACTTTCCTACGTGTCAATTAACTTAGCAATTTAAAAGGGGTCATATTTAACTAATCAAATTTAACATGTGAAGGGGTCAAGTTTAACTAATCAATATTCACATATATAATCCATTTTAATTTGTTGACTATCCTATATCAACTTCAACTTGCATATTATTTATCACCTAACCATAACAATTAACATCCAATTTAACATCACATAACAATCATTCATCAACCAAACTTGTATAAAAATATAGTCGTGAAAATTAATTCACCTTTCGTGGACAAAGAAATGGACCCAAAGCAAGAATAAGCACGAATAGAGTCGGTATAATGCGAACAATGGACACGAAGACGAAGAAAAGGAACGAAGCTGAAAATTGATGCTGCTGCGAAAAGCTCAGTTGGTTGCTGCAACAACAACAAGGAACGAAAATTGGTTACAACTCTAGCCCATACATCAACTTATATACATCAGTATATAAATATGTGACAGCAACGGGAATGGGTTTTCAGAAGTCTGCACTGCACAACTGTTTGCAACAACAAACTTTTTTTTCTTTATAAACACGGCCGAGACTCATAAAACATTTCCCCCATCATCTGGAACTCACGCATCCTTCACCCTCCCCCTACATGCCAAAACACGCATACACTTTGCCTTTTTTTATTAGCACATGCACGTGTGCTCTCATGCACAGGCCTGGGTGTATCCGGCTTCAGGAGGCGTGCGAGGTGGTTAACACGTGGCCAAGGGGTAGAACTGACGACGTGATGTGGTGATTTCGGTAGTCGGGCGAAAACACTGGATGTGCGTGGTCGGTTTTAGGTAGAGGATGGCAAGGGAGGGCGAATGAAATGGGCGGCATACGGTGGAGGGAAGGTGAGGTGCGTTGGTGTGAGCTGAGTTTTCGGCCTTGCGTTCTTTCGTTTGTAATTTTTTTTTTATTTGCAGTAGAAACTAAAGGGTAAGGAAGAACAGAGGTGAGGAGAAGAGAGGAGGAAGAAAATTACATGAAGAGTTTGTGAATGAGTGATAGTGAATTCGTACTGCAAATTTTATAATATTTTAGAAGACCCAATATGTGCAGTAACTGCTTTTTTTTTGGAATACGAAGTGTTGTTCTTATTTTTCCAATTTCCTCACAAATTTCCAAACGTCCCTACCAATTCCCTAGCCAACTCCAAACTTCCAACCACTGTAATAAATGCATCAGCTGAGATTTTTAATTTTTAATTTTCTTTTGTAAGCGGGCTAAAAATTCGGGCTGAAGTTTGTTTAACTGGTCAGTCCGGAACCACATATAATTGCGATACGACATTTTTATAAAATTCGATTTTACGCTACTTAAATTATTCATTTTGCAAAACAATTTAAATGGAACAGGCGATGACGGTATTTGACGAAACGAACTACATCATCTTGCTCAGAATAATTTTTACAACAAAACTGTGTAAAAATATTTGGATTTGAAAGATAAATTTTACGCAGCTTAATATGAACTGATATACAGAAAAATGCGAACGAAATTTACTGTAATATTTTGCGATGAAACTTTTTCTATATTCATATCTAACTAGACGCATCTTATAAATAAAGTTTGGACGTTAATTGAGATCGTTTAGAAATTTTCAAAATTTTATATTAAAACGATGGATTTTAAAATTTAAATTGGGCTGAAAAATCAGGGTCGTTACAATCTCCCCCACTCAAAACTTTTCATCCTCGAAAAGGAACAAGCCGAGTGAAGTAGGAATGAAGTAAGCAGAAAATTCAAGATATATATTGAGAAATTTGAATAATACGTGGAATTAGTAATTCGGGGTTTGACGAGATTTACTGACTTCAGGATAGTATTCAGGATAGTATTCGGGATATATATTGAGACGTTAATTCAGGATAGTATTCGGGATTCAAACCCCGAATTACTATCCTCAGTCTCCCATGTGCAATCTCGCTCATCTGCACTCCACTGGACTTTGACGAGATTTACTGACTTCCTTCTAAGTTGCTTTGTCTCACGATCGACTATCCAAAGCGGCTTTCGCTCAATAGTCAAGTCAGGCTCAATAACTATCTCTTCCAACTGTGTGGTGGGAATGGTCATGGATGGATCGCGCACAACTTTGCGGAGATGTGAGACGTGGAACACATTATGCACACCGGCAAACTTTTCTGGCAATGCAATTCTATAGGCCAAAGTTCCAACCCTTTCCGTAATCTCAAACGGGCTAATAAATCTAGGAGCTAGCTTCCCTTTTCTTCCAAATCGAACAATATTCTTCAAAGGCGACACTTTCAGAAATACTTTGTCACTTACGCTGAATTCGAGATCTCTTCTCCTTCTGTCAGCATAGCACTTCTGTCTATCCTGTGCCGTCTTTATCTTCTTCCTGATTTCTTCAACTTTCTCGGAAGCTTCCATAATCATTTCCGGACCAAGCACTAATCGGTCACCAGACTCAATCCAACAAGCTGGCGATTTGTACGGTCGTCCATATAAGGCTTCGAACGGTGCCATACCAATGCTTGCCTGATTAAATTAAGATAATTAATTCAAATTCAAATATACTTATTCAAATTTGAAATTCAATTTCTTTACCTGGTAACTATTATTATAAGTGAATTCAACCAAATGAAGATGGTCTTCCCAAGATCCACCAAAGTCTATAATACAGGCTCGGAGAAGGTCTTCCAAAATCTGATTCACCCTCTCAGTTTGGCCATCTGTCTGAGGATGATAAGCTGTGCTCAGATTCAGTTTGGTGCCCAAAGTATCCTGAAATGCTTTCCAGAATTTACTGGTGAAAATAGGATCTCGATCGCATACAATACTAGATGGTACACCATGAAGTTTAACAACTTCTCTCATGTATATCTCGGCCAAACTCGAAGCTGTACGAGTGGACTTGACTGGAATAAAGTGAGCGGACTTCGTCAGTCTATCGACAATCACCCAAATGCTTTCTTTACCTTTTCTAGTCCTTGGTAGCCCATCAATAAAGTCCATAGAAATCTACTCCCACTTCCAACCTGGAATCTCTAGAGGTTGAAGCAATCTTGTTGTCTTTCTGTGATCAGCTTTAACTTGTTGGCAAGTGGTGCACCTGCTAACATAGGTAGAAATATCGCGCTTCATCCCACTCCACCAATATAGCTTCTTCATATTTTGGTACATCTTTGTAACACCGGGATGAAATGAAAGCAAAATTTATGGTTTTCTCTCAGCACTTCCTGTCTTAGACCATCAACATTAGGGACACAAATACGATTGTCAATCCTCAACACTCCATTACCATCGACTTATGCGCCCAATTTATTATCAGCATTTCCAACTCTTCCGAGAACTATTTCTTTGATGCGATAAAGCAAAGTGTCCTCGTATTGCTTGGCTATAATACGATCCATAAGAGTTGGGGAGATGGAAAGCTGGAATAACATTCCCTCAACAAGATTACAACATGCCATTGCTTGGTTTCTGCTCAAAGCATCGAGTATGACATTTGCTTTCCCCGGAGTGTAATTAATATCAAGATCATATGCAGCTAGAAATTCGAGCCATCGGACTTGTCTTTGATTCAAATCCTTTTGTGAGAAAATATATCTCAATGACTTATGGTCAGTCAATAACTCGAATTTTGTTCCCAATAAATAGTGCCTCCATAGTTTAAGAGCAAATACAACCGCAAGAAGTTCTAAATTGTGAGTTGCGTATTTGCTTCATGGGTCTTTAACTGACGACCAGCATAAGCAATGACCTTTCCATTCTGCATTAAAACTGCTCCTAATCCATCCTGACAAGCATCAGTATAGACAGTCAATCCTTCGCTACCGTCAATAACTGTAAGAACTGGGGCAGAGGTCAACTTCCGCTTCATCTCATTGAAAGCTGCTTTACACCTTTCACTCCAAGTAAATTTTACATTCTTTCTGGTCAGTGCGGTAAGTGGTGCGGCAATTCGGGCAAAATTTTCTATAAATCTGCGATAATAGCCAGCCAAGCCCAAGAAACTGCGAATATCTGTAGGAGTTTTGGGAGTCTCCCAATCCTGCGAATGTAAAGGATTCGAATTTAGATAGAGATAAGATGTTCGGATAGAAATGACAAGTAAGGATAGAACTTACATTGATTACGACGATCTTAGCTGGATCGACTGAAATCCCATTCTCCGAGACAATATGGCCAAGAAACCGAACTTCATCTTTCCAAAAGTGGCATTTTGAAAACTTGGCTTTAAGCTGATGACTGCGAAGAGTTTCAAGAACAAAAGCCAAATGTGACCTATGCTCTTTCTCATCCTTAGATAAGACGAGAATATCATCGATGAAAACAAGAACGAACTTGTTAAGAACATCTCGGAAAACTCTATTCATTAAGTCGACAAAATAAGCCGGTGCATTAGTAAGGCCGAACGGCATAACCAGCCATTCAAAGAAACCATTTTCAGTGCGGAATGCTGTTTTAGGAATACTCTCCTCAGCAATTCTGAGTTGGTGAAAGCCAGTAGCCAGATCGAGTTGAGAGAATACTTTAGCTCCATGGAGCTGGTCGAATAGATCGTTGATGCGGGGCATCAGATATCTGTTCTTGTGTGTGAGCTTGTTCAGCTCTCTATAGTCCACACCCATTCTAAGAGAGCCGTCTGACTTTGTGACAAATACAACTGCAGCTCCCCATTCCGAATGACTGCACCGAATCAAGCCTTTAGAAAATAAATCTTCAATCTGAGCATTAAGTTTTGCCTTCTCTTTAGGAGCCATTCTCCTGGGAGGGAGAACTACTGGTCGGGCACCAGGAATAAGATCAATGCGGAATTCGATTTCCCGCGGAGGTGGTAGAGAATTTACTTCTCCAAGCACATTTGAAAAGAATTGAACAACTGGAGTAGAGCTTAGTTCATTTGGATGAGAGTCAAGAGAGAATATAAAAATCCCAGCACATTCTTGAGGTGATTTACCTTTAATAACTAAAGGTATACTCTTGTCATCAATTAGAGAGATGGTTCGAGCTTTGCAAGAGATAACGGCTTCGAATTTTTGTAGCCAATCAACACCTAATAGGATATCGAATGCCTCGAATCCCAGGACATAAAAATCCCAAGTGAAACGGTGCATGCCATCATAAGCGTGACATATTTGCATACCCTTTTGAGGTTAGCGGGTCCTCCAATGGGATTTGATACACATAAGAAAGTAGATGCAAGGATGGGTTCCAATCCAAGTTTATTGCACAAATCAATAGATATGAAACTATGTGTTGCTCCAGCATCAAATAGAACTTTAACGGGTAAAGTATGCAACATAAAAGTACTCTGTAATGTACCTTGGTTATCACTAGGAGTAGGTGGGGTAGGTGGATCACGGGTGGAAGAAGTCATAGCAAATACTCCAGATGTCTTGCCCTTTTGATGCATGGGACAATCTTTCTTGAAATGGCCAGGCTGCAAACAGACATGGCAGAGGTTGTTCCTAGTATTCTGAGGTGGCGGAATAGCGGCACTGGCAGATGTTGGAAAACTGTTGGCATAGTGACCCTTCTGGTCGCACTTGAAACAAGTGATGGAGGATAAGTCAATGGGCTTTTTCTGAGAATAGCCAAGCCCGGTTGTCTTCTGCTAGTTCTTCTTCTGTTGCTCAAAGTTTGGCTTCCTCTTCCCAGTCTAACTAGGAGATGGCTGAGTAACCGGAGCCTTGGTGGCTGGTGTTCCCTTCGGCTTTCCCTCGTATCGAAGACCAAAATCCATCAACTCAGTGAAAGTTCCATGGACATGGGCGGTGAGGAGCTCGTAATACTCTGGGCGTGCGCCATGTATGAACTTCTCATTCTTAAGCAGAGGTGTGTCAATCAAACCGGGTCCGAACTTAGATAGTTCGTTGAATTTTCTTTCATACTCAGTGAAGGTCATGTTGCCTTGCTTGAGATCCATAAAAGACCGATAGAGTTGGGCCTTCCCAGCAGCTGGCATCCACTGAGCCGTAAAGGAATCCCTATTACAAGTGATACGAAAACGAATCAAAATTTTGACAAGATAAGAGGAATTTTATTTAGTTAGAATTTTAGATCGATTACTACCTAAACTGGGCCCAAGTGATGGTTTCCTCATCAGTTCGAGAAGTGACTGACTCCCACCAATCATGTGCAGCATCCTGAAGCTGCCAAGCTGCCAACTTACGCTTCTGAGCATCTGTGATCTCCAAGCTAGTAAATATCCTTTCCAAACTCTTTAGCCATTGTTGTGCTTCGATAATACTCTCGGAGCTAGTAAATTTGACTCCTCCAAGCTGAGTGTACTCCTATCTAAGAGTGGAGAATCGGACTGCGGGAACTGGAGCATGTGGACCAGGAGCATTTCCACCTCTTCCTCCTCTAACATTTCTTCTGATAGCCATCCTAGAATACCAAAAGTGATTTAGAATCAAAGATAGGAATTTATAGAACTTAAGGAAATTCTACTCAAATGAATTCAATAAGAAAGATGAATCAAGGGTGTGGATTCTGAAATGATTCTCCTCATTCTAGGGTATATTACCCTATCTCTAATGAGCTTTAAAACTCCACAGGCTAAGGTTGTCGGGAACCAAAGCTCTGATACCAACTGTAACAACCCGTGTATTTGGACCATTTAAATTGACAATAATCCACACATGTCAACTTAAATAGTACAAAACACGAATCATTAATGGAGTATATGTATATAAATGAGAATCATCACAGAAAATACATCATAACAGAATAGTGCAGTGGAATTACAACATAGTCATAGAGTAGTTCATGAACCTACCCATAAATACAACAATGTCTCAAATAAAATGAAATAGAACAACATAGATGTCCAATAGTGTCCAAATAGAAAGAATAATACTGTAAAGATAAAATGATGATAGCCTTCGGTCTTCAGCTCCAAATAGAACAGCAACAACAATCCTCAGTCTGATCCGAGCATAAGCACAAACAAACACTCAAATCAGGACATATATTCTTATACAGATAATATGATTCAGAATATGAAATAACAATAACTTAAAGATGAATGGAATAAACATCTTCAGGATCCGTTAAACTATTTATACATAGTAGGGTACGACAAGTAGATAATGTCTAAAAGTAAAGTAAAATATCAAGATAGTGTTAAGGCGTCACCATTATTACCCTTAACACATTTTATATAAGCATCATAGTCTATACAGCACTGTAAACTCCACCGTAAACTAGTGGGCTATCAGGGAGTACTCCATAGATATAATACAAGACAAATTTGTAGTGGTCGCGTATAGGGCTACAAGTATGATAAGGCAAATGAGGCAATACCCAAGGTAGTGACACTACCGTTTGCCTGATCCGGACTAGTGAGAACGCATTGCCGCAACGATCGCAACACCGCGAAACAACACTCCCAAATCAAGGGTGCGCACCAATCAATCACAAAGTAATGAGTAGTTTACGAAGAAGTGTGTTCGCTCGAGGTAGCTAACCCCATTTGGCCTGGCACGGCTCCTGTTTTAGTCATTTCCAATTTGACACAAGTGTCAAGGCTATCCATTGTCGTTCTCTTTCTTCAATCATCAACGTACATCATTCCAACCACTTCATTCTGGATCACACTCCGCGCATAGTTATTAAAGTGGTTTTCGATTTAGACAGTGAGTATGTCCCTAACCGATTCCGGTTCCTTTAATAAGCTTCATAATTATTTACTGATTAGTCGTTAGATAAATTTCAAAATCAAATCAAATCAATTACATTTAAAATTTGAAAATCAACATTCCGATTTTCTTTCTAAACCAATTTCCAAAATTTACGTTTCATACTTCTAAATTTCATTTCAAACTTTCTATAATTCAGTTTCAAAGTTCAATTTTGAACAATTCAATTATTCTTTTAATTTCGTATATAAGTTCATTCCATAATCATTTATCTTAATTTAACGTTCCAATCGGTTTAAGCTCAATTATCGATTTCATTCGATGTTCGTTAAGTTAATTTATCATTTAAAACAATTACAATTAAATTTCCAATTCATTAAATCACATTCTTAAGTTCAACTTATCATATCCAGCTTACAAATTTATTTTAAATTAAATTTGTCGAATCCAATTCTTTAAATTACAAATCTTTCATTTGTTTCAATAAAACTCATTCTATTTCTTATTAAAGAAATTCATTTCATTTATTATTTACTCGATTACAAATTTCAAAACTCAATTAAAGAAACTTAGTTTTACTTATTCAAAAATTCAACTTCTCTTAATAAGAAAATTCAATTCAATTAAATCATCAAGTAATTCAATCTCATTCAATTATCAAATAATTTCAAATCTTAATTATTACTTAATTATTAACAATTTCAAAACTTAATTATTTCTAATTTCAAACTTAATTATTAATAATTCCAAAACTTCATTATTAATCAATTTAAATTTAAACAATGTTCTTTGACAATTACAACATTAATATTTGTTTCAAATTTCAAATATTCACAATTTACATTCATTCAAATTTAAATTTTAAATTTTAAATTTTATTCAAAACCTTATTATTAGTCAGACAGAAAGTTTATTTTATTTAAATCAAAACATTGACCAATCGGATTTAATTTAATTTTCTATCCTAAATCAAAGTTATTTGGGTATTTATCATTTCAACCCGATTCCATTTCAATTCAAAATCACAGCATAACAAAGGGAACTTGAAGTGTGATAACTGGAATAGTGTCAAAGAAAATAAACAAGCAATAGCATCCATACATAATAATTCAACAGTTATTCAAATAATCTCGAAATAATCATATTAATTTACATTTGTTATTTATGCAAACTAATATAATTATTTCTAGAATCTACACTATCACTTCATGTAGATTAAAGATTATTACATTACGGTTTTTCACTTGTCGTTTAATTTCAAATTTTTATACTACAACAATTAATCCAATATACGATCAATGGTTCAAAGTGTAATTATCACTTTCATACGTGTCAATTAACTTAGCAATTTAAAAGGGGTCATATTTAACTAATCAAATTTAACATGTGAAGGGGTCAAGTTTAACTAATCAATATTCACATATATAATCCATTTTAATTTGTTGACTATCCTATATCAACTTCAACTTGCATATTATTTATCACCTAACCATAACAATTAACATCCAATTTAACATCACATAACAATCATTCATCAACCAAACTTGTATAAAAATATAGTCGTGAAAATTAATTCACCTTTCGTGGACAAAGAAATGGACCCAAAGCAAGAATAAGCACGAATAGAGTTGGTATAATGCGAACAACGGACACGAAGACGAAGAAAAGGAATGGAGCTGAAAATTGATGCTGCTGCGAAAAGCTCAGTCGGTTGCTGCAACAACAACAAGGAACGAAAATTGGTTACAACTCTAACCCATACATCAACTTATATACATCAGTATATAAATATGTGACAGCAACGGAAATGGGTTTTCAGAAGTCTACACTGCACAACTGTTTGCAACAGCAAACTTTTTTTTTCTTTATAAACTCGACCGAGACTCATAAAACATTTCCCCCATCATCTGGAACTCACGCATCCTTCACCCTCCCCCTGCATGCCAAAACACGCATACACTTTGCCTTTTTTTTATTAGCACATGCACGTGTGCTCTCGTGCACATGCCTGGGTGTATCCGGCTTCAGGAGGCGTGCGAGGTGGTTAACACGTGGCCGAGGGGTAGAACTGACGATGTGATGTGGTGATTTCGGTAGCCGGGCGAAAACACTGGATGTGCGTGGTCGGTTTTAGGTGGAGGATGGCAAGGGGGGTGAAGGAAATGGGCGGCATACGGTGGAGGGAAGGTGAGGTGCGTTGGTGTGAGCTGAGTTTTCGGCCTTGCATTCTTTCGTTTGTAAATTTTTTGTTTATATTTGCAATAGAAACTAAAGGGTAAGGAAGAACAGAGGTGAGGAGAAGAGAGGAGGAAGAAAATTACCTGAAGAGTTTGTGAATGAGTGATAGTGAATTCGTACTGCAAATTTTATTATATTTTAGAAGACCCAATATGTGCAGTAACTGTTTTTTTTTGGAATACGAAGTGTTGTTCTTATTTTCCCAATTTCCTCACAAATTTCCAAACGTCCCTACCAATTCCCTAGCCAACTCCAAACTTCCAACCACTGTAATAAATGCATCAGCTGAGATTTTTAATTTTTAATTTTCTTTTGTAAGCGGGCTAAAAATTCGGGCTGAAGTTTGTTTAACCGGTCCATCCAGAACCGTTAAATTAACGTGACTATTTTTACGTCTGACTCCGATTTGCACGAATAGATATACCGTTTTGATCAGCGCGACGAGGTGCTTCCAACGGTACACAGATAATTGCGATATGGCATTTTTATAAAATTCGATTTTACACTACTTAAATTATTCGTTTTGCAAAACAATTTAAACGGAACAGGCGATGACGGTATTTGACGAAACGAACTACATCATCTTGCTCAGAATAATTTTTACAACAAAACTGCGTAAAAATATTTGGATTTGAAAGATAAATTTTACGCAGCTTAATATGAACTGATATACAGAAAAATGCGAACGAAATTTACTGTAATATTTTGCGACGAAACTTTTTCTATATTCATATCTAACTGGAGGCATCTTATAAATAAAGTTTGAACGTTAATTGAGATCGTTTAGAAATTTTCAAAATTTTATATTAAAACGATGGATTTTAAATTTTAAATTGGGCTGAAAAATCAGGGTCGTTACAGTCAAGTTGTAGTCCTAGTCTGTTGCCTCCAAACTGCCCTCCGAGTTCACGAGGGAATTCTGGAGTCTACCATCCAGGACGAGCATCCGTTCCTCTATCAATGCCATGTTGAACAACTCCACATGGTATCCTACCTGAGGTTGGATCAACATGTTCCTGGTGGGTGCCCCCCAGATCTGGTGCTGCTCCTGATGGTCCTGCTCTATTCTGAATTCTGGTTGCTCTGTGCTCTTGATCCCTATCTCCAGCATTCCCTGTAGTTGCGTTAACTTGATTCTACATTCCGGTTTGTCCAGCTTGTCGAAGCAGATTTTGCATCATCTCTTCTTGTCATTTTAGAAGCTCTTCATGCATAGCTCCCATCATCATTTCCATCTCGTCTCTGGTGATGAAAACTGAAGCCTGATTTGCTCCCGAGGAAGCCTTCTGACTCCCATCGTGCTGACTCCTTTCAGCTCTTTATCTCCTTGTTGATTGCTTTGTCATGGTTCTCTTTAGATATGATCCTTTAGCTTCCCAAGTCCGAACTCCAAGCTTTAGAATCCCTGAGTGCTAGCCTTCTCAGTGAAAGCACCAAAATGTTTGCGCCAAAATTGGTCACAAACACCCAATTGTTAAAGCACCAGTTCACAACCACAGATTACAGATAACAAGTATGTAGAGAATTAAAAATGAAGAACACTCAGAAAATTAAAAGGAAAGCAGTAAAGAACACAAAGTTTATAGTGGTTCGACAATCCGGCCTACATCCACTTTGAAGTTGATGATTTTATTGATGTTTGCTTGCTAACTATAATGAGTTACAATTGATTACAACAGCAAATTTTGAGTACAATGATAGTTCCAGCAGAGTCCGAACGTTTCAGAATCGAAAAGATCCATTTTCTGCAGGCTCTGAGGTGCTATTTATAGGCATAGGCTGCAAATATCTCGCTCAGATCTCGGGAGACCTCTTCTGGCATGTGAGTGGGCCCACGCTATCGATCCCATGTGGTTCGCACTCAATCTGTGATCGATACGAACGAATTTTGTATCGATCAAGACTTGGCCCAATTAAGTCAAAATTAAGCATGAACATTCTTTAGGTTGTACGCAAACTCCTGTGAAAATTTTGTAGCATTTGGACTTGTAGATTATGAGATATGATCGATGCAAGTTTGGGTTTTATGTAAGCTGTTCATTTCGTATCGATCCCCTTCGTATCGATCTGTTCGTATCGATCCGGGCACGTGCCTGCAAGTTGAGATGGTGCCAACTCCTCGGATCAACCCACTTTTCATGCCAAGTTGACTGCTTCCCGCTTCGTATCCATCGAGTGCTATGTCCTTCGGATCGATGCTTGATGCTCCTCTTCGCATCGATCATCTGCGCTCTACTTCGTATCGATCATCCGCACTCTATTTCATTTCGATGCCTTATGCTCCATTTCATATCGATGGGGAGGTTTTGTATCGACCTGTTGTCGACCGATACAAAGTATGTTTAAGGCTTGATTGATACGAAATGGACGTATGTGGATGGATATGAAGAGAGTGGATCTGGATGGATACGAAGAGAGTGGATCTGGATGGATACGAAGAGAGGCCTGTTCACCGATGGACACGAGATGGACCGATGCGAAATGAGCTTGCTCATTGATGGATACGAGGAGGATCGACTGTGATGGATACTAAGCCGGATGGATACGAGAGGAGGTCCAAGGGTTGATGGATATGAACAGGATGGTTGTGAGGCGATGGATATGAACGAAGCCTCGGGGATGGATTCGGATGGGATGGATATGAAGGAGGCGATCTGATGGATACAAATGGAAGCCTTGCTTGACTTGCATCGATCATATCTTGAGCATCTGAACTCCGATTGACTTGAAATTTGAAACGTTGTCTTCCATAGATTTGCTTGTCTCGTCACGTCAATTGTAGCCTGATCCGGACATTCGATAAAATTTACCGACATCCATAATCGACCTGTACATATCTGGCTATCGAGGTGAGCTATCTTTGGTTTCCAGTTAATCTTTTGGTGTCACGGCCTTGCCAAAAGGTGGGATTATAACTAGCTAAGGTGACACATGAATGTTAATATTCGAATTATTAGATATTAATCGCAAACTGAATTAACACCTTTGATTCACACAATTGTAATGATAAATACCCCGAAAAACCATACGATTTAATTAGTTTATAATCGTTATAAATTTATTAGATTAATTAATATTTATGGAATGTTAATTAATAAATTTTGTTTAATTTGTTTGAAAGTCATTAGTATTTAATAAAGTGCATACATAAAAGTTTCATATGTATATATTGATATACGGTACCAATAAATATTTGAATTTGATTTAAATCAATTGATTACAAAGTGGGCTTGGAAATTTTGAAGGCCTAGCACATATCTTGGTCAGCCGTACATGATAAAGGGGGAGATTTGATTGAGATTTAATGAGGAATTAAATGGAGAATGTTTTAAGGAATGAATTGAAAAGGTTTCAACGATTCCTTTAAAACAAAAATTATTTCTTTCATTCATTCTTCTTGATAATTCGTTTCTCCTGCTCTCCTCTTCCTCTCCTCTCTTGGACGAAAATGCATGGCTTCCAAGCCCTCAAGATTTCGAAAGAAAAATAAAAACAAATCGAATCAAATAAATACAAAAGAAGCGCTTTAGATCGTTGCAATTTCTGGAGGTGATTCAATCATATATAAAAGTTTTCATACATTCAAGGTGTGAATTTTAGGCTGCATCAAAAGGTGGTTCTCAATTTCAATTGATTATGTGTCACATCATGGTCAGAATATTTTAAATCCATGCCTTATACATCTCATTTTTTATGTAATTTCATGTTGTATTATTTAAAATCCATATCTCATGCAATGAATTTGTACATGCCTATGCTATCCAATCTATTATTTATTGTCGTTTTATTAATGTCTAATATATAAAAAATAGATCTAAAACTAATTTTAATTTGTTGAAATATTTATTAACATATCACATATATAAATATAGTGAACTATATATGTTACTTACTTAAAATCATTTTATGGAATCAACTGTAAGTTATATGTATGTATATCTTTCATACTATATAATACATTTGGTTATTATTTACATACGTTTATATATATATTATTTGAACTCAAAATTATAAGAGGACTTTTGTGTAAAATTATAAATCTAATTTTGGATTCATCCTAAATCAAAGCTTGTTTCAAATTGTTAATTTTATTCTCAAAATATATAAAGTTATATATTTTCCATATATATATATATATATTTATTGTTTTGAATTTAAAATATAGTTTATAGTTATTTATATATCCATGTGCATATATAGTTATTTATATATCTATGTGCATATATATCATTTCAATTCAAAATTTTAAAGTACATTTTTCTACAATCATAAATCCTTTTTTAGATCTTTCCTAAGTCAAAATTGGATTTCAAATGTTAACTTTAAATTTCAAACCACATGAAACTACCATAATTAATTTAGTATGTATAAAGACTTAAGTGTTCAAATGTTGATTTGAAACGGCATAAAATGAAGGAATAAAGGAAGGAGAAAAGTCCTCCACATTTTCCTCTTATTAAATGCCTACTTGAATTCATTAATTGCCACATTGTATATTAATAAACTATTATATGTTAGTTAAAAATATTTTATAGCATTTTTTATTTAGATATGTGTGTGTATATTATTTTTACATGTTTTCAAAAAAGACAATGGACAACAAAGGTATATATAAAAGGACAGATGTGTCCGTCGTGGTGTAAATCACATCACCTATAAATGTATGCATTAATCACGTAAACTGTTTATATGTTGCACTTGTACTATTCGCATATGACTGTATTTAACACCCTTATTATAATATATTTAATTTAAATTAAAGTTAAAATCCTTTCAAATAAATGAAATAAAATAAAATTTTATTTAAAGTAATAATAGATTGAATCTAATAAACCTTTAGACTTTGTAGACCCTGTAGATTCAAAAATAAGAAGAAAAAAGTTGAAATCTACCTATTTTAACTTAAACTTTCTCTCTATCTTTCTCTATGATGTCTATTCAATGGTTATTTATGCATGGTTTTTAGTACATATCCAAGTTAAATGATCCTAAACATGACATGTCGATTTCCATACACCATCTTTACCATATTGTATAGGTTTAAATAATCAATAGTTCATTAATTCGACCCTAGCATGTTTATCTTCCCTGGTTCAAGCAAACTCGAGGTTACAATATATCTTCAATGGCCAGTCTCTTATATTCAACACCCATTAAAATACCAATATCCAAATTTTGATAAAATATAACATATAAATGATTTTAAATAAGGCCTCTAAGCTGACTTATATCATGGTTGATGAATTAAAATATAGAAAATATTATATATGTCTTAATTAATTTTTAATTATAGTAATTGATCGAACATTATAGTAATTGATCAATATTAAAAGTAATTGGTAAGATACATAAGTACTACAAATATACATGGTTTTAATTGATTTAGGTCATTAGCTCACTAAATTTGATATTAAAGAAAAATCATAGAATCTTATTAATGTTAAATTTGGAGCAAGGTTTGGTTGTGACCAATGTGGTAGGGGTTTCTAATAGTGTGATATGTGGAAAACCATTGGCTCTTATCCCTGTATGTCCCAAGGATGGTTCTATGAGTCGAGAGGCTATACGTGAGACTTCTAGTGAGGGATCTTGTTATGTCACTCCAAACGAGTTTGGGATTGGGAAACAAGGGTATCAAAGAAAGGTTTTGTTAACTGGGTTTTTGATCAAGCAGAAGTCCCCGTAAGATAGAACATCGAGACGAAGACAAAACAACTTGAAACTTGAAAGTCAGGCTCATATAGGTTAGAGAAGCAAGACAATATAATTTAGGCCATTATGGAGCTAAGTCCATAACTCGGCACCGGGTTATGGCACTATATAGTGGGGAGCTCCTACTTTCCCCAACCCATTCTCTATCTATTATAAGAGTGCCCATGCGATTCCATAAAATTTCGGATGACCTATTGTAAGAAGTGAAGAGTTAGCTCCAGTGAACTGTAGAATAAGTCAGGTTAAGGAAGAACGATCATCAAAACAAATCAACAAGCTACGAAAACAAAAGGGAAACTACAGAATGAAGTGAGAATTCCAATCCAAGAAAAAGTACCGAGTTATCACCTTAACTCGGTGCTTACCCAAACTTTCCACATTATCTTGGATCGATGTCTTGACCTCTCTAGTAGCGGGCTTCTGGTCCAATAAGATAGCTACCCCTATAAATACAAATCTTAGAGCAACCAAGAAAGGATCTAGATTCTTCCATCACTATGCAAGAACTCTGTCTCTTCTTCAACTCTTTCCTCTACACCATAATCACCAATGCAGCTACTATAGACGTTTCTTGGACTTAGAACTTGTCCAGCCCATGTACTTGTGACTCTTTCTCTCTCAAACATTTTGTACTCTTATAAAAATAAGATTAAGCAGATATTAAGTGGACGTAGGCTTAGTTAACAACCGAACTACTATAAAAATCTCTGTGTCTCTCTCTTATTTCCTTTACTTTATTGTCATTTTCTATTATCTTTGCCATATTCTGACAGGGCTGGTGCTTTCACAACTCATATCGGGTGTTGATCCATTTTTTGGGTTAACATTTTGGTGTTTTCATTGAGAACATCTGAACCCAGGCTTAGATCTATCTTGCTATTTTGGGTTAGAAGAGATTCATCGTCTAGATCTAGGGAATTTCCTTCAAAGATTCGTATGCTTGCCATCGAAGATCAATGGCACCTAGAAAATAGAAAACCACTTTTGGAAAACCCACAGGAGCAACAGTCGATGGTGATGATGCAAACCTCCAACAAACTTAAGTAAACAATGCTGATAATGATCGAACAAAGGTTAATGCTAGAAATCTATCACCAGGTGCTTCCGCTCAATAGGATGTTGTGACTAAAGGAGAGCTTAACCAGATGGTTAACGAACTTCGCCAGAAAATGAACGATAGCCAAAAGGCTCTTAAGGATAAGATCGATGCTTTGCTAGTGTTGTAGCCACTGAGTGCTCCGAGAGCTAGATAAGAAACTACAGCTGCTATGGAACAAGAGAATTCCTCTGTTTCATGCTTGGATAAGAGAAATTACATACAAAAGCAGAAGGAGGTTATTGGTGGAGTTGTAGGAATCATAATAGAATGCAATGGAAGTACTGCTCCTACTGGAAAGCAGCCTGCTGTGAATCCAAATCTTGGAGTGAACAACGCAATGCTAGTTTTTGACTTTGAAGATAACATGCAACTTGATGATGATAGATTGGAACTAAACGCCAATGTAAATAGGAAAAACATCGGAAACGAAGTTCAAACTGCACCAGTAAGACCAATCGTTCGTTAACGAGACCTTGTAGAAGTAGTTCTCCTAGAACATGGAGAACCTAGGCTTCGGCTGGAAAGCCGAGATCATTTGCGAAGTCAAACTCTCAGTGGAGCCCCTGACAGCCGACCTGTAGACCACTGTGCTAGAGGGGAGTATATTACTGACATGGTCAAATAGTTCTTGGAGGAGAGTAGGGGAAGAACGAATGAAGACTGGGGTTCCGCGCTAAGCTGAACTCAATCCACTAAAATTATTCTAAGGGAAGAATATCCTAAGAGATTCACTACGCTAACTATGTCGTCATATAATGGAATGACGGACCCTAAACAACACTTGTACAAATATGAGTGGCATATGGATGGAGCTAGAGCTATGGATGCTGTATGTTGTAGATGTTTTCCTATCTTCTTGGAAGGAGTCGCTTCCATGTGGTTTACTAGACTTCCACCGAGATCCATTTCTACCTTTGACGAACTGGCAAGAAAGTTTCTGGAATAGTTCAGACTCCATACTGCACGACCAAAAGATGTGATATCCTTATTTGGCTTTTCCATGGACCCAACGAGTCACTAAAAGCTTTCTTAAATCGGTTTAACATTGCAGTCACGGAGGTAAGAAATCCCAAGAAAGATATGATTTTCATGGTTTTGGTCCGAGCAATTCATTCGGATACAGAGTTCGGTAGATGGATTAAAATGAAACAACCGACTACCGTAGAAGAATTCCACCGAAAGTCCAATTAGTTCCTATGGTTGGAAGAAGCAAGTATGATCGAAGGTAAAACTATTAATCAACAATAGAAGGAAATGGTTCAGAGTAATGTCATGACTAAGCAGGAAGGCAACGACTTTGGAAATGCCGTCAGAAACCCTAAAAATCAAAATACGAGGAACCAGAACTTTGGTGTTGGGCGTAATGTGAATACGGCCTAAGGAAATTCGGACTAGAGGACTATACGCCATTGAACAATAGTCTGGAGAATATCTATCTTGCTACTTGAGGAACTAAGCACTACAACAAACCTCCCAGGAAGGAAGCCTCCAAGCGACAGAAGCAACCGAGGAACTACTGCTGCTTCCACGAGACGTACGGGCATAACACAAATGAATGCCGACATTTGAAGGATGTGACTGAGGAGCTGATAAAGAAAATCAAACTCCAATAGTGCATGAAGAAACTGCAAAATGGCAAGGGAGTCGCGAGACCACAGGGTCCAACTGCTCAAGAGAAATTTCCTACGCCCAACGGAGAGGGACACCGGCTAACTGACGAAAGACTAGTCATTAGTTAGTAATCCAAGAACGGAGCAGCATCTGAATGCAATGCAACTTCGCTTGGCTCCATCTATGTATTTATTATTTTCGTAAATAAGTCATCCAGGGACATTAGGGGCATTGTAAATAGGCAGGACTTGCCTCTCCTACTATTTTATCAGTTAAATTAGCTTCTTGAACCAATTGAACCATGTTCTTGCAAGCACAACTGCCAAGTCGACGGGGAAAATCAACTCAACTACTAGATCGACGGGGAAAATCGATCTCTGCCTTCTGAGAACTAACGTTGCTATGGCAACGTCGGGAAGGCCCATGACTTCAAAAGCCTTGTGTTGCTCCAACAACATCGGGAAACTTACTATTTTCTATAGCCTTGATGTTGCTTCGGAAACATCGGGGAACTTACTGTTTTCTAAAGCCTTGGCGTTGCTCCGGCAACATCAAGAAACTTACTCTTCCCTGAAGAGTTTCTTCTAGAACCGATGGAACTATGTTCTTGCAAGCATCTCTTCCTGTGCGCTAGCAATAAGCCGCACGGCACTACTTGAACCAATGGAACCACATTCAAATACGCAACGCTCCTACATGCTACATCATAATCCATGCGTCGCTTCTTTGACCGATGAAACTGCATCCTTGAAGGCATATTCTTCTATGAACATCCCATAAGCCACAACTTGAATCGGCGGAACCACATCCAAGTATGAAATATCTCCTTGTGCGCATCCCATAAGTCGCGCGTCGCTGCTTGAACTGGTGGAACCACATTCAAGTATGCCATATTTCCTTGCGTACATCCCATAAGCCACACATCGCTTCTTGAACCGGTGGAATCGTGTTCAAGTACACAATAATTCCCCACGTGCATCCCATAAGCCACGCGTCACTTATTAGACCAATGAAATCGTGTCCAAGTAAAGCACTCCTCATGTGCGCCACACTATAAGCCGCACAAAGCTGCTTGAACCAATGGAACCACATTCAAGTACACAACGCACCCAAACTCCGTTCAATAGGTTGCATATCACTTCTTCAACCGGGGGAACTACGTTCTTAAAAGCAATATGCATACATAACTAGAAAGTTCTTCTTACTCTCTGGATGAGAGGTATTGACTCCAAAACCGTAAGATCGATGGAAAATTTGATTCCAACTCTCTAAGTACCAGCGCTGCCTCGGCATTTCTGGGAAACCCCTTTGTATCCACTTATCGATCTTATTCCGGTAGCATCGGCGGTTTGTTAGAATCACCTAAGTACTAGCATCGCTCCGACAACGTTGGGAAATTTACCTGTTGAAGGATTGGTTGAAATCAATCCCTACTTTCCAAGAGATCGGCTGTAACATCCCCTATCTTGAGGCCTGAAGCTAAGCGCTACAGATGCTGCAGTCATCTATAGTATTAACTTCCGGTGATAAAATATGGTAATGTTAATGGTATCCATAATATCAGAAGCACATGAATGTGAAACAAAATCACAGATTCCAAAAACAACATACTTTACCGATTACATTTCAAAACATGTTTCATATTCCATTACACAATCCCAAAACATATCCCAGGTTTTGATCAAATAAAATTATTACAAAATACGCCAAGAGCGACATATGAAGATGCCCCTTTGGATGATCAGAGTACTAAATAGACAAAAACTGTCTTAATACATCACAGCGGAAATAGAAATAAAAATAACAACTCCTAAATAGCTATCCATGCCTCCTGCACGTCTTCAAAAGCTTTATTCATCCACCTACTAAAACTTGTATATCCTCAACTCTCAACCTACTCAAATTATATTTTGAGCACCTAAGAGTTTAAGGGGAAAACATAAACTTCGAGCCAGACATAAATCCTGGTGTGAATAATACTATACATCTTAGTTTACTGATATTAAGTGAGACCACGCTGCTTAGCGAAACGGGTTCTCCCTCACTAATATCCCTTTTTAAAACATATCCTTTGCAAATCAAAATCCTGCAACCAAACTGGTTAAAGCAATAATAGCAATATCATGTATGCATACAAATCAGGTAATTAATGGACTATCTGTCCAAACACTATAGTTTTGTTTGGCTAACTACTAAACCTTTGGCTGACTCGGGCCTACCAGACAAAATAAACAAATAATCTAACTTCTGTTAGATACTCTTTTGGACGGTCTGTCCCTAACTTACTTCTCCTAAGGTCAACCGATCCTAATGGTTTTGCGGGCTCACCAATAACCTACATTTACTCTGTATATTCCTTTCTGTGTGTAACATCATTTTAGTCTTACCTGTGACAATGCCCAACACACTGGAATTTTATACTTATATTAGCTAGGGGCTACTAGCTAAAGTATAGGGTGCGACCTCATACTAGACTCATCTAGTATTCTAATATCCAAGTCATTTACTTAGGGTCAACTACCCCATCAAATTTTCCTTGAAAACATTTCTTTCAAATTGATTTAACCCTATAAATCATACTTAAACAAGGAAAATATACTCTATGCTTGATCAAATCACTTTGCCAAGTTATCTATACTCTACATAAAACATTGTTGATGAAAACATTAGAAACCTTTGTTTAGAACCTTTAAACAATCTCTTTCGAAACCTTTGAAAGTACCCATTTCGAAACCATTGAAAGTAACCCTTTCGATACAAATAAACTACTTTACTTTATAACCTTACGCCAAAAGGCCAAAACATACATTTCGAAACCATTTACAATAGACCTTTCGAAAACATTAAAAATATCCTTTCAAAAGCTTTATAAAACCTTAGACATCCTCTTTTCAAAACACTTTAAACATGCCTTTCAAAAACATTGGAAACCCTCTATTTAAACACCAAGGTAAACCTTTCGAAAACATTGGGGAACCACCCCTTCGAAACCTTTATCATATACCTTTCGAAAGCATTAAGTCCTTTACATAAATCAAACCTTTTCAAAGCATTGGGTTCAAGTAAAAATACATGGAACATAGTTTCGAAACCATTTAAAACCATTCCTTTCGAAACCTTTGGGTTTAACTTTCAAAATCTCAAAAGGGCCTTAAAAGAACTAAGTCGAAAGCAACTCTTTTGAAAGCAATTTCCTAAGTAAAAGAAGCGGATGGTGTCGAAACCAATCCTTTCGAAAGCATTGGAGAAGCAGCTCAGGGTTTAAAGTGAAAGAACACTCTAGAAGGCATTGCTTCGAAAGATAGAATGCGACAGCAGGGGTTTCGACCCCTTCGAAAGCATTTTCTTAAAACAAAGGTGGAAACCTCTTTCGAAAGATCTTTTCTTTTAAAACACTTGACCAAGTCGAAAGCTATCTCATTCGAAAGCATTCTTTTCAAAAGCAAAGCAAGCGACATTTACTTTTGAAAGCAAAACAAGGTCTCGACCCCTTCGAAAGCCCTGTTTCGACTCTATACCTTTTGCTTATCACCCTGCGTACCAAGTCTTTGATACCATGTGTATAAGTTCGAACTGGTTAGAGGCAGAAGTATGTAGTCGAAAGGTAGCTGCCGAAAGTGGTGAAATAGCAAAAGCCTTGTAAAACTAATTTTTTACTTTATAAAATAATTCCTTTCAACTAAACTGCTTATTTGTCATCATATAATTGGTTGCCAATTCTTTTCTAAAATATTTTCTAAAAGTGCTGCCAAATTTCAGAGATTAACAATTTAAAATATTTACAAATTGCCCCTTCTCGTTTTATAAACATATAAAACATTTAAGTCATATTCCTTAAATAATTTTATATACGTATTAAAACACTTAGGAAAACTCTACAAAAATTCCTATAAATCACTTTCAGTATGTTTTCTAACATATATAAATTTTTGACCCAAACCTAACATAAAATAGCCGTAATTAATTTTAAACCCAATTAACCATTTTCTTCATAAGAAAATTCATAACAAATCCATATTAATTCAAAAAATTATGAAACTTGAAACCCAGCCCTAAAATAATATTTCTGACCTTATGTCAAAATTACAAGGCATTTGGATGTCGTTTAATAGGTTTTTCAGTTAAACCTTAACATAAAATCTATATGAAATAGCATAAATCATCAACAAGCATATATATCCTTTTAAACAATCAAAACATGGCAAATCATTTGCAAAATAAATTCGGATCTCATCTAAAACCGAAAATAATAAAATGAGATGTAGCCTATTATTCACTTTTAGCTTGTGATTAAGGAGTTTGAGATTTGCTTCTTGTAACATCCCGCCTTTTTGGACGCTTTAAGCAGACACACATGTCGAGTCAAACCATACAGAAGGGCGGATTGTTATTAGGGTGAATAAGAAAAAGCAGAGAAAGAAAAAGAAAAAAAACAGAATCTCGCGGCGGAATGACAAAATATAATAATCAAATAACAGTTCATGAAGCTGTATACAAAACATTTGATTATACTTATATAATACAAAATCAGAGTTACACATATCAGAGATACACAAATAATAATGCAGCGGGACAGTATGAATGCAGTGGAATAAATATAGTAAATAATAGTAGTACAAATCTTCGTCTTCGTCCTCCAGAAATAAGGTCTTCAAATCCTGAAATGCTCAGGCTGACCCGAGCGAATTGAAAAGACAAAACACTCGAGTCAGAACTAAAAGATCGTATGTAAGTTAAATCAACGGTAAATAATATGAGTGGAACGACGTTGAAGATGTTTACGGGGTTTGACATCTCCTATCCAGTGTCTAACGTGAGTGTAGTAACTTAAGAGATGTTCGGGATTCACATCTCCTAAGGATCCGTTAAACTATCTACTATGTAGTACAATACGCTATTATAATATGTCTACACTAAGATAAACTATTAAAATAGCGTTAAGGCGTTACATTTTCCCCCTTAACACATTTTTATAATGCCAATAGTCTATACAGTACAGTAACTCCCCATAAACTGGGGCCGCCAGAGGATACCCCATAGGTACGACATAAAACAAACTCGTAGAAGGCGCGCTAGGGTAGGTGACATGGCACAACTAGGCAATGCCAAGGTAGATATACCAATTACACTTCCGGACTGGTGGTAACGCAAGCAGCTACTACCTCCCACCTTGGAACACACTCTCGAATCAAAAAATCGAGGGTGACCACCAAATAAATCGCAAACTCAGAATATAGTATCGATGGAATGTGTCCGATCGGAGGAATGACCTCACTTAGCCCGTCAATTGCTCTTGTTTTAGCCACCTTATGCTAACTCATGGGAGTCAGGTCCACGTATGTACACCTTTAGGATCGTCGCCACCATCCTACTTCATTCTAGAATCTCCACCGCGTACACAGTTGTCAAAGTGGTTTTCGGTATTGGCAGAGAGTATGACAATATCTGATCCCGGTCTCTTTAACAAGCAATCGCTTATTACACAACGAGAGGGGAGTACAGAACTTATTTCTTTCCAAAATTTCATTAAAACAATTCTTTCAAATTATATTGAAATATTTATATCAGAAAATACTTCTAATAATATTATTATTATATCCTAAAATCATTCGAAAGAAATTTTCAAAAACCCCAGAACTTAAGTTAAAAATTTCCAAATTTCATTTATTTTATTTTCAAAGCTTATTTCCAACCAATATTTATAAACTTCACTACCTAACAACCAACATATTACAACCAAATATATATCATTTATAAAATTTATTATTATATATACAGAAAATAAAATAGGCAAAATTATTTCATTTACCTATATTTCAAAAAAAATATCGTGTCGGATTATCCTATTAAGTGTTTAGAAATCCCTATCGACGTCATAGCGTCCTATGCACCAACCAGAATTTATAAATACAAAACGGAAATAATTAACACAATATAACACCTTTTTATAACACTAACAAATAGCTCTCTCATATATATATACACCCAGCGACTCATCCTAGGGTATCACTACCCTATTTAATATGAGTCAGACCCCACAAAGCTAAGGTTATCGCTAAACCAAAGCTCTGATACCAACTGTAACATCCCGCCTTTTTGGATGCTTTAAGCAGACACACATGTCGACTCAAACCATACAGAAGGGCGGATTGTTATTGGGGTGAATAAGAAAAAGCAGAGAAAGAAAAAAACAAAACAGAATCTCGCAGCGGAATGACAAAATATAATAATCAAATAACAGTTCATGAAGCTATATATAAAACATTTGATTATAATTATACAACACAAAATCAGAGTTACACATATCAGAGATACACAAATAATAATGCAGCGAGACAGTATGAATGCAGTGGAATAAATATAGTAAATTATAGTAGTACAAATCTTCGTCTTCGTCCTCCAGAAATAAGGTCTTCAAATCCTGAAATGCTCAGGCTGACCCGAGCGAATTGAAAAGACAAAACACTCGAGTCGGAAGTAAAAGATCTTATGTAAGTTAAATCAACGGTAAATAAATATGAGTGCAACGGCGTCAGAGATGTTTACGGTGTTTGACATCTCCTATCCAGTGTCTAACGTGAGTGTAGTAACTTAAGAGATGTTTGGGATTCACATCTCCTAAGGATCCGTTAAACTATCTACTATGCAGTACAATACGCTATTATAATATGTCTACAGTAAGATAAACTATTAAAATAGCGTTAAGGCGTTACATTTCCCCCCTTAACACATTTTTATAATGCCAATAGTCTATACAGTACCGTAACTCCCCGTAAACTGGGGCCGCCAGGGGATACCCTATAGGTACGACATAAAACAAACTCGTAGAAGGCGTGCTAGGGTAGGTGACACGGCACAACTAGGCAATGCCAGGGGTAGATATACCAATTACACTTCCGGACTGGTGGTAACGCATAGAAACTACTACCGCCCACCTCGAAACACACTCCCGAATCAAAAAATCGAGGGTGGCCACCAAATAAATCGCAAAGTCAGAATATAGTATCGATGGAATGTGCCCGATCAGAGGAATGCCCTCACTTAGCCCATCAATTTCTCCTGTTTTAGCCACCTTATGCTAACTCACGGGAGTCAGGTCCATGTATGTATACCTTTAGGATCGTCGCCACCATCCTACTTCATTATGGAATCTCCACCGCGTACATAGTTGTCAAAGTGGTTTTCGGTATTGGCAGGGAGTATGACAATATCCGATCCCGGTCTCTTTAACAACCAATCGCTTATTACACACCGGATGGTTCATTTACATTTCCAAAACCATTTCATAATTGATATCAAAATATCATATTCAATTCAAATTACATTATTTTCGAAATCATTACTTACTTTCGAAATCATATTCACCTTTGAAATCATATCACATTTGAAATCATAGTTCGAAATTATATTTCCTTTCAAAAGCCGTATTTCCAAAATAGGTTAAACTCTCATTTCAAAATTATCATATTAAACCATATGTTATTTAATTCCCAACTTAGGATTATTACATCATTGACCATATTCATTTAAAAATCGAAAATTTGAATATAAACCCATCCATTTTACTTAGTTTGGAATTTAGAAGAAAATAGTTTTAAATAGTTATAGATAGTTAATATAGATATAAAATAGATTAAATATAATTAAAATAGATTAAATAGGTTTAAAATAGATTAATTAGATTTAAAATAAGTTAAAACAGGTTAATTAGTTTAAATAAATTAAATGGTTTAAAATAGGTTAAAATGATTTAATATAATTAATATAGGTTAAAATAGTTTAATACTTTGAAATCTTAATAATTAGAAATTTTTGAAATAATAATATATTTTTAAAACAGTTTATATTAAAACATGAATTTGGAATTAATATCAAATTAAACTATTCATTTCATTTCAACACATTTGGACCATTTTAAATTTCCAAGTCAACAAACCAAATTCCAAACCTTTCAATTTAACATTTCAATAAACTATTGAATTTCATATCGTTTCAATCCATGTTCAAAATGAATTCGGATTACTCTAATTTCAAAACATTTCAAAGTATTTTCAAACAACTTCAATAACTTAATTTCGTTAGAATTTCATTTATACTTAAAATTTTACTTTAAGCTTCCAATTTAATTTCTTAAAGCAATTCCTTTAAACCATTTCACATTTCATCATAAACGATTTTTCCAATAATACTTCAACTGACATAAATCAAATTTTATTTCAAGATATCATTTATTTAAATTCGAAAATTAAGGATTTTAAAATCATTTAATTTAACCAATCCGGTGTCCGTATATAATTCTATAGCCTAGGGTCAAGTGATACAGATATTTATCATTTCAATCCGCAATTTTACGGTTATATATCATTTCAAACCGCAATCCCGAATTAATAATAAAATCCATAAAATCGCTCGAGTCTATCATTTCAACCCATAATGATTTTTCCTTAATCTATTGATCATTCGGGTATGTATCATTTCAACCCATAGTGAACTTGCAGTTTATAACGATATAAAATAAAACATCCATTCATCCAATATCAACAATCAACATCCATTACAAACATCATCCAAATTAATCAATAAATATCAATATAGAACTGATAATCAATAACAGGTATTTAACTGGCAATTTATATTCAATAATAAATTAAATAAAGATTTAATTCAAATAAATTCAAATTAACTGAGATGTTGATTTAAAATATACCAAATAGTCATAAATAAATTTCTAATCACATCATAATTTTATTTAACAAACATAAGAAATTTTAGAAGTTGTGAGTGGGTTAAAACACTCACCTTTGAATTTAAATCGAATTTAAATCCAATTTAAGCCCAAAATTTGAACGGTCTCAGAATTCGACCAAACTGGCATCAAAATGTCTAGAATTCCAATACGGTCCCAATGCAAGAAACCGCGCATGAATTGGACCTCGTATGTAAAAGTTATATAGATTAGAATGATTGAATTTCAAAATAATTAAAATAAAAGTTTAAAACAAACGGCCACTGACTCACTGACACGTCACCTACCTCTCCAGAACCTTAATCACGCTCATTTGCTATAGCTCAAAAACCCTAACACAGCCGCCCCTATTCACGACCTAAATGCCGACGCCACACGCGACTTCACCCCGATCAGATAGCACCGTTGGCGTTCAACGCCTTGGCCGACCCTCCTCTGCCGTTCCAGCCACCTCCGGCACCCCCTAAACACCTCGCCATCGCTGGCTTTCAATGCCAAATCATGGTGAAAATGATAGCCGATTCGACGAACCAACACCACAGATGCGAAGCTCTGGTTCCCCTTGACGTACTGCAAACTTCCGATCGTCCTATAGCTGAAGTTCCACCATTGGATCGAGATTGTAGCCTATGAACGGCCGAGGTTCATCTTGAATTTCTGGGAAAACAATAATTCAAATTGGAAAATGAATAACAGATCTGAGATGCGCTCGTCGAGAGCTTCAAATCGATATAAAATTCGATAAAGTTTGAGGAGTTTGAATATTTGATTTGGTTTTGATTTTGAATTTGCAATTGGGAATTAGGGTTTGTTTGGCATTGGAAAGAGAGGAACAAATGAAATTGTACGTACAGACAAACTGAGTTGAGGAACACTAGGGTTTATAACAGTTTATTTATACGTGGGTCAGAATTGAGATGAATGGACAAGATTTGATTATAACGTTGAACGATAAATGGCCCGAAAAGCCCGTTCTGTCACCGGAACGAAAATGGGTCATCCCATATATCAAAATAGATGTTTCTGATGATTTCAAATTCAATGGAACAGGTTTCAAGTCCTAATTCCATCATAAGAAGAAGTTATGTTAGAATCATCTTATTTCAATTTGATTTCAATTGATTTCAATTAAATTGATTTCTAGGCGTTCCGAGTCCGTACGATCAAACGATAAATCCGATCGTTACAAAACTTGAAATCCTACAATAATTCACTGTTACGGATCCGATGAAACTGGTTTCGTTGAAATCTGAGTCAGTGGCCAGAATGGCTATTTTCACATTAATTAAATAAATTAATAATTAATTAATCAAATCACTTTTTCAGTTTAAATTTTAATAATTTACAACTTCTATCATTTTTGATTTCTTAATCACTTACAATAATTTAAACAAATTTAGATGTCAATTTAAAGTTGATTAATCCTTCAATTTCAATGTTTAATTTCAATTTCATTGAATTCAGAAATTATAAATTTAATTTTCAATAATTCCATTTAATTGACTTTTCATCCTATTATTCAATCCATTATTATCAAATAGATGAAATTAACATTGGTTCATGACTTATTACATTAACATTCTCAAATTTCACCTTAATTTCCATTAACATAATATTTAAATATTTAATTTCATTTAATTGCAATTAATCCAATTATTATAATTTAAATTTCAATAAATTGATAAATCTTGATTTCCATTCTTTTATTCAACCAATTATCATATTATGAATAAAATTAACATTATTTCCAAATATTAACTTAATTTACATTAACATAATATTTAATTACATTTATTGAAATTTATTTCCAATTTAAATTAACAGGCTAAAAAATAGGTACTATACAATAATTGTTTAGTTACACTTATAAGTTATTATTAACAAACAAATGTTACAATTACTTACATAATACTGGTTTTATTCAATTACCATTAATAAATTAAATATTTACATTTGTTTCCTTATATTCAATTTATAACCAAGTATAACATTTACATTATTTCATTTATTGGAATTACATTCAAGTTGTTAATAATTAGCTTTAATTATCATTTATTACATTTCATTTTAGTATTTATTACATTACTAAATTTCCAATTCTTATTTCTTTCAAATTTAATTATCAAAATCTTATTAAATTAACTAATTTAAATTATCAAAATTTACTGGTCGTTACACTTCTTGAATTAGATTGATTAAGCTTCCTTCCTCTTCATTTTAGCTTATCTTTCTCTTTCTTTCTCCTAATGGTGGCCGGCCTCTTCTTAGATTTAGTTTTGTTTATGAACGTGTAAAATGAAAGTGGCATGAAGGGTTTAGGGTATGTGAATATAACTTATTCCTATTGTGCCCTTATCTATTAGCCTTACTCATTTCATCTTAATTTCCTTTTAGTTCATTATTTAACCTTGCACGGCTACCATTCTATTTTTCAAATCTCAATTCCCTTAAACATTAACATTATTTCATTTAATTTAACTAATTAAATGTCCTAAATAATGTTAATCAAAATTAGGGTTATTACACCGACGCTGCCCCGGCAATGCCATGAATATTCCAAACCATAGGATTGACGGTAAAATCCAATCTCCATTCTTCAAGTATTGGTGTCGCCCCAGCAACGCTAGTAAATCTCAAATCACCAAGCTAGTTGGGTAATCATCACAAACTTCTGAAACTTAACATCACTCGGAGATAGGTGACATCGTAGGAAAGACCAAGGGATTGAGCTATTCATGGGTTTTCGAAAATAGAAACTGACATGTGGATGGAACCTCAATACCAAACTTGGAGAAACTCGACCATGATCAAAGTGCAAAATGCTAAGAATTGAGCATCTAAACCACAAGTCCTCAAAGACAGGAGCTACCGCGTAACTCGGATTGGGGGCAACCAGAGAGTCGCCCAAAGTACCCAGTCTCTTATCAAGTGTTTAGGTCAAGCATTCGGAGTGACCAGTCCCGTGGAGTGGGGGCGCATACACTAGCACTTGATCAAAATAAAACAAATTACACCATAATTCTTTTATGCCGATTAGAGAATTTTGGCAATCGCAATAGAACTAAGCAAAGTAGTATACAAAAATCACTACAAAATTCACTATTTACATGCACAGAGTTGCGGTAAATAAATAAGTGCACTACTCACACTAAATAGAGTTGCGGTAAATACACACACTACATAGTACAATAGTATATAATATGGAAATTGCATGGCAGTCAATCAATTATATACGCACACAGTGGTATATAAATAGGCATAGTACGTAAAGTGTATGGAAAGTACACAAGAAAGATTAAAATAGAAACACTAATCTTTTCATTACCAGTATCATTCTTTGTACAATTCAAATAGCGGGGGTCATTCCTGCACAGTATCAGCCTGTTCTAGAACACTAAAAAGAAAAATATAGACTCCACTAACGCAAAAAATACCAAGTACAAACTATATACTTTTACAGACTCAAACAACATAAAAGACACATACAAAAAAACCACCTGAACTCCACCCACCAGCACTTGAGCGCACCATCAATTCTTCCCGCTTTTGTTGCCTTTGCTTGGGTGGATCGGGATCTTCTTCCTGTTATCCTTACCAGTCTCTCCTCCTATAGCGGGGCCAGACCCCTCAGATCCTCCGATACTCACGCTTCCATCCTTTGACATCCACAGCTTGATAGTGGTCGGAGTCTTGCATCTTGCCTCCTCCTTTTCCTTCTTCAATTGAAGCCCTTTCTTTTCCTCTTCCAGTCTCTCCACCATCTTTATCTTATTTGTTGGCCCCGACTCACTAGTAACTACTACCTCTTCGTCCATAGATACAGAGACATCCTGTAGATTTTACAGTGCTTCTATCTGCTCGGAATCGGGTCCAGGCCCGGGGCTAGGGAGAGGAATCATGCTAGAAGCAACTGCAAAGATGGTCGTGGAAGCAGTGAAGAGAGCAGTGGCTCCTAAGCTCTTAGTAGCTAGAGGCAGTAAAGGAAGAGTTAGCCAACCTACAATTTGGGAAATACAATTGTATAATTTAGTAAAGGATTATGGAGTGAATCGAAGCGCCTGGAACACTAGAGAGATTGGGGAAATACTTGATCCAGGATTTTGAGTTTGGTCATAAACTACAACTTCAAAGTCTCCTTTGCTAGTCCCTATCTCGAAGGGATGCACGATAATGGGAGAAAGGTGTGGCTCACCTAAGGCTTCAGAAGATAGATGAACATGAGCAGTTTCGGAAATAGTAGTTGTGGATGCCGGAACGATTACCATTTCCTATTGGGAAGTAGGAATAAGTGTTCACGCTGACCTGAAAAGCTTGGGCCAACAAGAGTTTAGCAACGGCATCCGCAGAATCCTTGTCTCTCTTCTTGAAGAATCTGTCCACCGACTGCTAGAAAATCTATGTCTTCAGAGCCAAGGTAGGCAGCCATTAATTTCTCCATGGAACACATATCCCTGGCCTGCTCCGATCTTACTAGCACTTCCTCTCGGACCATGGCGAGAGACTAGGGATAATCATTGCCAAGCCATTTCAGGCTGCCCCTATTCATCACACTGTAAGTGTAGAGGTGAAGTACAATGGCATCCATTTGGCATATCGTCTCATCATACTCTGCTCGAAACTCTGAAAGCTCCGACCGTGTGACTAAATGATTAATATCTTCTGCCAGTTTACCACCTACAGCTTCTTCTTTCTCCTTGCCCAATCGTGCGGTCTCCTCGTGGTATCGGGTAAGTTTAGTGGCCTATTCGGCAATGGCGGTAGCTTGACCAGTAACAGATTGGTCCTGGGACTTGATACTATTTTTAGCAGTGGTGATCTGCTCTGTTAGTTTGCCGGATTTCCTATGAGCATCTTTGAGCTGATCTTTAATCGCGATGAGTGCTCTGTCGTGAGCCTAGTTTGCTTTAGTTAATACTTCTCGCTTGAAGTTTTTCCATTTAGGGCTGCATCTCTCTCGGCCTTCAGTTGGGAAATCTCATCATTGCAATCTATGATCGCTTAATTATGCTCTTTCCTTTCAGCCTCGAATGATAGGATCTTCTGATAATTGATACGATTCATGTCTAAAAGGACCCTTGCAAGATTCTGCCACTTGATCCCCGCCTTCATGTCCTCACGGACGGTCTCGAAAATTTCGAAGGGAAGTAACTTTATTAACGAGCTTTATGTTCTTATCAATCTTAACTCCATTCAAGAAGAGGTGCGGATAAGCAGCTTGAAGCATAGGGGGACCCGAAGGAAGTACAAACTTCTCCCTTCTACTAGAAGAAGTAAGGGTCAGCTGTAGTAGTTATCGCCTAAGATGAAGGGACTTCATGCATTACAGCTATTTGAGTTTTGGTGCGATAGGGAGTAATGGGTAATGAAACCTCGTGGCGTTCAAGAGAGCCCTATGGCACTTGTATAAATCGCCGGAAGCACTACTCTCATCGTCCCTCTTTCTTTTATCTCCCCTCTCATGCTATCTCTCCAAGTGGTGAGCCTCCTCGTCCTTTCTCTTCCTTCTCTCCTCATCCATTTCACGATGAGAGCGATGGGAAGGGTTCGAAGTTTGATCCTTATAGGAGCTAGATTTCGGACAAAGTTGTGGTATCATTTGCGACCCATAGAACCTAAAACAAAACGAAAAGTGGAGTTAACGCTTTGAATAGGAAAGTTGATTCGATGCAGAAATGTATGTTTGTGTCCCTAAAGTGAAGTGTATAGTGCCGATGACCCCTTATGTACTCTATCAACCGTATCAGCATATTTTAAGGGTTGGAGCCTTTCCACCTTTTCTTATAAAAGTGCTAGAAGAGATGTCAATTTGCAAGCCAATCTCGACTATCATCCCGTTAATCGAGATATCCCCGAATTCATTCACATGAATGGAGATGTCTCTTAGAAAATCAGAAGTCGATATATATCCAATGGGAGTTGTGGTAGCTTGGCCTCCAATAGATTATGGAATTTCAACAGCGAGTTGCCCTAAAGGAGAGGGGATCGAGAGCTCGGGACTGAATGCCTCAACGGTTAGCAGATCCGGGGAAGGTAAGTTAGAGAGATTAGGGCTCATCTCCTGCGACTCGCCAAAAGACTCGTCTCTTTCTTCGGAAATGTGAAAGTCACTATCATCATCATTTGAACCTTCTTCCCCTCCTTTTTCTACATCACCTATTTCCCATCTCTCCTTTGAAATAGCTTATCTTCCTCCTCAGGGATCAGGGACATTTTGTGTGTCTCATCCTTGTCTCTTTTAATGTCTCCCCTGGATAGTAAGTCTACGTCAACTTCAAGAACTTCATCAGGTAGAATGTCACCAGATGGGCCGACCACATCCTCTTGAGCCTCCTTGTTGGAGTTATAGGTATGGGTAAAAGAACGAGTGTGCCTCCTAGTGACACTCGAAATTGAGGGCTCTTCAACCACGGAAAATCTCTTAGGATGAAGCAAGCCGAACCGTTGAAGGTTCTCATTCGTCAAAAGGAACTATACTGTATGCTCAGAAGTCCTTGCAGCTTTCAAAGTTTCAAGCATTGCTTTGAGCTCATCGCTGCTTTCTAGCCTTAGGATGACTACAGAAAAGGATAAAGATAGTTATGAATATGAAGCGTTCTAGTCGTGCAGGAGATAGGGAATGGAGACTTACTTCCTGATATCCAGAAACGGTTGAAGCCTTCTGGACATCGAACAAAGAAATATTCATTTTTAAAAGCTGAGCATTTGTTATGAAGGTCTCCGATCAGTTTGCGACCTCTCCAAGCTTCTATGATTATGAAGGAGGGTTAATCTTGACGCCTCTTGAATTATAAGAGGAATATCAGCTCATTCATCCTTGGAGGCCGCCTAAGCTTGATCATGAACAAGATACATAGGGAGCTCAAAAGTGCATAACCGTTACGATGAATTTGGAATGGCGCAAGCCTTAATTCCTGAAGCACCACCAATAGGAACCGATTGAATGAAGGCATGTCTCCGCTCAGGCACATGTATCTATTGCATGTAGTAAAATCTTCTGGAGGATTGTGTGCCAAATCTGCTCGAGTAGGAAATCGAACATCATTCTCTATAATGCAATGTTGCATACATGTGTTCCTTATCATCTTGGCTATTAGGATAAAGGCACTTGCTCCAAAGGGTCAGTCAGGATTCTCATCCCTAGAGGTAGCTAATTGAGCATAGGTTCGATGGGAACAAGTGAGCCATAGAAGTCAGTAGGAATAGGTTGACTTGACCCCACATGAATAGATGGGAGAACTGGGGTAGTTGTTGATTCAGCCTCTGATGGTGTGGATGCCCATTCGCTAGACTTGCGATGGGAAGATTAGCATGTCATTCTAGACAATAAAACTCATTGATCATGGTCAGTTGCGCTTTATTTCTAAATAATAAGAATTCTCATGTGACTAGCACTTGAAATCCAAAGGAGGTCGGCATTTACTAACCAATTGGACTTCAAGTGTTGGCCGGGACAAGTCTAGTGTATTATCTACATAGAGTGAGTCATGTATCCGAAACATTACGAATAGGTCATCCCATGTGGATGGCTCGATCATATTGATAAAATGATCTACATCGTCCTTTAGAACCATCTTTCTGCACTTATCCATTATCATTCAACGATCAATAATGGATCTTTTGTTCGGAGCGACGTGGAAAGTTCTTTCTTTTTAGGACCAATGGAAGTGAAGAACAAGAAGTATAAAAGAAATGGAATCATCAAACACACCAAGTTCAGTGCAAATCGACATATGGGAATCGTTTGATGATTCAGCCTTGGCTAATTTCATAGTGATGAATAGTCAATAAAACTTGTTCCCAACGTTATGCACCTACAATCGAGGCAAACCTTAACCTCACTACCGATCAAGCACCCCCTAAAACCATCCATCTCTCTCAAAGTTGAAATTTACCAAAGTCAAATCATTAGCATTGCATGGCTATTTCACAATCAACCCGAATTCAACATTCGATTCAAGCCCCAAGTTAAATTAACCTAGGGTTTTAGATGGATCAGATACAATGACTGAAGGAGGCGAGTATGGAGGAGTGACTTGGTATGATAATGGCAGTTGATCAGTGGTAGCAACGGAGCCAAGCGCCGGTGCTAGGAGCTCTACGGCGTGGAGGTGAAGGCTTAGGCCGGTACGGCTAGGGCATAGAACTGGGGTTGGAGGCTATGAAGACTCGAAGGCAATATAAAAGCATATGAGGATAAAGAATAGAAGAACAATATAAGTAAAAGAAAATTTTCTAACCGAAATTTCTCCAAGTCCTTAACTCGGTACCGAGTTAAGGCAATAACTCCGAGTTATCGATTTCTGCTCGGATCAGCTCCAACTCAACACAATGAACCTATATGCCGAATTAAAGCATTACGTAATCTCCAGAATAAAGATTGCATCGTCAGTATAGAGAATTAGAATTCAGATTGAAGTTAGAGCAAATAGCTAATTGGAATTGACCAATTGAAATCAACATCTTGAGACGAAATCCAACAATCAACTAAAACTCATAGGATAATAGTCCAGAACTTACCTTGTTCCAAAGCACACTTTATTTCCAACGAGTGTGTACTCTAGGAAGCAAATGTTAACTGGGGTTTTGACCAAGCAGAAGTCCATGGAAGATAGAACATCGAGACGAAGACAGAACGACTTGAAACTTGAATGGTAGGCTCATATAGGTTAGAGAAGCAAGATAGAAAAATTTGGGCCATTATGGAGTAAAGTCCATAACTCGGTACCGAGTTATGGTGCTCTATAGTAGCAAGCTCCAACTTTCCCCAACCCATTCTCTATATAGTATAAGCAAGCCCTAGCGATTTCGTAAAGTTCTTGATGACCTATCTCAAGAAGTGAAGAGTTAGTTCCAATCGAACTGTAGAATAAGTCAGGTTAAGAAAGAACGGTCATCAAAACATGTCAATAAGCTACAAAAACACAAGGGGAACTACAAAACGAAGTGAGAAACCCAATCCAAGAAAAAGTACCGAGTTATCACCTTAACTCGATGCTTACCCAAACTTTCCACGTTATCTTAGGTCGATGTTTGGACCTCTCTGGTAGCGGGCTTCTGGTCCAATATGACTGCTTCCCCTATAAATACCAACCTTAAAGCAACCAAGAAAGGATTTGGATTCTTCTATCACCACATAATAACTTTGTCACTTCTTTGACTCTTTCCTCTACGCCATAGTCACCAAGGTCGTATTATAGATGTTTCTAGGACTTAGAATTTGTCTAGCCCATGTACTTGTGACTCTTTCTCTCTCAAACACTTTGTAATCTTATACAAACAAGATCAAGCAATTATTAAGTGGATGTAGGCTTAGTTAACAACCGAACCACTATAAAAATCTATGTGTCTCTCTCTTATTTCTTTTACTTTATTGTCATTTTCTGTTATCTTTGCCCTATTCTAACAAGACTCGTGATTTCACATACTTATATCGGGTGTTGATCTTTTTTTTAGGTTAACAGGTTTAGTTGTGACCAACATGATAAGGGTTCTCACAGTATGATCTATGGAGAATCACTAGCTCTTATCCCTTATATGTCCTAAGATGGTTGTGTTTGTCGCAATGTTACACATGAAACTTCCTCCCGAGGGATCTTGGTGTGCAACCCAAAATGAGTTTGGGTCCGAGAAACAATATTATCAAAGTGATGTTAGTAGACGCATCTATATTGGATTTCTGCACAAACATGAATTCACTCCTCTTTAACATGTCAAGAAGATAAAAATATGTTTGCACCAAGTAAATAAATTAATCTAAAATTTCAACGATCTAAGAGTTAGGTCTATCTGTAGTCCTTAGTTTAGAATTTTTACCAACTCAACAAGATCCTTATCGTATTCAATCATATTGAGAAAATGATTTTGCACTATAGTGTATACTTGCTCATTTCAAATGAAATGGTTTGATCAAAATTCCATATCTTACCGAACGTGATTACTGTTCACCATACAACTTTTTTATGTGATCGATATGTATCAAATATCCATATAGTTACATTAGCTTTAGAGATCATACTCATAATAGACAACACATAGTAACAGACATGTTTATACTTATGTGATAAAGACTTGAAAGTTTTAAATAAATGTATCATTTGGCTCTTCCATGGACCTTTGAAGCAACAACATGCTACATGTTTTATTGGAGGCTGTATATCTTCAGATCATTTAGTTGATGCTTAATTTAGTTCAGTTTGTATGTATTAGTCTATAAATTTTTTATCACTTACATTAGCTATGCAATTTCATTAAAGTATATTATTATAATTACACGTGTCTTTATAATTATTAAAATGGTTTATTATATTTTCTAATAAGGCGCCCACTAAATTCTACATCTCTTAGAAAACTCTACAGAGATGTAGAATTTTTTTTAATCCCTCCAGTGAGTGGTAGGATCCATTTATCACATAACTACAATGTTGAGGGTGCTCAAAATTGTAGTACCCATGAATGATAAGTAACATGTTATTAATTATATCTTGTATATAACTCATAACCATACATTAATTTTCTTGTAATCTTCTTTATAACCTTGAGGGTGCTAAGCAATCATAAAGTACATAATATATGTGAGGGTTAGGGGTATGCCTAGGGGGATTATGTAATTTTATATACATATCTAACTCTATACCCAATCTTGTTTGTAGTAAGGTGTCTAATTTCTATTATATAATTTGTTATATTGTGATATAAATAATTATGCAATTAATTTAAAGTTTATTAAATAGAGAATCCTTCAATGATATGTTATGTGATAATAATCACAAGGAGTTGTAATCATGAGTAAATTATTACAATATAAAATAACATTTTATTTTAAATATTCTGATCAAGATGTTTTGAGAAAGGATACCGATACATCCATTGAGTCCAGATTATGTAATGCTCTCTAAATATTGAGTAGTGTATTACTCATGGTTGTTGGGGACAACAAGGGGTTGCATACTGATAGTTATTGAATAACTATGGTATGACTCATCCGAGAGTTTCTTATTAGTCAATAACAACTAGGTCAAAAAAAAATCTCGAGTGATGATATTACATAATTCTCTCGACTTGAGAATACCGTTGGACTTCATTGTGTATACTCACTTTGTTTATAGTTAAATCATGATATAGTGACGATCAAGGAACTATAGTTAGTTATGAGTTGGAGCATTGATAGCAAAACACTACTTAATAGAGAATTCATCTCCTCGATCTATGAGATTCGTATTACTGTCATCCGTAGACAACTCAAAGTCAAAATCTATTGTCAGTGTAGTATAGTTAATAATAAACGTTATTATTGAACCAAAAACTTTGTTTATGGACCAACCGAGATAAATTTGGATGGTGTCTGGAATTTTTAACCAAAACCAAACTATATAAATCTTAAAGTGATACAATGTTAACGAAAAGAGATGGTGTAAATAAACGTTACTAAAAGGCACCTCTTAAAATTATAAAACTGGATTTCACTGATGAGATTTGTAAGAAATTAATTGACTCAAACTATCACATTGCTAGCTAAGGAGATGTATGAACATTAGTATTTTTAATATTTAAGTATTGATCGCTGACTAAATTCACTCATCTGATTCACATAACCAAATCTATTCAGTTGTCGAAACACCGCTTGATTTATAATAGTTATAAATTAATTTGGTTAATGAATATTAATGAAATAATAACCATTACTGATTTTATTGTATGGGATGTGTTTGGTAAAATGGAGTAGCCTCTAGAATAGTTTAGGGAGCTAATGGTAATCTATTGGGTGCGTATATAAAAATATATTTGTATATCAATACACAATATCGAAAAGAATTCAAATTGGATTTAAATTAATTATTTTACTATTTGTTTTGGAAGGGGATTTGGTTCATTATGGACCCAAGATATGGTCGACCATATTTAAAGGGGAAGGAGTCCAAGTTTTGATTTGACGGGGAGAGTTTCATACTAGATATTTCAGTCAAGCGCACCCTATAAAAAGTGAACTAAGGCACTTTGTATTATGTGAATTTTTTCTTCCTCCCTCGTCATTTCTAGTCACAAACTCCCTCTCTCCTCCACTTTCATTTCAAACTCTATTCATCTCCAATAAATTAAAATGAGTTAGATCTAGTGTTGGCATGTTATTTGTCTACAGTAGTATGTGTGGATCCGAGGGATCTAAGAGTCTATTTCGGTCAACGTGTGAATCTAAGGTAGTGTATCATCGGGTATATTCCTATTTACAAATAGATATGATATTATTGTGTATTTGCATGAATATTAATATTACCATCACTCTTCACCTCAGCCTTAACGAAACCAAGAAGAATATAAAAGAAGGATTTTCGAAGAAAGATAGCAATAATAGGACCTTTTGAAAGAGTCGAAGGGATGCTTCTGCAAAAGTAGGATGTGCTATGAGCTTTCGAAGAGGTCAAAAGGGAACAAAAGCACCCTTTACTTCAATTGTTTCCTTTCGAATCAGTAGCTTCTGCATGCATAAAGATGCTTCGAATGAGTTGAGGAACACCTTTCGAAGAAAACAAATTACAAGCTTTCATGCGCACGCCAAGCCTTTCAAAACAGTGGGTTTCGCTTTCATTCACATCCCATAGAAGAGCAATTGGACATAACAACCCCTTCGAAAGCAAAAATTAGCCTTTCGAACCAGTTGAGACCATTTACAATTATGAAAGAAAGCTTACTTGAATTCAACATTACATTTTCATACACCAGAGGATGGGGTTCCGCATCGATCAACAAGTATGTCTTTGAAAGTTGCCTTCCGCATTTAAATCTTCTATGTCTCAACTCCTTCGAAGCCCCAAAAATTTACCTACGATAGAGTCGAAAGCCCATGCCCATTCCTACTTACAACAGCACATCAACAACAAAGTGGAGAGCGCATTTACACCTTTCGACCAGTTCGAAAGCACTCAAATTTAATTTAAAAGCAGAGTAGAAGGATGCCCTGATGTGAGCAGCGATGAAAGGTCTCCAAGGCCGCCTTCGACCAAGTCGAGAGAACCGATTCAAAAGGTGCCAACCCACATCTATAAATAAGACCCTAGGGGTTTGGTTTGAGGGATCTGAATTCATTCACTTCATTCTTGTACTTTCTTGAATTTGTAAACCTTAATTCTCAAATTAGATTGGGGATTCGACTACTTTGTATACTTAAAGCTTTAAGAAGAAAAGGAATATATTGTTCAAAGCAAGTTTATGGTATTCTTGGATATATTAACTAATTCAAAGTTTTTATGTAGTTACGATTATAATCTGCTTATATCAACATGATCGAAAGGCTACCTTTCGAGGGAGTCGAAACCTTTCAACTCAACTAAACTCCTTATATCATTAGGCCCTTACCTCAATCCACCTTGACCACTTCGAAAGGAGGTTTCAACAGGGTCCTAAACTAATTGAACTATTTCGAAAGGTATTTCTGTAGAGGGGTTCAGCTGTTTCGACCGTGTCGAAAGGTATTAAAAAGATGTTTTAAACTATCTTTATCTGTTCAAAAGGTGTTAACCGCCTTCATATGTTCGAATGGAGGTTTTGAAGGGATCACTTATACTTTAAACTCTACTTTGGGAGGTTGATAAGTTTTCTTGTTAACATTTTTGGCGCTAAAAGGAGGGGCCTAAACCTCCGACCTCGTTGAACTTCCAAATTTACTTTCCTCTAACCTAATTCTATTCCAAGCTTACCTACTTTAGACTTTACGTCATCATGTTTAGCAAAATCAAAAGGTCTGAACAAGGATCCTCAGAGCCACATCCAATTGGATTCTCCCATAGAACAGTTAATGATTCTAAATTACATAAAGAGAAAATGTTGAGATTGGAAGCTTTAAGGATCATAAAGATAAAGAGAGCTAAATCTTATGAACCAAATAAATGGAGTTTAAACCCTTTTCACATTGGCCCTACACCTATCTTTGCCATAGAAGGAACAAAAAAAGAAAGTGATAACTTGTTTGGCCAAATGAAAAAGACAATTCAACTCTATATCAAAGGCACAACCTTTGAAAAGGGAATGATGGCTGATTACAACGCATTTGCATAAAAATGGCATCAAGCAACAAGCGGGACACTACCTACATGTGAGATTCAAAAGGTTTTGAAAAGGAAATTGGTCGTTGAGGGTGAAACTTCGTAACCAAGTAATAAAAAATCTAGAAACGATCCTCAAAAAACAAGCTTCAAGTCGAGACTTCCCAAGGAATGCAATATGACTACATCAATTGAGAATGTTTATTTGTTAACCAAGGAGAACTCAACTATTGGCCATCATAAAAGAAAAAACCTAAATATGAAAGGAATCAAGGAGGATCCTATTACCACTATCACATGATGAATGAGCATGAGACAAATCATTATAAAGCACTAGAAGGAATGGTGGTCAACTTTTTTAGACAAGGAAAAATCAATATATTTGTAAGGAGATCCTAGTGGAATTCAATAAAGTACTACTTCTAAGAAAAATCTACGTAGTCGGGAGTTGAATTCTCCTTAAATTTGGAAATAACCTTAAACGGTCAAAGCCTTTGTTAGCGTTGAGTTGGCTAGGTCAAAGCACCTCATGGAAGGAGGTTAGAGTAAGCCTTTAATCGTGCCACGCTATGGCCAGGTTAAAGCATCGACAAGCCCTTAATCGTGCCATGCTATGGCCAGATCAAGGCACCTCCTGGAGGGAGGTTAGAGTAAGCCTTTAACCGTCCACGCTATGGCTAGGTTAAAGCATCGACAAGCCCTTGATCACGCCATGCTATGGCCAGATCAAGGCGCCTCCTGGAGGGAGGATGGAGTAAGCCCTTGGTCCCGTTGTGCTATGGCCTGGCCAAGGCACCGAACAAGCCTTCAGTCCCGCCTATAAGGCCTAGCTGGAGTGCCTTCTAGAGGGAGGGTGGGTAATTCTTTAGGTCTTGCTTGTGGATAAGCTAACCAAGCGCACCAGACAACAACGGACTAAGACGTTCGAGCTCGAGAAGCGGCATATCAAATAACGGTCTAAGACGTCCGAGCCCAAGAAGCGTATGTCAAACAACGACAACATACAAGGCCCAAAGGATGGCACATGTCATGAATTAAAACCCAAAGAGCAGTGTAGAACAGAAGACTTAAATAAGAATCTACAACTTCCGATTGGTTCTCAAAAGAGAATTTCAGAACTTTACTTGTTAATACCCGAATCTGGGTTTCTGCTCTTTTACTATTAATTTTTGATCTTCATTTTACCCGAAATTGGGTTTCGGGGCTATTATTATTAATTTCCAGACTACATTCATGAATGATCGAATCTAGGCTCTGAACTTCTATTATGGAGACTTTTATCATGGATTTCTGGCTATCATCCACTAATACCCAACTCTAGGTTTTGAGTCTTTTAACTTTTGAATTTCATTCGTTAATGCCCGAATATGGGTTCCATAGCAATTGATATTGAGATTTCTATGAATTTCTAGTCTTCAGTCAAACTCGAGATCTATCTTACTAATGCCCGAATCAAAGTCACTGGACTTCTATTACAAACTTTCAGGCAACACTTGTTAACACAAGAATTCGGGTTTCAGATCTTCTATTATAAAGATTCCTAATTTTTTATGATTTATTTCCAAATGATGATTTTTGGACTTTTATTAAACTATTACTGGCTTTCTATTAGTTATCTCCATAAGAGGAATTTCTAAACTTCTATAATTGAAACCGAAATTAGATTTCTGGTTCTCAATGATTAGATTTTGGGTATTATGTCAATATAGTTGGAGTTGGATTCATGCCTCTCTCTCGCCATTACCAAAGATGCGTTTCAAGACATTCAACCATATCCAATTATGGGATTACTTCTCACTTATTATCATTTTTTCACATAGTGATATGTTAACTTCCATTATTGGGATCTTTTGATGTTGATAAACTACTATATATATTTCAAGTTAATGATAAGAAATATTTCTCACTTTGTACTTTTAAGGAAAATGAGATCCGTAAGGAAGACCGAATGGGCCAGCAGATACAAAAACCATAGTCCGAGTTATCAGAAAGCAGATTCAGAAACAACATTGTAAGAAAAGACTACATGCCAGGTGATATTTACATAACTTACATAATTTACAAAATTATTTACAAGTATACAACATAAGTGTATGTTTTACAAATCTTGAATAGTCTTATCTAGATTTTCAGCAATTAAAGGATCAACGATATGCAAAATTGCTATACAAAGAATCTCTTAAAGCTTCTTTTCATTTTTCTTTATATCATCAGCATCATCAATCGATTCAATATGAGCCTTCAAAGAATGGTTGAAAGCTTTGTTAATGCCCCTAAGGGTTTGTTTTGTCTCTCTAAATCAGCGATGCGCTTTTGAAGAAGATACATTTTACGTTCAAGTTTTTAAATCTTGGCTGCATATTCATTGATGCATTGTGAATATCTCGCCCTCCGCTGATAATCAAAATATCTCATCATTTCGAATTTGACCTTCCTGCACCATTCTCCTACCATCTTCTCATCTAAACTAGAAGGAGGGTTAGTTGTAGTAGGAAATTTTTGAATTGCAAGAGATGAAGATCTGGTTGATTTTACAACAGATGAGGTGATCAGACAAGTTGGTAAATCGATATTTGGTATGTTATCCCCCATGATGAATTCCAATGATTTGCATTGAGCTTGACTGTCTTTTAACTTAATCTCTAAATTGCTTATCTGCTGAAGGAGCTCAGACATCTTATGATCAAAATCAATCGAACGATTTGATTTGATTTGGCCTTTCAATATGGAAATTGTTTCATCCTTATTCTTGATGTCCACTTCAAGATTGGCGATCTGATCATTGAGGTTTCTAACAATTGTCTTTTGGAGCAAATATCTCCTGTGCCATTCTAATGCTCCAGTATTGCCTTGAAAACGAGCAGACAGAGGATTCTTCAGTAAACGCCTCTTTTCAACATCTGTAATTAATTCGTCTCTAATGCTAATGAAGCGAGATAAGGAATCCAATGAGAGTGGTGCAATAGCCGGCTATGAGTCCTATTTAAACAAAAAACAAAGTCAAGACTCAAATAACTAATCTCTTTTATTACTACAAAAGAATTAGAACTTAAGAGGAAATAAAACAAAATGTACAATTTCATTGTTATAATCAAATACTTGTTTTATTAAACTTAAAGCTGAGAAATAGAATTTTTGACTTTGTTCAAGGAATTAGCTGAAAGAGTAACTGTCGAATCAAAGGGAGCATTAAATCCTTCTGGGGAATAACTGAAGGATATTTGCTATAGTCCCATTCCCGGCAGGAGGACTGTCACAACCGCATATTAATTTGGTATGATACATTCGAATTTCCTTAAGAAGTTTTTCTTTTTCTTCACCAAGAAAATCAAAACAAAGGCGGGGATGTTCCATATAAAGTCTCTGCATGTCTCTAAGAAAGCAGTATCTAGCCAATTTTGAGGACTTCAAGAGTGAAGCCTTTTCTAAATAATCTCTTCTTAATTTAACGTATTTGCTTAAATAATTTCTAAAAACAAGGTTACCTGAGATAATTTATTTTGTGATAACGTAATAATACACGACTAAGTATAAAAGGATACTAGTATAGAAAATTTACAAATCACTGTTATTACATTATTACAAATATTCATCCGGTTCATACAAAATTGACTTTTTGAATAACTCAGAAATAAATTTATCCTTATAATATTTAAGTTTTTCTGAGCCAACTCATGAGGATTGATTTGACTCGCGGTAAATTCCAGCAAGCCCCTGGATGTGGATCTGATCCAAATTCATCTAAATATCTCCTATGCAGACGCATAAGTAGACCCTCACTAAAGTTGGATAGATTTCTTCTTTATCTAAAATAAAAAGATGTTAACTATTATTATCTTGGAAGTGAAAGCCATTTGGACAAGGAATTCCATACCTGAGAAACAGAAACTGAAGTTTGCTGGACCTACTATTTCTCCCTTCGTTCTTCAACATTAATGTTGGCAGCCTCTTCGTAAAGATCAGAAGACTTGGGAAGTTCAGTAGGACTTGTTTCATGATCACTAGGATCAGGGTTAACTTTTTCTAAAGCCCCAGGGATATCATCGCCATCCACTTCATGAGCATCGGCATGACCACCTCCGCTGCCACCTGAACCCTGACTTCTATCTTCGTTATCATCATCATTATCGTCATCATTGCCGCCTTCCTCTGTAGTGGCTTCATCATTATCATCTTCTTCATCGGAATTCGAATCTCCTTCTATAGAAGGGACTTCAAAAGATAAGAGTTTGGCGGCGTCGATTTCTTCTCTCTCAGGGACTTTGATTCCTTGCTTCATTTCTTTGATCTTATCCATCAATCTTTTGACTAGAACATGATCAAGTGAAGGGAAGCTTAAATCTAGGCACTTTTCAATGTTGTCAGTATAAGCAAGCATAAGAGCATTTTTGTAGGAATTCATGATGATGTCATTGAGGGAAGTACCCAAAAATTGTGACACCCTTCGCCTGGCTTCAGAAATAGTATTCATGGCCAATGTTATAGAATTTCTATTTTTTCCCAACTTCTTCTGGAGAGAGAATTGTTTAGCAACCATCCTAGCCTTCTCTTCCTCGGACTCTTTTAAAGCCATTTTTAGAGAAAAATTTTCATCGGTTAAGAGTTTTTTTGCTTTCCTCTCTTGGAGATCAATAAAGGTTGCATGGAATCAACGAAATATAACTTGAAATAGGCTCCTGGCATCATCGCTAGTGGATAGGAGTCGGGGCATGAATGGATGAAATCTCGTGGATCGGTACCGATCCAACACATTGTTTGATTTTGGGTCTTCGATTCTTCAAGTGGTTTGTATTTGTCTTATAATCGATATTTTGAAGCTTGAAGAGGATTACTTGTATCATGGCTTGTGAGCATAGGAAGTTTAAATCAAATCGGATGAAGTGTTGTGGATCGGTACCGATCCAAGTAGTTGGATCAGTACCATTGCAACACTTTTTTGGATTTTTGAACTTTGGATTCTTGGGACGTTTTGTGCTTTCCTCTCATGACTTTGGTTGTACTTTCTTTCTAGACTTTGTAGCTACCTCTCTAAGCTCCCTGTCTTGATAGCTTTCGAGTTTGACTCGTCAAGTTCGTCCGTATAACGCTTGGTCAAAAGGCTAGATAACACTTGCCTTCCAAAGTTCATCCAGTTTCAAATATGATGTGCTTTGAATCAAAACAAGTTGGGATGGCTGTAAAAGATTTCACTCGGCGCTTCGAATGGTCATTATCCTTTTTTGAATCGCTTTTGTGAAGAGTTAGACCTCTAGTTATTCATCACGATGCTTTACCAACGCCTTGCGTTATAAAATTGGAGTGTGCTCTCATGAACTATCATTCCAAACTCAATAATTTTAAGTTGATTCCTTTTCTATATTTTTTAGGTTTGAATATGCTTTTCTTTTACTCTAATCATTGGGTGTTGAATATGTACATGCACGTTCTTTGGGAACTCCATTATCATATGCTCGTAGATATGAATGTCTGCTAGATCATCGCAGAGCACTCCATCCAAGAGCCTAGGAAGAGGCCAGAAAAAGAAAGATGAGGAAATATCTTCCTCCGGAGAGGGGAAGAAGAAGTCCAAGAGGCAGAAGCATAAGAAGTGAGTGTTTGTTTTATGTAGATAGACTCACCTTTGGCTTGCAGTTGTAATAGCCTACTTTGGTTCTGAGCTGGCTTTATGCGGGTTTGAACCCCACTTTTGCTTTCAGCTTAGGTGTAAATAAAACTTATACTTTTCTTTCCAAGTCCTATTTCGAATGTGAATAATAAAGACTTTCATTTTATGTGATCTTTCTATGAATTTGTTTAAGCATTTGAGAAACGCGCTTTCCACTCAATGTATTCACGATCCATTTCTCGTCATCGTTGTTTTTAGACTAATTCGTTAGCCCATTTTGTTTTCTGTCAGTCTTTGGTTGCTTTGGCGAAAGTAAAGCGATTTCTAGGGCACTGTTGGCATCAAAAATGGCCACCAACACATAATTGTATGTGAAAGCACCAATATACAATCACATAAATATGAAGAGAAATAAATGAAGAACAAATTAAAACAGTCAGAATGCAAGTGAAGAAAGACATAGATTTATAGTGGTTTGGCTAACTCCGGCCTACGTCCACTCTAAAGATTTTCCTTTTATTTGTTTATACTGTAGATTATAGTTACAAGTCCATGAAATCCTAGAATAAAAATGGCAGAGTATAGACTAGGTAGAAGATAGAATGAAGCAAAAAAGAAGATTCCCTTGCTGATGCCATGCCCGTTGTATTTATAGGAAAAGATGTGAAAATATCTCGCTCAAACCGCGCATCTGGAACCCTGAAGCCAAGACGAACCTGCCCAGAAAGTCTGGGGCCCACCAGAGCCTATAATAAGGATCGATGCCGATCCCTATTTTGGTGGAATCATAGGGTGTGATCCCTATGGTGGGTCCCTTATGATTTTATCTTCTTGCTCTCTAAATTTCATGTTGATCACACTTACTGATCTTGAGTTATTGACCGATCATTACTGCAAATTCAACTAAACCGATCCCTTAATAGGGACAGGGGTCGATCCTTATATAGGGATAGGGCTGATCCCTCCAAGTTGCTCCTTTGGGGTTGTGATCACTATGGTGTGTTCCTTGTGTTGTAACATGCTTGTACTCTAAGTTTAATGTTGATAGTATATGTATATTTTGAGTTATTGACCAATTATTACTACAAATTCAACTAAACCGATCCTTGAATTGGGATAGGGGGTCGATACATATATAGGGATTGGGGTCGATCCCTCCAAACTCCTCCAAATGATGTGCGATCCCTAGGGTAGACTCCCTATGGTCCCTTCTTCTTGTTCCTAAAGTTTCACTTCAATCTGCCTTGTGGTTGTTGAGTTATGGAGCAATCATCATTGAGTTGTGTTGTGTACATCTTGTTTAATCTGATCCCTCTACTCCGATCCCTTTTTGTACAATGAATATTCCGATCCGATCCATGTCTTATAGAAAGTGCTAGTTCCATACTTAGCCATTTTTTAGTGCCTCCAACCGAATCCATTCAGCTATAGTCCATAGTTTCAAATATAATCGATCTCCAATCCTGGTAACCATTTCTCCGGGCTTTCTGCCTTGATGATCATGTAGTCCGATGGATTGAATCCACCTATGTACTGCCCTACCAAAAGGTAGGTTAACAATTTGCCTCCGAAAACATGCCTTGCAGTAGGAAGCTGTGTTTGAATTGCCATAAATCCAAAATCTGAAGACTATAATCCAATGATAGTTATATTATCCAATCTGAATCCAACCCGTTGCCAATCCAAATCGCTGTGAGCTGTCCCGTGTCCGCTCGAGAATCCATTAATGAAATCCGCGACTGTTCCTAGTTGATAGCTAATTTTGAATCCATTTTGAATCCTTAGCCAAATCCATATCCATCCAAAGCCGTTAACCAAATCCACGACCTCGCTGGATCGTTTGCCAAGTCCAAATTCTTGATCTCTCTGGATCATCATCCTAAGTCCTCGATTTCTCCAGATCATTAGCCAAACCCGTGATCTCTCCGGGCCGATATCCAAGTCCATGAACTCTTTGGGTCAATATCCAAATCCATAACCGTTTGTAATCTTAGAAGTCAGTAAGCCTGTCCACGATCTCTCTGGATCATTATCCGAGTTCATGGTCTCTCCGGACCGATCGATGGTCTCTCTGGACCCTTGCTAAGCTTAATCCAAACTTAACGACAAGTAAGCTAATCATGTCGCTCTTTGGCGAAGCAACTCACCCTCGCACTCCAGCCCTTTTAGAGCATATAGCGATGAGATGATCCTTTTGGACCGATCATAGCTTCTCCGAGCTCTTGCTGGACCCCATCCTATAACTCTCCGGTGAAGGAGGAATAATGACAAGTAAGCCGATCTTGTCGCTCTCTGGTGAAGCGGCATTACTTTCTATATTGGTTCTGTGTCCTTGAATATTAAGCGATGTCCTGGCCTTCTTAGGTCGATCATAGCCTCTCCGGGCTCTTGTCGGACCCCATCCAGTCACTCTTCGGTGAAAGGGGGAAAAGTGGTAATTGAGTCGATCCTGTTGCTCTCCGACGAAGCGACTTACTGATTGCACTATGGTCTCTGACTCTCTGGCCAGGGACATAAAGCGATCAATTCCGTACCGACTTCCTTTCTCCGGCCTTGACTCTCCGGTCTAGGGCTTAATCCATGTGCGAGTCTATCCTGTCGCTTTCCTGTGAAGGGACTCGCACCTTGCGGTTATTGCCTCGTCTCTGTGGCCCGGACAATAACTACGCCCAGTTTAATTCTTCACATTAATATGGATCAAAAACAAATAAAAATTTAAGAGTCCGTACAACCAAAAGTCCAAAAAGCAAGAAAACCAGAAAATGCCTCTTCAGGCATGATGGTTCATCATCATCTCAAAGCATGCTTAGGGACTGTCCTCGATCCCGTATATGTGGCTTAGTCGTATTATTATAGAGTTTATTATTATTATTTTTATGGCCAAATTCTAAGTCCTGAACTCGGCACTTACCATCACAATCAAATGATGACGATCCTGTTGAGACTTGGTTTTGATTCATGACACGAAGCTATCACTACGACATACAGATTTGACGACTGCTACGACAAAAAGAAACAAGGAGACGAGACTTTAAAAACCAGTGCATCGACTATGGTATTTTGTTTTTGAGTCTTAGGTCAATATTGTTAAAATCTCTCCTCGATTACATCTACATTAGCTTATATATATTAATCATAGTATTTATCAAATATTTTTTATATATACAAAAGCATAAAGTTATAGAATTCAATATATCTATGTAATTGTACAAACTGCACAAAAACAACTAGGTCAGTCGACTGACCACCCGAGACAGTTGACTAACACTGGAATTTTTATGCAGCATGCACAGTTACATATGTATACGAATTTAAATTTAAATATTATTTTGAATATTCAGTCGACTGACTTAGAGGCTCAGTTGACTGAATTTCTATAATAGTCACTTTTCGAATAGACACGACTTTTTGTGACGAGTTGCGAACCTCTAACGAAAATATTCGGACGCAACACTTCGATCGAAAATCTTCACCAAAAGTCGCTGCTTTATAACCTTTATAAATACAAACTCCATTTTGATTCCAAATCACCGATTTACAACAGAATCATAATCTAATTCTCTTATCTTTGCTCTTCTATCTATTTGCAATACACTTTCAAATATTCTGCATTAAAGCAGTACTAAACCTTTCTATTCTTCATATACTTCAAATATATATATTTATACTCGAGGAGAAGACTATAAGAAGGGTGTACTACAAGTGACAAATCCGTGTTATTAAGAACACACAAAGTCAAAACTATTTTTGTATTTGTTGAAGTCCTGTTCTGCTGCTCAGGCATGTGAAGTTCTCTTCGGCTGCTGAGGCAAAATCCTGTTCTGCTGCTCAGGTCCTTGTTCGGCTGCTCAAGGGTTGTATATACCTGTTCCTCCGGGTTAAGTGAGGGTTATTAGTGAAATTCCAGAAGGAGTCTGGGACTGGACGTAGGACGGTGCTCCAAACCAGTATAAAAAGCTCTGGTGTCATTTTTACTATACTGCTTTTATATTCCGCACTATTTACCGTATAGCTATCATCACTACACTCTGTATTATCATATATCCATATTACACGATCCATCGCTCACTTTCATTTGGTATCAAAGCAAGGTCATCATATAACCGTAACACGGTTATCTGATAATCTAATAATATGGACACTAGCACTAGCACTAGCACTAGCATTAACACTAGCTTCATTGAAGGACAATCCACTGCACGTCCACCACTATTTAATGGCATGAATTAAAACTATTGGGCAACACGAATGAGAATATATATGCAAGCAAGTGGTTTTGATTCATGGAATATAACTCAGCTAGAATATACTATTCCTACTACAGAGTATTCTACTTGGTCAAATACACAAAAAATAGATGCCACAACAAATGCAAAAGCCATGAGTTTAACCGTGTTAGCATGAGTTTAACATGAGTTTAACCATGTTAGCATGTGCAATACTGCATATGAAATATGGCGTACACTCAAAATTACTCACGAAGGAACTAACAAGGTCAAACAAAGCAAAATATCCATGCTCAAAAGTCAGTTTCAAAACTTTAGGATGAAAGAAAATGAATCTATAAATGATATGTATTCAAGATTTCAGGATATCTACCATTCTTTAGTAGGACTAGGAGAAAAATATTCAGACTTTGATATTGTTTCCAAAATCCTTAACTCTTTAACGGAAGAATGGGAAAGAAAAGTTCTCGCTATTGAAGAAGCGAACGATATTTCCAAAATTAACTCCAGAAGAGTTAATAGGAAATCTAATGTCCTATGAAGTAAATTTGCAGGCTAAACGAATTCAAGCTCAAGGTAAAAAGAATATAGCATTCCATGCAGAACAAGAAGAATCGGATTCAGACAAAGATGACCTAGCTTTTATTGCCAAAAACTTCAAGAAATTATTGAAATATAGAAAAGGAAACAGAAAAAATGGCAAGAGAAACTCAAACAGCAATAAACCACCGTCTTTATCAGTTATGGAGTGTTTTAACTGTCACAAAAAGGGGCATATGCAGAAAGATTGTCCAGATCAGAAGAAAGAATATCGAAATAAAAAGGACAAGTTCAAAAGAAAAGCCTTTTCAGTCAAATGGGATGATTCAGATTCCTCATCTTCTTCTTCATGAAGTGAAAGTGACAGCGATAATGAACAAGCTAACGTATGTTTTATGGCTAAAGCTAATGAGGTTAGGGATATTACTTTTGATGATATGATAGAAATAAACTCTAAATTATTAGATACTTTAAAAAGTCTCAAAAGAAAATATAAAGAGGCTGTAGAAAATCAGAACAAGGCAGAATTCAAAAGAGATATGCTTAATGACGAGAAGAAAATATTGGAAGAAGAACTTGAGAAAACTCAAGAATCCCTTTCAAATGTTAATTCTCAACTTATTCTATCGAGTCAAGAAATTGAAACTCAGAAAGAAAAGAATGATACTCTTAGTTTTGAAAATCATGTTTTAAAAACTAATATTAAAATGGTTGAACTATAAAATTCAAGTCTAAAGACCAAACTAGAAGAAATCACTAAAAACGTTTCAAATTTTAATAAAGGAAGAGAAATTTTATCTAGACTTATTGAGAATTCACAACCTGTTAACAATAAAAATGGTTTAGGATATAATAAAACTAATCGAAGAAATAACACTAGATACGCTTTTATGTATAATAAAAATGTTAGTGCTACTACTAAATTTCGAGTAAAGTCGAAATCAAATTTTCATAGAAATTCAAACACTTCTATGACCAATAATGTTTATAATTTCTCTAGAAGTACAAAATCATTGACGGGAAATATGAATAAAAATTATCTAAGTATTTGGGTTCCTGTTAATTGGAAAAATAGAGAAAAATGCATTAATGATTATTTTGATATGGTAGTTAATAATGAAAATTATATTTATAAAGGTACAACCACACCCAAATGGGTATGGTTTCCCAAAAATTAGGAAATTATAAGAACCTTGAGTATCACATGCTTTAAATGTTCATTGTTTTATGATACCTTACAAGTAGTAATTATTTTGTTCTATATTGTTAACACTTATGTGAAATATAATATTTGTTATCATATAAACTCTCCTTTTCGTCAATGACAAAGGGGGAGAAAGATATTGCTCTAACACTATTTGTTTATGGAAGTTTAATGTATGAATGGTTGTTTCTTTCATCATATCTATGACATTATGGCTTCATACTTTTATATTCATTATTCCTTTTTGTCGATGACAAAGGGGGAGAAATATTATTGCTAACAAAAATGCACGATATAGAGTGTCAAAGATTCAGGGGGAGTAAGTATTTATGTTATATATATACGGTCGAAATCTATATCTATTTATAGGTTGTCATCAATCAAAAAAGGGGAGAATGTTGAGACTTGGTTTTGATTCATGACACGAAGCTATCACTACGACATACAGATTTGACGACTGCTACGACAAAAAGAGACAAGGAGACGAGACTTTAAAAACCAGTGCATCGACCATGGTATTTTTTTTTAGTCTTAGGTCAATATTGTTAAAATCTCTCCGCGATTACATATACATTAGCTTATATATATATATATATATATATATATATATATATATATATATATGTTAATCATAGTATTTATCAAATATTTTTTATATATACATAAGCATAAAGTTATAGAATTCAATATATCTATGTAATTGTACAAACTGCACAAATACAACCAGGTCGGTCGACTGACCACTCGAGACAGTCGACTGACACTGGAATTTTTATGCAGCATGCACAGTTACATATGTATACGAATTTAAATTTAAATATTATTTTAAATATTCAGTCGACTGACTTAGAGGCTCAGTTGACTGAATTTCTATAATAGTCACTTTTCGAAAAGACATGACTTTTTGTGACGAGTTGCGAACCTCTAACGAAAAGATTCGGACGCAACACTTCGATCGAAACTCTTCACCAAAAGTCGCTGCTTTCTAACCTTTATAAATACAAACTCCATTTTGATTCCAAATCACTGATTTACAATTGAATCATAATCTAATTCTCTTATCTTTGCTCTTCTATCTATTTGCAATACACTTTCAAATATTCTGCATTAAAGTAATACTAAACCTTTCTATTCTTCATATACTTCAAATATATATATTTATACTCTAGGAAAAGATTAGAGGAAGGGTGTACTACAAGTGACAAATCCGTGTTATTAAGAACACACAAAGTCAAAACTATTTTTGTATTTGTTGAAGTCCTTATCTGCTGCTCAGGCGTGTGAAGTCCTCTTCGGCTGCTGAGGCGAAATCCTGTTCTGCTGCTCAGGTCCTTGTTCGGCTGCTCAAGGGTTGTATATACTTGTTCCTCCGGGTTAAATGAGGGTTATTAGTGAAATTCCAAAAGAAGTTTGGGACTGGACGTAGGACGGTGCTTTGAACCAGTATAAAAATCTCTGGTGTCATTTTTACTATACTCCTTTTATATTCCACACTATTTACCGTATAGCTATCATCACTACACTCTGTATTATCATATATCCATATTACACGATCCATAGCTCACTTTCTTTTGGTATCAGAGCAAGGTCATCATATAACCGTAACACAGTTATCTGATAATCTAATATTATGGACACTAGCACTAGCATTAACACTGGTTTCATTGAAGGACAATCCACTGTACATCCACCACTATTTAATGACATGAATTAAAACTATTGGGAAACACGAATGAGAATATATATGCAAGCAAGTGGTTTTGATTCATGGAATATAACTCAGTTAGAATTTACTATTCCTACTACATAGTATTCTACTTGGTCAAATACACAAAAAATAGATGCCACAGCAAATGCAAAAGCCATGAATATGTTGTTTTGTGCCTTAGGTAAAAATGAGTTTAACCGTGTTAGCATGTGCAATACTGCATATGAAATATGGCGTACACTCAAAATTACTCACGAAGGAACTAACAAGGTCAAACAAAGCAAAATATCCATGCTCAAAAGTCAGTTTCAAAACTTTAGGATGAAAGAAAATGAATCTATAAATGATATGTATTCAAGATTTCAAGATATCTACCATTCTTTAGTAGGACTAGGAGAAAAATATTCAGACTTTGATATTGTTTCCAAAATCCTTAACTCTTTAACCAAAGAATGGACACTACAACAAAACAGTCTTTTTACAACGGGCAATGCCCGTTGTAATATGGTTTTCGCAACGGGCATGTGCCCGTTGTAATAGGCCTCGTTGTAATAGATCCACCACATTTTACAACGGGCAATGCACGTTGTAAAAACCGTTGTAGTATACCTTTTTACAATGGGTTATGACCGTTGTAATAGACTATACTACAACGGCTATAACCCGTTGCAATAAACTAACCATACTAGTTGCATAGCCTGTTTCACCACATGCATTGACCGGTGTAAAATATTTATTTAACAACGTGTGTTGACCGTTGTAAAAATCTTATATAACAACGTGCAGTGACCGCTGTAAGAAGCTCATATAACAACGCACATTGTCCATTGCAAAATAAATGCAAATTTAAAAAAAATTACAGTAGCATCCATGCAGTACATCCATACTAATACTAAATATTGTCGTAAAATAATTAAAATCACATACGAAAAGATAAAAGCTTGAGTCATAGAATTCTAACACTCCAAAAAGTTAGATAAGTTTACATGTCAAATACATAAAGCATTAACACATAACAGTCCGCTACAAATATCAAGTTCTAAGTACAATCATACTATACCACAGAGATGAAGTCTTTATGCCACGCGACAGTTGATTCAACGGCCTCTTTGATAGTCTGCATCTCTGAATTTGGCCTAAATAAAAAGGCTTCTGGTTCCACCGCTACATTAACCCATACTTTCCAAGCATTTGCTCCAAGCTTTACAAAATGTACTGAAGCATCAGGATCAGTGCTTGCTATCGTCCTCTCTGCAACAGAAGAGTAGAAATTTAACAACCAGAGAAACATGCACTTGCTCACGTTTTCTTTATATATTTGCAACAGAAGGGTAGAAATTGCCACTATTAGGAGATGTAAAATTAAGCATAAATAATCAATTAAAAACTATTTTACTGTTTCTATACCAATTTGACATAGGGGATTGTTGCAGTATGCATAAGTTGATGGGTACAATGGGAGCATATTGTAGCAGGTTTTACCTTATTAAAGCTATCCATTATTATAAAGCAATCCAGTTATAGTTAGTTTTATTACCTAATGATATGTATATATCATGTGAGAGTGGGCTGGTTGAGTTAAAAAAAACAATGAATACTCAGATATACCTTTACTTGAAGCCTCAAGAATTTCACATACTCTATAATTTCATCCAGCATCACAGCTCTATCAGTCTGCAACAAAAATGGACGTCGTTGTTATTACTAGTTGACTACTTGCTCATAAAAGGTCAAATTCCTCACAGTGGACTTCAATAGTAGTTCAAATAATAAAAGGAATTGAAGTGTGAAAAAGGGTGTTAACTAAATCTAAAACTTACCACTAAGTACTAGTTTCCTATTCATGTAATTTTGTTGACCCCAAAACTTACCCCTAAGTGGTCTTCAATTGGAATGACAAACCACCACACTGCCTACTCATCAACCTAAAACAACCAACTTCAGCGCATCTCTGTCATTCACATACATAACCAGCAACATCTAATCACTAGAGCAACACATACCACCACAAACCATACAACATAACAACTTCTGCCTGTCTTGCATTTCCTATTTCGGTTGTATAGTAATAACACTATATTATTATACTGTATGCTACATGGACTTGACAGTAGACAGTAGAAAGAAGCTCCAAATAGTTCTTCAACAGAGTTTAAACTTAGTATTTATGGACTATAAAATGTTCATCAAATGCTTTGTTAAATGACATGTAATCCCCGAACCTATGAAACACTTGTGTAAATGTAAACGAAATATATGAAATCATATAATCATATAAAATAGAAGGATCTACCCCAGTTAAGGTTGTAACTTCTAAGCATACCTGTTTCATATGAGAGCCACGATTGACAAGACGAAAGATGCCATCGTGATATTTCTTTGCTTTCTGTGTTTTTTGAGTTGTATATAAAGCAGTCCATTCTGACCAAAATGAAAATTCAATTTCAAAGAAAGAAAAGAAATATCATTATTTAATGATAACTGCTTGTATAATGCATTAATTACTTTCATGTGACATTCAAAAGAAATATGGGTCCCTCTATTGGAACAATTTGGGTTAATACCAATAAATATCATTCTAAAATATTATATGAATAAACATCACAGTTCCAAAGGTGTGATTTGCTTGTTAACACTGTAGTGTTTCCTACTACATTGGGTGCATGTACGCTTAACGTAGCAACAGTAAGGGTTCCAAGATACTATGACAGGTTAAACAATGGAAAGCTTATATCAATGGGTGTGTGCGTGCTTGTGCGTGCATGCGTGTGGAAAGAAGAAGAAAAGATCTTCCTGATGTTATTACTCGTTCCAATTGAAGCAGTTAATATTTGTCATGTTATAACACTTGGCAGCAGACCAATAGCTAGCAAACTGAATGTCCTCTACTAATCGTTGCCAGTAGTAGCCATGATCTAGTGTTTACTTGTATTTGTAAATCTTGAACAAAAAGATACTGGAACATGTTGCAAAGAAAATAATATTTCCTTATCTCTTTCCCTCTTTGTCTTTTGCAGCAAAATCACTATATTTGCTTTCTGATGTGTTGGGTTGCAAACTTTTCCTCTAAAGATCTATGATATGAAGTATAACTTGCTATTGCTAACCAACATCCATACTGCTATGTGTATTGTTTAAAAGCTTTATATTCTGGTTAATAAAACAAAAATGGCTCAGTAAAAGAAAATGTTCTAAGCCCAAAGAAGCAACAAGGGATTGGAAATATATTAACTGATAGCAATAATTTTATGACCTTTTACCAAGAGTGTACATCACTTTACTACAACAGATTAAACACCATTACTAGTCGGAAAACTTGTAGTTAAAAAAATCATATAGAATACAAATCAACATTCAAAAGTGTAAGATATTTATCAATTTCAGAAACATAACTACAGGTATACCTTGTCAATAATAATAACCTAAAAGCTTGAGCTTTTTTGTGTGAAATGACAGTATCATCAAGCTATGGTTAGTTAAAATTTAAGAAAAGAACATGAACATATGGTTTGCTCCAAAACCAGATGATAAGGGAATAATCCAGGACCTCTGGAAAACAATTTCATCCAAAGTAAGTTGTGGCATATCAATTTAGATCAAGTTGTGAAATTAACATGCAGATGTGTAATAATAAAACAGCTAAAAGTAATTGGTACAGGATAGGGAAAAAGCCAACCTTTTGTGAAGTTCACATTAATATCCATTGACCTTGCCTCATCACTGCTCCACAATCAACTGGTCCAGAATGCCTATTTCGATCATCTGTTGTAAATAGGTGAAAATAATTCATAATTTATTCATACAAAATCTTTTTTGCACACTATATTCGTGGCTGGGCAAGTGATAATCCCATTAAGCCCCTTATATTTGAGCAACCCAAAGATCAATTTTACAACATATAACTATAAGTATGCATTAATCAGTGTTTGGTACTGCAGTTAATTAGTTGATGTTTTAGACTCCTAGTCCTAAGTTTGAAGTCTCCTGGTCAATTCCCACTTTCCATCTTTAAATTTGCGGAACAACTTTTTTCATTTTAGACATAAGGGCGATCATTGCTGGATGTGGCTTGGACATGCCAAATATTGGACTGGCCCTGGATGTATTACTGAAAGGAGTTGACAATAACAAATGACACAGTAACATATTATTCTATTTCATGAATCTGACGTTTACTAAGCTGCATCCTAGAATCATTTAAAAGAACGACATCCTTGCTATTCTTTCACTAAAACTTTGAACGAGGCATGTTTTGTAGAGATATTCTTTTCAAGATGCTCATCTCCTTTAGTGGCTCATATTAGAACTTCTAACCCCTTTAAAGTAAGTTCCCATTGTATGCTTTTATATCATAAGAATGTAGAAAGTAGGAAACAAAATTGAGTTAGTGGTGTAACATAAAAGATTTCTATGTCATCCCTATAAATTTAAAATAAGCAGAAAATGAAATATGGACCACATAGTAATTTATTTCTAACTTATCTACCATGATTTTGTGGCTTACATTTATTTCACGAAGATGTGAAGTTGATGCATGATGTGGGTCTGGATGCTTATCGATTCTCCATATCTTGGTCTCGATTTATTCCTGGTAATTGACAGATGACATGTTTTCATTGTTATCTAGATGAAAATACTAAACATCAAAGGTCAACACTAACAGTTATAACGTTTGTAGATGGAAGGGGTCCAATAAATCCTAAAGGCTTACAATACTACAACAATCTTATTAACGAACTTGTTGGCTATGGTAAATTACAACTACTTTTTTTTAGAATGCAGTAATTTTGAAATCGGTACAGGTAACTAAGTTTCAATACTAGTAGGTATTGAGCCTCATGTTACCTTGTATCACTTTGATCTTCCACAGGCATTACAAAATTTGTATGAAGGTCTTATAAGCCGAAGAATTATGTAATCATTAAGTGACATAGTTGGAGTCGCTTTCGATGGTCACATCGATGGAAATTTGTTTGGTGGTGTTTCAGATTTGAAATTGGTTGAACGAGTGATCATCTCAAATCTAGAGTTGGATTAAACGAGTAGCCTATTCTCATGAGTAGTGGTGAAAATTATGTAAAAAGCAACAAGTAAGAACTAAATTATTTGGACAAAAAAAGACAAGTTGTAGTCGAAAACTACTCAAAAAATACACAAGTTGGTGCTTTAAAAGTGAAAGAAAAATCGGTACTAAACATCATCTGTTAATATAGATAAATGTATCCAGGCAAAAATCAAAAATAAACGAGCATGATCAAAAGTATCCATATGACAACACATAAATAGATGAAGAATTAATGGTAATATATATCAGTAAAGCTCTTGCATAAAAAGTATCAAATAACAAAAAGTACTATTAACGAACAACATCTTTAAACCTATTTTTCTTGTATAAATAAAATATCAGATCAGAATCGTCTTTCTGACTAAACATTACATATTTATCGTTCTTTAGAAGAATGAAAACATCTGCTAAGATATACATTCAAGTCGGTGATTCCAGCAAGATAATTCATGCTACAGAGGGCATCACCGTGATACCCTTCATCATAGCCAAACAAAGTAAAAATACCTTTCTATAATTCAAAATAAATTCAAACAAAAAATAACACTCAAACCCAATATGAAAAATGTTTACCAACAGGACCAATCTAGCAAAGCACACTATATTAGCTCTAAGAATAAGGCTTCCTGGTAGTTAATCAAACCTAGTTCACTCATTGTGGATGCAGACTCCTCGGTACTGAATGCGTGCCTAGGGTAGGGCTGTACATGTACAAATAGAAAAGGAATCATCATCAGAACTAAATTTTCTATTACAAACAACGCATACGGATAATTAGGCATAACTAACAATACTATGAGATGGCAAACTCAAAATACCGGACAGTGGAGGAAATTCCTCGACGGCGTCTAGCCTAGGAGGTCTAGACATCAGTGGACATGAGCAGGCGGAGCACGAACCGGAGAGGAGCAAGAGCGAATCGAGAGTGAGAGCGAGCCCTAACGAGAGCAAGAGCGAGAGCAAACTAGATAGCAAACTGGAAAGTGGGCTTGACCCGAAGAGCAATAGATCGGTAAGCTTGGATGCAGGAAGGAAGTCGAGAAAGTTTAAGGAGGAGCGGAGATGGTTGAGCGAATTCTAAGATCTGAAATCGCCTTCCATTTTTTTTTGGTTTCCATTTTCTTTTTGTTGAATTGCTTGAGTTTGAATATAATTAGGGGATTAGGGTTGAAGTCGGGTTTAAGAGACAAGGGTATCAGGTTTGAGAAAATAAACATAGGCAATTGGCAAAGGAGTTTATTTTGTTTTTGGCACCTATTACAATGGACAATTTGTGAACATTGTAAAATTGGCATCTATTACAACGGACATGAAAAGACCGTTGTAAAAGCATTCTATTACAACAGGCAGTCATTGCCCGTTGTAAAAAGGGCATCGTATAGGGCATCTATTACAACGGTCCTGAGTGGACCGTTGTAATAGCCTTCTATTACAACATGCAGAAAATGCCCGTTGTAAAAAGGGTGTTGTAATATGGTATTTTGGTTGTAGTTGGGAAAGAAAAGTTCTCGCTATTGAAGAAGCGAACGATATTTCCAAAATTAACTCCAGAAGAGTTAATAGGAAATCTAATGTCCTATGAAGTAAATTTGCAGGCTAAACGAATTCAAGCTCAAGATAAAAAGAATATAACATTCCATGCAGAACAAGAAGAATCAGATTCAGACAAAGATGACCTAGCTTTTATTGTCAAAAACTTCAAGAAATTCTTGAAATATAGAAAAGGAAACAGAAATAATGGCAAGAGAAACTCAAACAGTAATAAACCACCGTCTTTATCAGTTATGGAGTGTTTTAACTGTCACAAAAAGGGGCATATGCAGAAAGATTGTCCAGATCAGAAGAAAGAATATCGAAATAAAAAGAAGGACAAGTTCAAAAGAAAAGCCTTTTCAGTCACATGGGATGATTCAGATTCCTCATCTTCTTCTTCAGGAAGTGAAAGTGACAGCGATAATGAACAAGCTAACGTATGTTTTATGGCTAAAGCTAATGAGGTTAGTGATTTTACTTTTGATGGTATGATAGAAATAAACTCTAAATTATTAGATACTTTAAAAAGTCTCAAAAGAAAATATAAAGAGGCTGTAGAAAATCAGAACAAGGCAGAATTCAAAAGAGATATGCTTAATGACGAGAAGAAAATATTGGAAGAAGAACTTGAGAAAACTCAAGAATCCCTTTCAAATGTTAATTCTCAACTTATTCTATCGAGTCAAGAAATTGAAACTCAGAAAGAAAAGAATGATACTCTTAGTTTTGAAAATCATGTTTTAAAAACTAATATTAAAATGGTTGAACTATAAAATTCAAGTCTAAAGACCAAACTAGAAGAAATCACTAAAAACGTTTCAAATTTTAATAAAGGAAGAGAAAATTTATCTAGACTTATTGAGAATTCACAACCTGTTAACAATAAAAATGGTTTAGGATATAATAAAACTAATCGAAGAAATAACACTAGATACGCTTTTATGTATAATAAAAATGTTAGTGCTACTACTAAATTTCGAGTAAAGTCGAAATCAAATTTTCATAGAAATTCAAACACTTCTATGACCAATAATGTTTATAATTTCTCTAGAAGTACAAAATCATTGACGGGAAATATGAATAAAAATTATCTAAGTATTTGGGTTCCTGTTAATTGGAAAAATAGAGAAAAATGCATTAATGATTATTTTGATATGGTAGTTAATAATGAAAATTATATTTATAAAGGTACAACCACACCCAAATTGGTATGGTTTCCCAAAAATTAGGAAATTATAAGAACCTTGGGTATCGCATGCTTTAAATGTTCATTGTTTTATGATACCTTACAAGTAGTAATTATTTTGTTCTATATTGTTAACACTTATGTGAAATATAATATTTGTTATCATATAAACTCTCCTTTTCGTCAATGACAAAGGGGGAGAAAGATATTGCTCTAACACTATTTGTTTATGGAAGTTTAATGTATGAATGGTTGTTTCTTTCATCATATCTATGACATTATGGCTTCATAATTTTATATTCATTATTCCTTTTTGTCGATGACAAAGGGGGAGAAATATTATTGCTAAAAAATGCAGGATATAGAGCTTCAAAGATTCAAGGGGAGTAAGTATTTATGTTATATATATACGGTCGAAATCTATATCTATTTACAGGTTGTCATCAATCAAAAAGAGGGAGAATGTTGAGACTTGGTTTTGATTCATGACACGAAGCTATCACTACGACACACAGATTTGACGACTGCTACGATAAAAAGAAACAAGGAGACGAGACTTTAAAAACCAGTGCATCGACTATGGTATTTTGTTTTTGATTCTTAGGTCAATATTGTTAAAATCTCTCCTCGATTACATCTACATTAGCTTATATATATATATTAATCATAGTATTTATCAAATATTTTATATATATACATAAGCATAAAGTTATAGAATTCAATATATCTATGTAATTGTACAAACTGCATAAAAACAACCAGGTCAGTCGACTGACCACCTGAGACAGTTGACTGACACTGGAATTTTTGTGCAGCATGCACAGTTACATATGTATACGAATTTAAATTTAAATATTATTTTGAATATTCAGTCGACTGACTCAGAGGCTCAATTGACTGAACTTCTATAACAGTCACTTTTCGAAAAGACACGACTTTTTATGACGAGTTGCGAACCTCTAACGAAAAGATTCGGACGCAACACTTTGATCGAAACTCTTCTCCAAAAGTCGCTGCTTTCTAACCTTTATAAATACAAACTCCATTTTGATTCCAAATCATCGATTTACAACTGAATCATAATCTAATTCTCTTATCTTTGCTCTTTTATCTATTTGCAATACACTTTCAAATATTCTGCATTAAAGCAATACTAAACCTTTCTATTCTTCATATACTTCAAATATATATATTTATACTCAAGGAGAAGATTATAGGAAGGGTGTACTACAAGTGACAAATCTGTGTTATTAAGAACACATAAAGTCAAAACTATTTTTGTATTTGTTGAAGTCCTGTTCTGCTGCTCAGGCGTGTGAAGTCCTCTTCGGCTGCTGAGGCGAAATCCTGTTCTACTGCTCAGGTCCTTGTTCGGCTGCTCAAGGGTTATATATACCTGTTCCTCCGGGTTAAGTGAGGGTTATTAGTGAAATTCCAGAATGAGTCTGGGACTAGACGTAGGACGGTGCTCCAAACCAGTATAAAAAGCTCTGGTGTCATTTTTACTATACTGCTTTTATATTCCGCACTATTTACCGTATAGCTATCATCACTACACTTTGTACTATCATATATCCATATTACACGATCCATAGCTCACTTTCAGATCCATGACCCCGACCTATGGCCACTCCTATTTCGATTCGATGTGGACGGTGGATGCTCCTGTTCCACCTCCATTGTCCAATTCCACATGTACTACGGCAGTATGTCGTTCCTAATGTGCTCCTCAATCATATCCTTTAAATTCATGCATTCATTCATGGTGTGCCCATCTAATTTATGGAACGTGCAGTACTTTCCAAATGTACGCTCCTGCTCCATGGGATCCCTCCTTGTCGGTTTCCGATAGGGGAGCTGCCCTGTCCAAATAAATCCACTCTAGGCTTCCGTCAAATCCGAGTTGGTGGAGAACTTTGGCTCCCACTCTTTCCATCGCCTTTTGTCCCATCATATCCATCATCCAGTTTCTGTTTGCCTTTATCATTGTTGTTTGCATCACCTGATGATCCTTAGCTTTGCATAGCGTTCACCGCCGGTTTGTCGGCTCGTGCGTTTTCCTGCTGCAGGAACCTTTTTGCTTCATGATAAAACTCCCCAAGATCCATAGGTGGATCCTTGCCAATGAATCCCTGAAATCCATGCCATTAGCAATTCCTAATACAGCTTCCATCAAAACCATGGATGGATCTGGCCGATCCACCGATGCCGCTATGGTATTAAATCATGTTAGAAAACTCCTTAGAGACTCTCCGATCCTCTGTTTTAGTGTTGCCAGACTCATCACATTTTTGGGTCTCGAAATGTGAACCCTAAACTGCCTCATAAATTTTTTGACCAATTCCGTACATGTGCCAATAGAATCGCTCTCCAACTGCCTAAACCACCGTGCAGCTAGATCCGTTAAATACAGAGGAAAACATCATGGCATGACTTCTCCTGATGCCCTCTGTACTTACATGTGATGTATATATCTCATCATATGCATAATTAGGTCCGACTTTTCGTCATATACTTCCAGCATTGGTATTTTAAACTCTGGTGGATTCCTAGCATTCTTGATATTATGAGTGAATAGACTTCTATTTATGTCCTCTAAATCCCTGTTCAATAATCCTCCATGCATAGCTCGCTTGATCATCTCTGCAAACCTGTCATTGTCATCCAGCAGTAGTCTCCTATCATCATTTCCAAACCGCCTCCCCAATCCACGAGGGAATTCTGAAACATACTCTTCCAAACAAGCATCCAAATTTCGATTCACACCAAGCTCCATGGCATCGACTGTAGGTCCTCCAACATTGCTATCAACCAGACCCGGGGGCATGCCCCTAGCCTTTGGGGATTAGGGCCGATCCCTCTAAGATGACCAGGGACTACCCTTGGTTGCTCTATTCTAGTCCTTTTTCCAATAGCTCTGTCTCCATGTTCTTGGTTCTAATTTCTAGCGATTTCTACTGCCTCAACCCCTTGATCTGAGTTGTCATTAGCTCCTACTAATTTTTTCTCTTGATTCTGCGCTCCAGCTTATGGAATTTGTCGGAGTATATTCTGCACCATTTCCTCCTGTCTCTTCAGCATCCTTTCCTGCATAACATCCATCATTATTTCCATTTCATCCCTAGTGACGTAGATAGATGCTTGATTAGCCCAGCTCCTGAGGAAGCCTCATGACTCCATCCATGGTGGCTCATTTCTGGTAGCACTCTCCTTGTTGATTGTTTCACCATTGCTCCAAGTCTAAGATCTAGATCTTTCCCAAACTCTAAATCCAAATTCCATATCCATGGGGGCTAGATTTCTCAATGAAAGCACCAAAATGTTGGCGTCAAAAATGGCCACCAACAAATAATTGTATGTGAAAGCACCAATATCCAATCACATAAATATAAAGAGAAAAAAATAAAGAATAAAATTAAAACAATCAAAAAGCAAGAAAGAAAGACATGGATTTATAGTGGTGCGGCTAACTCCAGCCTATGTCCACTCTAAAGATTTTCCTTTTATTCGTTTATACTACTGATTACAGTTACAAGTCTATGAAATCCAAGAATTAAGATGGCAGAGTATAGCCTTGGTAGAAGGTAAAATGAAGCAGAAAGAAGATCACTTTGCTGATGCCATTCCCTCTTTATTCATAAGAGAAGACAAGAAAATATTTCGCTCAAAACCCGCATCTGGAACTCTGAAGTCAAGATGAGCCTACCCAAAAAGTTTGGGGCCCACCGGAGCCTATAGTAGGGATCAATATCGATCCCTAATTTGGTGGAATCATGGGGTGTGATCCATATGGAGGATCCCCCATGATGTTATCTTCTTATTTTCCAAATTTCATTTTAATCGCACTTACGGATCTTGAGTTATTGACCGATCATTACTGCAAATTCAACTAAACCGATCCCTGAATAGGGATAAGGGACGATCCTTATATAGGGATAGGAGCTGATCCCTCCAATTTTCTCCTTTGGGGTTATGATCCCTATGGTGTGTTCTTTGTGTTGTAATGTGCTTATACTACAAGTTTCATGTTGATGACATCCGTAGATTTTGAGTTATTGACCGATCATTACTACAAATTCAACTAAACTAATCCCTAAATTGGGATAGGGGCCGATCCCTCCAAACTTCTTAAAATGATGTGTGATCCCTAGGGTAGACTCCTTAGTGTCCTTTCTTCTTGTTTCTAAAATTTCACTTCCATCCGATTTGTATTTGTAGAGTTATGGAGCGATCATCATTGAGTTGTGTTGTGTGCTTCCTGTTTAATCCAATCCCTCTACTCTGATCCCTCTATTCTGATCCTTTTTGTAGAGTGAATATTCCGATCAGATCCCTCTCCTAGGGGGAGTGCTAGTTCAATACTTAGACAATTTTTTGAGTGATGTCCATCCGAATCTGTTCAACTGTGGTTCATAGTTTCAAATATAATCGATCTCCAATCCTGGTAACCATTTCTCTGGGCTTTCTGCCTTGATGATCATGAAGTCCATTGAATTAAATTCACATGTGTACTGCCTTGCCAAAAGGCGGGTTAACAGACACAAACCTTCAGGCACCCATATGTGACCATATCTATTATCCCGCCTTTTTGGCAAGGCTGTGATACCAAGAACTTGACTAGAAACCAAGGAAAGTCCATCCCGGAGATCGGTTATACGCAGGTTTGCTATGGATATCGATAAATTTTTTTCGATTCCGGATCGAGCCACAATTGACAAGACATGAAAAACGAAGCTATGAAAGCCAACGTTTCAAATTTCAAGTCAATCGGAGTTCGTATGCTCAAGATATGATCGATGAAAACTAAGGAAATCAACACAGTCGCGTCATTTTGTATCCATCAGCTGAAGAGCCTTGTTCGAATCCATTAGGCATCGGTAGTTCGTATCCATCAGGCGAGCTTGGTTCGTATCCATCAAATAATTGCTACTTCGTATCCATCAAGTAACCACTATTCGTATCCATCAAGGCCAAGCAGAGCCGTCATCTATTCGTATCCATCACATTATCATTAGTTCGTATCCATCAAGTTGGAGCAACTTTGATCGATACGTACAAGGCCACACAATCGATACGAGCTGAGCAACTTGGATCGATACAAACAGGGCCACTTCCATCAATATGAATTGAGCTACTTCCATCGTTACGAATTGAGCCACCTCCATCGGTATGAACAAGGAAACGGTCTTCGATACGAACAAGGCGAAAATCTTGGGAAGACTCGATCAACTCGGCATCGAAAGTGGAGCGATCCAAAAATCAAGCGCCACGTCAACTCGCGAGCACGTGCTCAGTATCGATTCGAAGTGATCGACACGAACGTATCGATTCGAACAGGGCAACCTAAGGAAGACGTGAACTTGCATCGATCATAACTTCCAATCCACAAGTCCAAATGCTATGAAATTTTCACAGGAGCTTACGTACGACATAAAGAACGTTCACGCCAAGTTTTGACTGGATTGGGTCAAATCTTGATCGATACGAAATTCGTTCGTATCGATCACGGATCGAGTCGAAATCGCCGGGGATCGATCGCGTGCACCCACTCACGTGCTAGAAGAGGTCTCCCATGATCTGAGCGAGATATTTGCATCCTACGCCTATAAATAGCGCCCTAGAGCCCACAGAAAAGGGATATATTGGCTCTTTGACGTCCAGACTCTGCCGAAAGCATTTTTGCACTACAATACTGCTGTTGTACTCGAATTTCATCACTGTAATCCACTGTAATCAGTTGTAATCAGCAAGAAAACATCAATAAAACATCAATTTCATAGTAGACGTAGGCAACACACCGAACCACTCTAAATCTCTGTGTATCTGCGTACTTTCTTATTTGTTTTTGAAGTGTTTGTTAGATAATCCTCCTTTTCCATTTAATTTCTTAATTTTTATCTCTTCAAACCCATTCGAAGAGTGTTGTGCCCAATTTTGGTACAAACACTTTGGTGCTTTCACTGAGAAAAAACCTAGTTTTTTCCTTCTGCTCATTGGATCTACTACCGATATCGGATTGCAAGGAGAAGATCCAGATCTCAATTTCAGAAGTTCTTCCATCCTATTCAGATTTGCTACAAGTCTAGGATAGAGCTTCATCATCCATCATGGTTAACACAAAATATTTCGGATCCAGAAGGACGGGACAGACAGAATCCCGTTCAGCCGCTTCCAGCCGATCAGAATGCTACCGGACCATCAGATCCGCCAGGCCCTGTCACCAGGGAAGAATTTCAGATGTTGATGCAAGAATTGACTAAGAGCCGCCAACAGCTCACTCAATAGCTCCGTGCTAATGCGGAACTAGCCAACCAACTGAACCGTCAGCGACGAAGGCGATCTAGGAGGGATCAGGCTTCCCATTCCTCCACCGAGAGTTCAGCCTCTTTTGATTATCATCACAGATCTACACTCCCATGGATAGACGGAAGTTACACACATGCCACTAGGCATCAATACACATTGAATGTTGGGCAACTAAGAGTTGGCCCGTCAACCAGCCACCAGACTGGACTCTCCTCCCAAGGAGGCGCTACCCCGCATCATGTTACTGATAACTGTACTGCGACTGCTACTGATTTGGGCTCTGAGACCCAAAATCGGACAGATCCGAACCATCACCAGCGTGATTATCATCCTGAGCCTTATGTCCCCGAAGACATAGAACCAAGGAGGCGAGACATGGACCGTCGATAGTGATCGGCCCCTCCTCGCATTGTGGGACCCGACCACACTTTGGCCCAACCTGCTCAAAATTCCCAGGTGCCCAACCTGTCTGCAATGATCTGTCAAATGATCCATGAAAGTCAAGGGCTTAGCAATGATGACTGGGGAATCTCCCAGAGTCATACCCCCTTTACTGATGAGATACTTTATGCTGAACCACCTCGGCGATTCAGGATGCCGACTTTGCCCGTTTATGAAGGGAACTCTGACCCTAATCAGCATACCCTAAAGTATGAATGGTTGATGAACGCTGCATGAGTTGACGATGCAGTCAAGTGCCGAAGCTTCCCGATTTCACTAGGTGGCATAGAGACTATGTGGTTTACCCGACTGCTACCTCGATCTATCTCATGCTTCGATCAGTTGGCAACAAAGTTTATTGAACAATTTCGTATGCATGTCGCGAGACCAAAGGATGTTAATACTTTATCCAGTGTCACTCAAGCTCCTGGACAGACACTCAGGCGTTATTTAGAGAGATTTCATGCTACATGTGCTGAGATCAGCAACCCAAATGATAATTCTATTCTTATGGCACTAACTAAGGGGATTGAGCCCGATTCTGAATTCGGCAACTGGTTGGCCGGAAAACCCCCTGCATCATTGGACCGTTTCTATTCCAAAAGGGAGTCGTGGATGACTCCATTCAGAAATTATCTCGAACACGGAGCCCTGCCAGAGCGTAGGAGTGAAAGGAGATAGATTCTTAGGAAAGCTTCACGGTTCACTATTCAAAACGGAGTCTTGTATAGAAGAGGATACTCTGTTCCTTTACTCCGGTGTATTGCTCATAATGAAATCAAACGAGTATTGCATGATGTACACGAAGGAGAATGTGGCAATCACACCAGGGGGCAAGCTCTTGCTAAGAAAGTACTTCGATATGGATATTATTGGCCAACTGTAAATCGTGATGCATTGGATTATGCCAAGAAATGTGATAAGTGTCAGAAGCATGCTCGAATTCCTAGAGCCCCACCTACCGAGGTAACATAGATGGTTAGCCCATGGCCATTCGCGGTATGGGGCATCGATATTATTGGCTCTTTACCTTTAACCAAAGGTGGTGCGAAGTACGCCATCGTAGCAGTTGATTACTTTACCAAGTGGGCGGAAGCCGAGCCCCTTGTTATAATCACGACGAAGAAGGTGATCAACTTTATAGTGCTTAACATCATCTGCCGATTTGGTCTCCCACGTACTATCATCACTGATAACGGGACCCAATTCGACAGTGCCGAATTTAAGGATTTCTTTCAACGATTCCACATTCAGAAGAAATTCTCCGCAATCGCATACCCTTAAGCAAATGGACAGGTTGAAGCTGTTAATAAAGTTATAAAATCCATTCTGAAGAAACGACTGAAAAAAGCCGGGGGCAAATGGGTCGATGAACTTCCTATGGCCCTATGGGCCTATCGTACAACCCACAAGTCCACGACCGGTCACACTCCGTTCTCTCTCTCTTATGGTTCAGAAGCTGTTATTCCAGTCGAATTAGAAGTACCTTCTCATCGTGTGACATACTATGATCCAAAGACAAATGCTATATTACTTGTTGAATCTCTCGATTTTTTGGATGAGAAGCGTGAAGAGGTTGACTTGAGGGCAGCCGCATATCGAAGTCGAGTCGCCCGATTATATAATACCAAGGTCCGACCCCGAACCTTTGAACTTGGTGATCTCGTACTCAAAAGAATTTATCTGGTCCCTTCGCATATGAAGCCAACTTAGGAAGGACCATATGTTATTGAACGAAAGCTCGGAGATGGCACATTTAAATTCGACCGTTGACGGTCTCACTCTTCCGAGAGCCTGGAACAGTGAGAGTCTTCGTCGCTACTACACATAACAGGCTCTGTTTATTTATTCAGTCTATTTTTCATTTGCAATTTGTTTCTGCATTTCGAAATTTGAATTTGTAATAAGGCACTTGACTTTGTCGTATTTTCTTATTTCAGCAATAAAGTGCAATCTCTTCGAGCTAGAGCTGTATTTACTTGAAATACTTCATATGACCATCACCATGCACGAAAAGCTAAGTTCCATCATACGGTGGAATTTATTCAAATAGGGAGTGACTGTGATACGACCGGTCACTCACTAAGTGAAACCCGAGCTTGGGGACAAGCCATCACACTGAAGTCAAAAAAGGATTGATACATGACAATCCTATACATAACTCCGGATTCCCAGAGTACGAACTAGAGTATAAACTTACAAATACGGTTTCGAAGAGGGTGAATTCGTCCACCTAACGACTTTGCCCGTATTTGAACCAAGTTTGAGGAGGATGTACCCATCCATCTAACGACCTCACATGTTAACTCAGGGTGGATGTGATCCGACCATCCACAATCCTGATAAATCTTTCGTTCCCGGAGTGCGAACGAAATCTTAAAAACCCACAACAGATGTGATTGACCGTTTGTTTACCAACTTCGGATTCCCAGAGTGTCAACCGGAGTATAAACATCAACTGACTCTAAGTTCCCAGAGTGCGAACTGGAGTATAAACATCGCTTAACTCCGGATTCCTAGAATGTGAACCGGAGTATCAACATAAACAACAACTCCAAATTCCCAAAGTGCGAATTGGAGTATAAACATTAACTTAAAATCCCCGGAGAATGGATTGAAGTTTGGACATGAGCCAGATTGGGAACGACCGTCCATAAAAATAACTTAAGTCCCCGGAGCATGAACGCATCCTTGAAAATCAAGTAGGCATGACTGACCGCCGACGTACAAGTGCAATCCTCGTAGCGCAGATATAGTCATCGATAAAAGAGCGAGTGTGATTCAACCACTCGAATTCTCTATGTTTCGGCAATTGATTCAACGATGCTGAGCATGATGCATTAAAGGCGAAGTACGACCGCTATCCAATCTTTTCAACTCATCCCTGAAACTGGGGGGAGAACTTAAGTGTTAATCGCTGACTGAAATAGTACAACATCGGAGTTCAACTTAATATCCAGTCATGACTTGTGGCCATGACTTCAGAGCTTGACGGATAAACTCAAACGAGATTTAAAAGTTGAAACTTCACAAGTATACTGAACAAGGAATTCAAATGCTAGAACACTTAAGAAAATAGACATACATCAAGTTCAAAGCAAAATAAAGTTTCATTTCAACTATTTGTGAAAATAAATTATGTATAAGTTGATTCCAAAATTCCTACCGGCGAGGGCCAAACCCGCATCTATACACGGCCTACGAAAAAAACGAAAGTAGATTCCTATCTATCTGCCAAAATAAACCAAAGAAGCACGTCTGCTCTCACTTCTTTTTCAGCTTCTTCTTCGGTGTGGACCCACTGGAGCTGCCACTTATTTTTCTTTTCGAGCCTTTGCCATTCGGCGGCTGATCTCCAGGAGGGGGCATGATATCAACTTTCTCATCCAAGCTCAAGTGCACGGGAATGTTCGTTGAAGGTGGAGTCGGAGGAACTGGATCGACTATAGGAGTCGGCCAATATTTCTTCTTCACGAATTACTTGGGCCTCGCTGGAAGCATCAGTGGTTGGCATTAAATAGCCAGTAGCAGGTGCACTTCCACCCATAACAAATGGTAGGTCCGCAAAGGGGTTGCTGTGATGACCGAGGAGTTCCTCCATCATCTATTCGTCAAAAATAAGCGTGCTCTCCTGCGTTCCATCAGTCGGTGCAGTTGTAGTTATGGTGATCGCTTCAGTGATGATGGCCTCCTACGCTTGATGTGATTCTTGAGTTGCAGGAGGCACGATTGGTGTAACTCCAGTCACTGGATAGAGAAAAAAGGAGAACTATGAGTAACTACTTCGGATGACAATTCAGATTTTGGATAAACGTAGAGAATGTTCAGAGTACCTTCCTCAGTTTGACTCATGGACGGCTGAACGGCTTCAGAAACTTGTTCTCTAACCGGAGACAACTACGGTTGATCCAGATTGTAAGCAAGAACTGATTGGGAATCAACCACATGTGCAGATTCAGGCTGGGTTGGCACAGGAACTTCAGCACTTACCTCGTGGTGCTCAACACCTGAACCTTCTTCGGCCTCCGAGTGTTGGGTGCCGAGCTTTTCCTTTTCATGCAAAATCATCGACTCGTGGAGAATCTTTCATTCATTTTCATTCAGCATACGATTCTCAAGCTCAAACTCGTCGATTGATCCACCCAGATGCACCGCCTTCTCCTCCTCAACCAATCGGCCCCAAGCATTGTACAAATGTGCCGGGTAGTCGTCAAGCCAGGCTAGATTTCTGTGCCTTAGTACATTAGCGTTGTAAGTTATCAAGAGATCTTCTATATCCGTCTCTAGCCTGGACTCAGCCGATTTAATTTTCTCCTCGACCTCAGACTCCACCACACGGACCTTAGCCGCTGCCGCATCCCATTCGCCCCGAAGCACTATGGCCTGTTCACAAGCCTCTTGGGCCGCTTTATTTGCATCATCTTTTTCTTTGATGATTTCGGAAAATTTAGCTTTAAGCTCAGCAAGTTCTTTCAGAGCAGCATCCCGTTCAGCGGTGACCGTGGTGTTTCGGTGGCCCATCTGCTCCACCAAGGCAAAGTGTATCTGCCTCATCCTCTCCATGGCCAAGTTCGCCTCATTGGCCTTTTTGGTGGACTCTATCTATGATTTCCGAGAGGACTCGGCTTCATCATTAAGCACTTGGACGATGCGGTCCTTCTGGGCAAGATCAGATTCTAACTTTTCGATTATTTTAGCCCGTTCGAAGGCCACCTTTGATGCTTTCTTTTCAGCCTTCGCCCACTCTTTATACTGGGAATAGATATCATGAATGTAATCATGCATTGTGTTCTCCGCCTCTGATGGAATTCTCTTTAAGTGAGGGGGAAAAATGTAGCCGTCGAAGCATATATTTGGGAAATCTTTCTTTAGCTGAGCAATTTTAATAGCCCCTTCCTCGGTGGGCTCAGTGATAGCTTGCTCATCGATGACGGGAGCCTCAACCTCAGTTCTATGGTGTTGCGACTCAGACCGAGAAGCATGCGAAGATGGTTTGTGACGAGGGGGCTCTACTGGCTGTCTCCCTTGACCCGAGGGTTGTGTAGGGAGTCTAGGAGGAGGAGAGAGGGAATGAGATCGATGTCTGTAGTCCCAATCCCTATCTCTCTCTTGACTCCTGGTTAGAGTACCCGCGATCGCGGTCTCTATCTTCATCTCTCCTACGTGACTCATAATATGAAGAAGATCGGCGAGCTGAGCGAAGACTTCCTAACATTGACCCTCATCCGGACATCGTAACTGTAAAAAAAGAAAGAGAACCAGAGTTAGTGGTTTCTTGAATTGAACAACTTGTGATTGGAAATCGTGTAGTGTCGTGAAGTGTGTATGTATGTGCAACCCCCCGACCAACTGGAAATGTCGGCCGCACTTATAGGAAGCGACTCGCTTAAATCAAGAGCACTATCAAGCTCCTCCAACCCGGTGTCGTGTTGAAGTGACACATAATCCGGAATAGGAATATCGGCAAGCCCTTCAAAAAGACTCTCTGTTGACGAGGAAGGAGCCTCTGTGATTCTAATGCCAGGAACCGACAAGGAAACCATAACTAATTTCCACCTCGAAGACTTAGGACGTTTGTAAGTAGCGGCCTTGCCTTTTCTTCTTCCTTTTGTCGCTTGAAATCCAGCCGAAGACCCAACAACAAGTTCATCGTCCGTGGGCGTTCTCTCTTCATCACCTCCTTCAGTTATTATGACCTTGGGTGTTTTGCGTTTCAACTGCTTCTTCGGGGCTGCCCTCAGTGTTCCTTCAAGCCTTATGCTTTGATTCCACTCGATCAGTCCAACGATTCTCAAGTTTCTATCGGTTAGAACCGAATCAATGTCCCTCATTTCACTTGGAATTTCTTGAAGGACCCTTACTATTTCTTTGAAGTACCCGCCTTCAGGTCGTGAAATTGCGGCTATAAAGAAAAGAAGATATTAGTTTTACATCAACTACTGTTATCTTGATAACTCTTGGAGAAGACTGCAACACTTACGTCGGACTAGCCATCGGCTGGCAAATCCTGGGGGGCATCGGACGTAGAACCATTCTGTTTTAAAGTAACTCAACCTTGTCCAGGATCCGGTTACTACTTGACAATTCCTGACCGCCTCCAGGAATGTAAAAGATGGACTATCTCCCATACTCTTGAAGTTAAAAAGATATCTAATCTCTGTTGGAGCCGGTGGCCGAAAGAGATGCTCCATGAATACAATAAATAAATTGTTCAGTGTAGCGTATCCGTTAGGGCGTAGTTGTGATGGAGCGATTTCGAGGAAAGACAACACTTCCCTAATGTATTGATTGAATGGAGGAAGTGTTCCTGCTGTGCATGCATGACGATTGAAGGCGGTAAACCCCTCTGGGGGAGCATGTGGTCTATCGTTTGGTCCCGGTAATAGTACATCGTCCAACGACAAACCATTCCTTAGGAATATATGACCCAACATGTCTTCGGAGAGGTTAGACGGTACAGAATCCTGGGGATTTCCTATAAACCTGGCCCCAAGCAGCTCGTCCGGAGCTGGGTCTATAACTTCAGCCGCGATGGCCAGAATCTCTAGGACAAAAGGAGATGAACCCTGAAGCTCTTGTTGTTTTGAACTTGTGGATTCCATAGCTAATCAACTTATTAGAAACCATCAATAGACAATAAAAACCCAAGTGTTCCCCAGTGTGATGTGCGTGAATGTGAATGTGCTAGTGCAGTGCTACATGTTACTTGAGAAATTCTAAAGAGTTAAAGAAAACATGAAAACAACGAGGTTTCGAAATTCAACTGGAGTGACCGTCACAAGCGTGCCATCCAGACTTGAGCGACCGATCTAAGTTAGAGTTTATTGAATTTTGTTAAGTTGTGGTTCCATCGACGAGCTTCGAAGGACAGTCAAATATGCAGTTCAATGGTCAAATCCAATTATGTCAGATTGAAGCTCGCCGGAGTTAAGTGTTCAATTAAGCAAAATATTCGTATCCATCATGGTCAAGACATGGATCGGACGCCTGGGGTGTAGTTCGTATCGATCCATCAGAGTCGCAATTCGTATCGATCTAGGAAGTAGCAATTCGTATCGGTCATTGCACATCCCTTCGTATCGATCACTAAAAGGAAACTTCGTATCGATAAAGTATCCTTCCTTTCGTGTCGATCCACACATAGAAATTCATGTCGATCGAATTATCGGTCTCCAGTCCTAAAATTCGTATTGATAAAGGCATATCGATACGAACACTATTGGGTATCCATCGACGCGAATGCCACCAGTAGTTCATCGATACGAAGAATCTATCATCAACCGAAATGAATTGTTTCCTTCGATTGGATACAAAGCTTCGTCGTGCTCAGATCGATGTGATTCCTCCCTTTGTCATAGATCGATACGAAAGTTTCTCCTCGTACCTCTCCTTACTCTTTCTTCCCCAAGCAGTTGACACACCATTGCTCCTTCTCGACCTTATTCCGACCAAATCCCAGCATCAACAATGACGGAATCAGCAAAGGCTTTAGGTTGGACTACGTTAAAATTCGAGTCTCGTCATTTTCAACATGAATTCGTTGACTATTTACCTAAGTCAAGATGCAGTTGCGCGAGCTTAAGAAATTAGTTTGATTTGGGGAACGAAGGCGGTTTTTCTTTCTCGTATTTTCGATCGATACGAAGGGAGGTTAAAAAGTAGAAAGCAAGTGAAGAATTTGGTTAAGTCCAAACGGTATTTATATGGACTCGAACTCAACAGGAAGAGACGAATTGTCTCCCAGTTAGTTGAACCGATTGGAATGGTTAAAGCCAGAACGATACGAAGAGTTCTCTTCGAATCCACCTATAGCTGATCCTGGAAAACGTTTTTCATATCCATTGACCCATCGATGCAAAAGGAACAACCAGATTGCACTAGAACTATGTGAGTCCATCGATACGAAGTGTCCATCTGTTCGTATCCATCAGTACGAAATCGCAATTTCGTATCCATTGCTCTGGAGTCCACAGAAACTCGCATCCATCGATACGAAGTGAATTGAGACCTTAGCCTAAATTTTGTCCATCGATGCGAAATGATCAAAAAGGGATAGCGGGTTCGTATCGATCATTATCGATACGAACACAAATTTCTGACTCCTCGAATCGATCACAAAGAGGATCAATAAAAAAAATCCAAAACGACCATCAAGCGTCGTTACAACTCGAATTTCACATTGATTCAGGAGAGGACTGATGTGAAAGTCGATACAAAAAAAAACTGAAAACCTGACAACGACTCGGGAACGTACGAACGTTAACGGGAGTCAGGTTAACCTGCATTCATGAATAATGAATTAACATCTAATCTTTGAAGTTCACAGGGACTGGATATTCGCTTGATGACGGTTACGACAACAAACAGATAATCGCTATCATACGGCAATCGGATACAACAGCACAAAGTACAACAGTTGGCAGTCCACAGTTCATAGTTTATGTCTCTATAGGTCAATCAAAGATTACAACTTCCAATGAGGAAACGATAACTGTTTAACAAGTCAGATAGAACTATTCAGAATGAATGTTGCAGCTCTTCAAAGCATGTTATGTTTTCACAAGATGTACTTTGGGGGGCAAATGTTATCCCGCCTTTTTAGCAAGGCCGTGATACCAATAACTTGATTGGAAACCATGGAAAGTCCATCCCGGAGATCGGTTATATGCAGGTTTGCTATGGATATCGATAAATTTTGTCCGAGTCCGGATCGAGCCACAATTGACAAGACATGACGGGCGTAGCTATGAAAGCCAATGTTTCGAATTTCAAGTCAATCGGAGTTAGTATGCTTAAGATATAAGTGATGCAAACTAAGGAAATCAACATAGTCGCGTCATTTCGTATCCATCAGCTGAAGAGCCTTGTTCGAATCCATCAGGCATCGGTAGTTCGTATCCATTAGGTGACCTTGGTTCGTATTTATCAAATAATCACTACTTCGTATCCATCAAGTAACCACTGTTCGTATCCATCAAGGAACCACTGTTCGTATCCATCAAGGCCAAGCAAAGCCATCATCTGTTCTTATCCATCACATTATCATTAGTTCGTATCCATCAAGTTGGAGCAACTTCGATCGATACGAACAAGGCCACACAATCGATACGAGCCGAGCAACTTGGATCGATACAAACAGGGCCACTTCCATCGATACGAATTGAGCTACTTCCATCGATACGAATTGAGCTACTTCCATCGATACGAATTGAGCCACCTCCATTGGTACGAACAAGGCAACGGTCTTCGATACGAACAAGGCGAAAATCTTGGGAAGACTCGGTCAACTCGGCATTGAAAGTGGAGCGATCCAAAAATCAAGTGCCACGTCAACTCGCGAGCACGTGCTCAGTATTGATTCGAAGTGATCGACACAAACGTATCGATTCAAACAGGGCAACCTAGGGAAGACGTGAACTTGCATCGATCATAACTTCCAATCCACAAGTCCAAATGCTATGAAATTTTCATAGGAGCTTACGTACGACATAAAGAACGTTCACGCCAAGTTTCGACTCGATTGGGTCAAATCTTGATCGATATGAAATTCGTTCGTATCGAACACGGATCAAGTCGAAATCGCCGGGGATCGATCGCGTGGGCCCACCCATGTGCCAGAAGAGGTCTCCCGAGATCTGAGCGAGATATTTGCATCCTACGCCTATAAATAGCGCCCCAAAGCCAACAAAAAGGGATCTTTTGGCTCTTTGACGTCCAGACTCTGCCGAAAGCATTTTTGCACTACAAGATTGCTGTTGTACTCGAATTTCATCACTGTAATCCACTGTAATCAGTTGTAATCAGCAAGAAAACATCAATAAAATCATCAATTTCATAGTGGACGTAGGCAACACGCCGAACCACTCTAAATCTCTGTGTTTCTGCATACTTTCTTATTTGTTTTTGAAGTGTTTGTTAGATAATCCTCTTTTTCCATTTAATTTCTTCATTTTTATCTCTACAAACCCTTCCGAAGAGTGTTGTGCCCAGTTTTGGTACAAACAATATCCATTTCTGGAACTCGGTTAAACTTCGATCACCTGAGTAGGTGATTAAAGCATTTCTTTTGAAGGAACTTTAAATGCAACCGTGGATCGTCTTTGGGCGTCGATCGAAGTAAATTGCCTTGAATCAACAAGTCGAGCATCCTTCTCCAGGTTGCATGTTTCGACCATGCCAAACTCAAGGCATCGGTCGAGGTTATCCACTTAGGATAGCGACTCAGGTATCCTTTTCCAGGGTAGTGATCTTCGATCGTGCCAAACTTCGGGTGCTGGTTTAAGCTAACTACTTAAGACTGTAGTTTGTACATCCTCATCCATGATTTTTACTTGCGATTGCGCCTACTCTGGGCATTGATCGAAGTTATTAAGAGATCTCACCTAACTTCGGGCATAAATCTTTGTCTTACCTGCTCCGAGCAAGATGTGAGCACTTTATCAAACTCCGGGCATGAGCTGTAGAGGCGAACAGTCTCGTTCAGCTTTTGAATGTTTATATTCCTACCCCCGCTTAAAGGACAAGAGTTAGTGGATGGACAGTCAAGTCATGTCCATTTTGGTTTATACTCCTTCCCCCACATCATAGGCAAGAGTTACTGGATGGATGGTCAAGTCACGTCCTTTTTGGTTTATACTCCTGCCCCACATCAAGGACAAGAGTTAGCTGGCATCTATGTTTGGACGCCAAGAGTGGTTGAACTCCAAGGGTCCGATCATGGACCGTAGAAGTTTTGTTGGCACCTATCTCCGAGTACGTACATACCAACATTATACACATGCAGATTCATTCGAGTTGGTCATATTTTACAACTCCCAAGCTATGTAAAGAAAGAATCGTAGAATGATGGGTTCTGCCCTATTATATGGCCATAATCAATCATGTACAATTTTTTTTTCAAGTGAAATAGTTTCGCAAGCGCTCGCTATTCCATGCCCTTGGGAGCTAGATCCAACCTACTGTTGCTAGCCTGAAAGTGCTATCTCCAAGCTTTCGCTCTATTGTGTACGGACCTTCCCAAGTTGGGCCTAAGTTTCCAGAACCTGAGAAGATTCGTTTGAGAACTAGGTCGCCAATCTCAAAGGTCCGATTCCTGACCTTAGCGTTGTAATATTAGGTGACTCCGCCTAGGTCTATAGCTGCTCTCAAGTCGGCTTCATCACGTTTCTCATTGATCATACCAAGAGATTCCAATAGGAGTTGCTCATTCGTCCATGGATTATAGTGAGTTACCCGATGAGAAGGTATTTCCTATTCAACTGGAATCATAATCTTCAATCCGTAGGCTAAGGCAAATGGAGAGTGGCCAGTCGCTGATTTGTGGGTCGTTCGATAAGCCTAAAGTGCTAATGGAAGTTCATCAACCCACTTGCCCTTAGCCTTTTCCAATCGCTTCTTGAGAATGGACTTTATAATCTTGTTTACAACTTCAACTTGTCCATTCGCCTGGGGGTGTGCCACCGCAGCCAATCTCTTCTCTACGCGATGCCGGTGGCAGAAATCCCTAAATTGAGGCTACCGAATTGGGTTTCGTTATTGGTAATGATTGCTTATGGAACTCCAAAATGACAAATGATAATCCCGACCACGAAGTTGATTACTTTCTTTGTGGTGATTGAGGATAATGGCTCCACCTCAGCCCATTTGGTGAAGTAATCAATTGCGATGATGGCGTACTTCGCACCACCTTTAGATATCTACAACACATCGATAATATCAATTTCCAAAACTACAAACAGCTGGGGACTGACCATTTGAGTAATCTCCATCAGTGGGGCTCTCGGAATTTTAGCAAACCTCTGCACTTTTCACACTTTCTAGTGTAATTAGTTGTGTCTCGGTTAACTATTGGCTAGAAGTACCTATAGCGGAGAATCTTCTTTGTTAGGGTTTGCACCTAGTGTGGTCGCCGCATGCCCCTTCATGGACTTCTCTCAGGACTTGTTTGGCCTCGTCGTTGGCAACCCATCGTAGCAGTGGGACTGAGAATCCTTTCATGTAAGGTGCTCCTTACTAAAAGATTTATCTTGAAGTTTGGCGAAGGAGTTTCCATCGCCCGTTTTTTCAGTCTAAAAGGATTCCCTATTGCAAATAGTTCTTTATTGTAGTCATCCATGACTCCTTCTCATGCTCAACCTCTAAGATCCAGTCGAAATCCATATGGTCGATGCTTGGAGCCGATAATACCTCCACCAGAGCCAGGCTTATGAGCTACGGATCTCCAGAATTGGCCAGCTTAGCCAGTGAGTCGGCTTTCCCATTTTCCATTTTGGGAATATGCATTATTGTGTCATATTCAATGTCGCTGAGTAGCTCAAGGGTCCAGTTTAGATAAGGAGCTAGTCTCGCTCCTTTTGCTTAAAACTCTTTTCTGACATGACACACCACCGGCTGGGAATCACAAAAGTTGTGTAATATTTTGACTCCCAGTTCCTAGGAGATTCCGAGTCCTGTAGTCAATGCTTTATACTTGCTTCGTTGTTTGTTGCAGGAAAATCGAGTCTTAAGGCATAACAAATTGAATGTTCCTCGGGAGTGACAAGTACAACTCCATCACCGGAACAACGTTCGTTTGATGCACCATCCGTGTACATTTTCCACCTAGCATTCTACTTACCACTGCCCTTTAGAGTATCGTCTCGTTTAGTATATTCAGCTATGAAATCTGTCGAAGCTTGGCCCTAGATAGCTCTCCGAAGGTGATAGGTTATATCATATTGGACCAATTTAATGTTATATTTCAACAGCCTTCCATAAGTCTCAGGTCGTTGCAAGACTTGTCGCAAAGGCTGGTCGGTAAGAACTTTGATCGAATAAGCCTAAAAGTAGGGCAGAACTTCCATAAAGCGATCGACAGGCAGTATGCAATCTTTTTCAGCCTTGGGTAAGTTCTTTCTGCTCTTGTCAACCGATTACTGATGTAGTAAACCGGTCATTGTGCGGGATTCCTTACATATGAGTGCGGTGCTCAGAGCATGCACCAACACGGCTAGATATATAAACAAGTCCTTGTCATCCACCGGCTTCGAAAGAATGAGGATCTCTCCAAGTGATCCACCAGAGCCTTGAATGCATCTATACATTCTTGTGTTCAAGTGAAATTATTTTTTCTTTTCTTAATCACGTTGAAGAAAGGGATGCATTTGTCTGTTGCTCTGGAGATGAATCGACTCAGGATGGTGACCTTTCCATTTAAACTCTGGACCTCCTTGATCATCTTCGAGGCCTCAATATTTCTCAAGGCCTGGATCTTTTTCGATTAGCTTCAATCCCACGAAGTTCACAATGAAACCCCAAGAATTTCCCTAATGTAATGCCGAAATGTTTAGCTTCATCCCGTATTTCTAAAAAACACTGAACATCTAAGCAAAATCATTAATAGTTTCTAGATCGACGTGATTTCACGAGCATGTCATCCACATAGACTTCCATCGAATGTCCAATCTGATCTTTGAACATCCTATTGACTAGCCTCTGGTAGGTTTCTCCAGCATTCTTCAATCCAAAGGGCATGACCAGATAAAACATAGTCCATGATTGGTAATAAAGCTGGTCTGGTCCTTGTCCGGACGTGCATTGGATTCTGATTGTATCCAGATTACGCGTCCATAAACGATAGTAGTCCGTGTCCATCTGTCGAATCCACCAGCTCATCAATCCTCGGGAGCAGGAAGTTATCCTTTGGGCATGCCTTATTAAGATTAAAACAGTCGACGCATGTCCTCCACTTCTCGTTTGACTTTTTCACTAAGACCGGATTTGATACCCATTCCGGGTATAAGGCATCGCAAATGAAGTCATTGTCCTTCAGCTTCTCCACTTCTTCTTTGAGTGCAGCAAATCTCTCCGAACCTAGGCCACGGTGCTTCTATTTCAGAGGAATGCATTTGGGAATTATGTTCAATGCATCTAGGTTCACCTGAAGTAAACCAACAACCTCCTTCATCATTCTTACGCCGAGCTGTGCTCTGACCTTTAGGACCCATGTTGGGTCATCCTAACTAACTGGAACGTTGATCATTAACTCGGTAGGAGCTGCACTTCCATCTTCTGGCTCTTTTCGAGGATCCATATCCTTATGGGACAGACTATACTACCCGAGCCAAAGCTCAGGCAGTGGTTGTTATGCGTCCATAGACTTAATGTAGAGGGCCCCCTCTACACTTTTCCCTCTCTCTCTTCCCTTTCCTCCTTTAGCTCGGTGACATAACATTCACGGCCCAGCCCCATATCTCCCCGTACTATTCTCACATCGTTTTCTGTAGGAAACTTCATCATCAAGCACCAATGAGCTATAGCCGCTCAGCCCAAAAATGCGTTATAAGCAGAGTAAATATCCAACACCACAAGAGGCATGACCCACACTCGCTTGCGATCACCCTCTCCAAGTACCATCGGTAGTTACACATATCCAACTGGCTCCATAGCCGTCCCGTTAAATCCCTGTATTCAAGATTTACACGATTTCAAATTCTTTCCTTCCAAAAGCATCTAGTCGTAAGCTTTTTTAAATAGAATGTTCGCCGAACTCCTATGATCAATCAGCAGCCTTCGTACAATACCAGGGCCAATCATGGTCGTTATAACCAATGGGTCAATCGTTGGGCTTTTACCCCAGCGTCTCTGTTCCACAAAACAATATAGTCTGTCATAGTTCTGAATTATTTTGCTAGAGTTCCATCCACTATAGTGAAGCAGCTCTCATTCTGTATATGCTTCAGTGCACCAACATACCTATCCATCTCATTCAAACTCTTATTGGCTGGATGTGGTCCACCGATGACCGTGTTAATCACTAAACGTTTTTCAAGCCACATAGGCTCCTCACCGCTAGGCCCGGCTTGCTCTCGTTGGGATGTTAGCCCAGGAGGTTGGAATGTCCTTACCCGTCATCCTATGGGGCTTTCACAAATTGCTACAGCTTCTTTTTATGGATCAAATCCTTTATCATATCGCGCAAGTGACTGCATTCATTAGTGTTGTGACCATATGTTTAGTGAAACCTGCAGAACTTGCTAGATCTCTTCTCCTACTCGGTCGACTCACTCGAAGTCGGCTTCCTATATTGCTCAGTACCTTGATGCCAAATAAACATTCTCGGTTAAGTTATTTAACTCAATATAATTGTCATATTTAGGAATCCTAGGACGATTCCTAATATCTGGCTTTTATTTCCTAGCTTCGTTGTCATTCTGTTTCCGACTATCTTTCTTGTTGCCAACATTTACATCCACATTCTCGAAACTCCCTCAAGACTGTTTTACAGTTATATTGCTTTGTATCACTTCAGTTGAACTCCCAGCCTCACCTCTTTGGGGATGATTGCGTGCCTCCTCCAAACATAGGAACTGATTAGCCTTCCTATAGAAAATGTCCATCGTCGGTGGGGGCTTCATTTCCAAGAATCTCCAAAAATCAGTCTCGGGATTTCATCCCTCTAATCAATGACATCAATACTATGTCATCATTGGGATTTGTTACTTCCATCATAGCTGTACAGAACCGATTCAAAAAATCCTTCAATGACTCTCCCGAACTTTTGAAGAGGGTTGATAATGACATCTCATCTTTTGAACGTGAGGTGTGTAAATGGAATTGCTCCAGAAATTTTAGCGGCAACTCAGTGAAAGACGATATGGATCTTGGTGGGAGATGAGTGAACCACATCGTTGCTACTCCCTTCATGAAAATTAGAAAGCAACGACATATCATGACATCAGATGCTCTAGCTAATTCCATATGCCATTCGTACTTCATCAAGTGCTGCCTTCGATCTGTCTTTCCACCATATAGTGGCATCATTGGCATTACAAACCTCCATGGATACTTCACACGTAGAATGTTCTTAGTAAATGGATTTCGACTAGGAGAAGTACCCCATTCCCCATTGCTTATAAACCGATTTCATTCACAAGTTTCCTAACCATCTCAACAAAATAGTCTGAATCTATAGGTTTGGATGAACGACGGTAGTCGAGATCCATTCCGAGTGTTTGGGCCGACAAACGCTCTCAGGCATACTCTTGATACCTGGGTTCTCCAAACTCTGAGAGGTTTGTTCGTCCAGCAGTCCCTCATATTTGATTCATGGGCAGCAAATCGTCAGCATTAGCTCGATATTCTGGGTTTTGATCATCAACGGCACGACCAGAGGTCACATCCACACCACAATCCAAAGAGCAAGGTCCAGCTCAAGCATTGGTTGGATTGGTATCGATCCACAAACCATTGCCACGGGTCTGACTCGGTTCCTGATATGAATTCTTGGTTGTGTTTTGCATCTTCTTTTGCTTTTTATTCCTCTATCTCTGCCGGATGATGAGCAACTATCAGATTCTAAAATAGAATGTTCCAAGTCCCTCTTACTCCTTTTACGGTGGTTTTGAGTCAGCTCATTCAGCAGTCTCAAATTATCCTGCATCTGCTGGTTCATCTCATTACGACTCTCCTAGAACCTATCCTTCATCCGCTTCATCATATGATCCATCTACATATTAATCACAATAATAGTTGGATTCTCAACCTCTGGCTGGTTTGGTTGGGCAACTTCATCCACATGTTGAGTATCTTGATTCTTAACATCATAAACAACTCTGGAGTTGTAGCATGTTCCTTCATTGATGCCATAACAAATAACTCCAAGTAGATTGTTGAAAATCTGAATAATAGAAAGGTAAGATTGGAAAATTGGATCTATCCCTCGATCTAAGAAATCCAATAATAGATGATGGATCCAAGTGGCCCGAGAATATCTCTCTCAGTGAAAGCACCAAAATGTTTAAACCAAAAATAGCACAAACACCCAAGAGATTGTGTAGAGAATAATAGTTAAGAAAAGTAAATTAAAACGAGCAAGAAAAGAACAAAACGAATTTATAGTGGTTCGGCTAATCTTGGAATACATCCACTTAGAGATTTTATTGATTATATCATGGACTTGCAAGTACAATTTCTTACGAATCGACATACATCCATGGATGATTACAAGAGATAAGGGTTAGAGACCAAGAGAGCCAAAAATATATTTAAAAATGAGCCCCACCCTCATATTTATAGCAGTAGGAAGCAAAAAATCTCACCCCATAATCTCCATATTGTTTTCCACGTTAAGGCTAGTTCTCCCAAGAAATTTGGTGGACACCTCATCAATATACATGGATCGGTACTGATCCATGGGCGTGGATCGGTACTAATCCATAAGATAGCCAAATGGATCGTCTTGAACTCTTTGTCCAGGCTCAATTCATGGTTAGCTTCATGATTCTAAACTTGTTTGCACCATTATTAGCTTATTTCTCAGTCTAATTGATGGATCTATGAAAGAATGGAGTTGCTTACTTTGAGTGCTCGTGGAGATCGATAAAGAATTGCATGGAATTAACGAAATAGAACTTGAAATAGGCTCTTGACATCATCACTAGTGGATAGGAGTCTGGGCAAGAATGGATGAAATCTTATGGATCGGTACTGATCCGTAGGTTGGATCGATACCAATCCAACACATTATTGGATTTTGGGTCTTCGATTCTTGAAGTGATTTTGTATTGTTTTGTAATCAATATTCTGAGGCTTGAAGAGGATTACTGGTATCATGGCTTATGAGCATAAGAAGTTTAAGGCAAATCGGGTGAAGTGTTGTGGATCGGTACCGATCCAAGTGGTTGGATCAGTACCATTCCAACACTTCGTTGGATTTTTGAACTTTAGATTCTTGGGATAGTTTTTGCTTGCCTCCTGTTACTTTGGTTCTACCTGGTTTCTGGAATCTATGGCAACCTCTTTGGGCTTCCTGCCTTAACAGCTTTCAAGCTTGACTCGTCAAGTTCGTCCATATACTGCCTAGTCAAAAGGCTGAATAACAATTATATAAGATCTATTTTATAAATTTGAGTTAAGGTAACACATGTATATTTCCATATATATATATTATGTATGTATGTATGTTTGTATGTATGTATGCATGCTGTAAAATTACAAATTTAACATTTTAGAAAACAACATATAATTGTGAATAGGTTTTTTGATAATATGTGTGTATATGTATGTAAATAATTTGGATTCAAAAGTAAACAATCTAGGATAACATTTAATTAAAGAGGAACTAGAGTTTAAGAATTTTTTTCTAAACTACTAAAATTAGAAAAGGTGACAAAATATAATTTCCACAAAAATCCATTTAAAAATGTTGGACCAAAATCTATCGTTCTTACATAAACAATATTCAAACATTTATATCCAAAATTAACCATGTAATTATAGAAAACAATCTTTAATGTGTAATAAATATTTGCATAAATAATTCATTTAACATTGTGTATATAAGTTTGTAAAAGTAAAAATGGATCAAAATCAAAATTTTCTTTCAAATTCCTTTTCTTAAAAAATCACCAAAACAAAAGAAAAGGAGTTAGATGAGTTAAACATGTGTAAATTCATGATATGAACAAACAAACCTATACATACATATATATATATATATAATAGAAATAAAACAACAAAGGTGGCCAGGAATACCAACATATCAATTTGAGATGAAAATATATTAAAACGGGGGAAGAACATATGTAGATCGAAAATGAAACAATTCAATAATTATGTATTCAATTGAGATGGAAGATGGTTTCGATTCATATATTATAAGATGATCAATTGAACACGTAATGAATCACACAAACACCAAAAATATGAATGAAGAGAAATATAAATAAATTAATGGAAAATTATGTTGAATGGTGCCTATAAATCACATGTTGAAATGATGAATTAAAAAGTCTTTAGACTCAATAGATACAATCTCCAAAATTTGCAGGAATCGTAAGATGAAAACCACTATTCATTTTCAATTTTCACTTGATTTTGTTTTTTTGAAAATTTTGGCCCTAGGCTACCTTAAAAATTCAGCCAAGGAAGAGAGAAAGGAAGTTGGAAATGAGTGAATCAATTTCTATTTTTAAGAAAGTAATAAATAAAGAATCAATGCCAAAGATTTTTCCTCTTTATTATAATCAATTTCTTGCCTTTTCAAATCTAATTTTCAAAACTTTCCCTATCCCTTTTGGCTGGCTTTAGATGGTGCAACAACCCATTACCAAGAAGCAATAAATTGATAATTTAATAATAAAGATTAATTAATTAAATATGCTTTAAAAAATAAATATGGAAATATGGGAACGATTTGGGAATTTAATGAAGATATTTTATTAAAATGGTGAGAATTATATATGGATGGTGCAATGATTTAGTAATTAAATAAGATATTTTGGAATATGGAAATATAAATTAATTAACTGAAATGAAATGATAATTTAATTTCAAATATATAATATTTGAAATAAATAAATTAAAATTTATCTATTGATAAAAATCATTTTATTAATGAAATTTTAATTTAATTAATAAATGAATTTAAATAAATGATTAAATTAAATAAATAAATTATAGAAAATAATTTTATACAATGGATATTAATATGATTTGTTTAATATGAAATTTAGTGTAGTATAATTTGTTATGAAAATGGGCTTGAAGTATAGAAATATATTTCATGAAGAAAGAAGAAGAAAGAAAATGATATATTAATAAAATCCTAATTATCTTAAGCCTAGAACTATGTTTCATAATATCCCCATCTCTAGGTAATTCATTTTCGGGAGGTTTCACCTTTAAATATAAATATAACTCTAATGTATTCATTTCTCACCGGAGAAAATCAAAATCCTACCCAAATCCTACCTCTCCAAAATTGAAATTCAAATCAAAATAAGTCCTATAAAATCTCTACAACCCAATCCAAGCTTCTTGACACTCTCGTCACCAATTAACAAGCTGAATCTAAGATTTGATTATCAAAGTGAAGAAGGGGAAAATGTACAATAAAAGGAAGAAGAAGAGGAATGCTTCAGGTTGTTAATACCTCAGTTATTGATTTTGATGATAACAACCTTGATAACAAGATACATTTGTTATCCCGCCTTTTGGCAAGGCCAGGATACCAAGGGACTGATTGAAAACCAAGTATCGCTCGTTATGGATATCGATGAATTTTGTCCGAGTCCGGATCGAGCTACAATTGGTATGACGTGACAAGCACAGCCATGGGAGCCTGCATTCCAAATTTTAAGTCAATCCGAGCTCGAATGTTCGAGTTATGATCGATGCAAGTTGAAGGGAAAAATCACAATTTCGTATCCATCAAATGGCCTGGTTTCGTATCGATCAATATTGACCTCTTCATATCCATCGGCGGAAGGTATGATCGAATCCATCAAGTTTCTCTTACTTCGAATCCATAACTGTTGCTAGACTTCGTATCCATTACATTCGCATCAGAAAGAAATTAGCCTCACGCCTGCATGGTTCGTATCCATCAAGTTGAAGTCCTTCGAATCCATCAAGTACAGTCATTTCATATCGATCGACTGAAGCACATCATGATCGATACGAACGAAACCTCACTCGAATCCAGATGTTATTGATACCTTCAAATCCATCGAGTCACGGCGGCGAAGTCTCCGGGATGACTCGATCAAATAGGCGAAGAAAGTGAATCGATGCACATGTTACGCTCCACGTCATCGCGAAAGCGCGTGACACCAACGATTCGAAGCAATCGATTCGAATGAATCGATTCGAATGGAGCAGCCTGACGAAGATCCTTATCTCGAATCGATTATATCTCGAGATTTACAAGTCCAAATGCTATGAAATTTTCACAGGAGCTTACGTACATGTAGAAGAATGTCCACACCAAATTTCAGCTCGATTGGATGATTCTTTGATCGATTCGAATGGATTTCGAATCGATCCCGAAGTGGGCCCAAATTTCCTAAGGCCGGGCTTGTGGGCCCCCTCACGTGCCAGAAGTGGTCTACCAAAATTTCAGCAAAATTTCAGCCTCCTACACCTATAAATAGAGCCCCAGATCATTTAGAATGTGGGTCGGACATTTTTAAGAGCTAAAGAGCGCCCAAGCTCTGCCAGATTTACTCCAAATCACCATTGCTACCTTACATTCAGACTTAAATCATAAAATCCGTTGTATTACACTATAAGAAATTGTAATCTTCAAGTATCGAGCAATAAAATCATCAAACTTCATAGTGGACGTAGGCAAAACGCCGAACCACTCTAAATTGTTGTCTTTTGTGTAATTTACTTTTTGTTATTTGGAGTTTTTGTTAGATAATCCTTATTTTCAATTTTCATTCTTCACTTTTATCTCTTCAAAAACTTCCGAAGAGTGTTGTGCCCATTTTTGGTACAAACACTTTGGTGCTTTCACTGAGAAAAACCTTGCTTTTCTCTTGCTCTGTGGATCTACTACCGTGGTTGGATTGCAAAAATCTAAGGAGGAGATCCAGATCTGTCGTCAAGTGGTTCCATCTATTCTGTTCAGATTGCTCTAGATCTAAGAGGAACTTCATTCATCAATCATTTCGTATCCATATTTTCGTATCTATGAAAATATGGTGATTTTCGTATCCATGTTTTCGTATCCAGAAAATATGGTCATTTTCGAATTTATCATTTCGTATCCAGAAAATATGGTCATTTTTGAATCCATCATTTCGTATCCATGAAAATATGGTGTTTTTCGTATCCATGTTTTCGTATCCAGAAAATATGTCAAGTTCGTATCGATCAAGAGTGCTCTGTTCGTATCGATCAAGAGTGCTCTGTTCGTATCGATCTGCTTCGCATCACTCTGTTCGTATCGATCTACTTCGCATCGCTCTGTTCGTATCGATCTACTTCGCATCGCTCTGTTCGTATCGATCGCTTGTGTTCTGTTCGTATCGATCGCAACTGCTCCAATTCGTATCGATACTCACACGCTGTTCGTATCGATACGAAATTTCAAAAAAAAAAAATTTCGGGTACGACCCAGATTTCCTAGTCGCAGCGCAGAGCACCCGCATAGTGAATTCAAAGCTCAATTTTAATGAAGGAACATTCCATCTGTGCTTCTAATTGTTCCATGACTGAACAAGACATAGGAGATCACAACAACAAATGTTGAGTTGCAATCAAGGAATGGGTGGAATGCAACTTCCTCCAATTGACCAGCTTTTAAACTCCCGAATTGACAACTATGATACGATGGCTAATATGACGACTGCCCTACAATGTCTACTCTGCCAACTCAAAACATAGCTGGTTACCGCTAAACCATCTTCAAATGCCCGCATCTTAATCATTCCACGTCCACATGACTAAAAGCATGACATACAACCTCAAGAGGACTTCCTTAATACCCTATATAGGTCTCCTATCTGGACGAAAGTTTGGGATAAACACCAATCTATTAGCCCATTTTAACTAACTCGCCGTCCAATCGGCGTTACCAACCATTCAAACGTTGGACAATCGTGCATACATCATTCACCAGTGTTACAAGACCCCTCGGCAATAAAATGGACCTGATCATAATGTCGATCGGAGAATCTTTCCCAGTCAAGACCTATCCGTTGGAACCATCCTACATGCAGAACTTCCAATGAAAATTCAACATGTTAACTATGTCGGTTTACTGTGGAAATACGACCCCCGACACTACCTTATGAAGTGTGAATGACGCGCGGAATTCTCCAAGGGTGACGAGTGCCATCAAATGCAGATGTCTTCCCTCATTCCTTAGAGAAGACCGTCAATCACGGTTAGATATACCAGTTATACTTCTCATATTGTTGAAGTGAATGAAGAAGCTGACAGCAAACGAATTTATCCAAAGCCCGCAGCCAGTTGTTGCCGATACCCATAAATGAATTGATCACCAGTGCTTATTTCCAGACTTTAACAAGAGAACTGGTGGACCGCCACCGACAACTACACCAACGTGTCTAGGCCAATTTTGAGTTGATGAATCAGATGAAGGATCGACATAGCAAGATAAGGAGGGGACCTGCTCCATACTCTAGATCGGAAAGCTCCTTTTTTCTAAATGGCTACCGTAAACGCCAATGCCATAAGGCTGCTCCAGGAAGGATAGCTCCGATAATATGTGCAAGCCCCATAAAATGAAGGACCGGGATCATCCGACCCCTATCTATCGAGGACTTTGATCAAATTGAACCATTTGCGTTAGACTTCCAACTGAGAAGGGCTGGACTGAAGTGCAACAACGAGCATACGACGCTGCTTCGCTTATCAATGAGATTTGATCTAAACTCTTTTGAATTATTTCTATTTCAGTTTCATTTATGTTGCAAAATATGACCGACTTGGATTAAACTACTTGCAAATGATGCAGGTAACCGAGTACTTAAGGATGGGTGCAAAACAACCTCTGCGGACTATGATCAAATCATCGAGGTATCATCATGACAAGCATGATTCAACCACTCATCGGCTACTATATGCACTTAACTGGGGGCAAGGCATCAAAGCGGAAGAGACCGACAAGGTCAAGACTCTAGTACAAAGTAGATACAACCAACCATCCACTCATCCGCCTATGCAATTTAATTGGAGATCCGGGAAAGACTTGGAATGATATATTCCAACAATGTACTCTCCATCTCGTACTTGAAGCTCGCCAACATACTTACGCTTCTTCTGATGCCCGATAAAATCAAAATCACACCAAGGGTGGACGCAACGTCACCATCCATGCATCCAATCCTACATTAGACACTTGGGGTTATTTCATGTTTAAAGTGGATATGATTTGACCGTTTACTTCCCAGTTTTCGTCTGTGATTCGGCAAAACAATCATGCCTTAAACCGACTTCATCAGGGGCCAACCCTCAATTTAAAGTCATCAACGACTGACTGCCTACTCGCTAACCGTCACGAGCTGTCATTTCAACTCTCTTCCTCAGCTCGATCGAAAGAATGAAAAGTATAAATTGGACGTGACTTGACTGTCTGCTCTCCAATTCTTGCACCCGACTTAAGGGAAAATATACAACTCAAAGTGGATGTAGTTCGACCATCCCTTCCTATGCTCGAGCACAAAGCTTGCCAGAACACTAATCTTACTCCTTAGTCTTAGCAAAAGTGGAATCTAAACGAACATGGACATGATCCAACCGTCCATAAACTAAATCTCATCCTTCGTTGAGGGGCATTTAAGTGGAAGTTAATCGGGGTCCCACCGATCACTCGCTAAGTGAAACCCCGAGCTCAGGGACAAGCCATCACATCAAAGTCAAAAAAGGGTTGATACACGACAATCCTTCATCAACTCCGTATTCCCAGAGCGCGAAGCGGAGTATAAACCTCAACTCCGAACTCCTTGAGCGCGAGTCGGAGTACAAACATCAACTCCGTATTCCCAGAGTGCGAAGCGGAGTATAAACATTCAACTCCGAGTTCCCAGAGCGCGAACCGGAGTATAAACATCAACTCCGTATTCCCAGAGTGCGAAGCGGAGTATAAACATCCAACTCCGAGTTCCCAGAGCGCGAACCGGAGTATAAACATCAACTCCGTATTCCCAGAGTGCGAAGCGGAGTATAAACATCCAACTCCGAGTTCCCAGAGCGCGAACCGGAGTATAAACATCAACTCCGTATTCCCAAAGTGAGAAGCGGAGTATAAACATCAACCAACTCTGAACTCCCAGAGTGCGAGTCGGAGTATAAACATCAACTCCAAATTCCCAGAGTGCAAACTGGAGTATAAACATCAACAACTCCAGATTCCCATAGCGCGAACTGGAGTATAAACATCAACTAACTCCAGATTCCCAGAGTGCGAACTGGAGTATAAACATCATCTAACTCCAGATTCCCAGAGTGCAAACTGGAGTATAAACATCAACTAACTCCAGATTCCCAGAGTGCGAACTGGAGTATAAACATCAACTAACTCTAGATTCCCAGAGTGCGAACTGGAGTATAAACATAAACTAACTCTAAGTCCCCAGAGTGTGGACTGGAGTATAAACACCAACTGGGTGCAAATGACCACCCATCAACTCACTTCGGTCCCGAGAGCGCATGCTAGAGTATAAACACCAAATGGGTGTGACTAACAACCCATCAACCAACTCCAGTCCTCAAAGCATGGTTTGGAATATGAATACCAAAAGGGATGTGATTCGACTATCCATCTATCGACTATGGTTCCTCATCAAGTTCTGTAATACAAAAAGCGAATGTGGTTCGACCGTCTTCTTTGCAATCTTCCCCTGACACGGGGTCACACTTAACACACAAAATTGGATGCGATCAGACCATCCAGCACTAAGCGGGCGTGACCCAACCGTCCATGCATAACCTCTTGTCCCCGGCACGGGACCCATAACATAATTTTATAGGGATGCACTCCAACCCCATAAGACAAAATTTCTTCCTTGATTCGACAGGGAGACGCAGATTCGCAAAACGAACCTAGCTGAATGTCCTATTCTAAATGGATGTGACTACCCATTCTACTGCAAACGAACGTGGTGCGACCGTTCATCCGCTAACTCTCCCCTATGATCCAACGGGCTGTTCGTGCAACATGGATGGATGTGACCTAACCATCTGCCAATCGATTCCTTCCTACATTTCAGTGGGAGAAGCATCAAAATAAGTTGCTGTAATGTGATCGACCACACTTCGACTTTCTCCATTGACTAGTGCTAGAGGGATTAATTAAGAAAAATGCGGTCCGACCATTTTCTACTAAAACTCTTAGTCCCCAAAGTGTGGACAGGGGTACAAACATCAAATAGGTGTGATGAATGGCCCTTCAACTGACTCTGATCCCCAAAGTGTGGCTACAAGAATAGACAAATGAATGAATGAGATTCGACCATTCATTCACCAACTCTGACCTAAACTCGACGTGAGGAGTGTAAACTCACTACAGGTGCAATTAGACCATCCACGAACTAACTCTGCTAACCCAAGACTGGGGGTAGAAGTGCAAATCACTGAAGGAAGAGAAAGGTGGCTCGCTACATCTCCAGCTTAGCGTCTTTTACAACTTAAGGAAATGACTACAAGGAGACCTTTATGCTAACCAATCAGAATGATGCTTGACGTTCTGGGCAAACAATTATATTGTACTGCCGGATCGACGGGCAATATCGATCTGCACCTTTCATATCATACCATTGGATCGATAGGAAATGAGGTCCGAGCATTCTACATCGTGCCGTTGAATCGACGGTCAATATCGATCCTCTTCGACTACAAATCGATGTGACCCGAACGTCCATCGAATACCTTTGACCAACAGAGCATGGATAGAAGAATAAACCACGAATGAGTGTGACTTGACCATTCGTCCTCCGTCGCCTTCCTTTGATCCGTCAGGAAGAGCATGAGACCAAATGAGCATGACATGACTGCATTTGAGCTGACTTTATCCCTAGATCTGACAGGAGAACGTAAATCGAAATGGACATGGTTGATCACCCAACTCCAAATGAATGCAACGCGACCATTCATTCATTGACTCTTACCATGATCCAACTAAAAGAGCAATTCAAAACAAGTGCAACCTAAACATCTGCACATTGATTCTTACCCTGAATTCGACAAGGGAAGCATCAATCTTGCATTGGATCTGATTGGACGATTGACTCTTTAGTTTTTGCCCAAAGTACGGCGACATAAGCAGCGAAGTGAATGTCATTGACCATCCAGAATCTAGCTTATGTCCGAATGTTGGCAAAGTAACAATATATCCCGCTAAGAGGAAAGAACTAGAACATAATACAGGATAGGCGCGACTCAGCCTTCCATCGGTTAACTCGATCCCATGGTTCAATGGGATATAATACAAAATTGAAGCGGACATTATCTACCCTACCACTTATCGAGATATTCCCCAGACTTCGGGGCATGAACAAGAAGATAAGATTAATATGATTCAACCATTCATCAGTCAACCCTGGTTCTTAAAACTTGAACTACAGTATAGACACAGCTATGACGAGACTAGACCATCCACGTAATGCATCCGCCAACCCGAGACCGGGGGCAAAAGAATAATTATCCGAGAGTTGACTATGACAACTTTAACCTATGACCCATGCCTAATGTTCATAACAACTCAAGGTTATGACTGAAAGGATGCCTAGAGACAGAATCATCAGATCAATACCCGAACTCATGGGAGACTGATCGTCATTCCAACCCTTAAAATGAGCAACGGATCGCGAGTACTTTGAATGAAAAGCGCATCATTCAGAAACACTAGTGAATTAGTGAATTCAATCTCAAAGCTGGAGCCAGCTATGTAGCAGCGTGCGGTATAAGGCTAAGTTCTATTAATCCTTTGATTCAACGTCCTTATAAGCCTGATCATTTACCATTGCAAATAAACACATGAGGCACCTACAACCCATCACGAGTATTGTAGATCAGATCACAACTCTACGCAATTATGAAGAAAGAGTCAATTGTTTTACTTCAGGTGAATCTTGATGTGTTCGCCTGGACTCAACCTCATATATATATATATGTATATGGACTCTCACTAGCCATGAAGAACCCTGCATTAAATGTCTCCCCGAGGCATATCTCGGTGAACAAAAACGATGCGACATGGATCCGGAGAGATCTGTCACACTTAAAGAGAAGGCGAATTCACTCAAAACCAATGGGTTTATCCATGATGCCCTCCAACCAAAAATGAGTATCCAATCCTTTACTTATAAGAAATACGAACAGAGAGTGGAGGACATACATCAACTACTCAGATTTGCATGGGGTATGAAAAAGCACAGCTTTCCACTTCCAATGACCAACCAACTGATGGACCTGACCATCAAACATGAATTACTCACATCCATGGATGCAAACTCCAAATACAATCGGATACTGAAGCATGTCCTAGACCAGGAATACAACTATTTCATTATTGACCTGGGCCTATAATGCTATGTTGAAATCCATGGATTCAAACTTGAGAACGCTTATGCTACTTACCAAAGAACGATTAACAGATCATTCAAAAATCATATCGGCCGATCGATGACTTGACAGAGTTAGAGACACCCATGTACCAAGGACAACCAAGCGGCTCTGATAGATCGCTTAAAGAGACCTTCCATTTTACCCAAACCTTCGGATCGTGAAGATTTATACATCAATTGGGCCGTGTCAACACACGCCATAAGCGTCTCAATGCTATGTGAAGAGAAACGAATCTAAAGACCAGTATATGATGAAGGCTGGCTATTGACAAGCTCACCCCGTTAGCATCCATATCGACCAACCGTTACGATATGTCCAATGGAAACCTTAGATGTATGAAAAAGTTACTCAAGTGGAATATCGAGCTAAGCCAATTTGATTTCACTTATCTCCCTCGGAGAGCTCTCCATGATCAAACATTAGCATACTTCATATCTGAACCCACCGCATTAGACGACTATCCGAAGAACAGTGGTGAATCGTCCAACCGATGGAGAACGTACACAGATGTAACTTCCAATAATCGGCTATTTGACGTCGAAGTTGCATTGATGACTATTGTGGAACGATCGATCTACCACGCCCTCAAACTCAACTTCCCTGCAACAAATAACGAAGCTAAGTATGAAGCCTTGGCGCTCAAACTTGCAAGAAAACTAGGAGTGGAAACTTTGCATATATTATGTGATCATTGGTTAGTAGTATACCGAGGTAGGGAAGATTATTCAACTAGGGGGCAACATCTTGCTCCTTATCCTAGCTGGGTCCAAAAGCTACTAGTCGACTTCGACTATTACACCATTACACACATCCTCGGAGAACAAATTGAAAAAGCTAAGTCACTGGCCAAGCTAGCCAGTTCTGGGGATGCGCGGCAAAAAGACTTTGTCCCAGTTGAAATGCTTATTATTCCAAGCATTGACATATGAAGATCAACTAGATCTTAGAGATGGATCTAGGAGAGGAGTCAAGGATGACTCCTATCGAAGATTATCCACAATCGGGGATTCTTATTGAATAAACGAATAAGAAATGGCATATCCTCTATGAAGCATCACTGCATGATTATGTCTAGATCGTTCAACTCCGTCAACACAAAGCATTACTCCTGTATCCGCCAATCCGAGACCCATTATGACGTATCCGTCGATACGAAGCATACATTCCAACATCTCAGATCGATCCAGGAGAGCATCAATAAAAAGGAAGGACTCAAAACAACCATCGAACGTTGTTACAACTTGAGTTTCACTCGATCCAGGAGAGGATCGATACGAAACTCAATCCAAACAAAAACTAAAGAACTTGACAACGACTCGTGAATTTGCAAACGTTAACGGGAGCCAGGTTAACATATGTACATGTATGACAGACTAACATTCAATTTTCAAAATTTACAGGAGTTGAATGCTTACCTGATGACAATTACAACAGTGAACAACAAATCGCTAGCACTCGACACTCAGTTGCAACAATGCACTACATAATCATTGGCAGTCAACAAATCAACATTTATATTACTGGAAATCAATCGAAGGTTACATCTTTTGACGAAAAGATAGCGACTGCTCAACGAATCAGATAGAACTTTTTCAGAATGAAGGATGCAACATTTCAAAGCACGTCATGTTCACACAAGATGTACTTTGAGGGGAAAATGTTATCCCGCCTTTTGGCAAGGCCAGGATACCAAGGGACTGATTGAAAACCAAGTATTGCTCGTTATGGATATCGATGAATTTTGTCCGAGTCCTGATCGAGCTACAATTGGTATGACGTGACAAGCACAGCCATGGGAGCCTGCATTCCAAATTTTAAGTCAATCCGAGCTCGAATGTTCGAGTTATGATCGATGCAAGTTGAAGGGAAAAATCACAATTTCGTATCCATCAAATGGCCTGGTTTCGTATCGATCAATATTGACCTCTTCGTATCCATCGGCGGAAGGTATGATCGAATCCATCAAGTTTCTCCTACTTCGAATCCATAACTGTTGCTAGACTTTGTATCCATTACATCCGCATCAGAAAGAAATTAGCCTCACGCCTGCATGGTTCGTATCCATCAAGTTGAAGTCCTTCGAATCCATCAAGTACAGTCATTTCGTATCGATCGACTAAAGCACATCATGATCGATACGAACGAAACCTCACTCGAATCCAGATGTTATTGATACCTTCGAATCCATCGAATCAAGGCGGCGAAGTCTCCGGGACGACTCGATCAAATGGGCAAAGACAGCGAATCGATGCACATGTTACGCTCCATGTCATCGCAAAAGCGAGTGACACCAACGATTCGAAGCAATCGATTCGAATGAATCGATTCGAACGGAGCAGCCTGACGAAGATCCTTATCTCGAATCAATTATATCTCGAGATTTACAAGTCCAAATGCTATGAAATTTTCACAGGAGCTTACATACATGTAGAAGAATGTCCACACCAAATTTCAGCTCGATTGGATGATTCTTTGATCGATTCAAATGGATTTCGAATCGATCCTGAAGTGGGCCCAACTTTCCTGAGGCCGGGCCTGTAGGCCCCCTCACGTGCCAGAAGTGGTCTACCGAAATTTCAGCAAAATATCAGCCTCCTACACCTATAAATAGAGCCCCAGATCATTCAGAATGTGGGTCGGACATTTTTAAGAGCTAAAGAGCGCCCAAGCTCTACCATATTTACTCCAGATCACCATTGCTACCTTACATTCAGACTTAAATCATAAAATCCGTTGTATTACACTATAAGAAATTGTAATCTTCAAGTATCGAGCAATAAAATCATCAAACTTCATAGTGGACGTAGGCAAAACGCCGAACCACTCTAAATTGTTGTCTTCTGTGCAATTTACTTTCTGTTATTTGGAGTTTTTGTTAGATAATCCTCATTTTCAATTTTCATTCTTCACTTTTATCTCTTCAAAAACTTCCGAAGAGTGTTGTGCCCATTTCTGGTACAAACAACATTTATATAAAATATGGATAGTAATGTTTTGTCAAGTTATATAGTATATAGTGCAAGATATTATACCGGTATTGAATCAACGATTGTATAGTATAAAGACTAAAAGAATGGACATGAAGAGTCATGATTATAAAGATCAAGATATGATGATCTCAAGACTATAGTATAGTGTATAGAGTCATAGAATATTGTTAAAGTCAATGGTAGCAATCTTTGATCTCTACTTCCATTTTCTTATCCTTTATTTTTAAAACAAAATATATTTTTAAAGTATATTTAAAAATATTTTGTAAAAGTTTTTCAAAGTTTAAAATGCCTATAAACTATGTTTAGATTATTTTATAAAGTATCAAAATATTTTAAAAGGCATAAGATTTTCAAAAATATTTTAAAATAAAGATTTTTCAAAATATACATGGGTATGTCGACATATACCCTATGAGTCTGTCAACATATATGCCACAATTTGAATTTCAAATATTGAAATGAAGTGTCTATTCGTCGTAACTCTTTGCAAGAATGAACATGTCTGTTTATTCTCTTTAAATATGGGGTTTCAAACGAATTTTTTAACAGCTAATTTCTTGTTTCTTCTCTCCTCTTACTCTGCCAAAAGTTCTAGTGAAAAATTTATTCAAATCTCCTCAAAATCAATTCAATCTTGATTGCATTGATTCTCTATTATTTACTCTCTGATTTCAATCATCTATCTCAATCCAAGATCAAAGTGCTACTTAAGAGGCTATAGGATCCATTGTATCCAAAAGTTCAAGAAACTGTCTTTGGAAAAACCATCAAACTCTATTTTTATTTGCTTGGGTGTGATTGTAGCCCGTTCAAATCAATTGGGTGTGCTTGGTAGTCCGAAAATCTGAGTCGGTGTGCTTGTAGCATGTCCAAATCAAGTTGGTGTACCTTGAGCCTGGAAAATTAGGAGGGTATGTCTCGGAGCCTCGGAATCAAGATTGTAATTGGGTTTGCCATCTGCCCGTTTAAAGATTGACATTCGAAAAAGAAATATGTACAAGCAATTGTACGGGACTGGATGTAGGAGAAATCCAAACCAGTATAAAATCTCTGGTGTCGTCTCTCTAACTCTCTACTTTACTTTACTGCTTTTATTTAATCTATGTTTGCATCTGTGATCGATTGTTGATACAGTTTATGTTGAAAAACTATGATTTAACATTAAAGTTGAATTTTTTTAAAAAGAATTACAAAAGTTAGAAAACACTATTCACCCCCACATAGTTTATTTAGCCTTAGATCCATAATTCTGCAACCCATACTTGTTATCAGAGCACTAGGATTTCAAAAACTCGTAATTTGATTTTTGAAAAGTTTTAATGGCTAACAACACTATTGGTACATTTGTTAGCACTATTTTTGAAGGGTGATCTACCGCTAGACCCCCACTTTTTAATGCCAGTAACTACGCCTACTGGTCATCTAGAATGAAAATTTACTTACAATCTAATGGCTTAGATATTTGGAATGTCACTCAAAATGAGTACACTGAATCTGGGGACTGCTGACCAAAAGGCACTTGCATAGAATAATTCTAAAGTCATGAATATTCTATTATGTTCACTAGATAAAAATTAATTTAATAGAGCCTCTATTTGTAAGTCTGCATATGAAATTTGGAGAACACTGCAAGTTACACATGAGCACTAGTAAATTGAAACAAACTAAAATTTTCATGTCAACTAATCAGTTTCAGTTGTTTAAAATGAATCCAAATGAGTCTATTTCTTGCATGTAATGTAGATTTCAAGATATACTGCATTCCTTAGTGGCATTAGGCAAAAACTTTTCTAAGGAGAACCAAGTTAGAAAAATCCTCAATTCACTCTCTTCAAAGTGGGGTCAAAAGACACTAGTAGTAGAAGAGGCTAATGATACCAGTACTATGAAAATTGAAGAGTTAATAGGCAATTTAATGTCCTATGAAGCAAGGTTGCTTGGCAGAAGAGAAAGCAAGGCAATAGAAAAGATATCCATCGCTTTCAATGCAATAACAAACGATTAGGATTCTGATGATGACAATGAGGAAGAAATTGCATTCATGAACAGAAATTTTAGAAAATTCCTGAAGTATAGAAAAATGAACAACTTTCAAAATCCTATGACGAACCCGGTCATTTTCAGAGAGACTGCCCACATCCGAATAAATCAAAGATCTCACTAGCAAATGATTCATTCAGAAGAAAAAAGGCTTATACAACAACTTTTGGATGATTCAAACACTTCCTCTAGTGACAATAAACCAAATACTGAAAATGTGGATGTGTTTCATGGCTAAAACAGAATAGTTAGAACTGATCAACAAAAAGTGTCAAAAACGATACCTTTTTATTTCTTTTTGCTTATTTTGATTTTTAGGAATAACATATAGATTAACAATAATATTGGATGCACTACGCCATAGATGACCTTCTGCAACACAAAAAAAATGTTGGCTCAGATGTTGCCATAGGTCTATGGCAACACTTTTAGGGTGATGCAATTTTTGTCGTTGCCTTAGACCTCAAAGGCAACATTTTGACTATCTAAGGCAACATAAGTAATATTGTTGCAATAGAACCCTATTTGGGTCTATGGCAACACCCATAGGTATCTGTAGCAACATTCTAAAATGTTGCTATAGATATTAACTTTCTGAATTTGTGGGGCCCACAATGTAGAGCATATTTGATTTTTTAATAGAAATAAATATTTATTTAATAAAATGCTATTGCACAGAATTTGATATTCAAACAGTAATTTATTTAAATAAATATTTTATTTCAACATTTGAAATAGTACAAATTCCTGACTCCACTATTTTACAATTCAATGATATATAACACTGATATTCACATATACAGATATTTCTCACTACATCACTCAGTTCACTCATTACATATGCAGTTTAAATTTATACAGACACCGACACTGACAAATATATGACGAGCCGAGTGCCAAGTGCCGAGCCGAAGGCGAGCCGAGTAGCGGGTCCGGGCGCAGCGACGACGGGGGTCCGGGGCACCGCAGTCGGAACTACTGCCCATCTACTTGCATTGCTTTCTACTCCTTTAATTCCCATCCTCCATCTCCTCGCCTAAATCTGCTTGAATCCCCTACGGCCAAACACCAAAACTCTACTGCAAACTCTTTTCAATTTCCAATCACCACATTAGCTTCTCTCCTTAACCAATACACAACAGCACTCTACCATTGTCAATACAAACAATCTCCAAAGCCTCACAGTTGCATGCTCCTCCATCCCCCTGTTTCACCAACATCACTTCTTCAAACAAGCAAAACAGCAACTCACTATCAAAAAACTGCAGATGCAACCACCCTTCACCATATTACAACTTTCCCAAACTTCCCAAATTTCACCAACCTTCAATACTCTATACACACCAGAACACTCACCATCATTCAATCCTCTATGGCAGTACACACACCAGAACACACACCAGAACACACAGAACATTCAATCCTCTATGGCAGTACATACTCTATACACACCAGAACACACACCAAAACTTAGTTCGAGTTATGAACTTGCGATGGAGGCACAGGGCATCCAGAAGTAGTAGATACCCAGCCAGATTCTGAAACATTAACAAGTTCCAAAGGAGCATTTGCACAAACATATGGGGGCGTACTACCTTATTGAAATTACCAGTACCAAGTGAAGCAACCGCAATCATAGGAGAAAGTACAAAGAGATCAGCCTGGGATGTACCTGATATAGGAGCCGTGAACGGATTAATTGTTGCGAGAATGACAGCTAAATCTCGAGGGCAGTTCGGGTTTTGGGAGAAATTAAGGTGCTAGAAGGGTTTTCAGGTGAAGTAGGCTAAAGGAAAAAGGTAGAGGGGTTGGTGGCGAGCAAGTCTTCTGTTGGAGGTGAGAGCTGATGGCGACGACAGCGGTGGCAAAAGAGGTTTGAACGGAAAACTTTGTTTGGCTTCGGGTTTTGGTGTCGTGACGGGGCTCTGGTTGGAGCTAGATGGTCGCGATGGGTCAGGGGGTAGCTGGGGGTGAGGGTGACAATTTGGTGGCGATGGGTCAGGGGGTAGCTGGGGGCGAGGAACGAAAATATGATTTGGAAATTAGGGATTTGGAAATTGGGGGTGAGAACGAAATGTTATGAAAAGTAAAGCGGGAAAACGAAATTTTGGGACAAATTGTAGTGGTGATCCATTTTAACAATCAGATTAAATGTAGACCGTTGGATCGTATTCACGCGGATTGCTAATTTTATTAATTTGAATACATCTATAGCAACACTATATAAAAATGTTGCATCCTGTTACACTTGTTTACCTAGAGCAACACATTTTTATGGCTAAGGTAACACCAAAAATACAACGTTGCAGTAGGACCAAAATTTTATAGCTGTCGCAACATTTTACCTGGCAACACCTTGCAAAAATGTTGCAGAAGGTCATCTATGGCGTAGTGATGAATATAAGTATATAAGTATATATAGGAATATATTAGCCTAGTTCTATTTTTGAAAATTTCGGGCTTTATGTCGACATACCCACATGCCATATGTCGACATACATGCCAGAATATGAAAAATTGAAATTTCATTTCAACATTAAAATTTTAAATTTCCCTCTCTTTTGCACTTACTCCCATATTCAAAAAAGGCACCTTTTAACCAGAGAACATGACTCTTCACTCTTTATTAATTTATTCTATCTCTACACATTCATGTACTCATTTTATTTCAGATTTCAAATATCTCTTCATTCGCTTATCTCCTTAAAAACGCAAAAATGGTCCTCAAGTCAAACTTCTAAAACCATAAAGCTCTCTAAGAAAAATAAAAGCTTTCTCTTCAATAAGAAAGATGTCATTGAAGCCTATATGGAGTATACTGCTTCCGAAAAAGTTTCACCCCGAAGATTTGCTAAATTCGAAGATTTTTCCTCTTATGGTTTACATGATCTTTGTTTGAAAATAAATTCTTGGTTTAATTGAATCTTCTCAAAATAATTTTGTTTGTTATATGGATTTGGTCAAAATGTTTTATGCAAATTTAAATGGAAAATTTTATCTAGGAGAAGAAGATCAAGTTTGGAGTAATGTTAGTGGTACTCAAATCATTTTAAACTGTGAACTTTAGGTAATATTCTTGGTTGCAAATCTAGTTGAATTGAACTCTCCACTTTTCAAATTGATGAACAATATCGTGAATTTTTTCACGATACTTTTGAAAGTGATGAAGAATTTGAATTTAAACACAAGAATCTTCGATACAAAATCGAGACTTATCGGTCTCATTTTACAATAAAGTATCACTCCGACGATGGGTAATTACAATAAACCTACTCAAAATGTCTTTAAAGCTCTTTTCACTATTTATGATCATTACAACATCAATTGGGCACAAGTTATTTTAGATGACTTTGTTCAAAAGAATATTTCTAGACATGAGAACACACTCTTCCATGGTGTGTATTTTACTAGAATTTTCACATACTATGTTTTTGATTTAAGGAGAAAAAAATTTATTCCTCGAAAAGTTTTCGACAAAGCTAACATCTCTCTTATTATATTCCACCATTTTTCAAACCATATGGACACTTCTTGAAATGGAACAAAGATTAGCATGGGAAAAAAAGAAGAAGAGGAAGAAGGCGATGAAATGGAAGTAGAAGAAGTGGACACTTCTTTAGAATTTTTGACAAACCATCCCATTCCTCCAACAAAGAGATCCTAAGGAACCAAGTAAAGCCTCTTAAAAACTAAAAGAAGCTTAAGAGATCATTTAAAAGTTCACCTATTTTTCCAACAAAGTGGACAAATACTTTGGAAAGATCATTAGCAAACTTGGCGACTCTTCATCATCATCACCTACATCTTTCTATGCATATCTAGTTGTTTCCTTATGATATATAGCTTTATATTGTGTGCTTTTAGTTTAAGTTCATGTCGTTTTTATGTATTTTCTTTTATCAATCGTTCAAATCCATGTATCTTTCAATCCTAAGTAATCAAATATATCTACTACTGTTCTATAGTGTCTATTCATCTTTGGAAGTTATAAAAACATAATGGTATAAGATAAAAACAAAAACTATAACAAATACACTAATTTTGAAAATTTAGGTATGTATGTTAACATACATGTAACCTATATGTCGACATATAATGGCCAGATAGCAAAAAATTTAAACATTCAAAATTAAATAACTTCCACCTCTTCAAATCATTCCAAATGACTTTCCACTCCTATATAAGCCTTCCAGAAAACTCACTCATCGTTTCATTCTATACCTCTCTTCATTCTCTAACATATTTTTACAAACATGTCTTCTCCACATCAAAAATTATGTGGAATCTTGAATAATCTCTTCAATCTTTTAAATATATTCACTCTTTTATCCTAAAAAAACAAAAGCATTTAGAGTTAAATCAAATGCAGATGATCAGGAATAAGAAAAGCATTTCGATGCATTCAATGGATGATTTCTTCCTTAATCCAAGATGAACCATCCAATAACCCAGAGTGCACTATTAACAAGGATAATAAAGATTGGGATGCCATAAAAGTATATCCAATCTTTAGGTCTGATGGTTGGGTTGAAGTTCCACAAACATCTAGTTATTAGGTTTAGATTTAGTATGTAAATGCACACACACACATATATACATACATATATACACACATACTCTTAGGATTTGGTTTGATTGATTTGGTATGTATTTTGGATTGCTATTTGGATTTGTGTGTTTTGGTTCAGTTTGATTGGATTGGAATTTGTTTGTACATATGAATTGAATTTGTTTATGTATAGTTTGAATTTGATAAATAAATTTTACTTTATAAGTCTTCATTATTAATCATTATGCTTAAATAGTGAATTGTATATCATATATCATCATCGTAATTATACCATTTTAACTTAGTTATTGATTTTGAATCTATAATCTCTAAGTATTTAAAATAGGGGGAGTTTTTAGTTTTTCACCCATTTTTTTGATGACAAAGGGGATAAAAATATGAAATATAGGTATGCGTATATTTAGAGGGAGTTATCTAACTCAAGGGGAGTCATATCATATTTTATATATATAAAATATTAATGGTTTCCATCATCAAAATGGGAGAGATTGTTAATACGTCATTTATTAATTTTGATGATAACAACCTTGATAACAAAATATATTTATATAAAATATGGATATTATTGTTTTACCAAGTTATATAGTATGTAGTGCATGATATTATACAGGTATTGAATCAAAGACTGTATAATATAAAGACTCAAAGAATGAACATGAAGACTCATGAGTATAAAGATCAAGATATGAAGATCTCAAGACTATAGTAGAGTATATAGAGTCATAGAATATTGTTAAAGTCCTTGGTAGCAATCTTTGATCTCTATTTTCCAATTTTTTATCCTTTATTTTTGAACAAAATATATTCTAAAATATTTTGTAAAGTTTTTCAAAGTTTAAAATGGTTATAAACTATGTTTAAATTATTTTACAAAGCATAAGATTATCAAAAATATTTTAAAATAAAGAGCTTTTAAAATATACATGGGTATGTTGACATATACCTTATGAGTATGTCGACATATAGCAATTTGAATTTCAAATTTTGAAATGAAGTGTCTATTCGTCGTAACTCTTCGCAAGAATGGACATGTCTTTTTATTTTCTATAAATAGGGAGTTTTTTGATGCATTTTTTAACAATTAATTTCTTATTTCTTCTCTCCTCTTACTCTGCCAAAATTTCTAGTGAAAAATTTATTCGAATCTACTCAAATTCAACCAGAATCAATTCAATCTTCATTGTATTAATTCTCTTTCGTTACTCTCAGAATTCAATCATCTCTCTTTCAATCCAAGATCAAAGTGCTACTTAAGAGGCTATAGGATCCATTGTATCCAAAGTTCAAGAAATTGTCTATGGAAAACAATCAAACTCTGGCTGTATTTTCTTAGGTGTGATTGTACCACGTTCAAACCAATTATATGTGCTTGGTAGCCCAGAAATATGAGTGGGTGTGCTTGTAGCCCGTTCCAATCAAGTGGGTGTACCTTAAGCCTAAAAAATTAGGAGGGTGTGTTTCGTAGCCCCGGAATCGAGATTGTAATTAGGTTTGCCTTCTTCCCGTTTAAAGATTGACATTTGAAAAGAAATCCGTACAAGCAATTGTATGAGACTGGATGTAGGAGAAATCTGAACCGATATAAAATTTTTGATGTCATCTCTCTGACTCTCTACTTTAACATAAAAAATAATAAATAAATAAATAATGAAAATAAATATATATTGATAAAATAATAAGATATATAATATAAAAGTATAAATATAAACTATATTTTATGGAAATTGTGATTTGGGATTTATATCAATAATATGAGAATAACTGTTATGAAGAATATGTTATTTAAATATTAGAAATATTTGTTTATAAATATTCAAAAGTTATTAATTTATTTATTTATTTATTTTTGAGATAAAAGTAATTATTTAGAAGTGAATATAAAACTTGAAAATTAAGAAGTAACTTTCTAATTAATATTTTGACTATTATGAGTTATATTTTACAACTATGATGTTCAAATGAGATTTAGAGAAGTACTTTTTGAATATTAATCAATTTATTTCATTACGCTATCTGATTTCTTATTACTTATATTGATTTGGAAGATATATCTGTGTGTGTGTGTGAATGATTCACTATTGATATTGGAATGATCAGTATTTTTAATATGATACGATGATGACATCCTTCTGTTTGAATTCATGATAATGCTATTTTGGGTTATTTTATTTATGATAATTTTAATTCTACGCAATGAGGAATTTGAATAAACACTGTCATAATACCGTCTGGTATGAGACTTTTGATAATATTTCTTCGGTTATTCTTTGAACTCGTTATACTGAATAATATAGAGATTGAGTGTAATTTATGAATAGTAAATAAACGTTTTAGTATCACACGGTGGTATGGGATGCTATTGTTATATTTATTCGGTTATTTATCATAAGTAGATGTCACTCATGTGACAGGATCTGTGATATTGGATAATACTTACATGAGGTGTTGCTCTGGGTTGAGCAAGATCTTGGATTTTGAGTTAGGTGGGATACTATTTATGGAGATTTTATGTTTACATCTATCATAACGTACTCTTGACTATGGATGTGGAGTGAACCAAATGAACAATATCTATCCTGACAGATCATGAGATCATTCCTCGGATATGTGACAACTTTATTGGATATTATATTTGATGTGCATCATGGGATTTTAGAGGGTATTATAGGGTGGGTAACCCTACCCCTATGTCAGCTAGGCCAGCGGTCTGTAACCTTCGTGGCAGGATTCGGGTCGTGACTAGGAAGACCTCGCAGTGACGAGCACACTGGTGGGTATGTGTCACGATTACCATGTAGGTAACTTAAGACCGTAGGAGCAGATCTTGGTGGGTAACCCCGGGCTCCTAGAGTCAGTTATGAACATTCAGTGTCCCTTCTAGTTCTTATAGAGTGGTAGATAGACATATATTTATTATTTACCTCAACTGAGTATTTAGAGCGGATCTAGGGGTATAACCTATGTGGTTATGATAGGAGTGGATCCGGGTGGAGAGACCGTGTACTTCTACAGTAGGCCAATATCCATTAGCTTTGTATGTTGAGATATGACTCTACTTGGGACTTTGAGCCTTAACGTATAGTCATTTAACCATCATGATTTATTTTACGGTATTTCATATGAGGAGATGAGACTATACCTAGGATAGATGCCCATAGTATGATGGATTCTCATATTATATAGGTATATGATTTAAGAATGCACAGTTTATTATTATTAAATATATTAATTGATAATGTGAATTTATTTTCCGAGATTGAGAGATATTTGGGCAATGTCATGTGCTAGCCTGACTATACTTGGTGATATCTCATTTATTGATATTTTTGGGTTTTGATGATGATGTCTAGATATGGATGATTCACCCATTCGATGTTGATTCTATGATTCCTAATTTGATGTGATTTTATATGGGTAAAGACATCTTTATGCATAGTTTTGTAATATTCATGTTATTTGAAGACTTGATGACTCTTTTATTATTATTGTTATATACCATGCATACGTTTATATATATATATTGAAATTGTGATCGTTGACTTGAGTTGTTATGCCAGTATTATCATAGTATGATTTCTAGTAAATATATACCATGTCACCTTTATTGATAGACCCTTGATTTTGACATAATTTGACCCATCTGCTATTTATGTAATAATAAGGTCAGTTTAAGACATTTCAAGTTCAAGGACAATGAGACCAGCTTGTATTTTGAGCATAGAGGAGGCTAATATTTAGTATAGTAGTTTATCATTTTGTATTGTGTAGTCTCTTATATGTACATCTATGTGATGTGTATATTGGATATGTCTTGTATATTCAGTATTATATTTTATCTGTTGCGCTCTCTTTGTACTTTGATTTATTCTCTATGATTACATATTGTTATGTCCTGGAGGAACACATTTCCATTGCTTTGTACTCAGATCATGTTCATTTCTGGAGATTATTATACGATATGCGATATGTACAGGTGTTAGTCTAAGGGAATATTAACGTGTGTACCCTATATCACCTTACTCTCCATATTATTTGACAGTATTACCATATATAGCATGGGTATAGAGTTGGAGGTGTCATAGATGGAGAGAAGTGGACCACGAAAATTTCCAAAATCATTTAACATTTACTTCACTTAAATCCAATTTAAACATCCACTGATATCATATTATGGTATGGGCATTTATAACTTTTATATAAGCATTTTATTGAATAATAATGGCATTAAAACAAATTAAACAAATTTTTAATAACTAATATTTCAAAATTATTAGTTTATTTAATTTATTTAAAAACCAACTTAGTATTTATTCTATTTAAATCCAATTTAAATATTCTACTAATATCGTATGTGGATATGCACATTTATAGCTTTTATATACGCACATTAATAAATACTAATGATATTCAAACAAATCAAACAAAATTTAATAATTAATATTTTGCAAATACTAATTGCTTTAATTAATTTATCATGATTATAATTAATTAAATCGGGTGGTTCCTTCGTAATATTCATCATTTCGGTTGTGTGACTCAAAGGAGTAAATTCAGTCAATGATTAAAATCGAAGGATTCAAATATTAATGTTCACACATCACCTTAGCTAGTGTTGTGAAATTTTGGCTAAATTTATCGCTTACACATCTTTCACTAAAATCCAATTTTACTTATTATGAGTGGTACCCTACAGTAACGATTATTTACACCAATTCTCTTCGTCAAAACTGTATCTGATAAGACTTATGGAATTTGGTTTTGGTCAAAATTACATCATCTGATCATCGTCCACATTCAACTTTGTAAGTTAGAAAAAAAATCCTTGTTTAAATAATAATAATTAGTATTAATCATATTGTTTTGACAAAAGACTTTGACTTGACCATAGTTAACCGTGGTATTAATCTCATAAACCGGGAGACGAATTCTCTATTGAATTGTGTTTCACTTCCAATGCTTCGACTCGAATACAGTTTCTATGTTGAATGAATTAGCAAACCATTTTTCTAAGCCTTAAGGGTGTTTATATATACATCATTAAGAAGTCAGTTACCACCTCCTACCCCTTGTAGCCAGCCAAGAACCCCTCCCCCCATGTGTTTTCTTTACACCTCATTCTCTCTATACTTAGCCCTTAGCCTTCCCAAAATACCCCTCCTCTAAAATATCTTCATTTTCCATCATCAGATTTAGTTAGCCATAAACCACAAAAATATTTTTAGTTGTTAATTAATTAAACATTAATATATTAGTAGAGCACAACAAGTTCGAATAACTTTTACCGAGTAAAAAGATGTTCATCAATAAAACGATTTTCAGTCGCACTATTAATATTTCTTCGAAGTATTTATTTTTGTAAAAAATGTTAAAACAAGTTTTTCGTTATGGTTTATTAATTAAAATGAGTTTAACAAATCTATTAAATCAATTTTATAATACTTAACCATATTTTAGTTGTTTCGATATTCAAAGATGAAGTGTTTAAAATTACGGGCCACTACAGTTTCCAAGTGTTAATAAACTATTTCATAGAGATGACTAAAGAAAGGAATTTATAAGATAAATTGTGCTAACTTATTTTGAAATTAAATAAAGCTTAGAGAAGCTAATAAATGATAGGTGTCATTTAAACTAAAAGACAAAGATGTTTCATATAAAGAAAGTGTAGGGTACACTACAAATGAATGAAATAAAGGGGTTAAACTATGATTGTAAAAGATATACCGGCTCATGGATTTATGGCAGGGTGTCTTGACTATTAGTCTAAAGTCTAGTGGTATATGGCAGGATGCCACGATAATGTTCAATACTAAAAGATTTATAAACTTTAAAGGGGAGTTAAGCAGGGTATCAAAACATTAACATGGTGTTATAACTAAAGTAAATAAATCGACAATGTGAACGGTAGCAGTTCAGGGACTAAGGGTGGCTATTTACGCTTAGTAAGGAAGCTTACTAGAATGTATTCGGGGTGCTTACATTCAACCTCTTAGGAAAGTCATGGTGGCTCTCGTCAGGGTGGCTCCCATTGGTGAAATGATTGGTCATTTCATCAGGTAACATTGTTTGTGAAAAGATAAATTAGTGGTAGACATGCCTAGGGAGGTAATCACTAAAAAAGTTAATGATAACTTAACAATGAAAGCCTATAATAAGAGATTAGGTGATGTTTGATTAGATGATGAATGATTGTATGATACGGTCCATAAAGAGTTGATAAGTATAGGGTATACTCAATTTGAATCGATATATAACATGGCTAATGACTGGATGATAAGTGTTGTGTACACTTCTTGATTGAATATGCACATGGTTGTTTTTCATATAATTTTGTTTACATATGTGATGTATGTTGATTATGATAAAGCGAAGGATGGTCTCACTATTGATGACTAGAGTAAATTTTTTACTCATACAAAGCTTTACTTGTAACAACCGAAATTTAACCCGTAATAATTAATTCATTAATTAATTAAATAATAAAATAACTTTGTGAAATTGTCAGAATCAAGCCACGGAAGTTGCACCATTGTGTCCGTGGTAATTTTCTGGTCAATTTCCATATATAGAATGTCAGAATCCGAGTTAATTTAAGCAAAGAACGAAATAACCAAAGAAACGAAAAAAAATAAAAATAAATAATATATAGGCAGGTCGACTGGCCGGTCGACCTAGGCACCAAGGCGATCGACCGCCTGGTCGACCCACCTCGGCAATTTGCGACCGAACGGACGTTCGTTCGTTTGAATGTTCCAGAGCCTCCATTGACATGTTTTGCATCGTTTAAACCAATCCGGTCCCTCCGTTTCTGCATCCGATGGCCCCTATTCAGCCTATGACGTGGTTGCATCCTATTTAATCTCCAAATCCAATGGTCTGAGATCCACTTCCACACCTATAAATAGATCTCTAGACCTAATGCTTTTTCTCATTCTAGGTTTTCTCTAATTGGGTCTACCTTTCTAGGAAGGACCCTAAACGGAATAATTTTTCCAAAAGAGAAAATAGTTATAAATTAAATTATTTTACAACTCCAAGTGGATCTGGGAAGACCAAAGAAAAAGCTTAGGACTGGAGGTGAGTGATTGTAATTATTTTAAGATTTCTTTAAGTAATTTAAAACAATAGGGTTTCCAATAGTTGTAGTTTTACTACGATTTTTGGAATAACCTTTTCAGTAGTTTATTTACAGTTTTTAGAATTATTTTCAGTCTATTTCCTTTCAGCTATTCTTTCAGTAATTTTGGTTTATTTATGTTAATTATAATTTATTACTGTTAAGTATAGCTTTTTATTGATTTACAGTTTATGTACATTATTTAAGTTTATTTACTGTTATTTATTTCTTATTTACATCTTTTTCGATGTTTTGGATTTTATGCAAGCGTTTATTCTCTTCATCCCCCTTTTCTTCGCATATGGATTGGAATAAATTAAACGCGAATATGAATTATATAAAATAAGATGTAAATTATAAAGACTGCAATAAATAATGGAGTTGGATTGTAATAAATAATGGAATTGGACTGAAATTACGCCTAATTATAATTAGAATTGGACTAACTAAAGATAATTGGCATAGTTATAACTTAAAATTATAACTAAATAGAGTAAAAGATGAAAGAAACTTATTTTCACACTTAGACCTTGGGTTAAGTAATAAGCATGATTATAATGTAGGTTATAATAAGAAAAAGAACATAATAAGGCTTATCTTAAGACTTAGGATAAATTAATAAGCACAGATAGTAGAGAAAATTATAAAGGCTTATTTAAAATAATTTATCTAAGTTAATAAGCAAAGATGAAAGTACGACCTATACCAAATAGCATTCCCTATTAGACAAAAAGGTGAGCCTAGGGCATGCTTATGCTAAGAATGGTAGTAATTGGTCAAATAGAAGTCCAAATCACGGGGGATTTGGATAAGGGACGCAACTAGATATTGTTTGGATGAAGGGCCAGTACCAACAGCATTTCCTCTATAGATTTTATGGACACACGGTGATCTCACGTTAGCCTGAAGTGGAATGAGGGGCACGCTTATGCTGGATGTTGAGGTAATAAGAAGACCCAATAGGTGGAGCAAAAGGTAGCATGGGCATGGTGGCAGTTACGCGTGCGACTTCCATTCGGGTGCTCGGTAATAGCTATGAATTCCAAGCACTTAGTATGAGTGTCTTTCATAGACACCATTGCCTTCTATGTAGGGAGCTATGTATGTCGTCCGGATCCACAGTAATTGCTCTATGCATCTTTCGTAGATACCATTGGCTGCTGTGTAGGGAGTTATATAGCGGCTGGTCCACAGTAAGGTCTATGGAGTAGCAGACCGATCCAAAAAGGGTAGAATTAGGGTCACATCCTAATTATAGGATTAGGAATTCAGCCTAATTAAAGCAGAACAAGTGCAAGCAATCAAAGTTAACCTATCTTGAGCAATATTTAATCGTATTTATTTCCAGTTTATCTCTTTCCTATTTCCTTTGTTATCCTTATTTATGCTAGAACTATTGTAGAGTCTATTACTTTTATCTTGCTTAAAGACTCTAGTAATTAATATCATTCACCAGACTTTTAGTCTGACCCACTCCTCTATTTCCCCCTTCCCCCCCTTAGGCAATCAAGGGAGAAGCCAGTAGATTGCTGCAGCTTGGAGTTCTTCTTGGAGGAGATTTCTTCTATGTACTTCTTTTATTTTCAACTGTTGTTCTTCTATGTACTGGCTTATTATGAGGGATATTACGTACTCTGATTTTGATACTATGAATTTTTATTTCATAAGACATGATGGATTTTGAGATATGGATGTTGTATTTGGTATTTGACTTATTTATGAAGTAATTATGAAGCTTTGTTTTAATTAAGTTATTATTTAGTTTCCACTGTTTTTACCTATTTTTGTCTTGTGAGTCTTAGTCTTTGTTAGTTTCAGTTATACCTACAACGTACCACGCCTTTTAATGTACCCTTTTGGGTATATTAAGGGGTGTGGGGGTGTTTCACTTGGTATCAGAGCCTAAGGTTACAGGGTTCCAATTTTTTTTAAAAGTAAAGTATTTTTCAAAATAACTTGTTTTAAAAGTATTTTTCAGAGAAGAACTTTTAGAAATGATTTTTAAGTATAAAAGAATTTTTATAAAAATCCCCTCATAAGTCCAGTTCAATTTCTCTTCGACTCTTTCCTAAACTACCTTTTTCTTTTCGTAGAATGGCCGATGCCCCGAACCTTTCCGTGGGCATTCCAGTCCCAGCCTGGTTTCGTAGGTACTTACAAGCCACAACTCCAGAGGTGCATGGGCCTGCGCCCTATCCTGCACCAGCGGGTGGGAATCCCATCAACCCACCTGCCGCCATCAATTTCTCTAAGCTTTGTAAAGATTTTGCGAGTTTGGGTGGGAAGACTTTTTCCGACAAGGAGTCTTTTGTGGAGGCGAGAGCATGGCTTACGGACACAGAGAGGATTTTTGGTCTTTTGGGATTGGATGGTCAGTAGCGAGTTCAGCTAGCCGCTTGGCAGCTAAAGGAGGAGGCATCTTATTGGTCGGAGGTGATCGAGTTGGAGGGAAGGAATATTACATGGGATGGATTCCGGGAGCGATTCGATAGGAAGTTCCTGTCTCAGGCGGAAGAGAGTGTTCAGTTGGAGAGGTTTATCAATTTGAAGCAAGGGAGTTTGTCTGTCAAGGAATTCATCAATCAATTCAATGAGCTGTCGTGGTTTGGTATGGATTTGGTGAACACACAGCATAAGAAAGCTATGAAGTTTATGAATGGATTGAATCAACCCCTTAAGGGATTACTACTGACTCATGTACCGATGGGAGCTACTTATGAGTCTTTGGTCGAGATGGCGCTTATGTCGGATACGGTCAAGGAAGGAGAGTCTAAAGAGGATGTTAAGTCAAAAGGTCCAAAGAAGAAGTGGTGGGAAAATAATAATAAGAAGAAGAAAGGTGACGGTCCTCAGAAGCAGATTAAGAAAGGAATAAAGTGCCATGGTTGTGGAAAGGTTGGACATATGGCCAAGGATTGCTGGAAGGAGAAGATGAAGGGTAAGTGTTATACTTGCGGGCAGCTCGGTCAAATGAGTAGGAGTTATCCCTAGGGAGCGAGTGCACCAGCTGCACAGATTCAAGCATTAGACACAACACCTTCCGTAGCATTCCAAATAGAGGTAGGAAACTCACAGTTGAAGGTTTGATTTCTATATCTGATTTTCCCATTCGGACTTTATTTGATTCTGGAGCATCACACTCTTTTATCTCTAACTCTCTAGTAGATTGTTTTCACTTGGACATATCATTAGTAGTAGACCCCATTATTGTTTCAAACCCCATTGGAGGATCGGCACACTTATTTATGGTTTGTAGGAGTTTGAAAATCTTTATTCTAGGCATAGAATTTGATTGCGACGCCTATGTTTTGGTATTCTCGGGGTATGGGATGATCTTAGGGATGGATTGGTTATCCACATGCGGAGCTATCTTAGACTGCGAGAGGAGAGTCGTTAGACTCGAAACTTGTAGTGGTAGGACTCTGGAGGTTTCTTGCGACCCGCAAGAGTCGGTCATGTTGAGTTTTCTCTATTCCCTCGATTCATCTTCATCAGAGTTGCATTCGGTTCCTATCGTCAGATATTTTGCAAACATCTTTGAGGAGGTTAGGGGACTACCCCCTAAGAGTGAGATTGACTTTAGGATTTATTTGACCGTATGCTAAGCTAGTAGCATTTCCTATGAGGCACATGGCACCAAGGGAGAGGAAAGAGTTGAGCAAGCAGATTTGTGAGCTTTTGGAGAAGGGATTCATAAGAAGGAGCATATCGGAGTGGGGAGCACCAGTCGTCATCGCCACTAAGGCGGATGGTTCTCTCTGACTTTGCATGGACTATAGGGAATTAAATAAGCTCACCAAGAAGAACCGATATCCACTCCCTATGATTGATGATCTTTTTGACCATTTGGTAGGTTCTTCGGTTTTCTCTCAGCTTGATTTAGCCACGGGATTCCATCAGCATAGAGTCGCTGATGACAGCATAAATAAGGTTGCCTTTAGGACACCGGACGGATTCGTCGAGTGGTCGGTTATGCCTTTTGGGCTAACCAATGCCCCAACCTATTTCGTTGATTTGATGAGCCGTGTCTTTAGTGAATATCTTGGTATTTTCCAAGAATATGGAGGAGCATGTTATTCATTTGGAAGAAGTTCTTTGCACACTTCCTAGTCATCATTTGAGAGCTAAGTTTTCGATGTGTCATTTTTGGAGAGAGGAAGTTCGTTTCTTAGGGAAGGTTTGGCTATTGACCCCACCAAGTTTATTGCAGTACAAGATTGGAAAACCCCCAAGAACATTACCGAGGTTAGGAGCTTCCTAGGATTGGCAGGCTACTATAGGAAGTTCATTAGAGACTTTGCCAAGATTTTGGCACCACTCATGCACCTTACTAAGAAGAATAAAGCTTTCGTGTGGGATGTGGATTGTGAGGATTCCTTCATGAAGCTTAAGAGAGCCCTTACTAGTGCACCGGTGTTAGTTTTACCCGACGGAGCTAAGCTTTTCACTGTATACACTGATGCATGTGGAACGGGTCTAGGAGTGGTGTTAATGCAAGAAGGGAGGGTAGTAGGCAGTTGAAGACGTATGAAAAGAACTACCCTACCCACGATTTAGAGTTGGCTGCCATAGTTTTTGCACTTAAGGCTTGGAGGCACTATTTGCTTAGAGAGAGGTTTGAGCTTTTTACCGACCATAAGTCTTTGAAGTACCTATTCTCGTAGAAGGACTTGAACTTGAGGTAACAGAGGTGAATGGAGTTTTTAGCCTCATATGATTTTGAGATAGCTTATACCCATGGCAAGGGTAATGTGGTTGTGGATTCATTGAGTAGAAAGAAAGCAAACCTTAGTTCTTTGTTCGTAGAGTGGAGGAACTTGGAGTTTATTTCTACCTTTGATTTTAAACCCTTTACGGACATTAACCCCGGATTGTTAGCGACGTTAGAGGTGAGGCCTACCCTTATGGATCAGATTGGCTCGAGGCAGCGGGAGGGTTTGGAGCTCATGGACATTATGGATAGGATTAGCCGAGGAGAGGTCTCGAGACATCTCCAACACTATTTCATTGATAGTAGAGGGTGGCCGAGGAGAGATGGGAGGCTTTGTGTTCCACACGTCAGTGACTTGTTGAGAGCAGTTTTGGAGGAGGTGCACTATGCCCGTATGACTATTCATCCGGGTGGTGACAAAATGTATCAAGATATGAAGAGGATGTTCTATTGTGGTGGTATGAAGAAGGACGTGGCGGAATTCATAGCTAAGTGTCTCATATGCCAAAGGGTAAAAGCAGAGCAGCAGAAGCCCAGTGGATTACTTCAGCCCTTAGATGTGCCGGAGTGAAAGTGGGACAGTATTTCTATGGATTTCATTAAAAGTTTACCCCATGCTAAGAAAGGGAACACTAGCATTTGGGTGATTGTTGATAGATTGACCAAGAGTGCTCACTTCATCCCAGTTAAGAGTAAGCGTACGGCTTCATATTTGGCATCCTTGTATATTCGAGAGATAGTCCGTCTACACGGAGTTCCTTCTAGCGTTGTTAGTGATAGAGATCCCATTTTCACTAGTGAATTTTGGAGAAGCTTACAGGAGGCGCTAGGGATGCAACTTAGGTTGAGTACGACCTATCACCCCCAGACCGACAGCCAAACGGAGAGGGTAAATAGGGTGCTTGAGGATTTGCTGTGGATGTGCATTTTGGACATTGGAGGAACTTGGGAGGAGCATCTTCCGTTGGTTGAGTTTGCGTACAATAATAGTTACCAAACAAGTATAGGAATGGCACCATTTGAGGCTTTATATGGGAGATCTTACAAGTCCCCATCATGTTGGGTGGAGTCTATGGAGAAGTTATTACTTGGACCCGATATGGTTAGGGAGACCTCTGAGAGAGTGGATTTGATTCGACGAAGGATGAAGACAGCTCAAGACAGACAGAAGTCGTATGCGGATAAGCGGAGGAGAGACTTAGAGTTTGAGGTTGGAGACTTAGGTTTTATCAAAGTATCCCTGCTTAGGTAGATGGTAAGATTCGGATCAAATGGAAATTTATCCCCTATATTTGTTGGACCATTTCCTATCACAGAGAGAGTTGGGAAGATGGTTTACCGAGTGAGGCTACCTTATAGGCTCGTAGGAGTGCACGATGTTTTTCATGTTTCGCACTTGCGAAAGTGCTTACATGACTCGGTGGAGGTTGTAGAGCCTAGTCAGTTGGAGGAGGTAGAGGTAGAAAGGGAAGCTTCTATTCGACGTATCCCCACGAAGATTGTTGGAAGTGACATCAAGCGACTAAGGAATAAGGAGGTTCCACTGGTGAAGGTGCAATGGGGAGATGATGTTGCAGACACCACTTAGGAAGCCGAAGAGAAGATTCGTACTTCCTATCCTCATCTTTTTTATGGTAAGTTTTAGAATTCCTTTTTTCATCTTTAGATTTGAATAGCTTCTTTCCTTTATTATCCTTTAGGATGGTAGAACTAAGGATTTAACCTATGGATGGTAGGATTTGATGTAAACATGTTAATAGAACATGTTATGAATGATGTATGCTAGTGGTTGCAAGTGTTTGCTAGTGGATGCTATGGATGCATATAGGTACACTAGGCACTATTATTCCTTAGGCATCGGCCTAACTAGGACAGTAAAGCATATGCATATGGATGTGTGCACATTTTTATTTTATTTCCATGGTTGCTATAAATGGATGTTTATCACTTGATTGTTGCATTTGGGTGATGTTTGTAGCACGCATATAGAACTACCAGTTGTCATTAGGAAATTTTTGCATTCATTTGGATACATGGCATAGACATGATTGCATAAAAGGAGGTCAACTGAATAAGTGGATCGCCTAATCTTTTGCATTAGTTAGGAACATTTACACTACACTAAATTGCATAAGTATCATAAATTGCATTAGAAAACTTAAGGACAATGGATGAATGGTTGATGATTGAGTAGTTGGTTGTAGAATTGGATGAAAACATTTAGTACATTCTTTTATCCTTAGAGATTTCGGGGATGAAATCCCTTAAGGAGGGGAGAATGTAACAACCCAAAATTTAACCCGTAATAATTAATTCATTAGTTAATTAAATAATAAAATAACTTTGTGAAATCAAGCCACGGAAGTTGCATCATTGTGTCCGTGGTAATTTTCTAGTCAATTTCCATATATAGAATGTCAGAATCCGAGTTAATTTGAGCAAAGAATGAAATAATCAAAGAAACGAAAATAATAATAATAATAATAATAATAATAATAATAATAATAATAATAATATAGGCAGGTCGACCGGCCGGTCGACCTGGGCACCATAGCGGTCGACCGCCTGGTCGACCTGCCTCTGCAATTTGCGAATGAACGGATGTTCGTTCGTTCGAACGTTATAGAGCCTCTAGTGATGTGTTTTGCATCGTTTAAACCGATCTGGTCCCTCTGTTTCTACATCTGATGGCCCCTATTCAGCCAATGACGTAGTTGCACCTTGTTCAATCTCCAAATCCAACGGTCCGAGATCCACTTTCACACCTATAAATAGACCCCTAGACCTAACACTTTTTATCATTCTAGGTTTTCTCCAATTGGGTTCGCCTTTCTAGGAAGGACCCTAAACGGAATAATTTTTCCAAAAGAGAAAATCATTATAAATTAAATTATTTTAAAACTCCAAGTGGATCCGGGAAGACCAAAGTAAAAGCTTTGGACCGGAGGTGAGTGATTATAATTATTTTAAGATTTCTTTAAGTAATTTAAATTTAAAATGATAGGGTTTCCAATAGTTCTAGTTTTACTACGATTTTTGGAATAGCCTTTTTAGAAGTTTTTTACAGTTTTTAGAATTATTTTCAGTCTATTTCCTTTCAGCTATTCTTTCAGTAATTTTGGTTTATTTCTGTTAATTATAATTTATTACTGTTAAGCATAGCTTTTTATTGATTTACAGTTTATGTACAGTATTTAAGTTTTTTACTGTTATTTATTTCTTATTTACATCTTTTTCAATGTTTTGGATTTTATGCAAGCGTCTATTCTCTTCATCCCCCTTTTCTTCGCGTATAGATTATAATAAATTAAACGCGAATATGGATTATATAAGTAAGAATATTGAATAAAGAAAATAAGATGTAAATTATAAAGACTGCAATAAATAATGGAGTTGACTGTAATAAATAATGGAATTGGACTGAAATTACGCCTAATTATAATTAGAATTGGACTAATTAAAGATAATTGGCATAGTTAGAACTTAAAATTATAACTAAATAGAGTAAATGAAAGAAGATTATTTTCACACTTAGACCTTGGGTTAAGTAATAAGCATGATTATAACGTAGGTTATAATAATAAAAAGAACATAATATGGCTTATCTTAAGAATTATGATAAATTAATAAGCACAGATAGTAGAGAAAATTGTAAAGGCTTATTTAAAATAATTTATCTAAGTTAATAAGAAAAGATGAAAGTAGGACCTGTACCAAATAGCATTCCCTATTAGACAAAAAGGTGAGCCTAGGGCATGCTTATGCTAAGAATGGTAGTAATTGGTCAAATAGAAGCCCAAATCACGGGGGATTTGGATAAGGGGCGCAACTAGATATTGTTTGGATGAAGGGCCAGTACCAACAACATTTCCTCTATAGATTTTATGGACACACGGTGATCTCACGTTAGCCTAAAGTGGGATGAGGGGCACGCTTATGCTGGATGTTGAGGTAATAAGAAGACCCAATAGGTGGAGCAAAACGTAGCATGGGCATGGTGGCAGTTACGCGTGCGACTTCCATTTAGGTGCTCAGTAATAGCTATGAGTTCCAAACGCTCTGTATGAGTGTCTTTCGTAGACACCATTGCCTTCTGTGTAGGGAGCTATATATGTCGTCCGGATCCATAGTAGTTTCTCTGTGCATCTTTCGTAGATTCCATTGGCTGCTGTGTAGGGAGTTATATAGCGGCTGGTCCGCAGTAAGGTCTATGGAGTAGCAGAACAAGTAATTAAAGCAGAACAAGTGCAAGCAATCAAAGTTAACCTATCTTGAGCAATATTTAATCGTATTTATTTCCAGTTTATCTCTTTCCTATTTCCTTTGTTATCCTTATTTATGCTAGAACTGTTGTAGAGTCTATTACTTTTATCTTGCTTAAAGACTTAGTAATTAATATCATTCACCAGACTTTTAGTCTGACCCACTCCTCTATTTCCCCCTTTCCCCCCTTAGGCAATCAAGGGGGAAGCCAGTAGATTGCTGCAGCTTGGAGTTCTTCTTGGAGGAGATTTCTTCTATGTACTTCTTTTATTTTCAGCTTTTGTTCTTCTATGCACTGGCTTATTATGAGGGATATTACACACTATGATTTTGAGATTATGAATTTTTATTTCATAAGACATGATGGGTTTTGAGATATGGATGTTGTATTTGGTATTTGACTTATTTATGAAGTAATTATGAAGCTTTGTTTTAATTAAGTTATTATTTAGTTTCTGCAGTTTTTACCTATTTTTGTCTTGTGAGTCTTAGTCTCTGTTAGTTTCAGTTATACCTAGAACGCACCACGCCTTTTAACGTGTCCTTTTGGGTATATTAAGGGGGTGTGGGGTGTTTCATTACTCATACTATGGATGAGTAAAACTTACTCATACTAGCCAGAGAGTGGTGCATCAAGAACCTTGTAACCCAACCGGATGATTCACAAGATTTATTTTCAGATGCCACGAAAATCCAGGCTTCTCAAGTTACCCCTTCCGTCACTATGGTTAAGGTTCCAGAGCATCATTCGCCTTCCACTCCAGACACTAACCTCTCGGACACTGATGACCTTGATGAAAGCATTGATTATGGTTTGCACCAGACTGCACTTGTCACTATGACTGTTGCTCCTACATGACTGTTCATTACTTTTCCTTTTGTTTAGACTATTTAGTTGTTTTATTTGGTAGCCAATTTTGAGCTTAGTGAATTTGTCCTGTGATGTGTGGCTAGCGAGTTGTTATAGCTGCCGAAGCACTTATGCTTCACACTTGTAAATTTTTTTAAAGTGGTATGGCCACTATAAAACCAGCTTGCATGTGCAAAATAAAAATGCTTTGTTTTGCCTGCAAAAATGTCATTTAACCAATCTATTTACTTATGTTATGCAAACTAATAGTGAACTCATCTTGTCCCTTGAAAATGATTCTAATGATGACTGCAGTATCATCGGTGTCCATTTTTGGGCTTCGAAGTGGGTATGTTACAAGATCACATTAGGACTTATGGAATTTGGTTTTGGTCAAAATTCTAACATCGTCCACATTCAACTTTGTAAGTCCACATATAAATCATAGATTCAATAATAACAATTATTACTTATCATATTCCTTTAGCCGGAGACATCGACTTTGAGTTGAGCATAATTGACCATGATATTAACCTTATATTACTAAGGGGATGAATTCTCTATTGAATTATGTTTCACTTCCAATGCTTAAACTCAGACCCTACTATAGCCGTTTGATGGAAGTCATGCCACAATTTAACTATAATCAAAGTAAAGTGTCCACATTGAAATTCTACATTAGTCTCAAGTTGAGGGAATTGTGGAACATTATCACTTTGAGCTTTTCTGTTTGACCTTAGTTGTATTAACCAATAGAGAACCCTCAAGTGAGTCATTCCATAATCTATCATATACTTATTATATTATAACATAATTAATTATATTATATTATAATAAGTATATAATAGAAAGAAAACACATTTTATTTTGAACAAGGCTGACAATCGAGTTAGATATATGTAACAAAATACATAACTGCTCCTAGGGAATACCACTAACTCTATCACAAGTGATGATCGAACATATTAGGATTGGAGATAAGCAAGTAGTCCTGGAGGATATTTTCCACACTATGAGTACAATGTATAATTTTACTAAGGAAAGTAAAAAAAGCGCACTTCATATTTTCTAAAGCGTACTTTCTAGGTAAATGTTGTGAGCATTTCCACCTATGGAATGGTGCAAATGAAAAGATACAACAAGGAATGGGAACAACTAAAATGTCAGTAATAGGAATTTCATCACTTGACGAAGGACCGAAAGCACGAAGGCAAGGAAATCCCAAAGTGGCATGAGGAAACGCAAAGAAGAAAATAGTGAAAGCGCAAATGTCTTTCCTACCCAGTAGGACCACTACCAAACAAAAATTCTTATCCAGTAGTACAACTATTGGACAAGATTCCATGTTTAGTAGTGCCATTACTGCACTAGGAATTCATATCCAATAGTGTAACTACCGAACAAGATTACTTGTTCAGTAATGGCACTACTGAACATGATTTCTTGTTCGGTGGTTGTTTGCGCCAAAATTGGTCACAAACACCTAATTTCCAATGAAAACACCAGTTCACAATCACAGATAACAAGTATGTAGAGAATTAAAAATGAAGAACACTTAGAAAAGTAAGTGGAAAGCAGTAAAGAACACAGAGTTTATAGTGGTTCGGCAATTCGGCCTACATCCACTTTGAATTTGATGACTTTATTGATGTTTGCTTGCTAATTACAACGAGTTACAACTGATTACAACAGCAAAATCCGAGTACCATGATGAATTCGGCAGAGTCTGGACGTAGAAGAGCCAAAAGTCCTCCTTTTCTGAAGCCATTGGGAGGCTATTTATAGGCATAGGCTACAAATATCTCGCTTAGATCTCGGGAGACCTCTTCTGGCACGTGGGCGGACCCACGCGATCAATCCCATGTGGTTTGCACTCGATCCATGATCGATACGAACGAATTTCGTATCGTTCAAGATTTTGCCCAATCGAGTCGAAATCGAGCATGAACATTCTTTAGGTTGTACGTAAGCTCCAGTGAAAATTTCGTAGCATTTGGACTTGTAGATTGTGAGATATGATCGATGCAAGTATGTGTTTTATGAAGGCTGTCTCCTTCACACTCGATCGTTGTTGCACTGTTCGCACTCGATCGCTGTTGCACTGTTCGTATTGATCGTTGTTGCACTGTTCGCACTCGATCGCTATTCCACTGTTCGTATCGATCGCTGTTGCACTGTTCGCACTCGATCGCTGTTGCACTGTTCGTATCGATCACTGTTGCACTGTTCGTCTCGATCCTGTTGCACTATTCGTATCGATCCCTATTGCACTATTCGTATCGATCACTATTGCACTATTCGTATCGATCACTATTGCACTGTTTGCACTCGATCGCTGTTGCACTTGATGGATACGAACAACAGAGGAATGATGGATACGAACATTAGAGGATTGATGGATACGAACAGTAGAGGAATGATGGATACGAACATTAGAGGATTGATGGATACGAACAATATAGGAATGATGGTTGTGAACATTAGAGGATTGATGGATACGAACAGTAGAGGATTGAAGGATACGAACAGTTGAGGCCTGATGGATACGAATAGTAGGGGATTGATGGATACAAACAAGACCTTTCAGTTGATTGCTTGAATTGCATCGATCATATCTTGAGCATACAAACTCCGATTGACCTGAAATTTGGAACGTTGGCTTTCACGGCTTTGCCTGTCATGTCTTGTCAATTGTAGCTCGATCCAGACTTGGACAAAATTCATCGATATCCATAGTGAGCCTGCGTATAACCGATCTTCGGGATGAATTGTCATTGATTTCTAGTCAGTTTTTTGGTGTCACGGCCTTGCCAAAAGGCGGGATAACATTTGCCCCCTAAAACATGTCTTGCGATAGGAAGGTGTGTTTTGTAGTTCGATAAGCTGGATGTTCGTATCCTATTAATGACCTGCAACGAAATTGATAATCTTATCTGACTGTGAATAGTGATCGTTCGTGATCGTATGCCGTTCGGGGCGGTATGTGACCGTTCGCGGTTGGATGCCGTTCGCGGTGTGTTGTGACCTTTCGCGGTGAGTTGTGATCGTTCGCGGTCGGATGCCGTTCGAGGCGAATTTTGACCGTTCGCAATCGGGTGCCGTTCGCGGTGAATTATGTGTGCCCGGAGGGGGGATTGGTATCATTAACGTCAGATTTCACGTTCGAGTGAGTTTCTAAGTTGCTTGTTATGGCAGTTTATCGCCATCTCAGAGCATGCCTGAGGATCGTTCGCGATCCCGTACATGTGTAAGTAGCTTAGCCGTTATGGAATCACAAATAGCGAATTTTCGTTCAAAATAAGTATTTCAACAGAAATGTTCAACAAAATCAAGTTCAAACGTGCGAAATAGAAAACAGAAGTAAAACAGAGACGTCAAAGTGCAAACACCTACACTGACGCGATTGGCAGTCGTATCAGAGCATGCTTGAGGATCGTTCGCGATCTTGTACATGTGTAAATGACTTAATCGTGTTGGTGTGGAGTTTGCTACTTATTCACCATTATTTCAATCAGTTGATGACAAGCTAATGCCTCGATCCTGAGCCGTTCCCAGTTGGTGCAGGTGGTGGTTGTTATGGCTCGCCTCCTTACATATTGCGATAGCAGGCCATTCCGGATATGTCCCTCTATTTCATCCCTCAAGTGCCTGCAATCATTGGTACTATGGCCGCTTAGCTCATGGAATAAGCAGTACTTGTCTGATTTCCTCTCATTGCTGGTCGGTTCCCTTCTCATTGGCTTCCGATAAGGAATCTGCCCCCTGGTGTCCTGGTAGATCCGTTCCAAGGTTTCACTCAGCTCTGAATAGGAAGTAAATCTCGGTTCTTTTCGTGATCGCTTTGGTCCATCATCATTATCCTCGGCTTTCCGTTTTCCTTTATCCTTGCCTGAATCTCTTTCGGGAGGATTTATGCCTTTGACTGCATAAACTCCAACTTCCTCTCCTTCTTCCCTTTCAGCATTTGCGTCCTCTAATCTTAGAAATCCTTCGGCCTCATGATAAAATTCTATTAGATCCATAGGTGGATCCCTTGTCACTGAATTCTTAAATTCTGTGCCATCAGCTATGCCGGATACAGCTGCCATCAAAACCATGGATGGATCTGGTCGATCCACCGATGCTGCCGCTGCATTGAATCGTGTCAGAAAATTCCTCAAAGATTCCCCCGTTCTTTGCTTTAGTGCTGTCAAACTCATCACATTCTTGGGTCTCGAAAAGTGAACTCTGAACTGCCTCATAAACTTCTCAGTCAAATTGGTCCATGTTCCAATGGAGCTGCTTCCCAACTGTCTAAACTATAATGCTGCAATGTCCGTCAAATACAATGGGAAACACCGGGCCATGACCTCCTCCGATGCCCCTAGTACCTCCATATGCCTCATATACCGTGTCAGATGAACTGCAAGATCCATCCTCCCATCGTACGTCTCCAGTGTTGGTAGCTTGAATTCTGGTGGATTCCTAGCCTGTCTGATTGCGAGAGCGAAGGGGCTCATGTTCACGTCTCCAGTGTTGGTAGCTTGAATCCTGGCCGAGCATCCATCTCTCTATCAAAGTCGTGTTGCACAACTCCACCTGGTGTCCTGCTACGGTTGGATCGACATGCTCCGGGTGAGTGCCCCCTAGCTCTAGTGTTGCGCCTGATGGTCCTGCTCTATTCTGAATTCTGGTTGCTCCATGCTCCCGATCCCTATCCATAGCATCTCCTACAGTTGCATTCCCTTGGTTTTGCACTCCAACTTGACCAACTTGTCGAAGTAGATTCTGCATCATCTCTTCTTGCCTTTTCAGCATTCCCTCCTGCATGGCTCCCATCATCATCTCCATCTCGTCTCGAGTGATGAATACCGAGGCATGATTCGCTCCTGAGGAAGCTTCTTGATTCCCTTCATGCTGACTCCTTTCAGTTCTTTGTCTTCTTGTTGGTTGCTTTGCCATAGTTCCTCCTAGATTTGATTCTCTAGCTCTCCAAATATGAACTCCAAACTTTAGTATCCCTGAATACTTTGCCTTTCTCAGTGAAAGAACCAAAATGTTTGCGCCAATATTGGTCACAAACACCCAATTGCCAATGAAAGCACCAGTTCACAATCACAGATAACAAGTATGTAGAGAATTAAAAATGAAGAACACTCAAAAAAGTAAGAGGAAAGCAATAAAGTACATAGAGTTTATAGTGGTTCGGCAATCCGGCCTACATCCACTTTGAATTTGATGACTTTATTGATGTTTGCTTGCTGATTACAACGAGTTACAACTGATTACAACAACAAAATCCGAGTACCATGATGAACCCGACAGAGTCTGGACGTAGAAGAGCCAAAAGTCCCCCTTTTCTCAAGCCATTGGAAGGCTATTTATAGGCATAGGCTGCAAATATTTCGCTTAGATCTCGGGAGACCTCTTCTGGCACGTGGGCGGACCCACGCGATTGATCCTATGTGGTTTGCACTCGATCCGTGATCGATACGAACGAATTTCGTATCGATTAAGATTTTTCCCAATCGAGTCGAAATCGAGCATGAACATTCTTTAGGTTGTACGTAAGCTCTAGTGAAAATTTCGTAGCATTTGGACTTGTAGATTGTGAGATATGATCGACGCAAGTTCGTGTTTTATGAAGGCTCTCTCCTTAGCACTTGATCGCTGTTGCACTATTCGCACTCGATCGTTGTTGCACTGTTCGTATCGATCGTTGTTGCACTATTCGCACTCGATCGTTGTTGCACTGTTCGTATCGATCGTTGTTGCATTGTTCACACTCGATCGCTGTTGCACTGTTCGTATCGATCGTTGTTGCACTGTTCGCACTCGATTGTTGTTGCACCATTCGTATCGATCGTTGTTGCACTGTTCGCACTCGATCGCTGTTGCACTGTTCGTATCGATCATTGTTGCACTGTTCGTACTCGATCGATGTTGCACTGTTCGCACTCGATCGCTGTTGCACTGTTCATATCGATCGCTGTTGCACTATTCGTATCGATCCCTGTTGCACTGTTCGTATCGATCACTGTTGCACTGTTCGTATCGATCACTGTTGCACTGTTCGCACTCGATCCTTGTTGCACTTAATGGATATGAACAACAGAGGAATGATGGATACGAACAGTAGAGGATTGATGGATATGAACAGTAGAGGATTGATGGATACGAACAAACAATAGAGGATTGATGGATACGAATAGTAGAGGATTGATGGATACGAACAAACAATAGAGGATTGATGGATACGAACAGTAGAGGATTGATGGATACGAACAGTTGAGGCTTGATGGATACGAACAGTAGGGGGATTGATGGATACAGATAAGACCTTTCAGTTGATTGCTTGAATTGCATCGATTATATCTTAAGCATACTAACTCCGATAGACCTGAAATTTGGAACGTTGGCTTTCACGGCTTTGTTTGTCATGTCTTGTCAATTGTAGCTCGATCCAGACTCGGACAATATTCATCGATATCCATAGTGAGCCTGCGTATAACCGACCTTCGGGATGAATTGTCATTGATTTCCAGTCAGTTTTTTGGTGTCACGGCCTTGGCAAAAGGCGGGATAACAGTGGTCATCAACCGAACCAAGAGGTGACAAATGCTAAAGATGCCAAGTACTAAGTGGCACTTACCTACTAACTAGGGCACTACCGAACCCCCATTGTCGAACCGAACCAAATAGTGCGTATATTAAAATCCTGGATTCAATCTTTTGTACAAGAGAACTATGGATTGTATCTTCTATATAAGAAAAGAACCAAACCGAGCATGCTAAATAAGAAATTTTTCCTATTTTATGAGCCTAAGCTCCCAAAATTTTCACTCCTATGAATATCGAAGCTTACTATAATAATGACAAAGTATTCTCGAGGGCAAAAACAAATGAATAGAATAGTTGGATAGAATTTTTGGAAGCTACAACTAACTTTATTTTGAGCTTTAGATCATTATATTCTGTATCTCAATCATTGTATAACTTATCTTTAAGGGAGATAATGAAAATGAACATTGGATGTAGGCATGTTTTTCTTGAACCATAATAAAAGCTTGTGTACTTTACTTTATTGCATTTCTTTTTTGTTTATTGCATTTGTGTTTTGCTCTCTTAAAAATAATTGAACCACATCTAAAACAACTATCATACACTCAGTACACACAGTTCTACAATAAATTGTTGGAGATGTTTGCCTAATTTGGGGTAAACAATAATGATATACTCATAAAACATGTAAATACTTATTAAATAAAACAAAAAAAATATAAAAATTAAATAAAACTACGTTTTATATATATGAATTAGGTTCATCTAATATGCAATGACCCAGAATTTCAGTCATTTAAATTTGTAATATTTAATTGATTTTAAATATTGAAAAGTTAATTTTATAGGTTAAATAATCTAAATTTCAAATATAGTGATTATTTGATAATTTAATTGTTAAATTTAATAATTTGGAATTGTTTAATATTTTAAATCTTGAATTTAAATTGAATGAAAATGATTTCGAAAGTTGATTTAAATTCTTTTGGAACAAGAATGAAGATAGTAAACTTTTAAATTGGATTTAAAAGTGATTTAACTGATTTAGGAAATTACTCGTTCTAATTTACGCGTAAAAATAGTCTTTTGGGGCACTGTGTTGGATTTCGATGAAACCAGTTTCATTAGATCCATAATAGTGAATTATTATATGCCGTCAAATTTCGGGGCGATCGGATGTATCGTTTGGTCATGCAAGTTCAAAACGTATAGAAATTAATTAATGGAATTTATATTAATATAATTCGATTTTGAAAAGTTAACTTCTGTAGATATATATTAAATTGTGTTTAGAATAGGGGTAGTGTAACGACCCGGTATTTTGGACCATTCAAATCGACAATAATCCACACATGTCTGGCTTGAATAATTCAAAATAACAGATTGTAAATAAATTTGGAGCAAATGAAATCAAATACACAGAATCACAAACACAGAACATATCAGAATAACTCGCAGCGGAATATAAAAAACCATAGTAGTTCATGAAGCTACTATAACAAACTCTCAAAACATAATACATAATATCTGCTTGAAAACATATACAATAGACATCTCAAATAAATAGAAGTTTATGAATACCAGAACTGAAATAGAACAACTGAACTGAAAGGAACAGATAACTAGACAAGCAGAATCTCCAGCGATTCCTAGCTCCAGAAAGAAATCCAAAGCTAAGCTGTAAATACTCAGGCTGACCCGAGCGTAAAGTAAAATACAAAACACTCGAGTCAGGACAATATATACTTATATAATGTAAACCAACTCAAGTGAACTGTAGTAGAAATGCATAATAACTCAAAGGATGCTTGGGATCGCCCATCCTTTAAGGATCAGTTAAACTATAAATTAAATACATCCCGTGGTTAAAATTTCAAAATGGTATTTTATACTTCGAAATCAAATATCATTTCAAAATTCAATATCCTTCAAATATCCATTTCAAAATATCAAAATATCATATTTCAAAATAGTTTATATTTCGAAACAAATTACTTTATTTTAAATCATAAAAATGAAGTTATTATATTTAATAATTAAATTATTAAATTTCCAAAATTTTAATCTTTCAAAGTTCATTCGTTCACTTAAATTAATTAAAATAATGAAAATTCAACTTTCGCAGCATTTAAAAAATGCTACGGAAAGTCACATTTAAAACAGTTCAATTTAACAAAAGACAGCATTTAAAATGCTGTAATAGGGTTACATTAGTTTCAAATAAACTTAGTTAAATTCAACCATTATAACATTTACAAAAATGCTATAATAGCCTTTAATTAAATTTAGCCATTTTGTTCATTATTATCAACTACAGCATTTACAAATGTTGTATTATCATTTACATTAGAATTAATAGCATTTCAGAAATGCAGTTAATTAACTTCAAATATTCAGTATAATTTCACAAACAATTATATTTTTATATAAATCATTTTTAACTTAAAAAATCATATAATTTCACTTTTAAAACAATCATTCAAATACCCTTATATTCATGATTTTATAAAGTTAAAACTCCATTCAAAAATCAAAATTTAATAATAATTCACTTATTAAATTCCAATATTAAGTTATAAATTCATTAAATTAAATTAACTTAACACTTAAGTTTAAATTTTCAAATATAACTTAATTCCATTTTTATTTACTTAACTTAAAAATTCACTTTTAAGCCAAATTCACAAATTTCCAATTTTAGATATATTTCAAAATTTCAACTTAAATATTCATTCATTTCACATTTTAACTTTATTCAAAAAAAAAACATTAATATATTATAAAATCATTTAAATTCACTTTAATCCAAATTATCATGAATTTATCACATTTCATATTTAATTTAAATTCCAATTATCACCAAATTAAAATTTCCCAAAATAACTTACATTTCAAATTTTTAGTTTTACCAATAATTTATTTCACTTATAAATTTCAAAAAATCAATAATGCTTACATAAATCATTTTTTATTTAGTTTAAATCAAATATTATAATATTTACATTTCTAAAATATTAAAAAATTATAAAACATATTTTAACAACGGGTCTATATTTCATTTTCTAGCCTAGGTAAAGTGATACGGGTAATTTATCATTTCAACCCGTAATTTACAAAGATACCCGGGTTTGATCATTTCAAACCCGCAATCCCAAGTAAATGAAAATAATTGAAAATCATTCAGGCATATCATTTCAGCCCATAACGATTTTCTCCTATTCTAAAGTCCGTTCGGGTATGTATCATTTCAACCCATAGTGATTCTAATCTAAAGGGAACTTGCAGTGTGATAAACTGATAAAAATAAAAGAACAACATAATATAACAGTAACATATGATATAACAGGTGTTTAAGCATGGGTGAACATCATATAATCATAACATAGCAGTTATAACAGGATGCAATACATTTACAGATTCAAGTGGTGTCGGTTTATCAGTTATATAGGTACAGATTGTCTGGTGAGAATAACTCACCTGTTAAGCTGGAGATTTGCCAACAAGCACACAACACAAAGATTACGAGGGCACGACAACTCTAATACAATTTGAGTGTGGAGAGCAAATCCAATGATATAGATCTTGTGTTATAACCCAAACAAAAATCAAAGCGAACCATAAATTTCAATACACTAGAAATGAAATAACTTTTAAATAAAGAGAGATACGAATGCCAAATCTTTTGCCATGCTTTCTCTATTTGTTTGCATGGCCTAGGGGATCAATTAGGTCAGGTTTGTACTTGGTTTGGATTAGGTATGGGTCTGGAAAAGGTAAGGCTACAAGCATGAACATGGAGGGGAGTTACAAGGTAGGAATGCAAATGGTCAAGGCAACAAAAGAGTGTTTGGGTGTAACAACAAGGCTTGGCCTTACATGGATTGGGCTCGGCCTTGGCATGAGCAGGTCTGGTGGTGGCTGGAGCAGAGGCCAGAGGTGGTGGAGGAGCAGGTGGTGGCGGCTAAGGGGTGGCCAAGGTGAACTATGGTGGTGGTGAAGGTGCTAAGGTGGCTAGGCATTGGTTTAAGGAGTTTTGCAATGTTTGTGTGGATTTTTTGTGGTGCTACCTTCAAGTGATGGTCACAACCTGGTCAAGACAAATGGAGAGGAGGGTGATGTAGCTGTGGATGGTGGTGGTGCTGGTCGTGGAGGTGGTGGAGAGGCTATGGCCGATCAACACTATGAAGAAGCAAGGCAAATTTTAATAGAAAATTCAATAAAATGAAGGGAAAAAGTGGAAAAAAGAAGAAGAAGACATTACTAATTTTTCTCAGATCTGAAGTGCTGTGAAAATGAAGTGAAAAGGATGTGTTTTCACGTGAAAATGAGTTAAGGAACTCACGGCTATCAATTAGAAAGGAACGGCCAATGATTTGAAAAGTCTAGCAACCCAAAAGTCATTGTTTTGAAACCTTTTGTCTCTTCAAATCTCCATTCTTTTTAATTAAATAAAAACCAATGATAATTTAGTAAAATGAGTTTTAATACTGAAACAAAGTAAAATAAAATGAAAATAAATAATTAAATTTAAATAAAATAGAAAAAGAATTAAAGAAATTGCTTAAAAATTCAAAACAGGACTTAAAAATTACAAATAGAATATCACTAGTTTTAGAAAAATTACAACTTTACTTCTAACCAATAAAAGTCAAGAAAAAAAAAATAAAAAAAAATTCTGAATAAAATGAAGTGTAAATTAAAATAAAATAAAGTCTTAAGAAATTAGAAAATAAACAAAAAAATTCTTTAATTAAATGAAACTGGAAATTAGAAATTATAAACAGAATACAACTGACTTTGGAAAATGTCAATTACATTTTGAAAAATGTTTTAAAACCAAAATATATACATAACATGTTATTTTACCCATATAAACAAAAATTTGAACATTACATGACCAAATAAAAATATTATTTATATAATTTAAAATAAACAATTTTGTTAAATACAACAAATTACACTCAATATTGAAAAAGGCATAACTTTCACATTATAAATCGGATTTTAACGAAACGAAAAGCATTATTCTTAAAATTTTATTTAATTTCATAATAAAAGAAAAAAATTCAAATTTTCAAACTTTCAAATTTCTGAATTAAAAGTCAAAGTTTGACCATATTGACCAAAATTCACTTTTCTGGAAAATATTCTTTTTAGTCATGTTTGGAATTCTAATTCACATCAAAATCAAAATTTATATTTAAAATAACAAAATTTATTCATTTTAATAAATAAAATAAAGTTTTTAAATCAGGAAATCAATTAAAATAACCAAAATATACAATTAAAATAATCACAAAATATAGGGTTGTTACACTCTCCCCTACTCAAATCTTTTCGTTCCCGAAAAGAAAGGAAGCGGAGAGACAACTAGAAAGAACAATAGGTTGGAAGAAATCCGGAAAGAAGGTAGGGAAAAAGTAGCTAGAAGGGAAAACAGGTTGAAAGACAAGGATGAACCATTATTTTAAAATTGTTGGTTGAAGAGGTAAACAATATTTAAAACACTTTAAAATCTTTTAGAAAGGAAATAACTGATCAAAATATCCTTTATATTATTTTATCAAAAAACTTTTTAACTCGATGTCTTAACAAGTTTATCCTCGTTCCTGCAGACTCTGGCAGTGCGTTGATCAGGCGCAAAGCTAGAATTCTCCAGGTACTTAGTAGACTTGTTTCAACACCCAGTGAAAATACTGGAAAACTTTTTAAAAACAGATATGGAAAGTACAATCCAAACAAAAACAAACAAAACCTTTGTCTAACCATGGTTCGCAGATACACAATGGTTACGCCTGGATCCCCCAGGAAACAATCCGTACCCCCAGGCAAGACTCAGCCAAGCATTTGCGCTACTATTCGCGACCTACACAGATTGCAGGATACACAATGATTACGCCTGGATCCCCCAGGAAACAATCCGTACCCCTAGGCAAGACTCAGCCAGGCAGTTGCGCTATGCAGTCACGAGAGAACAATAAGACCATGGGTAACGCCATGGAATTCGAAGGACACTCGAGTATCATATCCGGAAAACCAAAAATCAGAGAGAATAATATCGATAGAATGAATCCAAGATGTGGCCACAAATCGGATATCAAGCAGAAGGCACTTTCCATATCTTTACTTCGAAAATATGTATCATATAGTACCTTTTCAAATCACTTTCAAATATCGTACTTATATAAAATCCATTATATATAAGATTTAATTTTCAAATCGAATACTTTCCAAAATCAATAGTATATCAAATCATACTTATATAGACTTCAATTATATAAGATTTCACTTTCAAATTGAGTACCTTTTCAAATCTATAGTTTTCGAATCAATTTCATACTCATACAAATCATTTTTATATAAGTTCGACAACTCCTAAATCAAGTGTTTAGTAACATAAGGTTCTCAAATTTCAATTTGTTTCAATATCAGTTCAATTTCAAAATCATATACAATTTCACCAAATTATTTTCTTCTCAAATTAAATATCTTTAGTTTCAAAGTTTCCAAAATAATAGATTTTTGAAAATAAATCCAAATTTCCAAATCAATATAATTTAAGTCAACCAATTCATTTCCAAAATCAAAAGTTTTCAAAATCATCTTATACTTACGTAAGGTCCGTCTTATATAAGGATCAAATTTTCCAAAATAAATTTCGCTGTATGAAGAGCCATATGGGATTTGAATATCTTTGCTTTTATGGGTTATATATCTTTGTGATTTAAATTGGAATTTTCTTTTAGTAAGCAAAGATATTTTAACTCGACAGCTTTCAATTTCAGCGTTAAAATATATAAATGATATTAGGATATAAGATGTACATACGTCATCATTTCGCAAAACTACATTTGATCGCTCGCTCGATCACACAAGTTCGCTTTCGAACTAGTATTGTCCATTCGACTTCCCTAATGCGGATTTCGATATGGTTTCTCGACTAGAAGCCATCAGTCTCCTTGCATAGCCATATACTACGATAGAGAATTCTAGAATCAAGCCCAAAATCCATATCAAATATTCGCCATCAAGAATCGAATGAAAATCCTAACACGAAATGGTGTAATCCACCTCGAACTTGTGTACTCAAACTTGGATCAAATTAATTATGCGAATAAAACACCATACGTACAACTTATATATTTATTCCAACTTGTTAAATATATAGTTTCATAAAAATGTTACTAAGTTAAAACATTTAAACTAAATTTTATTCAAAATATTTTGAACACCAAATTCTTTTCAAAGCATTTCGAATCTAAATTTCATATTAAAAAATTTTTAAATTGCCTTATTCATTTACTTAACAAAACAGTTTTAACTTATTTAAATCATATTACTTCATACTTAAACATTCAAAACAAATTTATATACTTTATCAAATAATTCATACTTTTCAAAAATTTTAGCTTTGAAAAGTTAACCTTGATTTGGAAGTGCTCGAACCTTCAAAATAGTCGAAGAAATCATATTTCAATCCAAGAGTTGGAAATCATAATTAAATCAGTAAATCAATTCCAAAATAGGGTTATATCAAATCAAATCCAAAACTCAAGGACTGAACACCGGTTCATTTCAAATCGTTTCAAATATATTTACATATATCTTTCGAATATCAAATCATACTTCGGAATTTGAAATCAAAAATGGTTTCACAAAATCACTCGCATAGCAAAGCTATTAAAGTGGCCTCTCCCTCACTCAGAAACTCGAAAATCAATGTCGATGATGCGTGCACTCATCACCGAAATTATTTTCCAGCGACACAAGTGAGTTCTGGACTTCCATTTACTTTGAAAACTTCTTTGAAATTCCTTCGAAATCATTAAAACCCATTAAAATCATTGAAACATTACTTATTCGGAAAAATAATTTCAAATCATATTATTTATTATTTCAAAATCCTAAAACCAGTTCCAAAATGCCGGAGTTCAATCACTTAAATTCAGATTCAAAACCTTCAGTTATAAATCATTTTATATGAAACCATTTCTCATAAAATTTTCACAATTTCAAATCCTTTCAAAACTTCAAATTCTCATTTTTTTTAAAAGGTATATAATCCTTATCAAAAACATTTCATCTTTATATAAAAATATGGTCATCCTTATCAAAATAAAACTACGATGAATACAAAATTTTTAAAAGACAATCAACCACAAACTTTCCAAAGGACGATTCAAGGATGGATTTCAAAGCAAAACAGAGATTCAAATTTAGAAGGACTCTAATCAAATAGAATTCTAATTCAAAGATAGGCTCAAACGAAGATAAGATAATTAAATTACCAAATACAAGATGGATAAGCCTATATGAATCGCGGGCGACCTTAACCGGTCAACCGTGATTTCAGGAATATAATCGATGCGAAAATCTAAGGCAAATCGACCTTCGATTGCCAGAGATAGAATCTAAATATAGCAGAAGATAGAAAACATCGTAAACCGAGGATACAGAAATCTCCGGTGAATCAATGCCAATTATAATCATTCAAAGATTGGCAGAATCGCCACCCTATAAAGGTCATACAAAGTGGAGTGATGCAATGCTCCAAAATCAAAAGAATACAATTAGGGGAGATAGGAATGGATTTCAGAACAAGTGAGCATTCCAAAATTCAAAGGAATCTTATTCGATAAGAATCCAAACGAAGATTAGAGAAATATAACCTATATCGATACAGAAAAATTCCCATTCAAAATTTGGAAAGACTCGAATTCATAACATACGAAAACAGAAGCATAAATATCTTTAGTTGGACAACTTTAGCTAAGCAAAAGATACAACAGAGTTTACTCAAAGCATCCTAACAAACTACTGATTTTGCCATACTCAAAATAGATTCCTATCAACAATGGATCTAGATCAATCAAGAGAGAAGTTCAAAATTTTAGAGGATCCTAATCAAAGAAATTACTAACAAGGTGGATACGAAAGGAATGAAGTTTAAGAAATATTTTACTTTCAAAGCAAGGAAATTTATATCAAAATAATCTTTGAAAATTCTTTAAAAATCATTTGAAAATCATTTTATACTTCGAAAATACGTTCTCTCACAAAGAAATGATTCTGAGATTGATTTCACTTATACTAGGGTATTTCTACCCTATCTCTAATGAGTTTTTGCTCCGTAGGCTAAGGTTTGCCTAAAACCAAAGCTCTGATACCAACTGTAACGACCCGGTATTTTGGACCATTCAAATCGACAATAATCCACACATGTCTGGCTTGAATAATTCAAAATAACAGATTGTAAATAAATTTGGAGCAAATGAAATCAAATACACAGAATCACAAACACAGAACATATCAGAATAACTCGCAGCGGAATAAAAAAAACCATAGTAGTTCATGAAGCTACTATAACAAACTCTCAAAACATAATACATAATATCTGCTTGAAAACATATACAATAGACATCTCAAATAAATAGAAGTTTATGAATACCAGAACTGAAATAGAACAACTGAACTGAAAGGAACAGATAACTAGACAAGCAGAATCTCCAGCGATTCCTAGCTCCAGAAAGAAATCCAAAGCTAAGCTGTAAATACTCAGGCTGACCCGAGCGTAAAGTAAAATACAAAACACTCGAGTCAGGACAATATATACTTATATAATGTAAACCAACTCAAGTGAACTGTAGTAGAAATGCATAATAACTCAAAGGATGCTTGGGATTGCCCATCCTTTAAGGATCAATTAAACTATAAATTAAATACATCCCGTGGTTAAAATTTCAAAATGGTATTTTATACTTCGAAATCAAATATCATTTCAAAATTCAATATCCTTCAAATATCCATTTCAAAATATCAAAATATCATATTTCAAAATAGTTTATATTTCGAAACAAATTACTTTATTTTAAATCATAAAAATGAAGTTATTATATTTAATAATTAAATTATTAAATTTCCAAAATTTTAATCTTTCAAAGTTCATTCGTTCACTTAAATTAATTAAAATAATGAAAATTCAACTTTCGCAGCATTTAAAAAATGCTACGGAAAGTCACATTTAAAACAGTTCAATTTAACAAAAGACAGCATTTAAAATGCTGTAATAGGGTTACATTAGTTTCAAATAAACTTAGTTAAATTCAACCATTATAACATTTACAAAAATGCTATAATAGCCTTTAATTAAATTTAGCCATTTTGTTCATTATTATCAACTACAGCATTTACAAATGTTGTATTATCATTTACATTAGAATTAATAGCATTTCAGAAATGCAGTTAATTAACTTCAAATATTCAGTATAATTTCACAAACAATTATATTTTTTGTATAAATCATTTTTAACTTAAAAAAATCATATAATTTCACTTTTAAAACAATCATTCAAATACCCTTATATTCATGATTTTATAAAGTTAAAACTCCATTCAAAAATCAAAATTTAATAATAATTCACTTATTAAATTCCAATATTAAGTTATAAATTCATTAAATTAAATTAACTTAACACTTAAGTTTAAATTTTCAAATATAACTTAATTCCATTTTTATTTACTTAACTTAAAAATTCACTTTTAAGCCAAATTCACAAATTTCCAATTTTAGATATATTTCAAAATTTCAACTTAAATATTCATTCATTTCACATTTTAACTTTATTCAAAAAAAAACATTAATATATTATAAAATCATTTAAATTCACTTTAATCCAAATTATCATGAATTTATCACATTTCATATTTAATTTAAATTCCAATTATCACCAAATTAAAATTTCCCAAAATAACTTACATTTCAAATTTTCTAGTTTTACCAATAATTTATTTCACTTATAAATTTCAAAAAATCAATAATGCTTACATAAATCATTTTTTTATTTAGTTTAAATCAAATATTATAATATTTACATTTCTAAAATATTAAAAAATTATAAAACATATTTTAACAACGGGTCTATATTTCATTTTCTAGCCTAGGTAAAGTGATACAGGTAATTTATCATTTCAACCCGTAATTTACAAAGATACCCGGGTTTGATCATTTCAAACCCGCAATCCCAAGTAAATGAAAATAATTGAAAATCATTCAGGCATATCATTTCAGCCCATAACGATTTTCTCCTATTCTAAAGTCCGTTCGGGTATGTATCATTTCAACCCATAGTGATTCTAATCTAAAGGGAACTTGCAGTGTGATAAACTGATAAAAATAAAAGAACAACATAATATAACAGTAACATATGATATAACAGGTGTTTAAGCATGGGTGAACATCATATAATCATAACATAGCAGTTATAACAGGATGCAATACATTTACAGATTCAAGTGGTGTCGGTTTATCAGTTATATAGGTACAGATTGTCTGGTGAGAATAACTCACCTGTTAAGCTGGAGATTTGCCAACAAGCACACAACACAAAGATTACGAGGGCACGACAACTCTAATACAATTTGAGTGTGGAGAGCAAATCCAATGATATAGATCTTGTGTTATAACCCAAACAAAAATCAAAGCGAACCATAAATTTCAATACACTAGAAATGAAATAACTTTTAAATAAAGAGAGATACGAATGCCAAATCTTTTGCCATGCTTTCTCTATTTGTTTGCATGGCCTAGGGGATCAATTAGGTCAGGTTTGTACTTGGTTTGGATTAGGTATGGGTGTGGAAAAGGTAAGGCTACAAGCATGAACATGGAGGGGAGTTACAAGGTAGGAATGCAAATGGTCAAGGCAACAAAAGAGTGTTTGGGTGTAACAACAAGGCTTGGCCTTACATGGATTGGGCTCGGCCTTGGCATGAGCAGGTCTGGTGGTGGCTGGAGCAGAGGCCAGAGGTGGTGGAGGAGCAGGTGGTGGCGGCTAAGGGGTGGCCAAGGTGAACTATGGTGGTGGTGAAGGTGCTAAGGTGGCTAGGCATTGGTTTAAGGAGTTTTGCAATGTTTGTGTGGATTTTTTGTGGTGCTACCTTCAAGTGATGGTCACAACCTGGTCAAGACAAATGGAGAGGAGGGTGATGTAGCTGTGGATGGTGGTGGTGCTGGTCGTGGAGGTGGTGGAGAGGCTATGGCCGATCAACACTATGAAGAAGCAAGGCAAATTTTAATAGAAAATTCAATAAAATGAAGGGAAAAAGTGGAAAAAAGAAGAAGAAGACATTACTAATTTTTCTCAGATCTGAAGTGCTGTGAAAATGAAGTGAAAAGGATGTGTTTTCACGTGAAAATGAGTTAAGGAACTCACGGCTATCAATTAGAAAGGAACGGCCAATGATTTGAAAAGTCTAGCAACCCAAAAGTCATTGTTTTGAAACCTTTTGTCTCTTCAAATTTCCATTCTTTTTAATTAAATAAAAACCAATGATAATTTAGTAAAATGAGTTTTAATACTGAAACAAAGTAAAATAAAATGAAAATAAATAATTAAATTTAAATAAAATAGAAAAAGAATTAAAGAAATTGCTTAAAAATTCAAAACAGGACTTAAAAATTACAAATAGAATATCACTAGTTTTAGAAAAATTACAACTTTACTTCTAACCAATAAAAGTCAAGAAAAAAAAAATAAAAATAAATTCTGAATAAAATGAAGTGTAAATTAAAATAAAATAAAGTCTTAAGAAATTAGAAAATAAACAAAAAAATTCTTTAATTAAATGAAACTGGAAATTAGAAATTATAAACAGAATACAACTGACTTTGGAAAATGTCAATTACATTTTGAAAAATTTTTTAAAACCAAAATATATACATAACATGTTATTGTACCCATATAAACAAAAATTTGAACATTACATGACCAAATAAAAATATTATTTATATAATTTAAAATAAACAATTTTGTTAAATACAACAAACTACACTCAATATTGAAAAAGGCATAACTTTCACATTATAAATCGGATTTTAACGAAACGAAAAGCATTATTCTTAAAATTTTATTTAATTTCATAATAAAAGAAAAAAATTCAAATTTTCAAACTTTCAAATTTCTGAATTAAAAGTCAAAGTCTGACCATATTGACCAAAATTCACTTTTCTGGAAAATATTCTTTTTAGTCATGTTTGGAATTCTAATTCACATCAAAATCAAAATTTATATTTAAAATAACAAAATTTATTCATTTTAATAAATAAAATAAAGTTTTTAAATCAGGAAATCAATTAAAATAACCAAAATATACAATTAAAATAATCACAAAATATAGGGTTGTTATAGGTAGAACATATAGAATGCCAGGAGGCATGCTACGTTTGGAGTTCGAAATTTTCAGGGATGAATAGTGCTTTGGAAAATTTTCTATATGAGGCCATCTACTCCCTTCATTTTTCTAAAACCCTAGCTTCTAATCTTCAACCGCCATTAAAATAAAACCATCTAACGGCAAACAATGATCGAAGCCTCTAGGGGTCGAATTAGCCAACGACTTCAACTAGGAAAATGTAGAGAGCGTCGATACAAAGCTGATTTACGGTTGGATCGTCGATCAACGAACCGAGGTGGCGGCAAAGTGCCTCCATTCGCAGTAGCAAATATGGGTTCGGTTGCCATTTTTGTCATGCGCGCGCGTGGAGTAGGCAAGGGTGGAGCGGCGGTCGAGGCGACACGACAGGATGTGGTAGGCGGCGTGTTCGTCGTGGTGGTGCGATTCGAAAACAAAATAAAATGAAATAAAAGAAAATAAAAAAGAAAAGTCACGCACGAGCTTGGTGCTGGAATGAGCGAGCAAAGGGAAGATGAGAAAAGAGGGAAAGGTTTAAATTAGTTTAAAACTTATTTTTTTAAGTTAATTAAATCTTAATTATCTTGAATGTTTTTAAATTCGTAACTTTCTCGTACGAGGTCGGTTTCAAGTGTAACAAGTTGCATTGCGTTCGTATCAGCGAATACTACGCTATGGAGTTAGGTTGGACGAATTCGGAGCTAGTTGGAATTTTGGGTTACATTGAATGACCGTTCAATTTTAATCCAAACCGGGGCGCTTTGGCAATTTCTAGAACTTAGGTGAGTTAATCTCACCTTTTTGGTTAACCATAAATATTTTTAATTGATAAAATTATTTATTGGATGTGTGAATATTTTATTATTGGTTGTTGTTGACTGTTTGGATAATTTACTAATTATTATTAGTTGGATTTGATATATTCCCACCTATTGTAGTGGATAAGACCCCATTTATTTCCCGTGTAAGAGCGGATGACCCTTTGTATACGAATCCCGCCTCGAAGCGGTTGATTTATATTTTTATTATTATATACTGTATTTGATGCAGGGGAATGGGTTGGAGGGATCCAACAGAATTCCTCACACTGTTGATTTCATTTTTCATATATATTGTGATATATGATACGTTGGATGTTATATTGGATGACATAAACATGATTTTGCTTATTTAGTTCTTGCACTGAGCCTTATTTCTAGTATTTTAAAATAGTATGAACTAATGATTTGAATTAAAAAGGAATTTTAAGTGATTTTGAAAATTATATATGTTTAAATAATTTTTCTAAAATAAAAGCATGATTTTAGATATTATAAATTGATAGTTTATGAAATATTTTAAATAGAGTTATTGAACTTTGAATAAAGGTTATTAAAATCTTGGAAAGTAAGCCAGTCTTTTATAAATAAGGGATATGGATTTAAAAGAAAATAGAAATATTTTGGTATAAATATTTATTAACCATTTTATATAAAGTGATATATATACATAGGTACATATATATTATAATTTATTTATAAAGGTGAAATTTACAAATATGATAATTTATAAAAGTTTTATTTTACAAAGAATGTTACGATTTGTAAAATCGTATTTTATTTATAAAGGGGTAGATTTATAAATGGTGTTTTATAAATTAAAAGGAAATTATTATCATTTAATAGATTGGAGTAATAAATCAAATGGTGGATTTATTTTAAGATGTGGAATGATATTTGAGAAATAGTTGATTCTAATTTGGAAATTGAAAGTGAGGGTAAATTGGAATTGTTAAACGATATTTTATAAATTAAAAGAAATTTATAAAAGAAATTTATACCTATGGGAGCAAGGTAAAAATAAAAACGGTTGAAATTATGTTTGAATGGGACTTTATGAATAAGTGAGATTTATAAAGGAATGGAGTTATAAATGAGATTCATAAATAAAGGGATTTTATGAATGGAAGTTTCATAAAATAAAAGAGATTTATAAATATAGTTTTATAAATTGGGGAAAGTTAAGTATGGATTTTTATCAAGGGGATATAATTATGTTTTAAAAAAATTGTTTACTTATATTAATACCGTTTAAAAGTGGTTTCTTAATATTTTAATATTTTAGGAATTTATTATTTAAAATTATTAATATGGTTTGAAATTAATTTTAATTATTTATCGGTAAGGCTTTGGAAATTAATTATTATTTATAATAATGTTGAAGATAAATTATTATTGTTTATTTAAGAATGTTTTGGAAATTATTGATTTTACTTTAAATCTTTTAAAGTTAGCATTTAATTATTTTTAATGTTATTAGTATATAGTAATGTTTAAAGGAAAATGATTAGAATTTATTATAATTGTTCCCGAGATTATAAATGGAGTTTTATAATCAGATGGGCTTTTCTAAGAGGAATCTTATAGCATGTTTTTGGAAAATGTAAAGGAAGATTGCTTAAAAAGGTAAATAGTTTTATAAATGGTTTTAAATATTTATAAAAGAATTTTAGAAATAGGTTTATGGATTTATAAAAAGGAATTTATAAACAGTTTTGTGGATGTATAATGGAGTTATAAATGATTTTAGAATTGAATAAAAAGGAAGTCTTCCCCAAAGTTGGTGAATATACTTATAGTGTTGAGATAAGTGTGTGGATATTTTTCTAAGTATCAAGAAATAGGGATTGGTGAATATATATATATATATATCTTTGTAAAAGAATTTTTATTCGAGTATTTACAAACTGAATTAAATAAATGAAGGATTTTTTAAAAGAGGCTTAGTGTTGCTCAATGCTTAACAAATGTTGATTTTTCCCTATGGAATAAAATTCCTGATTTGATGTTTGTCATTCATAGTTAAATAACCGACTATCAAAATTGAACCCAAAATGTAACTTTGGAAAAATATAGGAGAAACATGTGAGTTATATGGCACAGTCATCTCCGATGATGCTATACTGTGCATATAAATCTCATTTCGTTTTCCTAGGACAATGATAAGGAAATCCGTCCACTAACGGTTAGTAGGTGATCTCCACTCTTATCTTTGACTGTTTATTTCCTAAAAAACCAGGGTTGAGTTTACTGGGAATTATTGAATGTTGCTTCGAAGAGGTCGGGATCGGATATATTATCCGAAAACCACTTCGATCGAACTTAAGCGTTGCAAAGGTAAGACATCTTGAAGATGGAATTGAAGATGGAGCTCTCAAGTGTTTCGTTCAGCCCTAGAATGGGCTTGTATGGATGAATGCTGGTATTGCATTATTGCTTGGAGGGCAGTATTAGCATTCTAAGTGGGAAGTGCTATATAAAAGGTAAAGCGTAGCCTCAAGCCTCCTCAACCGTGAGTGACTAAAACTGGGGAGATGCAGCAAGGCTAGGTAGGTCGCTTCCATGAGGGCAAGGTCATCCATATATAGAGTCTCTATTATTAACTTATGTATGCTTCGATACAGTTGTCGATTTGAACCGATGAGTGATCTTATTCGGTACTATCCAATAAAGGGTTGGTTGGTCTTGTGTTGGCAGGGGTCGATAGGTTCGACCTCGGTGTTATTTTCTAGAGATGCACCGTGACAGGCGGTACCCCAGTAGCCCAGTCATTGTATGAAATCTATTCTCCAATAAGCGCCGTACGGATTTAGCTATGCCCAACTAGGCTGAAACGCGAGATGCAAACATTTCAGCTATATTCATATTTACTTTGACCCTAGACATTATTATAATATAAATGGATTCTCATATGAAATTGTTTTGGTTATCGTATGGTAAAAAACCCTTCATGTTTATGTGCGGAATGGTCTTACGAGATACCTTTGATTTCAAAGGTTTTCTATAACATTAAAATCCAGTTGGGTGTCTTTTTCTCATGCTGGTTTTCCAGACTGACTCGTGTGTTATTTTATTATAATGCTCGGGTCAAACTGAGCATATTTATAGATTGCTTTAGATGCATTGGAGCTTAGGAGACGAGTTGGAGGTCTTCAAGTCGTATTTACGTATATGTTTTATTTCCGCTGTCTTGTTCTTGAAATCATCAGCATTTGTGAGGACATGCTGCTATAAGTGTCCAGGCTGATGATCGTGAATTGTTGTTGTACTCTGATGAATGTATGTATATAACGGTTTCTCTTTATAAAGATCATTGATATTATATTATATATTGTTTTGCTGCGTTTGTGAGATTCTGTGTTGTTTTAATTTCTTCTTCTCTCCTTCCTTCTTCTTCCTTCTTCCTTCCTCTTTCCCATAACAATCAGTCTTACCGTTCACTTTGGGTTGAACATGTGTGGTTTATTGTTAGCTTGAATGGTACAGATTGGTGGGTCATTACATAATATAACTCATTCGACTTTAAAGGCTGAATATGATTCTGAAGGAATTTTTGAAATCTACTTATTTCACTTGCTGTAGACTGACCTAGTTCCATCAAGCTACTCGTTATCCATCAACATACTCATTACAACTAATTTAAATTCAAAATATAAGTGTAATTCAAATAAGATTATTTGAATCGATCAAAGACCCAAAAAGTTCAACCTTACACATAATGTACCCTAGAATCAAACCATTCGACGACGAAGGTGATGCTAGGGAATATGGGAGGTTTTTCTTTCGTAAGAACATTTCTCAATTATATAACCTCTTAGACATACATCTACATGAAATATTCTTCAGGAAGACCCAAAATGTTGGCTACTTATGTTAACATAATACAAGTTCTAATACCATTATTTTATGTATACTTGATACATGTTTAGGTTATGATGTGCTAGAGTTTCTATCACCATTATATTAGTGTGGTGTTGCATTTGAATGTGCTAAATCATTGGGTGTAAGAGAAGATGCATGTTGAGGTATGCGCAGTCTAACCTCTTAGTATATTGGCTATGCTTTACTATTATTTTAGTTATCATAAAACTTAGTGTGTCTCTAACTTATATCCAACCGTCTCCATATTTCCTTGTTTTTAAATCTATTCTTTAAGTAGGTTGACCTGGAATATTACAGTAATTTTGCAAGTTAGAGGCGAGAATGGTTGAGAAGAGCCCACCGTGTTGACATTAGCACTATACTATTATTTTTCCAGTGTTTTATGTTTTTGACATGTTAGAATATTGTATATGTATGTGACCAACATATTATTCAAGCTATAGTGTAGTTATCGGTGTTTACCAATTATGCCTCAAATATGATATTCATTGTGTCTTAAGCTTGTATATATTGTTATCAATTTTGTCCATCCATTATGAGATATATATAATGTACTTAACCTATGATAGATTGCTCTATTATGTCAAATTATACCTTTAAGAGACTTTCTATTCATGGCATTCATGGATTATATCGCTATTTGTGCAAAAACTCCAAGTGTTTTGACTAGCAAGTATTTATGTTAGCTACTTTTGAACGCCTCTGCCTTTTTTTATACATATGCTCATAACCCCACATCCACACACATGTACATGTGTGTTTGAGAGCAAATGCATAATACAAATACTGCAAATCATGTTAGAAAAAAGAATAAGCAAATAATGGATACGATGAGGGATGAATGCATTCACATTATGATTTATGGTGATGTAACATTTTATGTAATGATTATGTAACTTCCAATGATTTGTATGCTCACACTCCCATCATCCAATGATTACAAAATGTGCATTAAAGGATTTTTTTTTCGATTTGGGCTGGTTTTGGATACTAATCACGCTTTTAGATCGGTTTCTAAACTATTGATAAATATATACCAGTTTTGGCCACGATAGCGCCAAGGTGGCAAAACACAACAGGCAACATTTGAAATGCTGTCTGTTTTGTTTTTCTAAACCATAGTTGGTGACTTTTGAAAAGTCACCAACTATGTTTTTCCCTAAAAATACACGAGTGGCTTTTGAAAAGTCACCAATGGGTGATTTTCGAAAAATTGCCTATTTTCCTGGCCATGTATAACAACAACCCTCCCTTCTCTCTCTCCTCACTCTAATTTTACCAAAATTCTTTCACAAAAACCCAATACTCTCCCTCTTATATTTTACTAAAATCTTTTACCATTTGCATAAAAAACAATTAGAAGTTGTGTTTGAGTAGATCGAGTTCAACAATAGCAACATCTCCTTACTTCGGATCATTCAAGGTATGAATTTGCAAACCCTAAATTTTAGTTGATTTGTAAATAAAAATTGTGTAATGTTGTATCCATTGTTATTGTAGAATGACTTTTAATTTTGTTTCAACTAATTTCTATTTTGATAGTGAATTGGTTATTGATGATCAAAGTGTAGAATTATGTTGGTAGTTCTTACAAACCAGCAAAAGTTCGTAAAGGCTCTAACATAGAACAATTAAAAGAACTGGTTTACAAATCAATGAAGACAAAATTGAATGAGTAAGATATTGATTTAGTTTGCAATTGGCTAACCGACTCCGGGTCTAAAGCAATAAAAATTGTTGACAATAACGTCGTTGAATTATTGTTTTCAGCCATATCTAAATCCATAGGGTTGTTTGTTGGAAAAAGTAAAAGGCTGACAGTTAAACAACCTGTACCAGCACCTATAGTTAACTATGGTATTATTCTAGAATGGTGGAGACCGTAAACACTACTCAAGGAATTATGTCTCCTAGTTACAAAAATCCGCCTATGAATGTAGCGAACTATGCGCACCAACAAATGTTCTTCAGATATCCTCCTTTCATAAATTATCGGTAAAGTGTACAATTTAGCTATCCATATGCGACGCAAGATAGTTTTGTACATATGAGTCGAAGGTAATACATATTTGGTAATCTTCTTATATCATATTATGTTCATTTTATTAGAGGTGATGCCAAATTTGAATTTTCATTTGTAGCTTTATTTCACAACAACATGTGACACAAAATAGTATTGGACTATCGAATAGTCATAGGTCTTGTCCAATGCGGCCCACACTCTCTTAATTATATCATATAAGCCAAGAGTACGTTATGTTTTGTAATGCTAATTAATTGTGTTGCATGTTGTAACCTTATCAAAAATGTCGTATACTTATATTGCAGCTTTTCGGCACATGATATTGATACACGTCGAACATTCAACCAACAACTAACTTAGGGTTTCCAAATGTATTTGGTAACGATATGGATATAGATGTTGATGTAGATGTTCACTCTGATCATACTGTTGATAGCTTGACTGTTGTCACTAGATGGGAGAATGATTGAAGATGGATCGATAACATGCAAATAAACAATGAACCACTAAATTATGATTTGGGGTTCAAGACAATGCATGTAACAACCCGGCTTTAAGCTATAATTAGTTTAAGTTAATTATAGTAATTTGATTAGTTAAATTAGAATTTGGAGATTTATTTGGAAAATGTGATATTTAATTTTTAATAAGTTGAAATATGGAAATAATATTTTATAAAAGTGATGAAATTAGAAATATAATATTTTGATTTGGTAAAGAACTGATTGAAATTTAATTTATACTTAATTAAATAAAATGGAATTTTGTTTTAAATCAAAGGAAAATATAATTTTAGATTTATTCATTATTATTATAAAACCTGAGCCTAAGAAACTCAAGCCAAAAAGCTTATTGTCCAAACTCATCATGATTGCTCCAGAACTTTCTTTGCTTCTCCTCTTCACTGAGTATTTATGTATTAACTTCATCAAATTTTTGGGACCTCTCAGTGCTAGATTTTCTAAATCTCATCTCTTCACAAAAAAATCAAATCGTACAATTTGGCTAAAATCACAAAATTTCATTATGCATTTCTCGTCAATTATATACATCTATGGACTGAATCTTCTTTGGTGTGGTTGTGAGTAGAGATTGTGTGTGCGTATGAATTCATAGAGAAAAGAAGATTACCACGTGTGTTAGGTGAGTTTACAACTCACATACCTGTGCACTAATCGGCTAAAACATGTTGAATCGATATTGTTGTGTAAATTAAGTTACTGATGACGTGAATTAAGAGAGAAGAGTTATCACCATCAACAGGCGATCAAACTCGCCCAATATTTGCATCCAATGGTTGACCGATGGTGGCGACTTTCCTTTGGGTCTTTCTCTGCGTGTTTGTGTGAGTGACTGAGTGTATGAGTATGTGTGTTGTAACGACCCGACTTTTTGACCATCGAAAGTCGACAATGAATACTACCACTGTGTTCAAATGTCGAACATCCAATCGATAAAAGGGCAGATTATTAGAGAAATAAAAAGAAAAGAACAAAGGACAGGTAAACAGAATCTCACAGTGGAATCAACAATATATAATATAACAAGGATAATAAAACGTACCACTCCAAAATACATAGTATATCAGAGTAAAAAACAAACCTTATCAGCTGGACAGTTATTAAATCCTGACCTTACAATTGCTGATATGGATACTATATAATACAGCGGAACATAAAACACTACGATAGGTGAACCTCCAACTCCTCTCCAAGATCTCAATAACACCAAAGCCAACCTGGAAAAATACTTGGTCTGACCTAAGCATTATAATGAAATAATACCCGGATCAGTTTGGAAATACCAGCGTGAGAAAACTCAAATAATGGGGAACATATAAAAGTTCTGTGAGAACATGCTGCTAACGCGGAATGGGTTTTTACCTCAAAAGATAACATATATACAGGAAAGAGTAGAGATAAACAATAAGAAATGAATCCAAATAAGAACGGGCATAAATAGTATTAAAAACTAGACTTGAAAGAATGAAAATAATCCGAGCAAAATCCAAATTGGACATAATGGATAAAACAAGATAACAGTCCAAAATTGATAGAGTGGACAAAACCAATAATTAAACACATCGAAGAGTGGTTGATTCTTCTCGTTGTAATTAAATAAAAATAGATTCAAAGGTTTGAATCAAATAAGGAAAGGAAAATTTCCAATAAATGACTAGGAAGGTGCACCCCCCTTGAAGTTTACCTCTAGCAATATACTTCTTAGAAGTTCATATACTCCGTGACACTTCTTAGAAATTTACCAGTCGGACCCCGCCAAATCTTACCGAGTATTCTAATATTTCACATCTAAGTGCACAACCGAATCCAATCTAGATGAGATGTGAAATACCCTAATGGGAGCAACCCCACATAGCAGGATGTCCTTTCATGCTTTGGTTTTAGTCATTTTCCAAAAAAGGACAAGCTCAAAAGAGCCGAAAATCGTTTTTAAGTTGATGATTCACCATAAAGAAAGCTGGATCCGATAGTAAATAAATCAACTATTGGAGATAATTAAAAATTATCGTATATGGAAATTAAATATCATATATTTACCACTACTCGTTGATTCGAAACAAGTGCTATCTCTCGGTTGAAGATGAAGCCAGGCAAGTTGAGATAGTGATACCACTAAGCATTTCCTTGATGATATTTTTAACCTTCAAGATAGAAATGAGTCCATGCCTCAACGTTTAGCGTTAATAGTATGCTTAGATCCTTTCCATATAAGCGATATCGTTTAAGGGATTACTTTTCCATAACTGAATCGAACTTTACTTTTTAAAACTGACCTTGTGCTTGACTTCTATATTACAGTATTGGTAAAACGCTTTTAGAAATAACTTTTAAAATTTCTTTTTGAAAGACAAATTTTATAATACTATGTGTATTAAAACAAGGGTCAAAAACAAATGTCATTAAAACATTGTTTACTATAAACCCAAAACAATTTACACTTAGCTTTATTTATAAATAATTCATTTTAAAGGATTTTCGCATTTATAAACCATTATTTATAAATTTTAAAACGATATTAATCATCCCAAAAGATAATTAATCACATTTATAATCTCTTTTAAATAAGAAAATCGATTATTTTAAATAAAATAGTTAATTATTTCTAAAATACTTTTATATCTTCGGTAAATTAACTTTAAAATCTTTATTAAATCAGTTTATTAAATTTAAAAAACTAAATTAGTTAATTAACTTTAAAACACTTTCATTATATTAGTTAATTTACTTTAATCACTTTTACTAAATCAATCAATTAACTTTGAATATCATTAATTAAAAAATTTATTAAATACAAAGAATAGTTGATTAAAATGAATAATTAATCCCAAACATCAGTAATTAAAGTGGTTAAATAATTTTAAATGCCATTAATTAAAAAAATTAATTAAATTCAAATAATTGTTAATTAATTGGATTAATTAAGTTCAAACATCACTAGTTAAAACGATAAATTAAATACAAAACATCATTTGTTAAAAATAATTAATTAACTATAAAATAATTAAAATGATTAAATAAATTTCAAATATCATTAGTTAAAACAACTAATTAAATTTAAAAAAAAATCTTTAATTAAAATGATTATTTAAAGTACAAAATCATTAATTAAAATGATTCAATTAAATTCAAATCTCATTAATCAAATAGATTAATAAATTTCAAAAAATCATTAATTAAAGTAATTAATTAATTCCAAAATTAGTAGTTAAATTTATTAGTTAACTTTAAATATCATTAGTTAAAACAGTTAATTAATTTAAATAACCATTACTTAAAATGATTAATTAATTCAAAATATCATTAATTAATATGATTAATGAATTTTAAAATTCTATTTAGTGAAAAGACAAGCTCAAGTTCAAAACGCACAAGCAAGGATTTTGGGGATGATAATTAATAAATGATGGTATAGCGAAAATCGGTATCACGACACTTAACAATTTAAATGGAATATCAAGATTTATTTCAATTGAACATCAATATAACAGCATAAGGATGTAAAAAAATAATTATTGGCGAGAAACCCCTCAGGGTCTCTCTACAAATTCTCCCTGCAAAACAATGGTTAAGGACAATATATATAATCATATGGGTTCATAACAATCAAGTTAATATGTCATCCATTTTCCAAACGAAAATTGTCTCTCTACAAATTCTCCCTGCAAAACAATGGTTAAGGACATTATATATAATCATATGGGTTCATAACAATCAAGTTAATATGTCATCCATTTTCCAAACGAAAATTCAACCAAACGATCAGTCAAAAAATTTAACTAATATGCAAGCAATCAATAATTGTTTATAGCATCATAAATATGATATAGTAAAATTGAATGTGAGTTAAACTCACATGGATTCCAATTTTGGCCGAAACATTCCAGTTTGGACGAAACCAAACGTGCGTTCATTATAGCACAAATATTCACTTGCTCCAAATCTAACCAAACGAACTCCATTGCAAAATCTCAAGGAAACGAGTCCAACGCAAAAAATGGCATTCGAATTTGACCTCGTACACAAAAGTTATTCAAATTATAAGTTTTTGGATTTAAATAATATAATTAAATAGTTAATTACATCATTAACCAAACTAATTACCCCTAAAATCCTTCTTCTCCATTCATAATCACCTCCCGTACACAACGTATCATGTACACAAAGAAACCCACTATGGCCGCTTCTTAAAATGAAGATAGCTCCTTTGTTTCTTAACAAAACGACCTCCCGTTTTCGCCAACGCGCCCGTCTTCGCGTAAGCTTCGACCTCAACCCCTCGGATCCACCTCCACTTGCCCTAAATAAATCTAACCCGATGGTCTTCTTACTATCCATACAATGCATGGACTTCACAATAGATCATTTCGCTCCACCAAACTCTGTTGCCCGATGCCAATTTTCATCAGGAACTTGAATACAGACTCAACCATGCCTAGCTTCCCCTAAATCGAGCTCAAAGTCCAACCCTAGCTCGCTGCCATGGATCCAACCTCATCCTAAATACGATTGAACACCACAATGCCTACCTATATATGAAGCACTCGAAGATACGAGTCCAACGAATCCAAAATTATGATTTTTAGTTAACTATACACTTTGATTTTGATTTTGATTTTAAAGTTTTTAACACTTGCAATCTCATAACCATGTGAGTATTTATAAAGGGGAGGGAGTAAGCTAAGCACACAAGGGGCTATTGGCTTGGTGAGGGAAGTATGGTGCAGAAAAGATGGGGGTACAGTGAGTATGGAATTAAAATATAGGGTATAGAATTGTTTATATTATTATATTCTACATTATATACCCCGAAAATCTCAAAGTCCAATCAAAGCGTGCTGATTAGCATTCTATACTGAATACCCCTATTTCGAACTCAATGGAACTATTTTCGAGACCTAATTCCAAAGTATATGGAAGTTAGTTTTTTAAATGAAATTATGTTTAAAATTAATTACTATGCGTTTTAAGCTCGCACGACCACACAGTACGTCTAATCGTTATGGAATTCGACAGCGTACAATAATTTATTATTCGGGATCTAATGAGACCAGTTTCGTCAAAATCCAAGACAATGCCCCAGAATGTTAATTTCCCATTTTTGAATATCGTTTTATAGTTTTCGGTCTAATTATTCATATTTATTCAATCCATTTAATTTTGTAAATAAATTATCAAATTGAATTCACTAATATTATTTATTAATTAAAATGAGTTAAATAAAATTGTTAAATCCATTTAATTAACATTCAGTCCACAATTCAAATATTTAAACATTTCCTATATTTAAATTATAAGTTATTAAATTCCAAAATCCAATTGTTTAAATATATATAATTAGTTACACATTTAAAATCAAATAATCAAAATTTTGGATTGTTACATTCTCCCCCCTTAACAGAATTTCATCCCCGAAATTCCCAAGGAAGAAAATGTTTCCAAAGCCTTAAGTTTAAAACTGTTAATTAAAATAAGTTATTAAAATTATTAATTAAATCTCAAAATTTTACAAAAAATTTCGACAGCGTCTCCTTTTCGCGGCTCGGACAGAACAACTACAAATCGCCTCTACGGCTCTACACCAACCAAAGAAAACAAAAACCAAAGGCTATCTATAATCGGGGCATAAAATCATCAACCAATTTTAAATTTCTAAATTTATTACATACCTTTTTGCGTTTTTAATATATTTTTGGAAAGTAATTTATTATCTCTATGCAAATGCAGGTGCACAAGAATCAAATAGTAATCTCTTGCATACCTATACTTACGAAATCCAAAAGAGAAGCAGGCTGACAAAAGCAATATGATGTAACTCTACATGCAAAAACTAGCATGATATAAATCTACATGCAACCCTAGTATAAAATAAAGCTACATGCAACCATAGTATAAAATAAAGCTACATGCAACTAACAACAATATCACAATCATAGGCGACAAAATACAGAGAATATTTTCTAATAAATGTTATGCATCCAATAATTTCAAATGATAATTTTAGATCTGAATCCCATGTTTTTAGATTCATACTTTAATTTTCAAATTTCTCAGATGGGAATTAAATCAAAAATCAAAATTACAAGGAGGTAATTCCTTCTAATAAAGTACGGTGAAACTCTAGAATCAAAACAACATGGAGCTTCTAGCGGTATTCCAGTTCTTCCAAAACATCAACTAGAACGAATAAATATTATTTCTTTCCCAAAATCTTCAAAATCTCTTTTTTTCTAAATAACCAGGTTTTAGATCCTAATAACAACAATTCAAAATCATTTGTCTATAAACTTAAACTTTATAAACAATAGTATATAAAATCACATAATCAATCAAATTCAGTCAACTTCAATCAATCAAATTCCATGAAGGAATAAACTAACACTAACAGTCAATCAAATTCCATAAGAGAAAACCTATCACTTAACATTGTTTTAAAATGTCAAATGACTAATAAACAAATCTTAACTTAGGTTCAAAACTTTCTTGACTGTCCAAAAATATAGATAATTATCTAAGCGTACTGTTTTGCTCATTAGCCTTTGGTTATTTGCTTAGAAGATTATCCAAACTCATTCGGACAAAATGGAAAGTTATACTATAAATTTATTAGTTTCTTAATTACATCAATTTTTTTCTAAATCACTTATATTTCCACTTAGTATTTTATTCAATACTAAAATTATTACGAATTATTTCATAAATTTTCACCTAAGTTTAAAAATATTTTGTTAAGTCATTTCTTTATATAACATAAAATAATAACTTATTCCACTTTATTTACTTGAATAATACTCTTCTATATCCGAAGAGTACACACAAATTTTATTTTACTTTTTACAATTAAGGTGAAGATCTAATCAAAATTTGGGTCTTTTAATAGGGAGTCAACTTATTAACCTTTTTAACTTAAGGAATTATAATGGAAAATGTTGATGGGTTGACCCTATTAACACAAATAGTTTATACTACTTAGATGGTCTAATCAAAATCTATGGTTTTAACAAATCAATGTTTATCAAAACCTACCTGTCCAATTTAATCTGTTTTAAAATCAGTGTTAAATTATTCCTTATTTTATCTAAGGGTAAAATTCATTTATCAAAACAATCTTTTACTAAAAATAACTTTTTATTCTGTAACTAATTCCCTTTAAGGAACTTAAAAAGCAAATACCCTGTTTTTAATTTCAAAAACTCGTTTTTGAAAGTATATTACATATATCTTTATATGAAATAACTTAAACAATGTATTTATTAAGACTTGCCTTAGGTTCGTTTGGATTTGAACTCATTTCGATCGCACAATGATAAAGAGAATAATTTACTAAGTACTCCATAATGTTCGCCTAAGCAAACATCCGATCGCCACTTATACGATTATTCAGATTGCCACAAAACTAATCGGATGTTTTCCTCTGAGTTAGTCTAAAGAAAATGCATTCCATTTAAAAATTCACTACCCAAAATATTTTTTTTCTTAAATACTTTCAAAAATACTACCATTTCATTTCTCAAAATTCTTTTGAAATTCTTTTTCAGAAATTCCGGGTTCAAACTCAAAAATCCATTTTAGATTACATTTTTTGAACTAAATTTATATAAAATTTCCATTATATAAAAACATTTTATGTTATAATAATTCTCCTTTATTATAGTAGAGTTTTCTCAAATATCTATTCTTTAAAGTTCTTATCCTACCATTTAGATTATACTAAACAACTTTTTATTAAAGTTTAATTTTTAACTCACTATTATTAAAAGGTGAATTTTAACTTAACATTTTCTCCGAACACATTATAGTCAAATTATGAAAATTAATTCACAAAGGGGTTCATTTATAAATTCAGACAATAAATTCTTATAAATAAGTTAAACACAAAATATCAAAAATCAACAAATGGCAATCAAACGCTCCCAATTTAATCGAGCATGATTGATCACACAATTAGTGATAATAAATAAATATTATCACATTCAAAAAAACATACTCTATAACTATATAAAGTTTTGAAAATTATTCCTTTATATATAAAAAATATAATCCTAGGCAAAATGTTTCGTTTGCTAAATTTTCAAAATTCAATACCATGTCCATTGGCCTTGATCGAGTGCTTAGAAACCCCTATCAACACTGTGGCATCCCACGTCTTGACCAGAATTCATAAGTAACTCAATAGACCAATTAACACAATCCGTTTTTATAACATTAACAAATAGGCTCTCGAATATATATAATACTCTCAAACTCATTCTAGGGTGTCGCTTATCCTATCTCTAATGAGCCAGACCCTACTAAAGCCAAGGTTCTTGCTTAACCTTCAGCTCTGATACCAAGCTATATTGACTCGCCTTTTTAACCATCGAAAGTTGACACCGAATACTACCACTGTGTTTAAATGTCGAACATCCAAACGACAAAAGGGCAGATTGTTAGGGTAAATAAAAAGAAAAGAACAGAGAAAAGGGAAACAGAATCTCACAGTAGAATTGACAATATATAATATAACAAGGACAATAAAAACTACCGCTCCAAAATATAGAGTACATCAGAGTAAAAGACAAACCTTATCAACTGGACAGTTATAAGATCCCAACCTTACAATTGCTGATATGGATACTATATAATACAATGGAAAATAAAACACTACGATAGGTGAACCTCTAGCTCCTCTCCAAGATCTCGATAATACCAAAACCAACCTTGGAAAATACTCGATCTGACCCGAGCATTATAATAAAATAATACCCGAATCAGTCTGGAAATACCAGCATGAGAAAACTCAAATAATGGGGAACATATAAAAGTTTGTGAGACCACGCCGCTAATGTAGAATGGGTTTTTACCTCACAAGAATAACATCCATATAGGAAAGAGTAGAGACAAACAACATGAAATGAATCCAAATAAGAACTAGCATAAATAGTATTAAAAACCAAACTTAAAGAACGATAATAATCTAAGCAAAATTCAAACTAGACAGAATGGATAAAACAAGATAATAGTCCAAACTTAATAGAATGTACAAAACCAATAATTAAACACCCCAAAGAGTAGTTGACTATTCCCGTTGTAATTAAAGAAAAACAGATTCAAAGGTTCAATTCAAATAAGGAAAGTAAAATTTCCAACAAATGACTAGGAAGGTGCACCACCCTTGAAGTATACCTCTAGTAATATACTTTTGAGAAGCTCATATACTCTATGACACTTCACGGAAATGACTAGCTGGACCCCGCCAAACCTTACCGAGTACCCGAATATTTCATATCTAAGTGCACAACCGAATCCAATCTAGATGATATGTGAAACTACCCTAATGGGAGCAACTCCACATAGCTGGACGTCCTTTCTTGCTTTGGGTTTAGTCATTTTTCGACAAAGGATAACAAAGCTCAAAAGAGCAGCAAATCATTTTTAAGGTGACGATACACCATGAAGAAAGATGAATCCGATAGTAAATAAATCAACCATCGAAGATAATTAAAAATGATCGCATATGGAAATTAAATATCATATATTTACCACTACTCGTCGACTCTAAACAAGTGTTATCACTCGGTTGAAGATGAAGCCAGGCAAGTTGAGATAGTGATACCTCTAAGCATTGCCTTGATGATATTTTTAACCTTCGAGATAGAAATGAGTCCAAGCCTCAATGTTTAGAGTTAAAAGTATGACTAGATCCTTTCCATATAAGCGATATCGTTTACAGAATTACTTTTCCATAACCGAATCAAACTTTACTTTTTAAAACTGAACTTGTGCTTGATTTCCATATTAGTAAAACACTTTTAGAAATACCTTTTAAAATGCTCTTTTTAAAAGACAAATTTTATAATACTAAATGTATTAAAACAAGGGTCAAAAACAAATGTCATTAAAACATTGTTTATTATAATCCTAAAACAATTTACACTATGCTTTATTTATAAATAATTCCTTTTAAAGGATTTTCTTATTTACAAACCATTATTTATAAATTTTAAAACAATATTAATTATCCTAAAAGATAATTAATCTCATTTATAATCTCTTTTAAATAAGCAAATCAATTATTTTAAATAAAATAGTTAATTATTTCTAAAACACTTTTATATCATTAGTAAATTAACTTTAAGATCTTTATTAAATCAGGTTTTTAACTTTAAAACACTAAATCAGTTAATTAACTTTAAAACACTTTCATTATATTAGTTAATTTACTTTAATCACTTTTATTTAATTAATTAATTAACTTTGAATATCATTAATTAAAAAAATTTATTAAATTCAAAGAATCATTAATTAAAATGAATAATAAATCTCAAACATGAGTAATTAAAATGGTTAAATAATTTTAAATGCCATTAATTGAAACGATTAATTAAGTTCAAATAATCATTAATTAAATGGATTAATTAAATTCAAACATCATTAGTTAAAACGCTAAATTAAATACAAAACATCATTTTTTAAATGATTAATTAACTATAAAACATCATTAATTAATGATTAAATAAATTTCAAATATCATTAGTTAAAACAAATTTTAATTTAAAACAATCATTAATTAAAATGATTAATTAAATATAAAATCATTAATTAAAATGATTTAATTAAATACAAATCTCATTAATAAAATAGATTAATAAATTTCAAAACATTATTAATTAAAGTAATTAATTAATTCCAAAATCATTATTTAAATGATTAGTTAACTTTAAACATCATTAGTTAAAACAACTAATTAATTTAAATAACCATTAATTCATTCAAAATATCATTAATTAATATGATTAATGAATTTTAAAATTCTATTTAGTGAAAACTCAAGCTTAAGTTCAAAACGCACATGCCAGGGTTGTAGGGATAATAATTAATAAATGACGGTATAGCGAAAATTACTATAACGACACATAACAATTTAAATGGAATATCAAGATCTATTTCAATTAAACATTAATATAATAGCATAAGGATGTAAGTAAATAATTATTGGCGAGAAACCCCTCAGGATCTCTCTACAAATTCTCCTTGCAAAACAATGGTTAAGGACATTATATATAATCATATGGGTTCATAACAATCAAGTTAATATGTCATCCATTTTCCAAATGGAAATTCAACCAAATAATCAATCGAACAATTTAACTAATATTCAAGCAATTAATAATAGTTTATAGCATTATAGATATGACATAGTTAAATTCAATATGAGTTAAACTCACATGGATTACAGTTTTCGCCGAAGCGTTCCAGTTTGGACTAAACCGAACGGGAATTCGATTATAGCACAAATTTTCACTTGCTCCAAATCTAAAGAAACCAACTTCATTGTGAAGATCTTGACGGCACGAGTCCAATGCAAAAAATGGCGTTCGAATCCGACCTCGTACGCAAAAGTTATTTAAATTATAAGTTTTCGTATTTAAATAATACAATTTAATAGTTAATTACATCATTAACCAAACTAATTACCCTTAAAACCCTTCTTCTCCATTCATAATTACCTCCTGTACACAGTGTATCATGTACGCAAAGAAACCCACCATGGCCGCTTCTTAAAATGAAGATATCTCCTTCATTTCTTAACGAAACGACCTCCCGTTTTCGCCAATGTGACCGTCTTCACGCAAGCTTCGACCTCAACCTCTCGGATCCAACTCCATGTGCCCCAAAAAAAATCTGACCTGATGGTCTTCTTACTATACGTACAATGCACGGACTTCACAATAGACCATTTTGCTCCACCATACTCCGCTACACGATGCCAATTTTCATCACGAACTCGAATACACACTTAACCATGCCTATCTTCCCCTAAATCAAGCTCAAAGTCCAACCCTAGCTCACTGCAATGGATCCCACCTCACCCCAGACATGATCAAACACCATAAGCGTACCTTTATATGAAGCACTCGACGATACGAATCCAATGAATCTAAAATTATTATTTTTAGTTAACTATACACTTTGATTTTTTAAAGGTTTTAAAACTTGCATTCTCATAACCAGGTCAGTATTTATAAAGGGGAGGGAGTAATCTAAGCATGCAAGGGGGTATGGGCTTGGTGAGGGAAGTATGGTGCAGAAAAGATGGGGGTGTGGTGAGTATGGGATTAAAATATAGGGTATAGAATAGTTTATATTATAATATTCTACGTTATATACCCCGAAAATCTCAAATTCCAATCGAGGTGTGCTGACTGGCATTTTATACTAAATAACCTATTTCGAACTCAATGGAACTATTTTTGAGACCTAATTACAAAGTATACGGAAGTTAGCTTTTTAAATCAAATTATATTTAGAATTAATCGATATGCGTTTTAAGCTCGCACGACCACATAGTACGTCTGATCGTTACGAAACTCGACATCGTATAATAATTTAGTATTCCGGATCTAAAGGTACTAGTTCCGTGAAAACCGGAGACAGCGCCCCGAAATGCTAATCTCCCATTTTTGAATATCGTTTTATAGTTTTCGATCTAATTATCGATATTTACCCGATCTACTTATTTTTGTAAATAAATTTTCAAATTGAATTCACCAATATTATTTATTAATTGAAAGGGGTTAAATAAAATTATAAAATCCATTTCATTGACATTCAATTCACAATTAGTATATTTAAACATTCCTTATTTTTGAATTATAAGTTATTAAATTCCAAAATCTAATTATTTAAAATTAATTAAACATTTAAAATCAAATGACCAAAATTTTGGGTTGTTACATGTATAGGTTCACATATGTACATCTTCCTGGTTACTGTCTTGGTTGCTGAGTATATGGTGAATACTTCATATTATTTTAATGTGTGTCTAGTTGGTTTTAACCCTGTTAATTATTGTATTGCCAATAAGAAACTATTGCCTAGCGATTTTCTGCCTACTTGTGTATTCTTGTTTGTGTGCATCTCTATAGGGTGTGTGTGTTTGTGAGGGAGCAGTAATACATGACTGTCCGTGAGCATGAGGGTTGCATTCTCTGTTTTCATGAATCACAATAGTATTCTATATATATTGATGTAAATTTTTCCTGTTTTTTCCCTTTTTCCCAACTATTGTTGCATTTCTTATTCCAGTCATTTATATTACGTTAATCATGTTCATGTGCATGCGTATGTAAGTTTTTATTTATATACTTTAAAATATATCTGTTATCCCGCCTTTTGGCAAGGCCGAGATATCAAGGAACTGACTAGAGAATATGGATTATGCATCCTCGCCATCGAGTAACCACTGGATATCCACAAATATCGATGGATTTTGCCCGAGTCCGGATCGGGCTGCAATTGATAAGACACGTCAAGCAGAGTCACGCAACCCAATGTTCCAAGTTTCGAGTCAATCCGAGTTCGTACGCTCTAGATATCATCGACACAAGTGATGGGCGTAGCCTTGAGTTCGCTCCCATATAGGTCGAATCCACTAAGTTCGAATCCATCAGGTTCGACTCCATCAGATTCGACCCCATCACGTTCGACTTCATCAAGATCGACCCTATGTTTGAATCCATCGAGTTTCCCCACTTCAAATCCCTCAGGATTGAGACCTTCGAATCCATCAAGGGGAAGTACTTCGAATCCATAAAACCACTGCACTTCGAATCCATCCTGCAGGAGTAACTTCGAATCGAGTGGATGTGGCATAGCATAATCGATTCGAACGAGAATACGTTCGAATCCAACATCTCGAGTCCACCAGGTAAACGCGGTTAAAAACAAGGGTTCGACCCGGACAACTCGGAGCAAAAGTCAGATCGATACGAAGGCGGCGCACCACATCATCACGAATACACGTTGAACCATCGATTCAACCCGATCGATTCGAAGGAATCGAGTCGAAGCGATCGATTCGAAGGAACCAAGTCGAAGGGGATCGATTCGAAGATACATTTCAGCCGAGTGCCTGACCTTGAATCGATCATAACTCGAGATCCACAAGTCCAAATACAATGAAATTTTCACAGAAGCTCAAGCACATGATGAAGAATGTCCACACCAAATTTCAGCTCGATTGACTCTTTCTTGATCGATTCGAACCAAGGGTCGAATCGATTCCGAAGTGGGCCCGGATCTCCAGATTTCGGCCATGTGGGCCCCCTCACGTGCCAGAAGTGGTCTCCCTGGATTTTAGGCGAAATATCAGCCTCCTACACCTATAAATAGAGCCCCTGCTCATTCAGAAAAGGGGTTGGACAATTTTAAGCACTAAAGAGCGCCCAGATTCTGCCAGAATTACTCCAGATCACCACCGCTACTTTAGATCCAGACTTAGCATATAAATTCAGTTGTACTACGTTATAAGAAATTGTAATCTTCAAGTATCGAGCAATAAAACCATCAAACTTCATAGTGGACGTAGGCAAAACGCCGAACCACTCTAAATCGCTTGTCTTCGCAATTTACTTTCTGTTACTTGGAGTTTTTGTTAGATAATCCACAGTTTTAATTTTCTTTCTTCACTTTTATCTCTTCAAAAACTTCCGAAGAGTGTTGTGCCCATTTTTGGTACAAACACTTTGGTGCTTTCACTGATAAAAAACCCACTTTTTCTCCTGCTCCTTGGATCTGCCATCAATACCGAATTGCATAAATCCAAGAGGAAGATCCAGATCTCCGATCCAGAATCCTTCCATTCTACTCAGATTTGCATAAAGTCTAGGAAAGGAATTCATCATTCAAAATGGTTAGTACTAGAACCACTTCTACAGCTGCTGGTCAAGAAGGTAGGGATGGACAGAATCCTACCCAAAAGCAGCCATCCAACCAAGACAACACTGCTCATTCAGATCCGTCTGGGCCAGTCACCAGACAGGAATTCCATGTGTTGCTTCAAGAACTGACTCAAAGTCGGCAACAATTGCCCGAACAGTTGCGTGCTAATATTGAATTAACAAACCAACTAAACCGCCAAGGCCGTAGAAGGTCCAGGAGGGATGATATCTCTCGCTCATCCACTGAAAGTTCTGCCTCATCTGACTATCATCACAGATCCACCCGTCCCCGATTAGACGGAAGTCATGCTCAAACTACTGGATATCAACCCTCCTTGACTGTTGGGCAATTGAGGGCAGGACCGTCAACCAGCTTCCAGGCTAGGCCCTCAACACGAGGAGGCCCTACTCCACAGCATACCATGGACAATCATGCCACAACTGCCACCGTGGAAACAAGGGTTGATACCCAAAATCTTCCAGATTCAAATAATCAGCAACGTGGACATACTTCTGGACAATACGTCCCAGAAGATGCTGAGCCAAGGAGACGAAACTTGGACCGTCGACAGCGCCCGGTCCAAAATCGTGCTGTGGAACTCGACCACACCTTAGCTCAGCATGCTCAAAATGTAGCAATGCCCGATATTTCAACTATGATACGTCAGATGATCCGCGAAAGCCAAGGCCTCACCAATGACGACTGGGGAATTTCCCGTAGTCACACTCCTTTCACGGATGAGATACTATACGCTGAACCTCCTCAGCGATTCAGAATGCCAACTCTCCCTATGTACGAAGGAAATTCTGATCCCAATCAGCACATTTTGAAATATGAATGGTCAATGAGCGCCGCAAGGGCCGACGATGCAATAAAGTGTCAAAGTTTCCCCATCTCTTTGGGAGGAATTGCAACGTTGTGGTTTACAAGATTACCACCTAGATCTATCTCTTCATTTGATCAACTGGCCAAGAAATTTGTCGAACAATTTCGCATGCACGTCGCTAGGCCTAAAGATGTTAACACCCTGTCCAATGTTACCCAAGCTCGTGGGGAAACCCTCAGGCGTTACTTGGAGAGATTCCATGCGGCATGTGTGGAGATTAGTAATCCCAACGATAACTCAATTTTGATGGCATTAACAAAAGAGATTGATCCTGATTCTGAGTTTGGAAATTGGTTAGCTGGAAAACCACCCGCATCATTAGACCGTTTCTACTCCAAAGCCGCTCAATTCCTATGGCAAGAGGACGCGAAATAGTCTAGGAAGCAGGACGATGCGAAGCCCGGAAGTGAAGGAATACAAAGTAATGTAGCAGTTAAACAGTCCGGTGACAATTCCGGAAAAGTTTAGTTAAATATACAGAACAAGCAAACTCAGCCAAGAGGTAACAGTGGTCAGGATAAGAAAAGAGATCCAAATCAAGGCCCACGGCGTAGGGCTCCGATGTTCGAAAATTACACACCATTAATGCATCGTTGGAGAATGTGTACCTACAAACTTGCAACACTGTGCAGTATAAGAAGCCCGCTCCAATGCAGTCATCGGAAAGGCAGATTCAGACAGGAAAGTTTTGTAGATTTCATGAAAGTTATGGTCACAATACTAACGACTGTTGACATTTGCAGGACCTCATAGAAAAATTGATCAGGGAGAAAAAGTTAGATCAATTTGTGCGTACGCCACAGTCTGGCAGTGCGGGCCCCTCAAATCAAAATCGTGCACAAAACCAAGAAAGACAAGAGGAACCTGCTCGTACAGACGGGAGGCTAGTTATAAACACAATCAGTGGTGGTCCCCATCCAGCAGACAAAAGCTGGAGGGAAATGGAGTCGTATGCTAACTCTATCAGGCATGCGAACTTCGAATGTTGCAGTAATTGTGAGGATGGAACTCCGGCTAAGCAACAAAAGACAATGTCCGATGACATCATATTTAGAAGCAGAGATGCTGATAAAGTCGAAGCCCCAACAATCGACCCACTGGTCATATCTGCCCAGGTTGGTCCTGCTTGGATGAAGAGGATCCTGGTTGACAGTGGGAGCTCTGTGAATATTTGGTTCAAACGGGCTTATGATTTAATGAAGATGGAAGCAAAGGACTTGAAACCTTGCCAATCTCGAGTTCACAGCTTCAATGGGAGTGCTACAATACCCACTGGAATAGTGGAATTGCCAGTGGAACTAGGGGTTGGAGAACGCATGAGAGTCCGACTGCTGCAATTTGTTGTTCTAGACATCGCTTCACCATATAACGCATTCCTGGGCCGACCAGCCCTTGCTGAATTCAGGGCAGCCATTGCCCCATGGTGATTGACTTTGAAATTCCCAACTGATCATGGGATTGGAATCATTCAAGGAGATCAGGCAGCAGGAAGGGCCTGTTATGTTGCTGAGCTGCGTGAAGCACGGAAAAAGGAAAAAGGGAAGGGCGTAGAGGAATCTCTCTGCGTCCGCTTTACTGATAATTGACAACTAGCGCCTAGGCCCCGGCCCGGGCACCACTACCAATTCCTTAAAGATCTTGACCCTAGAGACAACGAAAGTAAAGACAAACCTAATGAGAATCAAGCTTCCCCAGCCTAACTGACTGTGGACGTCCCGGTCAGTGAGGATGACGTCTCAAAAGTGCTAAAAGTTGGATCTCAACTAGGAAAACAGGTACAACAGGAATTGGTTGAATTTCTCCAAGCGAATCTCGATGTTTTTGCCTGGACGCACTCTGATATGTGCGGGATCTCACCAAACATCGCAAGTCACTCCCTGAATATTGATCCGTGACATGTTCCGGTCAAATAAAAAAGGCATGGTATGGATCCAGAGAGATCTGCCGCCATTAAAGAGGAGGTTAACAAGTTACAGTCAAATGGGTTCATTCGAGATGCTTTATACCCAAAGTGGGTATCAAATCCAGTTTTGGTTCGAAAACCGAATGGGAAATGGAGAACTTGCATCGACTACTCTGACTTAAACAAAGCTTGTCCGAAAGATAGTTTTCCACTTCCTCGAATTGACCAGCTCGTAGATTCAACAGCCGGCCATGAATTGTTATCTTTTATGGATGCTTACTCTGGTTATAATCAAATACCTATGCATTTTCCCGATCAAGAACATACCAGTTTCGTGACCGATTTGGGACTCTACTGCTATAGAGTCATGCCTTTTGGTTTAAAGAATGCCGGAGCGACATACCAACGCTTGGTCAATCGGATGTTCGCCGACCAAATCGAGAAGACCATGGAAGTCTACGTGGACGACATGCTAGTAAAATCCCGATTTTCCACAGATCACGTCAGAGATTTAAATTCGATGTTCTGCATTCTTCGAGAATATGGAATGAAACTCAACCCACTAAAGTGCCACTTCGGCGTTGCGTTCGGAAAGTTCCTCGGTTTCATCGTCAACGCTCGTGGGATAGAGGCGAATCCTGAAAAGATCCGGGCAATAAGGAACTTACAAACTCCAAGAACTATAAAGCAAGTCCAGAGTCTCAACGGGAAGGTAGCAGCATTAAGCAGGTTCATTTCAAAATCCACTGATAAATGCATTCCTTTCTTCGATCTGATCCGGAAAGGAAAACGAAACTTTGAATGGACCATGGAGTGTGAAGGTGCATTCCGATCGCTGGTTCAACATCTCTCTACACCACCGATCCTGTCAAAACTGGTTGATCACGAATAGTTATATCTTTATCTGGCAGTATCAGAGCATGCGATCAGTGCTGCTCTAGTCCGAGAAGAAGATCGAGTGCAGAAACCGATCTATTATGTTAGTAAACGATTGATAGGAGCTGAAAGAAATTACCCAAGGCTGGAAAAACTGGCTTATTGCCTGGTCATTGCCTCAAGAAAGCTTCGCCCTTATTTCCAAGCTCATCCACTTACTGTATATACCGATCAGCCATTGCGACAGGTCCTCACGCGGCCTGAGACGTCTGGTAGGTTACTCAAGTGGAATATTGAACTGAGTCAATTTGACGTCACTTATGCTCCGTGGAGAGCCATTCAAGGGCAAGTCCTAGCTGACTTCATAGCTGAATTTACTGTTCCAGACGACTTACCCGAAACCAGCGAATCTCCCGAATACGTCTGGAAGCTGTATACAGATGGTGCATCAAACGATCGGTGTTCGGGTGCTGGTGTTGTACTGGAAACTTCCGAAGGCCGATCCATATGCTAAGCTTTGAAGTTTGATTTTCACGCAACCAACAATGAAGCTGAATATGAAGCCCTATTGACTGGATTAAAGCTCGCCAGAGATTTGAGAATTATCGCTATAGAAATTTATTGTGATTCACAGTTAGTTGTGTGCCAGGTACGGGGAGAATATCAAGCAAGGGACCGAAGATTGGCTGCTTACTTGGCTCGAGTTCAGGAAATACTGGATCAGTTTGATTATTATGCCATCTATTATATACCTTGAGATCATAATCAAAAGGCCGATTCATTGGCAAAGTTAGCCAGCACGGGTGAAGCACAGCAAATGGGACTTGTCCCCGTCGAAACTTTGTCCTCCCCAAGCATCGATCGAATAGAAACGAGTGATGTGTTTGAAACCACTCCCGGTAAAGAATCATGGATGACTCCTTACCGAGATTACATTGAGAATGGGACATTACCTGAGCATAGAAATGAGAAAAGGCAAATTCTACGAAAAGCTTCACGGTTCATCATTCAGGACGGAGTCATGTATAGAAGAGGTTATTCTGTTCCTCTCCTCCGGTGTATTGCTCACGACGAAATCAAACGAGTATTACATGACGTACATGAAGGGGAATGTGGCGATCACACCAGTGGACAAGCGCTTGCTAAGAAAATACTCCGATATGGATATTACTGGCCAATAGTGAACCGAGATGCAGCCAACTATGCCAGGAAGTGCGATAGGTGCCAAAAACATGCCCGAATTTCGAGAGCCCCACCTACCGAGATAACTCAAATGGTCAGTCCCTGGCCATTCGCTATATGGGGGATCGATATTATCGGAGTTCTACCTCTGGCAAAAGGTGGTGCGAAATACGCCATCGTCGATGTTGATTATTTTACAAAATGGGCTGAAGCCGAAGCTCTCGCAACAATTACAACAAAGAAAGTAATAAACTTTGTAGTTCGCAATATCATCTGTCGATTTGGACTCCCGCATACCATCATCACCGATAACGGAGCCCAATTCGAGAGTTCAGAGTTCAAGAATTTTTGTCAACGTTTTCATATCCATAAAAAATTCTCAGCAGTTGCACATCCACAGGAAAATGGTTAGGTCGAAGCTGTTAACAAAGTTATAAAATCCATCTTAAAGAAACGACTGGAAAAGGCTGAGGGCAAATGGGTTGATGAACTCCCTATGGCATTATGGGATTATCGAACAACTCAGAAGACCGCAACCGGACACACCCCGTTTTCCTTATCTTATGGCTCGGAAGCCGTTATTCCAGTCGAGACGGAAATATTTTCCCACCGCGTGACTTATTATGATCCAAAAACAAATGCTATATTACTTGCTGAATCTTTGGATTTATTGGATGAGAAACGGGAAGAGGCTGAGTTGAGAGCAGCCGCATATCGAAGTCGAGTCGCCCGGATGTACAATGCCAAAGTTCGACCTCGAACTTTTGAACTCGGTAATCTTGTCCTCAAGAGAATCTATCCAGTTCCTTCACACATGAAACCAAATTGGGAAGGACCGTACATGATTGCACAAAGACTCGGAGATGGCACATTCAAACTATCAACCGTTGACGGTCTTGTTTTGCCAAGGGCCTGGAATAGCGAGAGTCTCCGTCGCTACTACATATGACAAGCTTTATTTATTTCATTATATTTTTCATTCAGCAATTTACTTTTGCATTTCTAAATTAGAATTTGTAATAAGGCAACTAACTTTGCCATGTTTTCTTATTTCAGCAATAAAATGCCATCTCTTCGAGCCAGAGGTGTGATTCATTAAATATAATGTACAACATCACGATGCACGAAGAGCTAAATTCCATCACACAGTGGAATTTATTCAAGAAGGGAGTGGTGGTGATACGACCGGCCACTCACTAAATGAAACCCGAGCTCGGGGGCAAGCCATCACATCAGGCCAAACAAGGGTTGATACACGACAATCCTCTACTCAACTCCGTACTCCCAGAGTGCGAGGCGGAGTATAAACATTTATTCAACTCCGTACTCCCAGAGTGCGAGGCAGAGTATAAACATTTACTTAACTCCGTACTCCCAGAGTGCGAGGCGGAGTATAAACATTTATTCAACTCCGTACTCCCAGAGTGCGAGGCGGAGTATAAACATTTACTTAACTCCATACTCCTAGAGTGCGAGGCGGAGTATAAACATTTATTCAACTCCGTACTCCCAGAGTGCGAGGCGGAGTATAAACATTTACTTAACTCCGTACTCCCAGAGTGCAAGGTGGAGTATAAACATTTATTCAACTCTGTACTCCCAGAGTGCGAGACGGAGTATAAACATTTACTTAACTCCGTACTCCCAGAGTGCGAGGCGGAGTATAAACATTTATTCAACTCCGTACTCCCAGAGTGCGAGGCGGAGTATAAACATTTACTGAACTCCGTACTCCCAGAGTGCGAGGTGGAGTATAAACGTTTATTCAACTCCGTACTCCCAGAGTGCGAGACGGAGTATAAACATACATCAACTCCACGCTTATCCCCACGACTGGGGGCAGAACAAAGACACATATCGAGTTGAAGACAAAAGGGAATACATTTTCATTTCCATTATCAACAAAAAGAATCTGATTACAAAATGGTTCAAAAATTCCTACTAGTGGGAGCCGAATCCACATCTATACACGGCTATAGAAAAATCAACAAAACACTACCCCATGCAACAGAAAACCAGAAAAGGAGTTCAATCTTTCTTCTTCCTTATTTTCTTCTTCAGGGTAGCTCCGCCAGATCCGCTGCCCGATTTTCCCCTCAACCGCTTACTCTTTTCAGGCTTGTCCTCCGACGGCGACATGATATCAACGTCTTCCTCGGAGCTTGAGGCGACGGAGATTCTCCTGGGGGGTCAAGCCGGAGGCATAGGAGCGGTAACAGGAGGTGGGGCAGGAACATCTTCAATTACCACTGTGCCCCCAGGTGATATCATCATTAGCGGGGCAGGCCCAGGTGGATTCATACCGGCGGTCGTTGCTGCCATCTCAGCACTAATCTCAGCTAAAATTTTGTCTTCACGAGACGCTTGGGTCGCGCTGGATGTGCTAGTAACCGGCATAGAAGAGCTGACGACTGGAGCGGCACCACTCATGGCATAAGAAGGATCGGTGAAGGGATCGTTGGGCTGGCTGAGAAGTTCCTCAATCATCTGAGCGTCAAAAGACAACATGCTCATGTCTCCTTTGCCGACCACGGCGGACGTCATGATGGCTTCGGTGACAATGACCCCCTGCGCTTGCTATGAAGCCTGAGATGCAGGAGGTGCAGAGATAACAGCTTCGATCACTGAAATGCGAAAAGCAGAGACTGTTAGCCAAGTGTATTACTTCAGGTTCATCACACTAAGAATATACGGAAAGCGCTCAGGTACCTTCTTTGGCTTGTTCCGAAGCAGGGGCGGGAGTAGAAATAGGAGCCTCAGCGGGAGATAGCTGCAGCTGGTCAGGATTATATGCAGGAACAGACTGGGGATCAACCACACCAGTGGTTTCAGGCAATGTCGGAATTACAGCTCCAACACTTGTCTCAAGATGCTTGATCCCCGAACCCTCACCCGTCTCCATCTGTTGTGTACCAAGCCTCTCTCTCCCCACAGAAACCACCGCCTCATGAAGGACTTTCCTCTCATCCTCAGTAAGCAAGCGCATCTCAAGCTCGAAGTCATCAAGTGTTTCATCTGGATGCGCCGCTCTCTTCTCTTCCACCAGCCTAGTCCAGGCGTTGTATAGAATCATGGAATCATCTCCCAGCCACGCTAAATTTCTGTGCTCCAGCACATTAGCGTTGTACGTGACCAGGAGATCATCAAAATCAGCATCCATCCTGGACCGCTCCATCATAATCTTTTCTTGGATTTCTGCTTCCGCAGACTTAGTCTTGGTCGCCGCCGCAGCAAGTTCGGCTCTAAGAGACACAGCTTGGTCACACGCCTCCTGAGCGGTGGTGTTTGCATCGTCCTTCTCCTTCACCACTTCAACAAACTTAGCCTTGAGCTCGTTCAGCTCCTTGACGACTAAGTCTCGCTCAGCTGCAACGGTGGTGTAGTGGTGGCCCATCTCTTCTACCATGGCGCAATGTTCCTACTGCATCCTCGCCATTTTGGCCACGGTATCCTCATGCTTTTGAAGTGCTTGGAGTTCCGAGTTTCGGGACGACTCCATCTCCGATTGAAGAACTTGAATGATACGGTTCTTTTTAGCAATATCAGCATCACGCTCCTCAATGATCTTCGCCCGGTCAAAAGCTACCTTCGAAGCTTTCGCTGCCGCTTTGTACCACTCCTTATACTGAGCATAGAAGTCGCAGATATAACTATGAGCAATGTTCTCAACATCCGAAGGAATTCTTTTAAGATTAGGAGGGAAGACATAGGCATCCATACAAATTTCGGGGAAGTCCTTTTTCATTTGGGCGAGTTTGATGGCTCCCTCACTTGTCAATTCAGTTGGAGCCTGTTCAACTATAGCAGCTGTTGGTGGTTCAAATCTAGGCCGCTGAGTCTCGGGCCTTGAAGATTGCGAAGGCTGCTGCTGCTGGGAAGACCCCGGGAGATCTACGGGGGCCCTAGGAGGCGGGGGAGAATGAGATTGGGATCGGTGCTGGTACCCCCGATCTCTGTCAGTACGGTCATGACCAGAACGGCCACGCCAATAGTCTCTATCCCTGTCATAGCGCTCCTGGCTAGTATAACCATGCCCGTGGTCCCTGTCTGATTCCCTCCAACGGGACTCGTAGTAAGAAGATGATCGGCGCACGTTGCGGAGCCTATCCAGAGTAGATCCTCTGCTTGACATCTCACCTGCGATAAGAGAGAATTATGGATTATGATCCTGATAAAGCAATATTTATTATGCGAAAGTCGTGAAGTGTTGTGGAAGTGTGTGTAAATGTGTAAACCCCCAAACCAACCAGAAGTGTTGACTGCACTTAAAGGAAAGGGCTCGTTCATATTTAAGACATCTTGAAATTCCTCCAACAAGGGATTATGAGGAATCAATATATAATCCGGGATGGGAATATCGTCAAGCCCTTTAAAAGAATCTCTCGAATGAGAAGGGGCGGCCTCAGAAATTATGGCTCCGGAAGTGGGAGGAGACACATCTACGGATTTCCACCCCTTAGACTTGAGTTTTTTGAAAACGGCGGCCTTGCCTTTCCGTCTTTCTCCCAACTCCTCAAAGTTGCCCGAAAGATCAGCCATCGGCTCCACGTCTGTATGGGTCCTTTCTTCATCGCTCACTTCAGTTATTGTGATTCCATGCATTTTCTTCACCATTTTCTTTTTCTTCTTGTTTTTCTTCTTCGAGGCGGGCTTTGCCATCCCTTCGATGACTATACTTTGATTCATTTTAATCAAGCCGAGAGTTCTTAAGTTATAGTCATTCAACACCGAGTCGATATGTCTCAGCTCGCTCGGAACTTCTTGAAGACTTCGGACTATGCCCCTGAAGTACCCGCCATCGGGTCTGGAGATAATGGTTGTAAGAAAAATGAGATGTCAATACTAATGCCAAAAACTATTGGTCAAGAAACATCATCAACATGTTAAGACGCTTACGCCTAGACAACCATCGCTTTGCAAAACCAGGAGGACACCGGACATAAAACCATTCATTCTTAAAATAGCTCAGTCTGGTCCAGGCTCCAATAATAACTTGGCAATTTCTAACTGCCTCCAGGAATGTAAAGGATGGGCTATCGCCCCTACTCTTGAAGTTAAATATATATCTAATCTCGGTTGGCCTTGGCGGGCGAAAAAGACAATCCATAAATATGACGAAGGCACTATTCAGCAACGCATGTCCGTTGGGATGAAGTTGCGAGGGAGCGATTCCTAAATATGATAACATCCCTCTGATGTATTGGTTAAAAGGAGGGAGAGTTCCAGCCGCGCAAGCATGGCGGTAGAAAGCTGTATATCCTTCGGGTGGATTGTGCGGTCTGTCATCAGCACTGGGTAATAATAAATCGTTCAGAGATATATTATGTTTCAAGCATATTCGGCCCAATAAGGATTCGGAGATATTAGATTGGACCGAATCAATGGGATCCTCGATAAATATAGCCTCCGGCAATTCATCCGGAGCTGGGTCAATTACATCAGCTGGAATATTGGGAATCTCAAGCACCGGAGGAGGAGAGCTTTGTACCTCTTGTTGTTGGGAACTCGAAGACTCCATAACTGACTACTTATCAGAAATCAATGTTAAAACAAACAATAAACCCGTGCATCCCGCAGTGTAAAGTGTGTGAAGTGCCGTGCAGCTAATACTTAGCAAAATTCAACGAAACTAGAGGCAGGATGCAAGTTTCAGAAAGTATGAAGTTGGTTAAAGCGGCTGTCGTTGCAGATCGTCTTAACGCATATTGTCAAGGATTCATGATTACTTAGTTTTTCAAAGTTACAGTTTCATCGATGAGCTATGAAAGGCAGTCAAATATGCACAACAACTTAGTCCAAATATGCAAAGATGAAGCTCGTCGGAGTTATGCCAATAATTATGTGAAGTCCTCGTATCCATGGAAGCTCGTTAGTATCGATCAAGGTTCGAATCCATGAAGCTTCAAATCGATCCGAGAAGTGTGCGTTCGAATCGATACTATTTCGAATCGACATAAGATCGAATCGATGTAGTTCGAATCGATACAGTTCGAATCGATATAGTTCGAGTTGAAATGGTGGGAGGCTTTTCTCTTCGAATCCACTACAAATTCACTCTTCGAATCGATCTCTGGAAAAACAACATATCGACTAACGTATCCTCGTATCGATTGTATTGGTATAATCTTCGAATCGATCATGGGTGAATATCCCACGACTTCTCGTATCGATCACTTCGAATCGATACGATCAATTCACTACTTATAATCGATTTGATCGACATACCTCCATGAATCGATGCGAACACCACGGAAAATCTGGTCATCTGAGATCGATTCGAAAAAACACTATTCGAGATCGATACGAAGAAGTCGTCTCTCCTTTCATCCCTGGATTCGATTCCCTCCAGATCGATATGAACGTGAGCAAAGAAAAATTCTTCAGAGCCCAAGGCTTAAAGTACTTAGTCGAATCGCCTACCTAAGTATGAGATGAGACTGGAAAGGGTTGGATTGATTCGAAGAAGAGCAAATGGCTTTGTTTGCAAGGGTTTTTATCGATTCGAAGATGCAGGAAATCAGAGCCAAAGTACAAAAAAGTAAAAATGAACAGGACCCCGGTATATATAGAGGATCATGCCACGATTCGCATCCCGGTCAAGTGTAACCGGCCATCCCAGGTCCACAATCACATCGATTTGAATGACGCTCTCGAATCGATCGCTAAAAGGTTTCCATTGAATCGAAGGAAACAACGGCAATCACCAGTCCGAGACCATCCTTCGTATCCATCAATTCAATATGCACTAGGCTCATCGATACGAAGTACAAAGCAAAGATATCCCTAAAGACGTTCGACTCCATCAACTCGAACAACCACATTCGAACCCATCGTGTTCAAATCCATCAAAGCTTCGAATCCATTAAAGCAGCATCGATACGAAGCCTCATCGATTCGAAGCTTCATCGATTCGAAGCAGTTGACAAAAGTTGAATCGAAGTCGTCGTGTCCCATCGATTCGAAGAGACATTTCGAATCCATCAAACCGTCAATGAGAATGGACGCATCGCTTCGATTTGAAAAAGTACTTGTCTACCTTCTATACCGATTCAGGAGAGGATCGATACAAAAGGATGATCATAGACGATCATAAAAACAATGTTTTAAGTCGAATCTCGAATCGATTCAGGAGAGGATCGATGCAGAATTCGATAATAAACCGAACTGGCAAAAACTTGCGATTACGCAACGTTATCTAGAGTCAAGGTAACCCATATATGCGCACATGACTAACTAATATTTGATCTTTAACATTCGCAGGGATCAAATGTTCATCCCGTAATGATTTTAACGACAAACAGCCGATCACAATCTTACGACAGTCAGCTACAGCAATGCAGAATACCGCTTTCAGCAAAGCATGTCTTAATTGTCCAAAGTTCATCTGCAGTTTTTCAAAGCACGTCATGTTTACACAAGACGTACTTTGGGGGGCAAATGTTATCCCGCCTTTTGGCAAGGCCGAGATATCAAGGAACTGACTAGAGAATATGGATTATGCATCCTCGCCATCGAGTAACCACTGGATATCCACAAATATCGATGGATTTTGCCCGAGTCCGAATCGGGCTGCAATTGATAAGACACGTCAAGCAGAGTCACGCAACTCAATGTTCCAAGTTTCGAGTCAATCCGAGTTCATACGCTCTAGATATCATCGACACAAGTGAAGGGCGTAGCCTTGAGTTCGCCCCCATATAGGTCGAATCCACTAAGTTCGAATCCATCAGGTTCGACTCCATCAGATTCAACCCCATCACGTTCGACTTCATCAAGATCGACCCTATGTTCAAATCCATCGAGTTTCCCCACTTCGAATCCCTCAGGATTAAGACCTTCGAATCCATCAAGGGGAAGTACTTCGAATCCATAAAACCACTGCACTTCGAATCCATCCTGTAGGAGTAACTTCGAATCGAGTGGATGTGGCATAGCATAATCGATTCGAACGAGAATACGTTCGAATCCAACATCTCGAGTCCACCAGGTAAATGCGGCTAAAAACAAGGGTTCGACCCGGATAACTCGGAGCAAAAGTCGGATCGATACGAAGGAGGCGCACCACATCATCACGAATACATGTTGAACCATTGATTCAACCCGATCGATTCGAAGGAATCGAGTCGAAGCGATCGATTCGAAGGAACCAAGTCGAAGGGGATCGATTCGAAGGTACATTTCAGCCGAGTGCCTGACCTTGAATCGATCATAACTCGAGATCCACAAGTCCAAATACAATGAAATTTTCACAGAAGCTCAAGCACATGATGAAGAATGTCCACACCAAATTTCAGCTCGATTGGACTCTTTCTTGATCGATTCGAACCAAGGGTCGAATCGATTCCGAAGTGGGCCCAGATCTCCAGATTTCGGCCATGTGGGCCCCCTCACGTGCCAGAAGTGGTCTCCCTGGATTTTAGGCGAAATATCAGCCTCCTACACCTATAAATAGAGCCCCTGCTCATTCAGAAAAGGGGTCGGACAATTTTAAGCACTAAAGAGCGCCCAGATTCTGCCAGAATTACTCCAGATCACCACCGCTACTTTAGATCCAGACTTAGCATATAAATTCAGTTGTACTACGTTATAAGAAATTGTAATCTTCAAGTATCGAGCAATAAAACCATCAAACTTCATAGTGGACGTAGGCAAAATGCCGAACCACTCTAAATCGCTTGTCTTTGCAATTTACTTTCTGTTACTTGGAGTTTTTATTAGATAATCCACAGTTTTAATTTTCTTTCTTCACTTTTATCTCTTCAAAAACTTCCGAAGAGTGTTGTGCCCATTTTTGGTACAAACAATATCCGAGTAAATTATTTATATAAATGATATTTAAAAATAGGATAATAGGCACATGGAAGAAGCTGCAAAAGAATTTAGTCTCAAGGACAACAAGTTTGTTTTTTAGCCTAAAGGATACTTTTTAATGTGAATAGAAAATGTTAGTTGCAACTATCATTACATGATTTACACTAAAAAGTGTCTTTTAGCCTAAAAAGTAAACTTCTTGTCCCTGAAACTAAATTTTTCTCTAACTTTTTCCCTGAGCCTAAAAACCCCATTTAAAAATTTATAGATGTTCAACACATTGAAAAGTAATTTAAAGGAAATGGTTTTATTTAAAAATGTGCATGCGTTTATAAACCTGATTTTTTCCAACTGCCATATTTGCTCATGCATGCACAGAGGAGTATGAGTAATTGCTTGCATGAGTGGTTGGGTAGTATATATATATGCACGAGTCAATGTAGGAAGTTCAGCATTTTTATCTTATGCCTTACTGTATTTTTATATTAAGGGTACTAGACACTTAAGTTATGTTGCAATCTTTTTAACTATTGATGCATTATGTTTTACTGAAACTTAATTTGTTTTCATTTTTATGTTGGGCAAACCTTGAAAATTATTGATAAAGTGTATTTATATCTGTATTCAAGTTGAAGTAATTTGAAACAAATAAACTTGACTCAAATATTTATATAAAGTCATATATATATATATATAAATGGGTGTTTGCAGCTGCTATACTGTGGAGTCTTCCTTTGGTAGCTATGTGGTTCAGCTGTGTGTGTTACATGTAGGGCACGTGAGTACTTAATGTACTAGTGTGAAGTGTATTTGGAATCTATGTGTGTGTTGTGAACATCAAGACCTTTGTTGTCATTTTTTTGGTATTGTGAATTCTTTTGCCTATTTTCTTTTGTGTATAACCCTTTGTTTGTTGTTTATGATTCCACCTAGTTGCTTTTTTATGTTATATATATATATTTTAATAATTAAGTTTTGAAATGTACATATATTTATATTTTATTTAAGGTAAACCAAATCTACACCCAAACTTAAACATATATTTACTAAACATTATAGATATATATGACTAAAGTGATTCCAATGGAAATGTTTAAATAGTTTTTAATTGCCATTTATAAAGGTGTAAGTTTTAATATAAAAATGTATTTATTGTTCATTTCCAAACATTTAGTTTTATAACACTAAATATTGAAAATGATTTATCATTATATATATTTACATACTTGTTTGTTATTAAATACATATATTTACTTATTTGACATCATTCAATTTTTACATTAATAATTTTATAACTCTTTTCTTGTTTAACAATAGTTTAAATTTATCATAGGTTAAGAAATTTGTCATTTTGATATTGAATATATTATATTTTGTTAATTAAATTAATTTTCTATTTAATCCTAGAATATGTATTTATTATTTATTATCCAATTTTAAGTACTTAATTTGTTATTTAGATTATATGCTATAATTGATTTAGTATGGAATTATATGGGTGATTCACCATTGGTATGGATTTAACTGTTGATTTAATATGATACTATGATGGAATCTTTTTTGTTTGATTTATTAATATATATTATGTTGACAAGAAATCCGAATAAAAGAATTAGTGAAACCATCTGGTATGGGACTTTCAGTAACACTTCTTTGGTTATTCTTTGGACTCGTTATATAGAATAAAGAATGGTGAGTGTGATGTAGGAGCTCTGAATAAATGGACTAGTAAAACGTGGTGGTATGAGACGCCGATGTGTTATTTATTCATTTATTCATTGCTTGTGGATTACACTAATACGAGGGCATGTGATGTGTGAGTGACTTGCTACGGTGAGCACGTATGGGGGCTACTTGTTAGCCACATAGTCTATGTAGATTATGTGTCTGTCTACCTTTGTCCAACTCCCTTTATGTTGTAGAAGTGAACAAGATTGGCTAGTATCCACCCTGGCGGCCTGATCATGGAGTTGCACCCCACATTCGTAACACCATTGTTTTTTTTATAGTATTTGATGCGCATCACATGATCAATAGTTGGTTGCCCATTGTGTCGCATAGGCCAACAGTCAGTTACCATAGGGGTAAATGTCAGTAGTAGTGGCCGAAGAGGCTACGCATTGTTGAGCTTATGGTGGATCATTGTCACGATAATGAGAAGGGAGAGGTAATGGTAAGCAATGAATGTAAGAGTCATGTCATATAAACCACGTGTGGCTCCTAAAGCAAGCAGACGTATTGTCAGTCTCCCATCTGGTTTCGATATATGTGGTGTATGGATGTATGTATTTGGGTAGTATATAGACATATATTATGTATGGATGAGATTATACCTGAGACTGTGTCCAGAGTATAGTCAACCCCATATCCTTCTCAGGCAGACGACCTACTTATTATTGATTTGTTATATCTATCTTTTAGGACCTTTCAATCGAGAGTTTCGTCTCTCCAAGGGCTTTGGGTCAAGATATATAAGTTTTCAAATTGCAGCATTGTCATGAGCTGACTTAAATGTTTCTTATTGGTTTTACTGATTTGATATTAATATTTTATAATATGAGATTGAGAGAGATAGTGGGCATTGCTTCATTACTACTCGATTTCACTTGAGGACGTCATGGTACTAAATACTTTGGATTTGATGTTGATTTCTAGATATGTATGATTCACCCATTTGTATTGATTCTGCGATTTTAGATTTGATGTATTTCTATGTGGGTGATGACATCTTTTGATATTATTGTCGATTGTTTCATATGAATTTGAGTTATTTGTGAGGCGTAATGCCTTGAAAATTATCTATTGTATTATATAAATATTTCAAACATGCATTTGTATACTTATTTATCTATCTTGACATGTTAGTTAATGATTTGAGTATCTTTGATTTTGATATCATATTATTATTTCTTGTACACACTATTACCCTTATTTATGATCCTTGATTAGACATAGTCTGACTCGTGAGCTAATTTATAATACTCAGGTTAGTCCGAGATATTTTAGGTATATAGACGACATGACTTGCATCAGTTTTATTGGGCTTAGAGGAGTATTATATTAGGATTGTACATGAAATTAGTATGACACAGATTCATTGTATGTATATATAAATGATATTTGAATTATATTGTATTCTTAAAATATTATTGTATTATATATTGTATTTTATCGCTGCGTTTGACTCAGTGTTCTCCGTGTGATGCTGTATATTATGTATTTTTCTGTCCTGGAGGCACATGTGTCTATTGCTTTATACCAATACTGTATACTTATAGGTGAGTTATATACTTGATGTTTTAATATGTACCAATACTAGTCTATGAGAATATTCATGTATGTACCCCATATAGCCTCATTCTTCGTATTATCTAACAGTATTACTATGTAATACTCTTGGATAGTATGCACATAGAGGTGGGGTGTTACAAAATAGTATTAGAGCATGTTCACAACAATACATTGTATATATGAGACACGAGTCATTGGCCTAGTTGAATCGTAGGATCCCTATCCTTGGGTGTTGGGGTAGTATTCTATAATAAGAAATAGTATATGTATATATATATATATATAGGATGATTACAAGGGTAATCATCATGGGACGTATTTGTAATTTTACGAATATATAATTAATTTCTTTTCTTTCTTTAGAATTTGTAGTATAAAATGTTGGAATAACAAGGACGAAAGGAGTTAGTCCAACCAGTAGCATTTATATTTATAATTTTGGTTGTTTGATATTATAAGTTGAGTTTTGATTTGTTTTTATCAGAATGCGCAACGAAATTGTTAGTTTACACTAAGTACCTTTATTTGGTTTCTTATGTTTATTTGATAAATTGAAGCTATGGGAATTAAATTTGATTTTTTGATCTGTGTACAATTATCAAAACTATGAAATGAATTTAATTATTAGTATATTCTTATTGTAAATAGATATATGTAATGTTTTTTAATCTTGAGTTTCTTTTTGAAATGGTTTGTTGACTAATAAACACACACACACACACAAAGATATATATATATATATATATATGTGTGTGTGTGTGTGTGTGTGTGTGTTTTAGGGATTGTTTAAAAAAATTAGAAATTAATAAGTGATTGGTGAAAGCAAAGGTTTATTGTATATAAATATTGGTCATTATTATTATCAAATGATTTTAATAGCGAAGTGAATGTTTTAATTAGAAATTATATGGGAAGTAAATATATATACTATAAGAAAATTATTTAATGGATATTTGGGAATTATTTTATTGAAACTAGTATATTTAACAATATGAAAGTGATACTTATAGATACTTTTAGAAATGAAAGTTGTGGTAACTTTTCCATTGAGTGTGTTAAGGGTTTTGATCGATGTGGGTGCACATGCATTCAATAGAAATTCTTAAACACTTGAACGAGAAATTTGGACACGATGATTTAGAAAGATATAATAATTTTTGGAAGATTATATTATTTTGAAAATGGAATTGAGTTTAATGGGAAATCAGGTAAAGTAAATTGAGTAAAGTAATATTTGAGATTTACATTTGTAAAGCATTTGAAAACTAGAGTTTATACCTACTATTTTGACAAATGGATTGTGAAGGATATTTTATAATATGATATATTTTGGTGACAGTTGCAGCCATTGAATATTAGTGCACAGCTGTGGTCACTGGTGAGGCAGCATTGATTATGTAATCAATATTGCAGCCAATTGATATTAGCAATCACTATGGAAGATGGCGAGGCAATATCACATTATTTTATAGTATTTGAGAATTTGTGAATATAAGAGTGTGAGTTTATATATATATATATATATATATTGAAATCAGGTTAATGTGTTATATATATATATATATATATATTCGATAATGATTTATATATGTATGAAATATATTAGAAAATGATTCATTATATAGTTTTAATGGGAGTTTTGTTTGTAATATTTTGAAAGTTTGTTAAAATATTTAAAGTTATTTAAAGAAAAAATTGGAATTCAAATTATGCATGAAGTAGAATAAAATGAATTTTGGAAAAATATATGTAATTTACATGATATTTGAAAAAAAATATTATTTAAATAAAGGATATTGAGATTTTATAAAGCATTTTTTCTTTGAATAAATGCTGTGGAATTTAAAATAAATTTTAATAGTATGGTTAATTTTTGTATAATTCGTTTGTTATAGGTTCTTCTTTATAGAAATTGCGAGGACGTAATTTTGTTAAGGAAGGGAGTCTGTAACAACCCGATTTTAAGCAATAATTAGTTTAAGTTAATTAAAGTAATTCGATTAATTAAATTAGAATTTGGAGACTTATTTGAAAAATGTGATATTTAATTTTTAGTAAGTTGAAATGTGAAAATAATATTTTATAAAAGTGATGAAATTAGAAATATAATATTTTGATTTGGTAAAGAAGTGATTGAAATTTAATTTATGCTTAATTAAATAAAATGGAATTTTGTTTTAAAGCAAAGGAAAATATAATTTTAGATTTATTCCTTATTATTTTAATAACCAAGCCCAAGAAACCCAAGCTCAATAGCTTATTGTCCAAACTCATCGTGATTGCTCCAAAACTTCCTTTGCTTCTCCTCTTCACTGAGTATTTACATATATTCACTTCATCATATTTTTAAGAGCTCTTAGTGCTAGATTTTGTAAATCTCCTCTTTTCACAAAAAAAATCAAATCAAATAATTTAGCTAAAATCACAAAATTTCAATATGCATTTCTCCTCAATTATATACATCTATGGCTTGAATCTTCTTTGGTGCGGTTATAAGTTGAGAGTGCGCGTGCGTATGAATTCATGGAGAGAAGAAGATTACCATGAGTGTCGGGTGAGTTTCCAACTCACATACCTATGCACTAATCGGCCAAATCATGTTGAATCAATATTGTTGTGTTATATTCGATTGAAATCTTTATGTAAATTAAGTTATTGATGACGTGAATTAAGAGGAAAGAGTTATCTACGTCAATAGGCGATCAAAATCGCTCAATATTTTCATCCACCGGTCGACCGATGGTGGCAACTTTCCTCTGGGTCTTTCTGCGCGTGTTCACGTGAGTGACTGAGTGTATGAGTATGTATGTGGATTTGCATATGTACATCTTCTTAGTTACTGTCTTGGTTGCTGAGTATATAGTGAATACTTCATATTATTTTAATGTGTATCTAGTTGGTTTTAACCCTATTAATTATTGTATTGTCTATAAGAAACTGCTACCTAGTGATTTTCTGCCTACTCGTGTATTCTTGTGTGTGCATCTCTACAAGGTGTGTATGTTTGTGAGAGAGCAGTAATACATGAGTGTCAGTGAGGGTTGCATTCCCTATTTTCATGACAATAGTATTATATATATATATTGATGTAAATTTTTCCTGTTTTAGCCCTTTTTCTCAACTATTATTGCATTTCTTATTCCTATCGTTTGTATTCCTTAGTCCTGTTCATGTGTATGCATAGGTATGTGTTTATTTATATAATTTAAAATATATTTGAGTTAATTATTTATATAAATTATATTTAAATATAAATGATATTTAAAAATTTATAGATGTTCAACACATTGAAAAGTAATTTAAAGGAATGGGTTTTATTTAAAAATGTGCATGCGTTTATAAACTTGATTTTTTCCAGCTGACATATTTGCTCATGCATGCACAGAGGAGTATGAGTAATTGCTTGCATGAGTGGCTGGGTAGTGTGTGTGTGTGTATGCGTGAGTTAATGTAGGAAGGTTTGCATTTTTACCCAATGCCTTACTGTATGTTTATATTGAGGGTATTAGACACTTAAATTATTTTGCAATCTTTTTAACTGTTGATGCATTATGTTTAACTGAAACTTAATTTTTTTTCATTTTTAGGCTGGGAAAGCCTTGGAAAGTATTGATAAAGTGTATTTATATGTGTATTCAAGTTGAAGTAAATTGAAACAAATAAACTTAACTCAAATATTTATATAAAGTCAGATATCATATATATAAATGGATGTTAGCAACTGCTATATGGTGGAGTCTTCCTTGGGTAGCTACGTGGTTCAGCAATGTGTGTAACAAGCAAGGCATGTGAGTACTTAATGTACTAGTGCGAAGTGTATCTGGAATATACGTGTGTGCTGTGAACATCTAGACTTTTGCTATCATTTTTTTGGTTTCGTGAATTCTTTTGCCTATTTTCTTTTTTGTATACCCTTTTATTTGCTGTTCGTGATTCCACCTAGTTTCTTTTTTTATGTTATATATATATATATATATATATATATATATATATATATATATGAAAGAAATATATATATATATATGAAAGAAATATATATATATATATATATATATATATATATATATATTTTATTAAAACTAAACCAAATCTACGCCCAAACTTAAACAGATATTTACTAAACATTATAGATATATATGACTAAAGTGATTCCAATGAAAATGTTCAAATAGTTTTTAATGCAATTTATAAAGGTGTAAGTTTTAATATGAAAACGTATTTATTATTCATTTCCAAGCATTCAATTTTATAAGACTAAATGTTGAAAATGATTTATCATTTTATATGTTTACATACTTATTTATTATTAAATACATATATTTACTAATTTGACATCATTTAATTTTTACGTTATTAATTTGATAATTCTTTTCCTATTTAACAATAGTTTAAATTTATCATGGGTTAAGAAATTTGTCATTTTGATATCGAATATATTATATTTTGTTAATTAACTTAATTATCTATTTAATCCTAGAATATGTATTTATTATTTATTATCCAATTCTAAGTACTTAATTTTTTATTTAAATTATATGTTGTAATTGATTTAGTATTCAATTATATGGGTGATTCACCATTGATATGGATTTGATTGTTGATTTAATACGATACGGTGCTGACATCCTTTTTGTTTGATTTATTAGTATCTATTATGTATGACAAGAAACCTGAGTAAACAGATTAGTGATACCGTCTGGTATGTGACTTTTGTAACACTTCTTTGGTTATTCTTTGGACTCGTTATATAGAATAAAGAAGGGCGAGTGTGATGTAGGAGCTATGAATAAATGGATTAGTAACACGCGGTGGTATGGGATGCCGTTGTCTTATTTATTCAGTTATTCATTGCTCGTGGATGATACTCATACAGGGATATGTGGTGTGTGAGTGACTCGCTGCAGTGAGTACATATGGAGGCTGCTTGTTAGCTACATAGTCTATGTACATTATGTGTTTGTCTATCTTTGTCTAACTCCCTTTATGTTTCGAGAATGAAATTGGCCATTATCCACCCTAGTGGCCTGATCGTGTGGTCGCGCCCCAGGTCTGTGACACCATTGTTGTTTATAGTATTTGATATGCATCACATGATCGGTAGTTGGTTGCCCCTTGTACCGCATAGGCTCGTGGTCAGTTATCATTGGGGCAAATATCGGTAGTCGTGGCCGAAGAGGCTACGCGTTGTCGAGCCTTTTGTGGATCATTATCACGATACCGAGAGGGGAGAGGTAATGGTAACCGATGACTGTAGGAGTCATGTCATATAGACCGCATGTGGCTCTTGGAGCAAACAGACATGTTGTCAATCTCCCGTATGGTTTCGGTATATGTGATGTTTGGATATATGTATGTGGGTAGTAGATAGACATATATTATTTATGGATGAGATTATACTTGAGACGGTGTCCAGAGTATAATCAACCCTATATCCTTCTCAGACGGACGACCTACTTATTATTGATTTGTTATAACTATCTCTTAGGACCTTTCAGTCAAAAGTTTCGTCTCTCCAAGGGCTGTGGGTCAAGATATATGAGTTTTCACATTGCAGCATTGTCATGAGCTGGCTCAAACCTTTCTTATTGGTTTTACTGATTTGATATTAATATTTTATAATATGAGATTGAGAGAGGTAGTGGGCATTGCTTCATTACTGCCCGATTTCACTTGAGGATGTCTTATTACTGAATACTTTGGATTTGATATTGATTTCTGGATATGTATGATTCACCCATTTGTATTGATTCTGTGATTTCCGATTTGATGTACTTCTATATAGGTGATGATATTTTTTGATATTAGTTTTGATTGCTTCATATGAATTTGAGTTATTGGTAAGGTGTGATGCCTTGAAAATTATCTATTGTATTATATAAATATTTCAAACATACATTTATGTACTTATTTATCTATCTTGACATGTTAGTTAATGATTTGAGTATCTTTGATTATGGTATCGTATTTTTATTTCTTGTACATACTATTACCCTTATTTATGATCCTTGATTTGATATAGTCTGATTCATGTGTTATTTTATAATACTCGGGTCAGTCCGAGACATTTCAGGTATAGAGACGACATAACTTGCATCAGTTTTATTGGGCTTAGAGGAGTATTAAGGTTTGTACATGATATTGGTATGACATAGATTCATTGTATGTATATATAAATGACATTCGAATTGTATTGTATTCTTAAAATATTATTGTATTATATATTATATTTTATCGTTGTATTTGACTCAGTGTTCTCTGTATGATGCTATATATTATTTATTGTTCTGTCCTGGAGGCACATGTGTCTATTACTTTGTACCGATACTGTGTACTTATAGGTGAGTTATATACTTGATGTTTTAATGTGTACCAGTATTAGTCCAAGGGAATATTCACATGTGTACCCATATAGCCTCATTCTCCGTAATATTTAACAATACTACTATGTAATACTCTTGGATAGTATGGGTATAGAGGTGGAGTGTTACAATGCTCGTGGAGATAGCTATGAACCGGACATGGAGATACCTCCGGAAGATGATTTATGTATTGCACAAATAATGGCTAGATCCGTCGTTGCAAATTTGCAATTCAACAATGAATTATTCTTAGCATCTATTGTTCAAAATGGTTTCAGAGTTGGCATGGTACTGGAGAGCAAAGAAAAATTTCTGCAACAATTAAGTGAATGGTCTATTTTACATGCCGTTTCTTTTAAGTTGATTAAGTCAAACAAAACAAAATACACCCCCATTTGCAATGTTAATTAAAATTTGTCCATGGAGAATACATGCCATAGTTTCCAAAAATTCTTAATTTGGATGACTTAAAAAAATCCATGTGATCATGGTTGTGTTAACCCAATAGTTAAATCTAATCACAAGCAAGCCACATCAACTTATTTTTCTTCGAAGATCATGCCTTGTGAAAGCGGATTTAAAAATAACAGTTGGAACCGTGTAGGGGTTATGGAAGAACCACTATTTATTGAAATTGGTTATATGAAAGCATGGAGAGCATTAAGTAAGGCAATTGAATGGATATATGGTGATTGGGAATAATCCTATACCAACCTACGACAATATTTTGCTGAAATTTCTAGAATGAATCCAGTTAGTGCGGATATGTAACAACTGGTGAGTATGGAGTTTTTTATCATGCATTTTAGGCTTTTGGGCCTTCTACTAACGGTTTTGTACATTGCCGGCCTTTGCTTTACATTAACGGAATGCATTTTAAGGAAATACAAAGATACCTTACATGCTGAAACTATAGTAGATGCAAAATGATCAGCTTTACCCTTTGGCATACGCAATTATTGAGTTGGAATCATATGATAGTTAGGGTTGGTGTTTTGTGTGCATGCGAAGGTTCATTTATAGCAGTTGCCTTGTGCACATGTTATGGTTGTTTATTCCTCAGTTGTAACGGTGCGAATAGAGCTCATCAAGACTTTGCATCACCATGGTACTTGATTCAGAAATATTTGGTGTATGCACTAGAATTTTATCCCATTCGTGATAAACATTATTGGAGTGCACACGAAGGACAATTGGTTCTACCTCCAACAAACTATAGAGCACCAGGAAGGCCTAGGTCTACAAGAATTAAAGGCACTATAGATGAGATGCAGGCTCCAAAGGGATATAGTTGCAGCAGATGTAGACTGCACGGCCACAAGAAGAATCATTGTACTTCTGCAACTTAGCTTTTATATTAAATCTAGATATTTGAGTTGATAGTGAATGACTTTGTTTGAGTTGGAGTTAAGTATGTTCGTTTGAGAACTTTTTTTCTATTAGACAAAGAGTGCACATTTTTAGTACTACTTGTTATTCGAATTGTTTTACATTTTCCAACCATCTATTTGATGTTAAATATGTTGATGTAAAATGTTTTGGTTGTTCCAAGTTTCTGTGTGAAACCTATTTTAACTGGGGCGACGTAACAACCCACCCCGAAACGGACCTAAATCCCGACCTATAAAAGGCCCATCAAAACTTAGAACCATCCTAAGACTGGCTGCTCATTGGTAAAATTTAAACAATATACAGTACACATAGCTATCTATCTACACTTCTAAAATCTCACAACGGAATGGATTAAATAGAATATAAAAACACGTACCCAAAGCATAAGAAATCATTTCATAACATAACCATGTCATCACAACATCTCAAAACGTCTTATGGAAACCTCCACAACATAACATTTCAAAATAACAACAGCAATAACATAATCTTAATCTAGATACATGAAAATAACATAACATAGATAAAGATAGACATCTACCGCACTGCATCACATCTTCGCCTCCACAACCCTATCCCCTAACCTGTTTGTTGAAATGGGGAGTGGGTCAGAACAACAAAATTCGGTGAATGAAACTTCAAGATTTACCATAATAATAATTGGGCAGTGTCATCCGAATAAGTAATATGACTTACAGTTTAAAAGAACCAAAACATATGAAATAACGATGACTGTAGGCCTAAGGGCTTTTCCTAGTACAACTTCACTTCCTAGTGCAACTATCATTGACGTGCAAGAGAAAGCAACCGAACCACTTAATATCTTTTTATGGGAGTTAGGCAAACACTGAACGTTTAATAACTATATTATAGGCAGGTCCCTATAATCTACTAATCTAAGGCGGCCCCCCTCAAGGTCCTTCTAAGCTGTCACGTCAAAAATCCCATAGGCCACTTACTACTACTTCTCATATAGTAAAGAGGCAGACCCTACAATAGCCACTTAATACCTCTCAAACCAAAGCAAACCCCTCCCGAGATCTACCTTACCATTGCAATAGCTTAATTATGACCCATAAACCAACCAATGATGTCTCACATTAGTTTGACTATTCGTAAATATTGATAGCCAAATTAACTGCGCAAATTTATCCTACAAAATTGGGACTAACCTCGTATCCATTGGGGTTATTTATTATAGGCGATGTCCCATATCATTCCCCAAAGTTACACTGCTGCTAGCCAGATTTAACTGGACGGACTTCCGTGTACTTTGAACTGACCTCGCATCCCTATAAATTAGGCATACTTCCCATATATAAACTCATACACACACACACGATTAAACAGTTAAGGCCATACAAGGTAATCCCTTGTTACGCCCTTAGTTATGGATTAAGCTCCATGACTACTACTAACTACCTTCCTAAGAGTTAAGAATTATTGACTATTCTATTAATAATATTAATGCAATTCATACGTTATAATCAACACGTTAATAATATATATATACGCGCGAGATCTAAGATTATTCTAATCATCACGCACAAGAAATATTCCTAATCATTACGCATAAGAATTAATATTAAAAATATCAATCTCATACAAATCTCCAATTTCTAAAAAACAGTTATTATCCATAGCCAGCAAAGATAGACTTGTATTATAATGGAATTTTTCCAACTCGTTCCATCTCAGCATACTAGGATCACTTTCCCATTTTAAAGAAAATGTATCTTGGAATTCAAATCATTTACATTCTATCCAACTTCGACACATATAGCCTTGGAGCGATAAAGGGATTTATGTTTATTTGATATATAGAAATAGATGGTGTAAAAATAACAACAAATTTCATGCCATGCACACCATTCCCATAATTTGTTTGCTTTTTGAACACTTTAACACTACAAGCAAAGATAAAAAGAATAAGTTGATAGATTGTAAATTCACAAATTCCAAACAACGGATTCAATTTTAATATATTGAAAAATAAAACAATTACAATTCCAACATATCCAGAGATTGATATTTTTCTTGGAGAAATTCTAGGGTTTTATTGTTTTAGAGTTATGCGTTTATAGAATTTCCCAGGCATACATCAAATCCAAACCGGATTTACACAGTTACAAAATGAGAAAAATTGAGTTCCACTCACATAAGTTCCGTTGCTTTTAGATTGGATTAGATCGATGTTTCCCCTTATCCATGTAGGATTTCCTCCCCTTTTAGATATACAACAATGGATTTTATGTATATTAGTTTTAGAATCAGAGGCTAGAAAGAAGAAGAATTAGAAATTTAATTGAATAAGAGACTAGAATTCCTTACCTGGAATTTACTATTTCTAAAATTTAAGGGAAGAATATTTGATAGAATTCCACTACGTTTTAGAATTTTTATGAAGAAAAGTAAGGGGTATAGGGGTCTATTTATAGAGGTGAGAAGGAACGAGAACCATTGCATCAAAATCAAATAAATCCGTTTTATGAAAAAAAAAAGTATGGGGTATAGGGGTCTATTTATAGAGGTGAGAAGAAACGAGAACCGTTGGATCAAAATCAAACAAATCCAAGCCATTTGGCCTAGGGTTTTCATCAACCCCATGTTGTAACCGGTCGACCGCTGCCACGATCGACAGGCCTATATAAGGCGGTTAACCGGTCCGTCTATTTCGAGCATGGTCGATTCCTTTCTCTTTATAATACCTAATTAATTATATGTTTAACATTAACCTTAACATTTACTATTCGCTGTTAACTTTAAAATTCAAATTTCCAATTTTTTTTAAATTTAAATTTGTTTAGATTATTTTAAATTTGAAATATCCAAACGTCCATAACTTTTCCATTTGGACCCCAATTTCAATATGTTATATATGAAAATTGATTAGAAAATCGCCACGGACGTAATGGTGTAACTCCTGTGACCAAATTCTGATTCTACAAAAATTCCAATTTTAGCCTTATTTAATTATTTAGTTTCTTATTAAATTTTCTAGGGTATTACATTCTCCACTCCCTAAAATGGATTTTACCCCCGAAATCCCTGAGGGTAACAACCTAACGTGCACTCAATAGCAGCTAAGTTATTTACAATGATCCATACAACCATCTACTCAACCGAGAATGCAATATGATTATGTATGCAACATACTATAGGTGAGCTCAATCCTAGCATTCATGCAAGATTGTATATGTTAGCATGTGTGCAAACATCCTAACATGCATGAAATGCTATATGAGTGCGAAAATAAAAAAAGTGTGGCAACCATACCCTACCATCTTATCTAAAAACCACGATGCAACCAAATACTAAATTGTTAGAGAGAAAATCTTACCAGAGAAAAGCTCGGGATGGGAAGCCTTCATCTTTACCCTGGTCTCCCATATGCTCTTTGCTGGGTTGTCTCCCCATTGAACTCGTACCATCCTAATTTCTTTGCTATGGAGCTTCTTAATACCATGGTCCACAATGCGTGGGAAAGCATGCGGGGCTATTGGCTCCGTCTTAACATCTATTAATAGATCAGGCTCGATCACCGAGGTCGTGTCTTGTAGACATTTCCTCCAACATAAAACATGGAAGACGTCATAGACTCCCGCTAACTTGGATGGAAGCTCCACTCAATATGCAAATTTCCTCACCCTATCTAACACCGAAAAAGGCCCAACAAACCTTGGCACCAACTTCCCAACCGTACCAAACCTCAAAACCTTCCTAAGAGGGGAAACCTTAATGAATACCATATCCCTAACAACAAATTCCAATTCCTTCTTGCTCCTGCCAACATAGGACTTTTGATGGGCATATGCGGCCTCCATTCACCGCCTAATCAACTCTACCTTCTCTGAAATCTCTCGGACAAAATCTGGTCCAAGTATAATTTTGTCGGTGGCTTCCCACCAACAATTAGGCAATTAGCACGGTCTTCCATACAAAGCTTCAAAGGGTTCCATGCCAATCATTGCTTGGTAACTATTATTGTATGCAAATTCCACCAAGGGCAAGTACTATCCCCAAGATCCTCCAAAATCCATGATGCAGGCCCTCAATAAATCTTCTAAAACTCAGTTCACCCTTTTTGACTGACCGTCAGTCTATGGGTGATAGGCAGTTCTATGATTCAAAGTTGTTCCTAAAGCAGCTTGCAAACTCCTCCAAAATTCACTAGTGAACAAGGGGTCCCTATCATTTACAATGCTAACTAGGACTCCATGGAGTTGCACCACTTCCTTCACATAAATTTGCACCAGAGATGCGATAGTTCTATTAGTCTTGACAGGAATAGAGTAAGTGCTCTTAATGAGCTTATCCACTATGATCCAAATAGCTTCATTTCCTCTTTGACTCCTGGGTAGCCCATCTACAAAATCCATAGATATATGTTCCTACTTCCAAGTCGGCACTTCTAGGGGTAACAACAATCCTCTGAGCATCCCTAGTTCTGCTTTGATCTTCTAACATGTTAAACACTTAGCGACATATTACCTTTCTTTTTCATCCCAGGCCATTAGAAAATCCTCTACATATCATGATATATTTTATCCCCTCCAGAGCGAATAGTCATTTTAGAGCGATGGCACTCTGCCAGAACTTCCTCTAACACATCTTCCAACATTGGAACACATAGGCATCCGTCTCTCCTTAGCCATCCCTTTTTATCTACAACATATCTACTGTCATGGGAAAAATGCTCTCCACTACTAAGCTTACCAAAAATTCCTTCCAACATCACATCCTCCTTCAGCCTTAGCCTAATGCGATCCACTAATGTCGGCCCCACCTCCATAAATGCAAGAAATCCTTAAGCGGGTACTATTGGCACTTGGAAATTAAAATTCGAGAGGACCTTTAATTACCTCCACTCATACATAGCACTAAGCGTAGTATGTTTCCGACTAAGGGCGTTAGCCACGACATTCCCTTTTCCAAGGGTATATTGGATCTCGAATTCATATGATGCTATAAATTTCATCCATCTGTGCTGTTTGAGATTTAAGACCATTTGGGAAAAGAGGTATTTAAGGGATTTATGATCGGTGAATAACGCGAACCTCTCTCCCAGAAGGTAGTGCCTCCATATCTTAAGAGCAAAAACAACAGCCGCTAATTCTAAATCATGAGTAAGGTACCTCTTCTTGTGGTCCTTCAGTTGCCTATGGGCATAAGCCACAACTCTTCCTTCTTGCATCAGGACAGTGCCTAGCCCTATCTTACAAGCACCAGTGTATATAGTGAAAGGCTTCGATCCATCCAGAATTGTTAGCACGGGTGCACTAGTTAGCAGCCTCTTCAATACCTCAAAAGAGTTCGCACACTTCTCATCCCATGCAAAGACTAAGTTCTTCTTAGTTAGGTGAGTTAAAGGTACCGCTATCTAAGAGAAACCTTTAATGAACTTCCGATAGTAGTCCACCGAACTAAGAAAACTCCTAAATTCTAAAGCATTCTTTAAAATCTTCCAATTTTGTACAGCCTCTACTTTAGCCGAGTCAATGGACAACCCTTCCTTGGAAACAATATGACCCAGAAACTTCACCTCCTTCCTCTAGAAATGGCACTTAGGGAATTTAGCTTTAAGTTGGTGCTTTCTCAAGGTCTCTAATACTTCCCTTAGTTGTTACTCATGCTCTTCGTCGGACATGGAGTATACCAAAAAAATATCCACAAACACCACTACATACTTGTTTAGTTTCCCCCTAAAAGCTCTACTCATAAAGTCCACAAAATAGGTTGGGGTGTTAGTCAAACCAAAAGGCATTACCTCCAATTCAAACAGTCCATCTGGTGTGCAAAAATTAGTTTCGCCTTGCTATCCACAGCCACTCTCAACTGGTGGAACCCGGTGGCCAAATCCAATTGGGAGAAGACTTTGGCACCGATGAGCTGATTGAACAAGTCATCTATCCTTGGTAAAGGGTATTGGTTCTTCGTAATCAACTTTTTTAGTGCTCAATAGTCGACGCATAGCCTTAATGAGTCGTCCGCCTTGGTGGCAAAAACAACCAGTGCTCCCTACTTTGAAATACTGCGATGAATAATCCCTTTCTGCAATAGCTCTAAAATCTACTTGGGAGTCATATGCCTCCGCGGTAGTACAACGGGCCGCGTCCTTCTGTAAATCAATTGTAAACTCAATTTTCTTATAGGGTGGGAGACTAGAAACATCTTCAAAAACATCTAAAAAGTTTCTGACTATGGGTACTAATAAGAGTTCATTCTGTGATAGGTTAAGGGAATACAAACGGCTTAACTCAACCGAGCTTTAGGGTGAACAACAAACATCGATATCTCACACCTGATAACTCCTTAACCACACAATCCTCTTATCACAATCTAAGACAACCCCGTAGTAGGCTAACCAGTCCATCCAAGGATGAGTCCATACCCCTCAAAGCCAAGAACATAAGCATTACATGTAAAGTCAACGTCACATATATCCACAACTAGGTCTTTGCAAATTAAAGAAAGGAAAGTTGAGCCGCCAATAGGATTGGATACCACTATCGGGTCGATAACAACTTGGGTTTTCAGGTTCAAGGACTTAACTATCGTTTTAGCTATAGATGAATGGGATGCTCCCGAATCAAATAATGTGTGAATAACATTCTTTGAAATACTAATTTTACCTTCCATAGCAGCCTTCCCTTAATCCCTAGGAAGTGTCCTACTCGAGATAGGAACAGCTTCAATAGCATAAGCTTGCCCCTTCTGCCTTTCCTTGGCCAGTTTTGGACACTTGTTCTTGTAATGTCTCTCCTCAAGGCAGTGGTAACATTTCCCTTCGAACTCTTCCCTCATCAAGCTAACTCTACCATCTTTGACGATGTGTCCTTTCTTCTGACATCTTCGACAAACTGTCTCTTTCTTCAATTTCCCCTTGGCTTTCTCGTTTGTCCAAAATCCTCCCATTTTAGCTCCTCCTTGATTTTGTGCCTGCCCAACTTTCCACTTTTGTTTTTTCATTCCTTTCACTACCGACTGTTTGAAGCAGGGCCATCTTAACGATCACCTCGTAAGTAGCACCCATGAGGATTTAGGCCAAAAGCATCTCTCTAAGCGAGGAATTCAAACCTTTGACAAATTTCATTGCCTTCTTTACTGGGGTGTCAATCAAGCACATCCCAAACTTTGCCAACTTTATGAACTTGTTGATGTGTTCCTTCAGGATGGAGTCCCCTTGCTTTAAATGTATAAATTTCTCCACTTGGAGACACTTTTGCGCCATACAGGAACCTTGACTTACAGCGAGCCCTGAAACTAGCCCAAGTGATCTCCTCCTCAACATTCTCCCCCACGACAATTGTCCACCAGTCAAGCGCTTCTTTCTTGAGGTGCCAGGCAGCTACCCTCCTTCGGGCTTGATCCTCCCACCCAAGCTCCCAAAATATGCGGTCAACATCACTATCCAAGCCCACATCTTGAGAATGTCATTGGCTTTAGTATACACTCGCCTTTCCATATTTTGGAAGTCCTTGCATGGTTTAGGGAAGTCTGGAAGTAGGGATACTACCTCTATAGGTAGAGTAGGTGGTGCTGATGGGGCAACTGGCTGTGGAACGGGGATCTCCCCAACATACCTCAAATAGGCATGCCTCTAACGTTGGGTATTCCTTAAGGATAGGTGTGCCTAGCTTCTGAATTTTCAACCATATCAGCCATCTGCAAGTTTAAACCCTTATTAGTGACAGTTTCTTGATATAGCATTTTTAGCTGAAACAAAACTTGCCTAGTGTGTCGTGTATGTCCTTTAAAGAATGTATATATACACATATATGAGTTTTGGAAACAGCTTCAAATATAACAAGTATGCTTGCATAGTTATACCCATTTCCCCTTAGACCGGGTAACCTGGCTCTGATACCAAATGTAACAACCCACCCTGAAACAGACCTAAATCTCAACCTAGAAAAGGCCCATCAGAAGTTAGATACATCCCAAGACTGGCCGTTGATTGGTTAAATTAAAACAATATATCGTACATAGAGCTATCTATCTACACTTTTAGAATCTCATAGCGGAATGGATAAAATATAATATAAAAACATATACCCGAAGCATAAGAAATTATTACATAACTTAAACATGTCGTCACAACATCTCAAAAAGTCTCACAGAAACCTCCACAACATAATGTCTCAAAATGACAATAAAGATAACATAGTTTGAAAATGGGTACAAGCAAATAACATAAAAAAGGTAAAGATAGATGACTGCCACACTGCATTACATCTTAGCCTCCGCAACCCTGTCCCTCTAACCTGTTTGTTAAAATGAGGAGTGAGTCAGAAATTTGGTGAATGAAACTTCATGAATTACCATAATAATAAATGGGTGGTGTCATCCGAATAAATGATATGCCTTATGTTTAAAAGAACCTAAACATATGAAATAACATTGCTGGTAGGCCCGAGGGCTTTTCCCGGTCCAACTTCACTTCCTAGTGCAACTATCGTTGATGATGAAAGAGAAAGCAACTGAACCACTTAATACTTTTTATGGGAGGTAGACAGACTCTGACCATTTAATACCTATATGGTCTCCGTCATTCACTACCTAATCCAAGGCAGCCCCTTCTAAGGTCCTACCTAGCTGTCACATCTGAAATCCCATATGTCACTTACTACTACTTCTCATATAGTAAAGAGGCAGATCCTATAGTATCCACTTAATACCTCTCAACCTGAAGCCGGCCTCTCCCAAGATCTCCCTTAACGTATCAATAGAGTAATTATGACCCATAAACCAACTAGTGACGTCTCACATTAGTCCAACTATTTGTAGATACTAGTAGCCAGATTGACTGGGCAGATTTACCCTATAGAATTGGGACTAACTTCATGTCCACTGGAGTTATTTATTATAGGCGTTGTCCCTCACCAGTCCCTAATGTTACACCACTAGTAGCCAGATTTAACTGGGTAGACTTCTGTGTACTTTGGACTAGCCTCGCATCCCTATAAGTTAGTCATACTTCTCACATATATATATATATGCCATTCTACATGACCAAACAATCATGGTCATACAAGGTAACCGCTTGTCATGCCCTTAGTTATGGATTAGGCTCCATAATTACTACCAACTACCTTCGTAAGAGTTAAGTATTATTGACTATTATATTAATAATATTAATGTGATTCATACGTTATAATCAATACGTTAATAACATACACACACACATGCACGAAATCTATGATTTATTCTAATTATTACGCATGAGAATTATTTCTAATCATTAGGCATAGGAATTATTTCTAATCATTATACACAAGAATTATTTCTAATCATTACGCACAAGATTGAATATTAAAAATATCAATCTCATACAAATCTCCAATTTCCAAACAAGAGCAGCTATTATCCATAGCCAACAAAGATGGACTTGTATTATAATGTAATTTTACCAACTTGTTCCATCTCAACATACTAGGATCACTTTCCCATTTCAAAGAAAATGGATCTTGGAATTCAAATCATTTACATTCTATCCAACTTCTATAACCTTGGAGTGAGAAAGGGATTCATGTATACTTGATATATAGAAATAGGTGGTGTAGCAGTAACAACAAATTTCATGCCTTGCACACCATTCCTATAATATGTTTGTCTTTTGAACCCTTTAAAACTTAACAAGAAAAGATAAAAAGAATAAGTTGAATAGATTGTAAATCCCCAAATTCCAAACAACATATTCATTTCTAATATATTGAAAATAATAAAACAATTGCAATTCAAACATAATCAAGGATTGATATTTTTCTTGGAGAAATTCTGGGGTTTTATTGTTTTAGAGTTTGCATTTACAAAATTTCCCAAGGCATACATCAAATCCAAATGGTATTTACACAGTTATAGAATGAGAAAAATTGAAGTTCCACTCACAAAAGGTCCTTTGCTTTCAGATTGGATTAGATCTAAGGTCCCCGATCCCCATTGGATTTCCTTCCTTTTTGAATATACAACAATGGATTGTATATAGATTAGTTTTAGAATCAGAAGCTAGAAAGAAGAAGAATTAGAAATTTAATTGAATAAGAGATTAGAATTCCCTACTTGGAATTTACTGTTTTTGAAATCTAAGGGGAGAAAATTTGACAGAGTTCCATTAAATTTTAGAATTTTTATAACGAAAAGTAGAAGGTATAGCGGTCTATTCATAGAGGTGAGAAGGAATGAGAACCGTTGGATCAAAATCAAACAAATCCAAGCCATTTGGCCTAGGGTCTTCATCAACACCATATCGTAACCGGTCGACCACTACCGCGATCGACAGCCCATACAAGGTGGTCAACCGGTCCGTCTATTTCAGGTATGATCGATTTCTTTCTCTCTACACATTTGTTACCTAATTAATTATATGTTTAACGTTAACCTTAACATTTACTATTAAATTTAAAATTCAAATTCCCAAATTTCAAATTTCCAAATTTTAAAATATAAATTCATTCAAATTATTTTAAATCTGAAATATTCAAACATCCATAACTTTTCCGTTCAGACTCCGATTTCAGCATGTTATATATGAAAATTGATTAGAAAATTACCACGGATGCAATGGTGTAATTTCCATGACCAAATTATGACTTCTACAAAAAAAATTCATAATTAGTTCTGTTCAATTATTTGGTTTCTTATTAAATTTTCCGGAGTGTTACAAGCACTTTGTCAAATATCGCCTACTAATGACTTTCGAGAAAAAGCCTTTGTTGTAGCATAACAAAGACCATACACTACTACATTCACACCCCTTCATACCATACACGATCAAAACCAAAATATACAATAACTCATTCCAATAATTCGCAATGCGATACCATACCTTACACAATCACCTTGTCATGGAACATGATAGCATACCATACACATATAACATTCAAAATCAAATAGATGGTTTCATATTCTCATAACATCGATGATTTACAAAAAAAAATCACCATTACACAGATAATAGATTAAACATTCAACAATCAAATATGACCCAATTTAGTTCTTACTGTAGTAAAAAATAACATATGACATCATCACTAAATAAATAATAGATTCCAATGAAAAAAGCAATATAAACTACTCATATGGATACCTGGCAGCATGATCAAACTATGCTTCTAAAGGGACATTCGAATATAAGTAAGAATTGTCTTTCAGTAATCGAAGATTATATTTTTCCAACCGTGAAACTTCAGTTTGCATCTCAAGAGCATACTCATGCCCCCTGCGACATATTAGAGGATCTATCCACCGAAAGAGATTACAATAGTCGTACATTTTAGGTATTTCCCTTCGCCACACATAATGTGGACATCCATAGAACCTATGACCTGCATTCTTTTTATTACTACATAAGATCACATTACACGTAACTCCGTAGTGACACCATTTTAGTGGGGTGCTCTTCAATAGCTAAATCTTTCTTATGCTTCGTCGACCTATCCACAAAAGGCTCTTCTTCTTTGATGTGTTCTGTTTCACTACCTCCTACTATGGCAGGTAAATGAACAACTAATTCAGAATCAATGCAAACTTCTTTACCCGACCTATGCTCAATTGGCTCAATATTCATTTGAGTTTCGGGTAATATGCCATAATGTTGGGAATGTTGTGATAATTGGGTTTCACGTACAAATTCAACATCATCCACATTGACATCACAATTAAACTCCAGATTACCATAATATTTTCTCAAAGTCTCATCATCAGTCCCCAATTATCCATAGTAACTTAAAAAATAATAACTTTTAGCAATAAATGGAAATCAACTTTAATTATTGAAAATTACCTTAGATTGTGAAGCAAATCTACTAAAATTAGACAATTTAAATGAGAAAAGAAATGGAATTGTGGAAGAGAAGAGTGGTTAGGTTTTTGGGTTTTTTTTTGTTTTGAGTTTGGTAAAGTAGGTATGAGGGGAGAGAGAGAGGAAGGATGGGTGTTGTTTTGTACCTGCATAAAGCCAAAGACGACATTTCAAATAGTGTCCATTGGCAACTTAACTATGGTTTAAAAACACAAAATAGATGGGACTTCAAATGCCGCTTGTTGTGCTATGCCACCTTGATGCTGACATGGTCAAAACTGGGCTATATTTGTAAGTAGTTTAGAAACTAACCTAAAAGCATGATTAGTTTCCACAACCAGCCCAAATTGAAAAATGATCCTGCATTAAATGGTGAAAGTTTTGTTCCTAGGTACATTACAATTAAGGATGTAAATTTTAGTTTATATCTTTACAACTACAACTATAGTTCTAAGGTATTCAAATTAAGATACATCTAAAAATTAAATATATTAATTCATAACTTTCAATGTACAAAATATCATCTACTCTTTACATATTAAATTTGGTAACCCATTTTAGAAAGTAATACCACTCTACTTACATATGATTTCCTTTTCAGCAGTCCTAAATAAGTAGCCGTTCGAGATAAATTAATTAGATCATATGGCCATGATGCACTTTCACATCATTCCAACTTAATGATGTATCTTAATATCATAATTACACAATTAAGAACTTTTTATATGTACTTTTAATCTAAAAGTCTTTATGCAAGTATTTTCTAGAGTTTATGAAACACCCCCACACCCCTTAGTATATCCAAAAGGACACACTAAAAGGCATGATGCGTTGTAGGTATGACTAAAACTAGCAGAGACTAAGATTCACAAGACAAAAATCAAATAATAATAATAGTAGTAACACAGCGGAAACAATTATAGTATTTAGCTAAAAATCAATTCCCACAATATAAGATGATAAAAATAAGTCAACAAATATCTAATGCATCATATGACAAAATACCCATACAAGTCTCGTGAAATCAAAAACCAAAGTCTCAAATAATATCAGAGTACAATACATCCCTCTCAAAATACTAGCTCAAAAAAAAGAACTAAAAACTGAAACTAAAGGAAATAAATACATGATAGAATCTCCAATAAGTTTCCAAGAAGCTGCGGTCTACCTTCCTTGCCCCTGATTGCCTATGAGGGGGAGGGGAAAGGGAAAATAGAGGAGTGGGTCAGACTAAAAATCTGGTGAATGATAGTAATTACTAGAATCTTTAAGCAAAGTAAAAGTAATAGACCTTACAATAGTTCTAGTATATAAAAAGAAAGAAAAGAAATAGAGAGAAGGAATAAGCTGGAAATAAATATGATTTAACTAAATTAACACAATTGATTAACTTTGATTGTTTGCACTTGTCTTTGATAGCTGCTTTGATTAGGCTGAATTCATAATCCTATAATTAGGTTGAAATCCTAATTCAACCCTTTGATCGGCCTGCTACTCCATAGGCCTTACTGTGAACTATACGCTATATAGCTCCCTACACAGAAATGGTGTCTACGAATGACACGCAAAGTATCTACTATGGACTAGATGCTATATAGCTCCCTACATAGAAGGCAATGGTGCCTATGAAAGGCACACACACTAAGCGCTTGGAACTCATAACAATTACTGAGCACCCGAATGGAAGTCGCACGCATAACCGCCACCGTGCTCATCTTACCTGTTGTTCTACCTATTGGGTTTTCTTATTACCTCAACCTCTAGCATAAGCGTGCCCCTCATCCCACTTCAGGCTAATGTGAGATCACCATGTCCATATAAAATAGGGGAAATGCTGTTGGTACCAGCCCGTCATCCAAACAATATCTAGTTGCGCCTCTTGCCCAAATCCCCATGATTTGGACTTCTACTTATTGACCAATTACTACCATTATTAGCATAAACGTGCCCCTCGTCTCACTTCAGGATTATGTGAAACACCGTGTCCATAGAAATAATAGGGGAATGCTATTTGGTACAGGTCCTCTTTACTTCTTTGCTTATTAACTTAGATAAATTATTTAAATAAGCCTTTATTATCGTTCTTACTATCTGTGCTTATTAATTTATCATAAATCGCAAAATAAGCCTTATTCGATTCCGTTTTCTTATTATAACCTACGTTATAATCATGCTTATTACTTAACCTAAGGTCTAAGTGTGAAAATAAGCTTTTTTCATCTTTTACTCTTTTTAGTTATAATTCTAAGTTATAACTAGGCCAATCTCTTTAATTTAGTCCAATTCTAATATTTACATCACAATTTTAGTCTAATTCCATTTCTTATTACAGTCGTTTCCTTTTACATCTTATCTTCTGTTATTTCAGTATACTTATAATTTTAATCCATTTCCGTATTTGATCTATTCTAATCCATACGCGAAGAAGAAGGAGAGATAAAGGAAAACTGAAATTAGAAGAAAATCCAAAGCGTAGGAAAAAGATGTAAATAACGCATAAATAACAGTAAATAAATTAAAATACTATAAATAAACTGTAAATAAATGAAAAATTTATAATTAGTAGAAATAAACTAAAATTATCTGAGAAAAATAGGTAAAAGAAATAGAGTGAAAATAATTCTAAAAACTATAAATAAACTACTAAAAAGGTTATTCCAAAAATCGTAGTAAAAACTACAACTGTTGGAAACCCTATTATTTTAAATCACTCAAAGAAATCTAAATTAATTACAAACACTCACCTATGGTCCTAAGCTCTTCCCTTTTGGTCTTTCGGATCCACTTGAGGGTATTAAAATATTTTTATTAAAAAGATTCTCTTCTTGGAAAATTATTCCTTTTAGGGTCCTTCCTGAAAAGGTGAACCCAAGCGGAGGAAATCTAGAATGAGAAAAAGTGTTTGGCCTAAGGTCTTATTTATAGGGTAGAAGTGGATCTTAGACCTTTGGATTTGAAGATTAAATAGGATGCAACCACATCACAGGCTGAATAGGAGCCGTCAGATGGAAGAACGGAAGGACCAGATGGAGCCAAAGATCGAAAAAATCGTGTACAAAACTTGCTGGAACGAACAAAAAGTTTGTTCGCTCACCCTGTAGGGTGGGTCGACTGCCAGGTCAACCTTCCCTCCCCATAGGTCGACTAGCCGATCGACCTAGGATGTGGTTGGGTCGACCTCCTGGTCGACCTGACCCATGTAATATATATTTTTCGTTGATTCTTGTTTCGTGCGTAACTTCTTCATATTGACTCGGATTCTGACGTTCTATATATGGAAATTGACCAGAAAATTCCGACGGACACAATGGTGCAACTCCCATGGCTCAATTTTGATAATTTAACAAAATTATTTTTTCATTTCATTAAATAACGAATTAATTATTATGGGTTAAATTTCGGGTTGTTATAGTTTATAACTTAAACATACATCTGTAAACTTCTTAAATACATACTTTTATATTTACATTGAAAATACGTTTTATTTTGAAAATTTAACATTGTTTTCTATATAGCTCACATGATCATGATGTTTTATAGAAGTGTTAATTGGTCGAACTAGACTGGATGGAGGCGTGTTTAATTTTTATCTTAAACGAAATCGAACCGGATATGGATCGAATGGGATTTATGCTCGTACAAATTTTACTGTCTTAATTCATTCCTTAAATTAAATTGAACGGACTTCAAAAGGATGTTTTTTGCCCATGGACTCGAACAGATGGGAACATACATTGCTATTCGCATCGGACTTCATGCTTTTTAGTAGAGTTTCTGTAACGACCCGGAAATTTCGAACCCGAAAATTCCAGATTGTTAGGAGAAAAAGAAAAGAGATAGAAGAAAGAAACAGAAGAAGAAGAAGAAGAAGAACAGAAACATCAACATCTCACATTCGCAGCGGATAAAATATAATAATAAATGATAACAGTTTTACAAAACAATATTATATCTGTCGATTACATTTTAATACATCAGAGATACATATTTATACAGACACTGGATATACACAATTATCAAGTCTCAGATATATAATAATATAACACAGTAGATACACTCCATACGTTCCTGCCATCCAGCTCGACTCCTGAGCTCCAGAACGTCCTTACCTGAAAATATGTAATACTCGGTCTGACCCGAGCATTACATCAAAGTAACACCCGGGTCAGGCTGGAAACCAGCGTGAGTAAACTCATCTAACATGAAATTTCAATTCATAGAACTTATTTAAACCCGAGGTAACTCGTACTTTATTACAAGTAAACAACTTATATAATCAACACTTATTTTCACAAACAAAAATCTAAGTACCGTTACTTAGTTTAAATAATTATGTTACTTAATTATTCCATTCCAGCCTATTGATTTCCACCAATCAAATCTATATAGAATTATAGCAGAACACTAATCGAAGTGGTTTCGGGTATTTACTGATACCCGACCCCTGTCTCTTCGAATTCAATGTGATCCTTAATCCAAATTGTTAAGTTCAGACAATACAATTCATATTCAAGATATCATACAGCAATCCAATTCAGATAGGTAACCTACATTATCACAGTTTAACCCATTCATATCATAGCACATCTCAATTGTCCATCAGAGATAAAATCAGTCCAAGTCATCTAATATTATTCAACCAATCCATAACAAGTTGATTCATTCTTAATTAATTTAATCTCTAATTAAACTAATTACTATCCTTTAATTATTTGGATTACCTTAATCTATCTTACTTAACATTTAATTAACTACAAATTAATTAATCATTTCTTAATTATTTATCCTAATTAATCTTCTTTGACTAATTATCTTTAATTACATTCAAGTAATTATCCTTAACCATATACAGTATTTAAATTTTAATTACTATCATTAATTTATAATAATTAATGATCTTTTATTAATTAATTAACTATAATTAATTATATTAATCCTCAATTAATTACAATTAATTAATCTTTAATTACTTCATTAAGTAATTATTAATCAATTTAAATTAACAGTTAATCCTTAATTAATTACTTTATTAATTAATTACACCTCAAATTAATTCATTTAGAAATTTCTTAAATTAATCACATCCATTAATTAATTAATCATATTAATTTATCAATCAAATTGACTAAGTAATTAACCCTTAATTACTTCCATTAATTATTCTCTAATTACTTTTCATTAGTTAATTACTCTCTTAATTAATTACCTTAACAAGTAACTAATCTTAATCCTTTAATTAATTTATTTACTCTTAATTAATTAACTTCAAATCAATTATAATAATTCATCTTTTAATTAATAACATCAAGTGACTTAATCACTTTCATTTAATTACTCTTTAATTAATAATAATTGAATTACCCTTATTTTTTTCTCATATTAATTATCTTTAATTAGTCAAACTCTTAATCACTTAAAGATAAACTCCTTATTATAATTGATTACTAAATTCTTATCATTTACTTTATTAAGAAAACAAAACATTTTAGAAATCCAATTATAATTTTAAAATAATTTCAACATCTAATTTAACCTTTAAATCTTTAAAACTTTTCAAAAAAATTTTTAATAAATTTTTAATACAAAAATTATTTTGAAAATCTACTTTTCTATCCTTTAAGAACTTATTCATTTTAAACATATTTAAGACTTGTTAAAACATTTATTCTTGAAAACCAGATTATTTCCATAACTTAACTTGTTTACTTTACTTTTAAACTCGAAAACAATTGTAAAATCAAACTTTTAGTTTAACCAGAACAGCCCGAGTAAACCTCACCAAAAACCTGAGTAAAATCACTAAATTCCTGAGCTAGCTTCGAATCACTCGCTACTTCATCTACTTCGAGAAATACTGCAAATTACACGAGACAGCCCCCGGAATCAACTCGTCTTCCCTAACGTAACAGACCAGACGTACACGAACGTGCACACGTGCACCTGCCCAACCGCCTCCGGCCAACTAAGGTTGTCGTGACCATCGACGACGATCCCACTACCACTCGCGAGCAAGAATACGAACCCAGAAACCAATCTCGATCATCGAAATGAAATTCGACCATTATCGATCAAACTGGAAACATTCATGGCCAGAAAAAAAAACATCACCGTTACGACGCCTCCCACCTCGAGATCGCCTGCCCTTTCACTATAGCTTCGTCATACCTTCCAGCAACCATCCCCGCCATCGCAAGCCACTCCGGTCCCCTGTCCATGTCGAAATTTGCTTCGACAACCCAGACTATTAAACTCCACTTAAAACCCTTCTTCGCCTCCAATAGAACGCCACAACCATCGATAAATACTTCCAACATTTTCCCTCATTTCCCAACCCTCAGACCATCTTCAGCCCGAACATCGACCCTCCAGTCATCGCCGATTATCGGCAATCACCCAAATCGCCCAACTCGTTCATCACGAGAATTCTCAAGAATTAACAGTTTAAAAATTATGAAATGCATATCAAAATTCATGATTTTTAATCACGAATTCATTCCTGTAATTCAATTTAGAATTAAAGATAGATGATTTTTAACATAATTAAGTATTTCTCTGTTCTTCCAGTTTTTAAATATTTTTGTTGAACTTAAAACCCTGAAACAATTTTTAAAATCATCATCACACATTAACATCCATTTTTCATTTAAACATCAATATCTTATATTGATTCTATTTGGAAATTTGAATTTTCTTTAAGAAAACAAATCCTGTAAAAAAAACTGAGAAGATGAATTTATACAGCCACCTATATCCTCAGACATTTCACAATTCCAACATGCATTCATAAACAATATACATATAAACATATACACATCATTACAGTACAATCTATCACATATATCAAGTAAATTTTCAAATTTAAAAACTGTTTTTAAAAGTATTTACTCACCAGGCATGTATAGACAGAGAGCAGAGGACATGTTTTTGTTTCCAGGCTTTTTAAAATTTTGAATTTGCTTTACTGTTGCATTTGATTTTGTTGTGATACTTTGCATGCTTGTAATATGATGTTTTAAAAGTTGAAACTGCTGTTGTACTTCCCTTTAAATTGCAGCAGAGTTGAATTTCAATTGATCTTCATTTTAGTTGCAGGTTGAAGTGGCATTTGAAACTGCTACTTTGAATTGCAAGTTTGTTGTTCTATATATTTTTTTCTTTTTCAGTTTTTAGTTAAAAAAGAAGAAGAGAGTAAAGACTGAAAATGTTTTGAACTGAAAGAAAAATAGAAGCCAGGTTCTCTAATACAATATTCTTTTATAAATCTAAATTTCTAAATAAAAGAAAATGTTGCCACTTGTATTTTTATTTGTATTACAAATGTCCCAACTTGGTCTATGTGCTTACAAGTGTCTTTAATCATGTTAATATGTCTACACATATTACTTAAGTGTTTCTAAATAAATTTTTATTTAATTTAAATGTGAATATAACTTACATACTTTAATTTTCTTAATTTTCATATGTATATATACAAATTACTTTTAAAAGAAATTATTCTAAAACTAATTATAATTCAAATATATCTTCTACATGTATTTTATAACCTTTTAAATTTAAACACTTTAAAGAATACAAAACTTTATTTAAACTATCATATTTTAAAATAAATAACTATCTTATATTTTGAAAACAAATGAATTAATCTTTAACTTTTGAAAGATATTAAATTTAAAATAAAGCTTTAAATCACAATCCATATATATAAATTATCAATAGATTAAAATAAATTTCAACAATATCAAATTATAACATATACATTTCATATATATTACAATTTTAAAATTCATTTTTAATTTAAAACAAAAGATATTTCCATTCACAATATATATATCAAATATATATTATAAATTGATTTAAAATTTTAATTAACAGATGTTCAAAAATCCGGGATATCACATTCCTCCCCCCTTAGAATCTTTTCGTCCTCGAAAAGGAACGAAACTAGAATTTATTACTATGCTTATTATTAGTTAAATGACTCTTTGAACATTTTAAATTATAAATTCCCTTTATATTAAAATTTTAAAATACTTTAAAATCTATATAATATAAAAAAAATAATTATAAAAATACTTTTATAACTCGATGTTTCAACAAGTCCATCCTTGTCCTCACAGAAATTCGGTCATACGTTGATCAGATGTAGGACTAAAAATCTATAAGTGCTCGGTAAACTCGTTTCCAACACCCAGTGAAAATACTTTGGAAAATAATTTTATTGGAAATATAGAAAACAGTTTTGAAAATAGAGGAAATATCTTTGATGAGAATGCTCTGGAAATCATCACCCCCATCCATGGTCACAGTTACATCACGGGTTACGTTGCCATCGCAGCAAAAGTCCATGTAACTGATAACAGCATGGAACCCACAACAGATCGCAGTTACATCCCAGGGTTACGTTGCCGTCGCAGCAAAAGTCCATGTAACTGTTGGCTCTCAGCGGCACACACGATTTCGCTGTCAAAATGAAACTTCTCCCACATAGGTCGCAGTCTACCGATATAAAATCAAACGCAGACTGTTGGCTCTCAGCGGCACAAACGACTTTCGCTATGTTACCATAGTGTCACAGTCTACCGATATAAAATCAAACGTAGACAGTTGGCTCTCAGCGGCACACATGACTTTCGCTATGGTCTGCAGTAGATCGCAGTGACATTGAGTTAAATTGTTGTCACAGCATAACTCAAATGCCTCTGTGGGCACCAGCCCCTCGACTTTCGCTACACAAATAATCCTCAGGAACTAGTTTTGTCCGGACTCCTCACAGGATCAACTTTAGAATCCCCCCTTGGGGTTCAAGGCAGTACCACCCAGTGGTACTCCTGAGAAGTTCATTTCAAGGAAGTGCCTTTTTCCCCAGAGCTATTCTCAAAACACTTTATACTATATACTTATAGTATCTTCAAATCATACCCTTTATGATTTATCAAAATCTCCTTTACACAAAATCGATTACCAAAATCGATAATTCTCAAACTAGGCTTTCCAAAATCCAAAATTGATTTCTCAAAAATCAAAAGCCCTTTCCAAAATCCATAGGTTCCCAAAATCTTTTCCAAAATCATTCTCATAAGATCCTTTATATATATAGATATATATAACTTTGAAAATCTTTGGATTACTTCAAACTTGTATAAAACCTCTTTTATACTTTAAATATTTCAAAATCCTTTTTATTCTGGCTAGATTCAATAAGGGAAGTTTATCATATTACAAAATATAACTTTATTTATCGTCAAATCAAATATTCAAGTTTGATTTCTTTATAAAGTTATTTACCATTTACTTACCTCCCATAAAGTAAATTTCAATCAAAGAAATATCCAATTCCATTATATTTTACAACTATACTTTTCATTTCAAAACCATTTCAAATTCCTTATTCAAAATTTTCAATATCAATTTCATTCAAACTCGTATGATGTACACATATCATCCGAACGCAATATCAATCTGATCGCTCAATCGATCACACAATTTCACTTCCGAACTAGTATCGTCCACCCGACTTCCTAGTGCGGACTCAGATCTGGTTTCTTGATCAGAAACCGTCATTCTCCTTGCATAGTCGTAGCTATGATAGAGAATATCCAGAACCAATCAAAAATCCATATCCAGGTTCGCCGTCGAAAATCGAACGGAAAATCCCAACTCGGATCGATAATACTATCTCGAAATTCTGTGTTCGAATCTGGATCAAATCACTATGCGAATAGAATAATATACGTATATCCTACGTATTTATCTTTATTGGTTATTAGCCAAATCAATTCTCTTTTCTATTCACATTTCCTTTAATTCCATTCACTTATTCTCAATTGCTTCCATTTCCAATTGAGTTATTACTTTAATTACAAACAGTTTGAACTCTGACCTATTTAAATAAAAATAACTTGAAATTTTTTTTTAAATAGATAAGTAGTTGAAAAATAGTTGTTAGTTTGTAAAATAGCTGTAAAATAGTTAAGTAGTTATAAAATAGTTAGATAATTGCAAAATAGTTTTTAAAATAGTGATTAGATATAAATAACTGAAAAATAGTAATTAGTTTATAAGACAGTTTCAAAATAGTTAAATAGTTCCAAAATAATTGTAAAATAAGTATAAGATAGTTTGGGGTTTAAGAAGAAGATTGTATAGTAAATAGTTTGGAAAAATATATTTGTATTAAAACAATTTATTTTAAAAATAGTCCAGAGCCAAACTGTTTAATTTCCCAATCTCCATTTCCAATTAATTTCCCAACTATTCAATTTAAATTCCACTTCCATTTAAATTGACTCAATACTTTAATGTCCATTGAAATTTATTTAATCCCAATTCAAGTTGAATTATCCTTAATTCCTTTCCAAATTCAAATCAAATTCCATTTGATTTTTAAACATATTCAACTTTAGTTACAATTTCCAAATTATTTCCAATCAATTTGGATTAATTTCAAATTGAACTAGCTTCAATTTCAAATCATTTCAATTCTAATTTACCATTTGAATTTTAAACTTATACATCTTCAATCACAATTCTAATTAATTCAAATCAAATTCAATTTGAACTAATTCTATTCAAATCTCAATTTAAAACTATCTCGAATTATATAAATTCGAGTTAAATATTTTAAATGTTCATTTAATCCCTTAAGTCAAATTAACCCTTATTTTTAAATCAAATCAACCTTATTTTTAATTTAACAACTTAAATCGTTAAACCATTTAATTCTGAATCCAAATTCCAAAATTCTATTTTAAAATTATCTTTACTTAACTTATTACAAAGTTCAAATAAGAATTCAAAAACAATTTAATCTTTAGATTCTAATTTATTATCCATTTTCAATTTCCAGATCTCAGACCCATTTTGAGATTACTCATAACTCCCATTTAAATTAACCATTTAACTACCCAAGTTAAATTTAAATTTCATCTTGAAATTTCGAATTCAAGTTGTTCATTTTAAACTCATTTAACTTCCTTAAGTTAAATTAAATTTACTTAATCTGGTCAACTTTACACAATTTGAATTCTCATTCAAATTTTAAACTTCAGATTAATAATCCTTTCTCTTTTTCTTTTAATATTTTGAAAACAATTTCAAATGTTTTCAAATTTAGGATTCAAAACTTCACAATTTAAATCCAATTTAATTTACAAATTATAAGTCATATTCACCTTAAAAGTTTATTTCTCTAAAATATTTCATTTTGCTTAATCATTAACAACATTCATTATTTAACACAACTACCATTTATGATAATAACCAAGATTATCATATCTGGAAAACAATTCATTATTATCTTTATTCTTGATAACACTTCTTACAAATTCAAGATTTTAATTTCAGTTTGAATTCATTTTAAACTTATCTTCATTCAATTTTAATTTGGTTGTATTACTATTACCACTTAATTTAAATCCAATATTTTAACAACCAATTACCTTAATATTTATTGAAAAGAAATATCATTTTATATATCAAAATATATTCTGATATAAAATCATTTAAAACTTTTATATATGAAAATAAAAAGTACGCTCTCATATATATATACTCAACTCGTTCTAGGGTACCATTGACCCTATCCTTAACGAGTAATCCCAACAGAGCCAAGGTTCTCGCTTAACCTTCGCTCTGATACCAAGTGTAACGACCCGGAAATTTCGAACCCGAAAATTCCAGATTGTTAGGAGAAAAAGAAAAGAGATAGAAGAAAGAAACAGAAGAAGAAGAAGAAGAAGAACAGAAACATCAACATCTCACATTCGCAGCGGATAAAATATAATAATAAATGATAACAGTTTTACAAAACAATATTATATCTGTCGATTACATTTTAATACATCAGAGATACATATTTATACAGACACTGGATATACACAATTATCAAGTCTCAGATATATAATAATATAACACAGTAGATACACTCCATACGTTCCTGCCATCCAGCTCGACTCCTGAGCTCCAGAACGTCCTTACCTGAAAATATGTAATACTCGGTCTGACCCGAGCATTACATCAAAGTAACACCCGGGTCAGGCTGGAAACCAGCGTGAGTAAACTCATCTAACATGAAATTTCAATTCATAGAACTTATTTAAACCCGGGGTAACTCGTACTTTATTACAAGTAAACAACTTATATAATCAACACTTATTTTCACAAACAAAAATCTAAGTACCGTTACTTAGTTTAAATAATTATGTTACTTAATTATTCCATTCCAGCCTATTGATTTCCACCAATCAAATCTATATAGAATTATAGCAGAACACTAATCGAAGTGGTTTCGGGTATTTACTGATACCCGACCCCTGTCTCTTCGAATTCAATGTGATCCTTAATCCAAATTGTTAAGTTCAGACAATACAATTCATATTCAAGATATCATACAGCAATCCAATTCAGATAGGTAACCTACATTATCACAGTTTAACCCATTCATATCATAGCACATCTCAATTGTCCATCAGAGATAAAATCAGTCCAAGTCATCTAATATTATTCAACCAATCCATAACAAGTTGATTCATTCTTAATTAATTTAATCTCTAATTAAACTAATTACTATCCTTTAATTATTTGGATTACCTTAATCTATCTTACTTAACATTTAATTAACTACAAATTAATTAATCATTTCTTAATTATTTATCCTAATTAATCTTCTTTGACTAATTATCTTTAATTACATTCAAGTAATTATCCTTAACCATATACAGTATTTAAATTTTAATTACTATCATTAATTTATAATAATTAATGATCTTTTATTAATTAATTAACTATAATTAATTATATTAATCCTCAATTAATTACAATTAATTAATCTTTAATTACTTCATTAAGTAATTATTAATCAATTTAAATTAACAGTTAATCCTTAATTAATTACTTTATTAATTAATTACACCTCAAATTAATTCATTTAGAAATTTCTTAAATTAATCACATCCATTAATTAATTAATCATATTAATTTATCAATCAAATTGACTAAGTAATTAACCCTTAATTACTTCCATTAATTATTCTCTAATTACTTTTCATTAGTTAATTACTCTCTTAATTAATTACCTTAACAAGTAACTAATCTTAATCCTTTAATTAATTTATTTACTCTTAATTAATTAACTTCAAATCAATTATAATAATTCATCTTTTAATTAATAACATCAAGTGACTTAATCACTTTCATTTAATTACTCTTTAATTAATAATAATTGAATTACCCTTATTTTTTTCTCATATTAATTATCTTTAATTAGTCAAACTCTTAATCACTTAAAGATAAACTCCTTATTATAATTGATTACTAAATTCTTATCATTTACTTTATTAAGAAAACAAAACATTTTAGAAATCCAATTATAATTTTAAAATAATTTCAACATCTAATTTAACCTTTAAATCTTTAAAACTTTTCAAAAAAAATTTTTAATAAATTTTTAATACAAAAATTATTTTGAAAATCTACTTTTCTATCCTTTAAGAACTTATTCATTTTAAACATATTTAAGACTTGTTAAAACATTTATTCTTGAAAACCAGATTATTTCCATAACTTAACTTGTTTACTTTACTTTTAAACTCGAAAACAATTGTAAAATCAAACTTTTAGTTTAACCAGAACAGCCCGAGTAAACCTCACCAAAAACCTGAGTAAAATCACTAAATTCCCGAGCTAGCTTCGAATCACTCGCTACTTCATCTACTTCGAGAAATACTGCAAATTACACGAGACAGCCCCCGGAATCAACTCGTCTTCCCCAACGTAACAGACCAGACGTACACGAACGTGCACACGTGCACCTGCCCAACCGCCTCCGGCCAACTAAGGTTGTCGTGACCATCGACGACGATCCCACTACCACTCGCGAGCAAGAATACGAACCCAGAAACCAATCTCGATCATCGAAATGAAATTCGACCATTATCGATCAAACTGGAAACATTCATGGCCAGAAAAAAAAAACATCACCGTTACGACGCCTCCCACCTCGAGATCGCCTGCCCTTTCACTATAGCTTCGTCATACCTTCCAGCAACCATCCCCGCCATCGCAAGCCACTCCGGTCCCCTGTCCATGTCGAAATTTGCTTCGACAACCCAGACTATTAAACTCCACTTAAAACCCTTCTTCGCCTCCAATAGAACGCCACAACCATCGATAAATACTTCCAACATTTTCCCTCATTTCCCAACCCTCAGACCATCTTCAGCCCGAACATCGACCCTCCAGTCATCGCCGATTATCGGCAATCACCCAAATCGCCCAACTCGTTCATCACGAGAATTCTCAAGAATTAACAGTTTAAAAATTATGAAATGCATATCAAAATTCATGATTTTTAATCACGAATTCATTCCTGTAATTCAATTTAGAATTAAAGATAGATGATTTTTAACATAATTAAGTATTTCTCTGTTCTTCCAGTTTTTAAATATTTTTGTTGAACTTAAAACCCTGAAACAATTTTTAAAATCATCATCACACATTAACATCCATTTTTCATTTAAACATCAATATCTTATATTGATTCTATTTGGAAATTTGAATTTTCTTTAAGAAAACAAATCCTGTAAAAAAAACTGAGAAGATGAATTTATACAGCCACCTATATCCTCAGACATTTCACAATTCCAACATGCATTCATAAACAATATACATATAAACATATACACATCATTACAGTACAATCTATCACATATATCAAGTAAATAATATTGATTCTATTTGGAAATTTGAATTTTCTTTAAGAAAACAAATCCTGTAAAAAAAACTGAGAAGATGAATTTATACAGCCACCTATATCCTCAGACATTTCACAATTCCAACATGCATTCATAAACAATATACATATAAACATATACACATCATTACAGTACAATCTATCACATATATCAAGTAAATTTTCAAATTTAAAAACTGTTTTTAAAAGTATTTACTCACCAGGCATGTATAGACAGAGAGCAGAGGACATGTTTTTGTTTCCAGGCTTTTTAAAATTTTTAATTTGCTTTACTGTTGCATTTGATTTTGTTGTGATACTTTGCATGCTTGCAATATGATGTTTTAAAAGTTGAAACTGCTGTTGTACTTCCCTTTAAATTGCAGCAGAGTTGAATTTCAATTGATCTTCATTTTAGTTGCAGGTTGAAGTGGCATTTGAAACTGCTACTTTGAATTGCAAGTTTGTTATTCTATATATTTTTTTCTTTTTCAGTTTTTAGTTAAAAAAGAAGAAGAGAGTAAAGACTGAAAATGTTTTGAACTGAAAGAAAAATAGAAGCCAGGTTCTCTAATACAATATTCTTTTATAAATCTAAATTTCTAAATAAAAGAAAATGTTGCCACTTGTATTTTTATTTGTATTACAAATGTCCCAACTTGGTCTATGTGCTTACAAGTGTCTTTAATCATGTTAATATGTCTACACATATTACTTAAGTGTTTCTAAATAAATTTTTATTTAATTTAAATGTGAATATAACTTACATACTTTAATTTTCTTAATTTTCATATGTATATATACAAATTACTTTTAAAAGAAATTATTCTAAAACTAATTATAATTCAAATATATCTTCTACATGTATTTTATAACCTTTTAAATTTAAACACTTTAAAGAATACAAAACTTTATTTAAACTATCATATTTTAAAATAAATAACTATCTTATATTTTGAAAACAAATGAATTAATCTTTAACTTTTGAAAGATATTAAATTTAAAATAAAGCTTTAAATCACAATCCATATATATAAATTATCAATAGATTAAAATAAATTTCAACAATATCAAATTATAACATATACATTTCATATATATTACAATTTTAAAATTCATTTTTAATTTAAAACAAAAGATATTTCCATTCACAATATATATATCAAATATATATTATAAATTGATTTAAAATTTTAATTAACAGATGTTCAAAAATCCGGGATATCACAGTTTCTATCGGCTATATTATTTCTATTAGTATGTATTGAAGGAAAAGCATTTTATGAATCTTTATTCAATTAACCTAACAAACAGTTGTCATAAATATTTTGAATGACATAGTGGAATATTGAATTACAAGAAATTCGAATGAATTCAAACAAACATGGATCAGATGAGATTTTTGTTTATACAAATTTTATTGTCATAATTCATGTACTAAATAAATGAAAATCGAATGGACTCGAATGGACGTTTTTCAATCATGAACTCGAACTTACATCGGACATTCTTATAAAATTAACAGCCCTAATGTTTATCAAATTAGCTGCATACACACATAAATATACAGAACACACATATGTATAGTTCAGCTATTTAGACATAAAATAAAACATGATTAGTGACATAATTGATCTAGACCGTTAGATTTTTTTCCTTATATAAAAGGTGAAAATTAAGGAGAGATTTAATGGTTATGATATCTTGTGTCACCATTTATGTCTAAAGTGTTCAAGTGAACCCTCTGGAAAATAGAAGCATTAACAAAAAAATATGAAAACCTAGTTTTCTAAGTCATGGCTCTCCTCTTCTCCACAATCGCAAGTCTCGGCTTCTCTTCTCCACAATCGCAGGTCACAACAAGCTCTAGCTTCAATCACAAGGCCTATCCTACACACAGGCAATAGCTCCTTCTTCTAACAGCTGCTTGAGTTGAGCTTCTTAATATGGGTAAACTTAATTTATTCGGACTTTGATTTATTTACTAATTTTGTCTAATTTGTTTGATTTGAATGAAAGGTGGTTTAGGTTTAATTTGTTTACTATAATTAGTTTAATTTTTAGATAATATAAAAATTCACTGGAAGTGGTGAAATTTGCATTAATATGTTACTATAATTTATTTAAGGTAATTAGCTTAATATGATTTGAAGGGTTGTCCAAAAAAAATTCGGGTCCATCGCCCCGAATTCTGTCCTATTTTCTAACATCGACCTCTGACGTTATTTCCTGACTATGCCACTCTCTGCGTATATGTACCTATGCATAGTAACTAAATCAAATACTATAAATCAAGAAAGAAGAAAAGACAAATCACTTCCATTGGACCGTATTGATTTGGTGCTCCACGTGATGGCTATGTGGCTCCAAATCATCTCCACGATCACCCTTAAGACATCTAATGGTTCGAGATGTGATTCATATTCTGTAACGACCCGGTATTTTGGACCATTCAAATCGACAATAAATCCACACATGTCCGACTTGAATAATTCAAAATACCGAATTGTTAATTTAAATTGGCAAAACTCAGCATATACAGTAAATAAAATAATCACAAATCACAGACACAGAGTAATATAACAACAATGCAGCGGAAACAAAAGAATAGTAGTTCATGAAGCTACTATATATATATAACAGAGTTAAACAAGTTACAATAGAAGTCTCGAATACAATAGTCAAATACAATATCAGAATACATCATTGGAATCAACTGAATATATGAAAGCTGGATATATAGCTAGATCTCCAAGCGAAGCTCCAACTCCAAAGGTGAATCTCGAATACTGTATCACTCAGTCTGACCCGAGCGTAAAGCAAAACACAAAACACTCGAGTCAGGATTAACATTCTTATATCAATAAATCCAACTCAAGTGAAATAACGACTGAAATACAAGTAACTCAAAGGATGTTTGGGATAACCATCCTCTAAGGATCCATTAAACTATCTACTATGTAGTAGTGTACGCTAAGTAGATAATGTATAATCAGTAAAGTACGATATTAAAATAGGGTTAAGGTGTTACCATAATCCCTCTTAACACAATTTTATAATGTCATAGTCTATACAGCACCGTAAGCCCCACCGTAAACTAGTGGTTATCAGAGGGTACCCCATAGGTATAACACAAAACAAAATGTAGTGGTCGCGATAGGATAAACAGTATGACAAGGTACATGAGGCGATACCAACTAGGACACTAGTAGTTGCCTTATCCGGACTGATGTTGGGCATAGCAGCTACTACCCCAACACCACGAAACAACACTCCTAAATCAAGGGGTGCACCCAAATCGAATCACATAAGTAATAGATAAGGTATCGAAGAAGTGTGTCCGCTAGAGATGGCGATCCTCAATGGCCCGGCGCGGCTCATGTTTTAGTCATGTCAGGGGTCATCCAAAATCGTTCTCTTTCTTCAGTAAACGCGTTCACCAAAACCATCCACTTCATTCTGGATCAACACTCCTCGTATATTAGTTATTAAAGTGGTTTCGGTATCGACAGAGAGTATGTCCATATCCGATCCCGGTCTCTTTAATAACTATGTTTTATTACACCGATGGTCATTTAATAAACTTTCAAAATAGTTATATTTCAAAACCTACATATCATTGCCATTTCAAAACCATATCAATACGATATCACTTTCACTTCAAATAAAATCATTTCCAAAATCATATCACTTTCCAAAGTTATATCGCTTTCGAAATCATAAGTCTTTTAAAATCAAAACACTTTGGAAATCAAAACGTAGAAATTCATAACACTTTGAAATCATAGCTTGAAATCATAACATTCTGGAATCCTAACACTTTTCTCTTAAATAGTTTAGATATTAAAATTTGTATATATAGATAAATAGTTTATACCATAAAATAGTTTATATAAAATAGTTATAAGTTAAAATAGTTTATAATAAAATAATTTATATTGAAAATGATTTATATTAAAATAATTTATATTAAAATTTATAAAGTAAAATATAAATAGTTTTAGATATAGTTTAAAATACTTTATATAAAAATAGCTTCCTCAAATTTCACAAATCGATTCACATAAACTCGAATTCCAAAATTAAAATTTAATCAAATCTCAAATCATCAATTTCAACTCGATTCAGCTTCTCAATAAACCATTTCAAATACATATTTGAACCACAAAATAAGCCATTTCAATTTCAATACATATCAAAGCTTTAAATATTCACATTTCAAAACTAAATTTGATAATTCCATTTATATCTCAATTTAATTTCATTACATTTTGTTTCTGAGATATTTCTTTAATCATTTCAATACATCTAAATACGACTTCAATTTAAAAATTTAAATAAACAAAATATCCAATTTAAATTTATATAAGTTTGAAATATTCATTTAAGTCACTTTTAATCAAATTCAAGTTATAAAACATATCTTTCAATTTTCAAATTTAATAAATTTAAAATCAACCTTATTTAAGTAAAATTCTTAAATAAATATAATTTCAAATCAATTTCAATTTATCTTTCCAACCTGAATCATTATAAACTCTATATTTGAAAATATAAATTTACATAAATACGTAAACATTATTTTACATTGATTAAATCGACTTTATTAAATCAACTTTATTAGATCTTTACAGTCAATATTTATTACAACCATATATATCCTTCAAAACCATAGAAATCATTTTTCAAATATTTATATATAGACCAACGGTGTTTGTATATAATTTTCTACCCTATGGTCAAGTGATACAGATATTTATCATTTCAATCCGTAATTTAAATATATATACGGGTATATATCTTTTCAACCCGTAATCCCAAATTCAATTCAAATGAAAATCGCTTGGGTTTATCATTTCAACCCATAACGATTTTCTCCTATTCTACAGATCGTTCGGGTATGTATCATTTCAACCCATATTGAATTCTGTATTAGTAGGGAACTTGCAGAGTGATAACAGATATGATAAAATATAACAACAGTAATAGGCATATATCATCAGTGATAAATAGCAAATAATGGTGTCAGATGTCACAGGTGAACAGATACAGATAATGGCATATATATATAAATTACAAATAATGGTGTCAGATGTCACAGATGAACAGATACAGATAATGGCATATATAACAATGTAAATAACTAACAGCAGCATATTTCAATTTTCGTTTCAATTGAAATCAAATTTAATAAATAAAAGAACGTTAATCGTGAGTGATTGCTCACCTTTCGGGGCTAGAGGGATGAACGGAAATGGAAGCGAATTATGGATCCAAGCACGAATTCCAAAGCGACACAAGATGGGCACGAATTCAACGATCAAAGCCGATAGATAAGAATTGATGAAAACAAATTAGAACCATCCTGATATAACTGAAATAATATATATATATATATATATTATAAATTTTCCCTAAATCAATATTTTAATTTAAGGCAATAAACTTCAAAGCCGCTATTTTAAAACTCAAATACACAATCAAAGTATATATAAAATTTATATCCAAAATTTATACCTAAACATATTCAAACTTATACATATCAATGTTTTTATTTTTAACACATACTAAACAAATATCATCATAGATATATTTAAAATTATTATTTCATAAAATAGATAAATATATATTTATTTGAAAGTACACTGTTTCAAATTAAAGCACGCATAGAAAAATCAAAAATTTATATACATTATATATATTTATATTCAATACTTATACAAGTAGATAGATATATAGACTAGTATATAGTTCCTACTATATTCAAAACCAAATCTTATAAGTCAATATAACTACAGATACTTTATAATATGTAAACTAAAAAGGTACGTACTCATATATATGCAGGCTAAAATATATATACTTTCAAAATAAATAATTAATAACAAAATATATTACTTCAGCCGATCATATATATACACGGCCATGCATAGACAAAACACATAGCATGTATAAGGAATTTGTAGAGTAGGACATAGCATATATAAACTCTGCATATAGAACTATATTATAAACTGATTTTATAGATATATATATAAACTTAAAATAAACGTTTCATATATATATGCGAAATGCCTAGAAGCATGCTGCAGTATGCTTTATACATTTCAAATATCCACCATAACATTTAATATAAGCATTTTGAACAACTATACCAAAGCAAGTCAGATCTCAGGCGAAATAAATATGTGAACTATATATATGTATATCATTATTTCTTAAGACAAATACATGTTAAAGTCGATATATACATGTCATATTCAAAGACCAGTAAAGCTCCATACTCCTTTATTTATTTTTATTAAAATACTACATACTTACATTCATGCTATATCTTTAACATTAATATTTAAAATAAAATTTTTATATAAACTTATATAGTATATATACAGACCATATTAACAATATACAAATGTAAGCTTGACTATATACTATATAATAGTAAAACATATGTACGTGAAAAATCAAGTCATGCAAAATATATATAACAGATAGATTATAAAATTATTTAAACTTGTATATATAACTTACTAAAAACAGGGAAGTGTTTGAGTGGGGAAGGCTCTTGCAGGTGATGAAGGCTGACGTGAGGTGGAAAAACAGACGCGAGCACATGGAAATAAGGCGGTGCTAGGGGCATGGGGCTGGCTGCGTGCGTGGGTCTTGGCTGATGGGTACGACAAAGTGGCCGAGGCCGGTCAGCAACTGGAATGGAGGAGGCGAGAGCAGGTTGAGGTGCGATGCGTGCTTGGTTGCCGAGGTTGATCGATAAACAATGGTGAATGGGGGAGAGAGACACACGCGGAGAAGCTTGATAGCCAGAGGGAGCAAGTTTAGAGAATGGAGCAAGTGGCACAGCAAAAAAAATGAATTGATAATGAGGCAACCTGGCAAGAAGAGGAACAGATTCATAAGAAATGAATGCAACAGGAAGGTCACGAGTAGTTTGAATGCCCTCAGTTTTCAGAATGACTTGGAACCAAAGTATATTACAGAACAATGAATATTATTTTAATTAATAGGATAACAAAAGTCACACGTTGGATTCAGAGAAGGAATAAAAGCTAATGGCCATAGAAATTCTATGATCAATATATGAAAGGTCACAAAACCCAAAAGACACAAAAACTAGTACCGATACGTTTTACCGTTTCATGGATTCTGCTGCGTAACGGACACCGAAACACACATATGAAAATATTATGGAGATCAGCATGACGAGATGATCAAAACGGTATAAAGATATCAGTGGTATGATCGAATTATAAAAATTCGAATTTTCTACCACGGAAAATGTAGCAAAAACGCAGAAAAATAAGATCGACGGAGCTAAAGAAGTCCGAATTTGGAAAAACGAAAAATGACGTCTTAGTCAAAAGATGAATTAGAATTTTTCTATGTAAAAATATTCAGGTTTGGAAAATATTTTATTATCATCAATTTTAACTGATATAAATTGGAATAAAATTACACTAGAAAATAAACTTCCAAATTATCTGATGAAAATTTACCAGTTGCTATGATTAATTAGACGCATTCCAAATATCAAATTTTTATTTCAAAATTTTATCGTTTAAAATTTCACAAAATTTCAACTAATTACGTTATTAAAACAGTTAAAATTTACGGGTCGTTACATATTCCTCCATACCGACCATATCCATGGAACTTTAAATCCAACATATGATAATAAAATCTTTTCCACCGCCCCCAAAATTTTGGTCAGTTATCATTACTTATGCATCAGACACATCCAACGCATGGGAATGGTAACGCACCAAATGCTCTGTTGCGCTGAATGGGGAACTTTGGTGCATTCACGCCATTTGCCCCCACGTTATTTCTTCACATACCCCCTTCATATTTTAACCACTACCTCATATCCTTCGCTTAATATCTGTTTCGTATCATCAAACACATTCTACATTCAATCAACTTCATCATTCAAATAACCCTCTCGTTTTGAAATAACGGGCCTTTTATCTCACATAAAATGATGTAGATTCTTAACCAATCACATATTCTCATAACCATAACATATTAAAACATAAGCAGTAAATTTCTTTACCTAAGCTTACCAGCAAGCATGAATTATTAATGACCTTTTTTTAATAATTACCCTACATTTAGAGAAAGGACATATTGAGTGATGCCTTTTAGTTGGATGATAACAATATCAAAATAATATCTAGAGATTACGTATCAAATTTAGTAATTCATGTTTGGTAAATAGTAATGCTTTGCTGGTTTATGATTCTTTTTCATTGATCAAACTTTGAATTTTGACTTAGTTCTTCGATCTGAAAAAGCAAAACACAACACGTTAGTGATGAAAAAATTTTGGCTAACAAATTGCATATATCCTGTCTCCAAACTCGGGTTACATAATTTAAAGAAAAACCAAAAGATGTAGACCTACATTTTCAGAACTACATATGGATAATTAATTTTAGTCCTAAATGTAAACTATGAAAAGTCGGTAACCTTTACGTGATAATTCATTAAATATGTGTTTCTTATACTTTTCTTTCAAAATAGGAAAATAAGTACAATCTATTGATGGATTAAAGAAAAAATGAATAAAACTGTTTTAATGTTGAGATACCAAAATTAGTTTTAGTGTGCTACTATTGGCCCATATCTCTTTTCTTTCGACCACCATTATAATTTTATTAGAGATCGACATTTTTATGTACTTTTGGCCACCATAATTTATTCTTTCACTCAGCCCTACACAACCATAGCTCTCTTCTCAAACAAATCTTTCCCTCCTCTCAAAAATATCAAACCCTAAACCTTAAAAAATTTCTCTTTTTGCCTATTAAATGATGGAAGGCAAAGGTTTAATGCATAATCACAATTGTAATGATCACAAAGGGATTAGTTTCCTTTTCATGTGTTAAAGTCTATTTTTCTTCAAAAAATCAATCATAGATAAGTTAGTTAGAGTTTTTGATTCTTCAACAAATCAATCAACCGCAACTAATCCAATCGTGATTTTAAAATCTAGGGTTTTGTAAAAATATTGCATAAGGAATGCTTACCGAAAACTATGTAGTTTGTTGAGAGGCAGTAAGCTTCTGACTTGTTGACAAACGACTTGATTTATTCACTTTTCCTCCAGCGGTGTTGTTTGTTCTAAAAGGAAGAGAAATAAGCCTTTTTAATTTGGGTGCTTGTTTACGTTTAGAAAATAGTAATTGGTGTTAGGAAGAGAAAAATAATATTATTTAAGGTGGTCTTTAGTTTTGGTGGCCAAAAAAAAACAGTGTGCCATTATTAGCACACCAGTTTTAATGTAAAACCAAATATGTCATACAAACACCTTCATCTAGTTAACAAGCATTGTCAGATACCGGTATTATTGGTATAGTCATGTAAGTTTACCAATATTAATGGTAAATTCAATGGTAAGCAGATATCAAAATAAGTGGGAACAGTAATTTTACTAATAGTTTTAATTCCACTATGTTAATATAAAATTAATCCAAATAATGGACATCTGTTGAAGTCGAACATTAAGTAGATAATTATGGTCTAATTTATGATAGAGGATCATTTAATGACACCCATATTTTTGCGCCATCCTCCAACCCCTTGATTTCCACACAATTTTCGAATTAAATATATGCAGTGGGAAGAGAGAAAAAGTATTATGATTTAAAATAGAAAGTGTGGTGGAAATCAGGAGGTCAGAGGGGTGCTGTAAAATAGAGGTGTCATTGAAGGATTCTCCTTATGATAATGCTTCTCTTTTAGATTTCTTTTAAACTTTGGTTTTAGAAATGAGCTAAACCATTTTTTTAGTAGCCATAAATAACTTATGATGAATCAAGTAATTTCTTAATGTCAACTAATAAAATTAATTTGTTGATATATATGCATTATTGGATTTAGTATCAACGGTAATTAACTTACTTTTTTATCATTATCAAAGAAAATAATAGAACACGCTTTTGATGTTTTTATCTATTGGTAATTTACCATTACCAACCATAGGTAACCAATTTATCAGTAGACCGGTATCGTTTTACCAGTAGTAATGGTAAAGTAACAATGTTCATTTTTAGTTTACCAGCAGAACTGGTTCAGTAAGCCACAGTTAAATAAATTGGGTGTTACTGTATGAAAAATTGTATCATTGAAAGTATAAACTTAGAAAATCTCCAATAGCCCAATTAAGAGTGCAAGAATTCAACGGAGACCATCCAACAAATGAATTACGACTGAATATGGGTTCAGGAAACATAATCTAGTCCGGACGCCTATTAATTAGGTGCCTAAAGCTTGGCGCATATTAAATAGGTGCCTAAGCTTAGGCATCCATTTAATTGGCATCCAGCTTTGGACGTCCCATAAATGACGCCCAGAATCAAGTGGCTATTTCCAATTCACAATGATTACGCCCTCAACCAACGGCTAAAAATGACTCTATTTGCCTATTCCGGCTATAAAATCAGACCGCTTTAAACAATATCAGACACATCATTCTTCTACTCTAAGATCATTTTCACAAACTATAATGCAAACAAAGTATGTCATATTTGTTCCAATCGTATAGAGAAGCTTTAAATATGGATAATTGGGATTTTGATTCACAACCCGATCAAAGTGCTCAGCCTCATAATGCTCCTCCTTTAAGCTTCCACTATACTGCTACATGGAACAATGAAGAAGACAATGATCTTTATACAATCCACTATCAGTTTTCTAATTACTCGGTGAAGGGGAATGACCAAAGTGAAGAAACATTTTGGATGAAAGTAATGAATGTGTTCAACAAAAAACATGTTGAGAAGATGTAGTCAATGTCAGCGATAATCAGTAGATTTGGAAAGGTTTATCGACAAGTTCAGTTTTATGATTCCCATATTTACAAAATAAAAAAAGCAAATCCTAGTGGAATGAGAGGTGAAGCTAAGCTAGTAGCTTTCTTATTTATTGGAACTGAGGTAGCTCACAGCTGAAGAAATGGGTGAATTATAATTTTTTTACTATTTCTGATCTTTATTAGGCCTATGAAGTCTAATTTATTTAGAACGTCTCTAAATTCCATTTAAATAAAATCATTATTTTATTTAAATTTATAATATTGTTTCATTTTATGTAATTAATATTATATTATATATATATTTGCGTATCATGTGCATATATATACACACGTAAATAAAATATTATTTTATACTAATTTACCATTATGGATTTTTATTGGGTATATGAAGTCTAATTTATTTGGAACATCTCTAAATTCCATTTAAATAAAATCATTATTTTATTTAATTTTATAGTATAGTTTTATATTACATAATTAATATTATATTATATATACATGTGTATCATATGTGTGTGTGTGGGTGCACATGCACATATATGTAACATAGCAATCCGTGCATGGTTTGACATACCCGTGTAAGTGTTGGAATTTATGCTATAAGGGACATGTTAGCCCCTCTTGTATACAAGTGTATTTCCAAATGTATAGTCATATGCATCAAGTTTTATCTATGAAGTATATTATTTATATACATACATACATACATACATATATATAACATTAAATAAATTATATATAAAAAATTTAAATTACAAAATTGTATGTAACTATATATAAATATATATACAACTATATGAATATATGTGTATTGTATATTATTATTATGTGTATATATATATTATTATTTTAAATAAAAATTTGTAAAATAATTTTAGTCAATTATAAAATATTATAAAACATTATAAAAACTGAAAGTGGTTTTATACAAATATATATATGTATGTATGTAAGTACGTATCAATGTATATGTGTATGTATCTATGTACATAAATATATATACATGAGTTAATATTGTAAATATATAATATATATTTTTAATTCAAACAAATACATATATATATATATATATATAATTTTTTTATAATAATGTTTTTGTCTCAGAAATTTTTTTGTTTAATTTTTAGTTTGGAAATTATTTAAATAATCAAAATCGTGTTTAAAGTAAAGTAAATTATGCTATTTTTTTAAATATTTCTTAAAACAATATTCATATTTTATGTTTGAAAAACTTTTATACCATGTCATCATACATTAAAACATACATATTTATATCTTATTTAAAATCAATTTTAGATCAAATTTAATAATATCCATATATATATAATATGTGTGTGTGTGCGCACTTATATGTAAACAAAATATAAAAAATTGTTGAAAACTTTCTTAGCATAAATAAAATTATTCATCAAATATAGATAGTACAATGTTAAAAGTTAATTATGGATTTAATAAAATCATTTAAATAAAATATAATTTTGATTTCGAAAAAAGTGTTTTGTTATTATAGCCGAGAGCATTATGATCATGGTGTACACAATTTTTACATATTATTATATATGCATATAACCAAACAACCATCAATAATGTGATGATATATAAGATTCTTCACCTATTTATCTAAACAATATACGCGTTACACCCAAAATTCCAAGAGTAAGTTAAAAGATAGAAAGTTATCAAGTACAATCAGAAATCATCGCATCTTATTTTAGGAAGCCTTCAAATACTAGTCAAAGCCATTGAGTCTAATCTAAGCCATCACGAGTAATTTTGTAAGGTCTTCATGGTCTATCTTCAGGTGGCAAAACAAGGCAACCAAACTATCGCTTGCAAGAGGCACAAGCTAATAACACAAATAAAAGACATTGCGGAAGGTTTTAAGAAGGGTCATCGCAAAGAATCTCATGAAAGGAGTAGGAAGCATTCTTTTAAAAGCCATCATGAGGAGTTTGATATTGAGAAGAGTCTGATATGTCCTCCAAGATAGTTCTAAAAGTTGCTGTGACAAATCTTAAAATGCTATCGCAAAGAGTTGATAAAGGCGATGTGATTAAGTTAGATAAAGCAATACAGTTGAGCTATCGCAAAGCATTGAACATAGTCGTCGCTTGCAATCTTCAAATGGTAAGTAAAGGCCATCGAATGCTATCCTCAAAGGCAAAGCCATTACTAGAAGTCCTCTCAAAGGCCATCGCTAGATGTCCTATCTAAAGGCCATCACTAGGAGTCTTCTCAAGAGCCATAGTTAGGAGCCTTCTCAAAGGCCATTGCTAGAAGTCTTCACAAGAGCCATCGCTAAGAGTCTTCTATAGAGCTGTTGCTAGGAGTCTTCTAAGAAGCCATCAATAAGAGCCTTCTTATGGGCCATCACTAAGAGAATTTCGCGAAATATCTCTATGAGCTTTACAAAGAGCAATTGAAAAGAAAGTTTCCTTTTTAAGCTATCGCGAAGATTTTATAAGGCAATATAGTAACTCGAGAAATAAATAAACTAAGCCATCGCTACATATTCATGGAATAAACTATTTGAAGAAGTAGAAGTGTTATCGTTGAAAATCCCCTAAAGCCTTCGTGATCAAAAGTAATCAAAGTCATCGCAAAGCAATATAATCCATGTTAATTTCCTTGCGACGACATCATTTCCTTGTGAAAATAATTTCTACTGTTTGTTCGTCCTAAGAGACATGTGGTGCCAATCAAGCAGTCAGAATCCTCTATAATACAAGGTACCCGTCCATTAAAAAGGAATGAATTTTAAGCTTAGATCTCCTTCTTCATTTTCATTTTTATCTTGTAGAAAGAAAGCTTGAGAAAAGAACTTTAATGGCCGCTAAGATTGACCGTGATTTGTAATTTTATAAAAAAAGAACTTAGATAATAATGAAATTACACAATGGCATCTCAAGAGTGCAAAGCTAACGTCCATTAACATGTGAACAACATAATTGACAAGTTGAATACCACTACTCAAGAATCTTAAATCATTTTGATCGAATTTTAGTGCTAACATTAAGTGGTACTTTCACTGAGAAATGAACTCAAGGGCTTGTGATTCAATCAAAAATAGCATTTATATGACAGAAAAATCAGTTAAGAAATTGGAGTCCGACCACTAGATGAAGTAGTACACTGAATTCATCTTGAAGACAATGTAACCCCTCATTTTGACAAGGGAAATGTCGAAACAAGACATCCATCTAAGCCAAAAGAAATGTCAATAGAGAAAGATAATCTTCAAGCTATGAAGATGAAGTTTGAGGTTATGCACAAGCTAATCGAAGCATTTGTCTTGCAAAAATCATTGTCAAAAAGAGTGAAAGAAATAAAGGGGAAGGAAGTTGAATCTCCACCCAAAAAGTTAATGGAGTCAAACCTAAAAGGTAAGAATATTGGAAAAGGAAATTTGGGACCAAAAAGAAAGGAAGATGGTCTCTCAACCCAAAAGTTGGATAAAAGCTTAAGATCGCAATACATAAATTCTGATTCGCTAGAGCATTATAAGCCAAAGCGTGAGAATTATGAAGATGATGAAGCTTATTTTGGGGAATTAGCAAAAAAAATGACTAAAGACATAGCAGAATTAAAAGGGAAGAGAACGATGGATCCCAAAGCTAATAAGAACTTCAAAGGAGCATCGTTTATGAAAAGATTACGGTTGTACCATGGCCCTCTTATATCAAGATCCAATCTATTAGATACGATGGCACCACTGACCCGAACGATCATTTGATGGCATTTGAAAGTCAAATGGACTTATATAATACTTTAGGCATTGTTCGTTGCAGACTATTCCTGTTATCCCGCCTTTTGGCAAGGCCATGACACTAAAGAATTGACTGAAAACCGAAGATAATCAGTCCCGAAGATCAGTTATACACAGCTTCTCTATGGATACTAACAAATTTTGCCCTAGTCCGGATTGATCTACAATTGATATGGTACGACAAGCAAAGCTATAAAAGTCAACGTTCCAAATTTCAATTCAATCGGAACTCATGTGCTCAAGTTATGGATCGATCAAGTCCAAAGTGAACATATCCGGTTCGTATCCATCAAGTGCACGTTTCTTCATATCTATCAAATGAGCACTGGTTCGTATCCATGGAAAAAGCACCACTTCGTATCCATCACATCTACTCTAGTTCGTATCCATCACCTTAGGACGTTTCGTATTAATCCCACCAATTCGTTCATTTACACAATTCGTATCGATCGGTCAACGATCGATACAAAGCATGCCACCAACAAACGATATGAAACAGCATCGATACAAAATCGGCCTTTAATTGATACGAAGGGCTGGAGTTTATATCGATATGAATGGGAGTGGGAATGATTGATATGAAGTAATCTCAAATACCGATACGAAATCATCGACATGAAAAGAATACATTTGGTCGATACGAATAAGAACACATTCAAGAGGAAGACTCGGTCACTCGGCATGAAAAGTGGATTGATCCTAAAGTATAGCGCCACATCACCTAATCGATGCAAACTAGAAGCGACACGAAGCCATCGATACAAATTGTATCGATACGAACTCGGTAGTGCTTTACAAATACAAAATTAGATCGATCATAACTCAAAATCTACATGTCCAAATGCCACCAAATTTTCACAGGAGCTTGCATACAACCTCAAGAATGTCCTTGATCGATCTCAGGCCAAATGGAGGTGTTTTTGATTGATACGAAATGTACAAGTATCGATCCCAAATCGCCCCGGACCGATCATGTGGGCCCACCCACGTGTGCGAAGGAGTCTTCCGAGATCTAAGCTAGATATTTCCATGCTACGCCTATAAATAGCAGCCCAATGCCTCTAGAAAAGGGATCTTTTTAGCTCTTTTACACGGTTACTCTACTGAACTTCGTTGTAACTTGGATACTATCGATTGTACTCTTGTAAATCAGTAGAGAATTGTTAACGCTAAAAAGTGAACGCTAACACCCGGTGTGTGTAATAGATTCGTGAAAGCACCACCCGTTGGTACGGGAACAGAATACAAGCTGAAAATAGCAGTAAAACGGTAAATGACAACAGATTTATAGTGGTTCGGCCCGTAATTGAGCCTACGTCCACTTTATAGTCTTTTATGCTGATTTGATTACAATATGATATAATATTCTTCAAATTAAAATACAATTTGATCATAAAAACACCCTTGACTACTAGCTCAAACTTCGATGATGAAACTCGATGAATCCGTGTCGGATGTATGAAATCCCTCCCGAAGCTTGTTGTAGCATCTCGAGTATTTGAAGATCTTTGTGTGTTGGTTGAGTTGAGAGTTCGGCAGAGTAATGACGCTTCAAAGAATGGCTCGCCAAAAGTCCTCTACTCGTTGGAGTTTGGGGGGTATTTATAAGGTCGAATCTGAATAGGAAAAACTCTCCAAGTCCTTAAGTCGTAGCCGACTTATGGTAAGTCGTGGGTCCTAAGTCGGCGACGAGATAAGAGCGCTTGCACCAGTTACTCCTGAATACGTCCAGAACGAGTTATTTGGTATAAGTCATAGGTCGGCAGCGGCTTAGTATAAGTTGTTAACTCCTTAGATCGGTAAGTTGTAACACCATCTAAGTCAGTAAGTGTCTTAAGTCGGAGCTCTCTTCAACAGTTAGGTCGGTCAACCATTGAGTCGGTCCTGTAGCTTAAGTCGAGGACTGCTTTAGGTCGGAGCCTTTATAAGCTGTTAGGCTATGCTATCTCATAGGTCGTAGATCGCTAAGCTCTTAATTCGGAATTTCCTTAACTCGGTAAGTCAGAACCTTTCCTTAACTCGCGAACTGTTAAGTCGGAGACCCCCTTAACTCGGTATCTGCTGAGTCGGAAGCTTTCGTAACTCGTTCGCTGGTTAAGTCGGACTATTCCTTAACTCGTAGCCTATTAGGTCGGCTAATACTTTAAGTTGTAGATCATCCAAGTCTTAACTCGTTAAGTCGCACAATCCCTTAACTCGCTAAGTTGCACACCCTGCTTGAATCGTGCCATTCTTAAGTCGTGGAGAATTAAGGGTTAACATTTGCCCCTCGAAATGCACGCCTAAGTCGTAGGTCGTGTTTTTCGACTCATCTTATCTCGTGTGAGCCGATTCCAATTCCTTCGACCCGAGGTATAAAATGCTTAAGTCGTCCCTCTTATCTCCTTCTTCCTATTACTTGTTCTTTAAGCCGTATCTGCCATTAACGCAATTTCAAGCTTCCAAAGGCGATTTCGACTCGATTCTTCTTCGATCATCCCTAGCATCATATTGCGTAAGATTTTTCGCCTCTCTTTCAATCGCCGATTATCATCAATCCTTTGTCTCTGGTTTGCTCCCTTGAACCTTGCAAATATCGTCACATTGGACATTAATGGGCTTAGGGTAGTTCGATATTACTTGATTCGTGATTTGCGGTGATTTAGTGATGCCTCAGGGTTAAGGTTGAAGACTTGTGAGGTTATTGGGCTAACGGGTAAGGAATTGAATGGTTCACAGTTAGGAATTAACGAGTTAGGAGGTAGATGGATTAGGAATTGGATGGATAGATGGCTAATGAGTTAAGGGTTAAACGAGTCAGAAGTTGGATGGATTGGTGATTTCGTGTGATCCAGCAATTTTGATGATTTAACTATGGATCGACTTATCACTTTCTGCGATTTAAGCTCTGAGTCGTAGTCGAGTTAGGACTTGGAGTTTTTGTTGCTTTGAATTGGAGCTTCTTTTATCCTTCATGACTTACGACTTAGAGCTTAGCTGACCTTAACCTGCAGGAAGCAACTTTTAAGTCGCAGCTGAGTTAGCACCCAAGTCGTTGCCGAGTCAATGCTTGAGTCGTGGGCGACTCACCATTTGAGTCATTTACGACTTAGTACTTGTTCAGATTTTGCTTGAATATGTACCACGATTTAAGAGTTACGACTCAACCTGACTCATAGCATATCCCTTAGACCGTGGGCGAGCTAGAACTTGAGGAATTTCCGACCCATGCTAAGCCGTGAACGAGTTAGAACTTGAACATATTTCTCACTGACTTGAACTTTGGCCTGTTGAACTTCGTTGCATTCTTTTACAGATTATCAATAATTCTAATTGCCTGTTATAATATTTATAGAAAACTGGGACGAATATACTGCCACTGATTGCCCACATCAAATGACAGATTAGTCGATGAAGAAAAAACCAAATTAAATGAACTGCATGAATGAAATATTGTACAATAACCAATTCAAGTGAAGTATTAAAGCAAAATCGTAATAGCCAACTGAAACTGATTTGTTTGCATTAACACTGTACTTAGATATTAACTAGTTTTGAAATCTCATAATCAACTGATTGTCGACTAGTTTAATTCCAGTTGTGTTTACTTGTTATTTTTATTTGCTCTGCACAACACTTCACAATTTTTAGGAAACGTGCACCTTAATATTTGATCATCCAGTTCCTTGTGTAGAATGTCATCTCAAAAAGAAGACTTGGAACCAGCTGGAGGAGCCTTTCCAATTGCTACTCCATTGAACGATCCTCCGAAAAGGACCCCTACCACTCTGAGCCATAAAGTGTTTCGTCAATTATGCATTCAGTTTGGCATTGCCGAAGCCGACGCTTTGTTCCCTGGAATCAATGACACTACTGATAGGCCGCCCCATGGCTTTGTCGCAGTTAACCGCCAAATGTGCTTGAGTGGAGCTATCCCCCCGTTTAACGACTGTCTTCGAGAACTTCTCCTCCGACTATCTTATCTCCCCTTTTCAACTACACACTAATGGCTACGCCATCCTACTGGGACTGTGTGTGCTTTTTAGGAGAACGCTGAACCGTTTTCCCAGTTTTGCAGAAATTCGCTTCCTGTGCACATTTGCAAAGATCAAAGACCATCCCTCTATCATACTTGTGAGGAGTGTCAGGAACCGTAGACTGATTATCGGTCTCCCTAACAGTGTTCACAGTTTCCTAAGCCAGTTTTTCTATGTTCGCTGTCCTCCGGGATTTTACGCTATCTGGAGAGTAGGAAGTAAGATCACTTGTCTCTGTTTCTTATGTTTTTTCAAACTTGCCGAAGCTTGAGTTGTCAAGTGTTAACTTTGCCCTTTTTCTTTTCAGCACTTCCTCCTCCTTCTAGAGATCCCGGGCACAAAGCGACTTTTGAGAGGCTTATGGCAGTGCCAGTCGAGGAAAGGAGTGTCCAATTTCTGTTGACAGACGAATTTTTACATCGATTCGGGCTTCTACACTCTTCCCGCTTTACTCAGCCACATGAAGTCCCTGATTCTCCAGCTAAGGAGTCAGATGCCCCCGCTCCTGCTAAAGAACTTTCACCGAAAGAACTTACCATTGAGACTTCATTGGTAAAGTGTTCTACTTCTACCGACATTGCGGGGTCGTCCAGTAAGTTAGCACTTGCCCCGATTATTGAAGAAGAGGAAAATCTTCACACTTCTGAAAAGACGGCTGAGGCAGAAGTTGAAAAATATAATTCTCCCGCACATCACGGCGACGATACTTTTGACAATCTGAGCGATATCATGATAACCTCTCAGGAGCTTTTTAAAGATGATGTTTCAAAGATGATCTCTCCTGTTGTCGAGGCAACTTCTTCTTTACGACAAACCACAACGCCTTCTACACAAGCCGTTGCCACTCCCACACCACAGAGTGGTTTGTAATCTGATGCGCGTAGCTTACACGCCACACACACTTAGGATTTTTGGCACTTATATGCACTTAGCTTCTTCAATTTGAAGATTTCTAAGATTTGTCTTTCTTCTTCAATTTCAGGTTCTGCAATGGGGCGAAGTGGCTCTTACTTCGACAAATTCCAGCGTCACGGAAGCCGCGATGCTTTTGACTTTAGGAGTTATCTCAGTGCCCCGAGGGAAACTGATGAGGAAAGGGCTGAGAGAAAAGCTTACGAAAGGCGAGCTTATGAAGAGCGTCGTTGGAGAGAAGATGAACAGTACTATGGGAGTAGGGGCGAGCGTCACGACTCTTCCCGCAGAAGTGACGATTCTTACAAGAGGAAATCTTACGACAACAAGAGGAAAAGTCACTTTGCCGATGATTCTAGCAAGCAGATCAGACTTGGTGAAAAGGACGCGTCTACTATTTCCGAAAAAACTGACGCTCCTGTCTCTTCTAATATTCCGGCTGGCTCTCCTCCTTTGAAGAAAACCGATATCCAAGTAATCATCAGCAGACCTCAATATCAGGTTAAAGATGGTCCTCCAACGCTTCAAAGCCAGTTTCCCAACTGGTGCTTAAAAGGAGTGCGCTTTGACCTAGATTTGGTCCCGATTGACAAACAAGCCATGCTCAGAAATCTAGACGCTGTCAAGCTTGACATTGAACGGATGTCGCAATGGAAAAAGCTTGTTGATGAACTCCAGAGAGTCAACCATATGAATCTCGAGAACATGCTAACTCTGGAGAATGATAAGGCTGAATGGGGCAAATGGTGTAAGCAGCACGATGCTGAAATGAAAAGCATTACTGATGATTACGGGAAGCTTGAAGCCAAAGTTGAAAGACTCAAAAATGAGCTCGCTACTTCCTCCACTTCTTATTCACAGAAGGAAGAAATGCTCCAAAAGCAAGTACGAGACGCCCATGCTGCTCAGCGAGATATTGAAGTGAAACTTGAAGTAGAGCAGCATGTTACTAGAAAATATCGCGATGACGCTGCTCAACTCCAGGAGAAAGTTAGCTCTCAAGACTTAGAAATTGCAAGACTGCAGTCTCAGTTATTGAAGGTTGAAAGAGAGCGTGATGAAGCTCTCACTGGTAAAGCTGCAGCTGAAGAATCCCATAAGGCAACCATAGCTACCATTGACACGACTTTATTCGACTTTTATGTCCATTGCGTCTTGGGGCATGGGAGCCTTTCATTTTTGGGACCGGAATATGAAGTCACCTTAGCTGAAGTATGGGAGGCGATCATTGATATGTTGGGCGGCGCCGGTTATGCTGAAGCAGATCTTGAAGCTACTTATTTAAATGAGAGTGCCCGTGCTGCACTTGCCAAAGGAAAAGAACAGCTTACCCGAGTGCGAGCCGAAGCGACGGGAGAGAAGCTTCCTGAGAAAGAAATACTTCCTATTGCCCCTGTTCGTATTTCGGCTTCAGCTGAGGTTGATATTGCTGGCTCTAGTTCTCACTCTTTGCCTCCTGCTAAAGTTGACAAAGAAACTGTGACCACTCCTACAGAGGAAGAGGCTATGAAGGACTTTCAGGCTCAGGAATTTGAGATCGATCTCGCCAAACCGACTTCTCCAGGTAACTTTGACGTCAAACCAGTTCTAGTGAATTACTTATTCGATTTGACTGAGCTTGATGAACTTCTCACTTATTACTTAAGCCTGGACGAACCAATATCTTCTCTTATTTTGGAGAATACTGATTTTAACTTCTTTTCTTCTGTAGCGGAAGCACCGAAAGTTGTGCCAACTTCTCCTTCTTAAGCTGCCGTTCCTCCTCCTTCTCAAGTTACTCCTCTTCGAGCTTCTCAACCAGGATCGAAAGAAGAGAAAATTGAAGCTCTTAAAGACTTGGACGATCCGGTTGTTTCACAAGAGCCAAGAACTGGGGAACTTGAAGAAGGCGAGAAGACTTCGGAGCAGTCTTGCGACGACGACACTAAGCTTTCAGAATTTTTTACTCCAGGTAGTGAGTCTTCCTCGAAAAAGAAGGGAAAACGCGTAATTTCGAAGAAAGGCAAGAAAAGCTCTTCTGCCGCTGGAGAGGAAGCAGAAGTTGATCCGGCTGTGCCTCTTTCTCCTTCTTCTCCGACTCATCCACAGCGGCCTCCGAAGCTAATTATCAGGCCGGGTAGAAGCTCTAAAGGCGAGAAGAAGGAGAAATGAGCCTGATTTTGACTTTTCTGTTTTTCATATGTATTGATCGGAAGTTGTGCGGATACCGGTCTCCGCTTCTTTTTTGTAATCTGCACAATGTAAAAAGTTTTTCATAGTATTGAATAAAATAGCTATTTTACTCGTGCAAATTCTTGTGTATGTAGGAATATATCTGTTTTTCATTTGAAGTGTAGAGTAAATGATTCTTTTTACTTGTACAAACTTTTTGTCTGTGTTTCAAGAACGCATTTATTCCATATCTTCTTTACATGATATTGCAATGAACTTGTGGTATGTCGCTTGTATATTACTTTTATTGATGTAACTGAATTGTATAATGTTGCCACCATACCGCAGGTATATTGCAATATTTCTTGCTTTTACAAGACCGATACTCTTATTTCAGAGAATAACTATTCCACTTTTAGGGGAAGAATCATTCTGCTTTTAATAGAGTATGTCTCGTTTTTTGGAGAAATTTTTACTTTTTCTTCCTTTCTAAAGAACACTTCAACTTTCGGGGATGATCACTTTTATTTGTTAAAAGTGAATTTTCCTACGCAGTGAAGTGAGCTCCTGAAGAAAGTTTTGATCTGTTTGTCAGACAATTATATTTTACTGTTGAATGAATCCACAGGACAGTCCTTGGCTATTTTACTACACATTTGTTTATACAAATAATCATAAGTATTCAACTGCGGACGTTAGTGGTTCCATCAACAAAGTTTTTTGAATGTGCCTTGTCAAAAGGCTTTATTTGTCTTAGTGCTTCCGAAGAAGGCTTCGTGGTCTCCGAAGAGAAGCAATTTTGGTCTCCGTAGAGAAGCAATTTTGGTCTCCGAAGAGAAGCGATTTTGGTCTCCGTAGAGAAGCAATTTTGGTCTCCGTAGAGAAGCAATTTTGGTCTCTGAAGAGAAGCGATTTTGGTCTCCGAAGAGAAGCGATTTTGGTCTCCGTAGAGAAGCGATTTTGGTCTCCGAAGAGAAGCAATTTTGGTCTCCGTAGAGAAGCAATTTTGGTCTCCGAAGAGAAGCGATTTTGGTCTCTGTAGAGAAGCAATTTTGGTATATGAAGTCTAATTTATTTGGAACATCTCTAAATTCCATTTAAATAAAATCATTATTTTATTTAATTTTATAGTATAGTTTTATATTACATAATTAATATTATATTATATATACATGTGTATCATATGTGTGTGTGGGTGTACATGCACATATGTAACATAGCAATCCGTGCATGGTTTGACATACCCGTGTAAGTGTTGGAATTTATGCTATAAGGGACGTGTTAGCCCCTCTTGTATACAAGTGTATTTCCAAATGTATAGTCATATGCATCAAGTTTTATCTATGAAGTATATTATTTATATACATACATACATACATATATATAACATTAAATAAATTATATATAAAAAATTTAAATTACAAAATTGTATGTAACTATATATAAATATATATACTACTATATGAATATATGTGTATTGTATATTATTATTATGTGTATATATATATTATTATTTTAAATAAAAATTTGTAAAATAATTTTAGTCAATTATAAAATATTATAAAACATTATAAAAACTGAAAGTGGTTTTATACAAATATATATATGTATGTATGTAAGTACGTATCAATGTATATGTGTATGTATCTAGGTACATAAATATATATACATGAGTTAATATTGTAAATATATAATATATATTTTTAATTCAAACAAATACATATATATATATATATAATTTTTTTATAATAATGTTTTTGTCTCAGAAATTTTTTTGTTTAATTTTTAGTTTGGAAATTATTTAAATAATCAAAATCGTGTTTAAAGTAAAGTAAATAAAATGCTATTTTTTTAAATATTTCTTAAAACAATATTCATATTTTATGTTTGAAAAACTTTTATACCATGTCATCATACATTAAAACATACATATTTATATCTTATTTAAAATCAATTTTAGATCAAATTTAATAATATCCATATATATAATATGTGTGTGCGCGCGCACTTATATGTAAACAAAATATAAAAAATTGTTGAAAACTTTCTTAGCATAAATAAAATTATTCATCAAATATAGATAGTACAATGTTAAAAGTTAATTATGGATTTAATAAAATCATTTAAATAAAATATATTTTTGATTTCGAAAAAAGTGTTTTGTTATTATAGCCGAGAGCATTATGATCATGGTGTACACAATTTTTACATATTATTATATATGCATATAACCAAACAACCATCAATAATGTGACGATATATAAGATTCTTCACCTATTTATCTAAACAATATACGCGTTACACCCAAAATTCCAAGAGTAAGTTAAAAGATAGAAAGTTATCAAGTACAATCAGAAATCATCGCATCTTATTTTAGGAAGCCTTCAAATACTAGTCAAAGCCATTGAGCCTAATCTAAGCCATCACGAGTAATTTTGTAAGGTCTTCATGGTCTATCTTAAGGTGGCAAAACAAGGCAACCAAACTATCGCTTGCAAGAGGCACAAGCTAATAACACAAATAAAAGACATTGCGGAAGGTTTTAAGAAGGGTCATCGCAAAGAATCTCATGAAAGGAGTAGGAAGCATTCTTTTAAAAGCCATCATGAGGAGTTTGATATTGAGAAGAGTCTGATATGTCCTCCAAGATAGTTCTAAAAGTTGCTGTGACAAATCTTAAAATGCTATCGCAAAGAGTTGATAAAGGCGATGTGATTAAGTTAGATAAAGCAATACAGTTGAGCTATCGCAAAGCATTGAACATAGTCGTCGCTTGCAATCTTCAAATGGTAAGTAAAGGCCATCGAATGCTATCCTCAAAGGCAAAGCCATTACTAGAAGTCCTCTCAAAGGCCATCGCTAGATGTCCTATCAAAAGGCCATCACTAGGAGTCTTCTCAAGAGCCACAGTTAGGAGCCTTCTCAAAGGCCATCGCTAGAAGTCTTCACAAGAGCCATCGCTAAGAGTCTTCTATAGAGCTGTTGCTAGGAGTCTTCTAAGAAGCCATCAATAAGAGCCTTCTTATGGGCCATCACTAAGAGAATTTCGCGAAATTATCTCTAGGAGCTTTACAAAGAGCAATTGCAAAGAAAGTTTCCTTTTTAAGCTATCGCGAAGATTTTATAAGGCAATATAGTAACTCGAGAAATAAATAAACTAAGCCATCGCTACATATTCATGGAATAAACTATTTGAAGAAGTAGAAGTGTTATCGTTGAAAATCCCCTAAAGCCTTCGTGATCAAAAGTAATCAAAGTCATCGCAAAGCAAAATAATCCATGTTAATTTCCTTGCGACGACATCATTTCCTTGTGAAAATAATTTCTACTGTTTGTTCGTCCTAAGAGACATGTGGTGCCAATCAAGCAGTCAGAATCCTCTATAATACAAGGTACCCCTCCATTAAAAAGGAATGAATTTTAAGCTTAGATCTCCTTCTTCATTTTCATTTTTATCTTGTAGAAAGAAAGCTTGAGAAAATAACTTTAATGGCCGCTAAGATTGACCATGATTTGTAATTTTATAAAAAAAGAACTTAGATAATAATGAAATTACACAATGGCATCTCAAGAGTGCAAAGCTAACGTCCATTAACATGTGATCAACATAATTGACAAGTTGAATACCACTACTCAAGAATCTTAAATCATTTTGATCGAATTTTAGTGCTAACATTAAGTGGTACTTTCACTGAGAAATGAACTCAAGGGCTTGTGATTCAATCAAAAATAGCATTTATATGACAGAAAAATCAGTTAAGAAATTGGAGTCTGACCACAAGATGAAGTAGTACACTGAATTCATCTTGAAGACAATGTAACCCCTCATTTTGACAAGGGAAATGTCGAAACAAGGCATCCATCTAAGCCAAAAGAAATGTCAATAATGAAAGATAATCTTCAAGCTATGAAGATGAAGTTTGAGGTTATGCACAAGCTAATCGAAGCATTTGTCTTGCAAAAATCATTGTCAAAAAGAGTGAAAGAAATAAAGGGGAAGGAAGTTGAATCTCCACCCAAAAAGTTAATGGAGTCGAACCTAAAAGGTAAGAATATTGGAAAAGGAAATTTGGGACCAAAAAGAAAGGAATATGGTCTCTCAACCCAAAAGTTGGATAAAAGCTTAAGATCGCAATACATAAATTCTGATTCGCTAGAGCATTATAAGCCAAAGCGTGAGAATTATGAAGATGATGAAGCTTATTTTAGGGATTTAGCAGAAAAAATGACTAAAGACATAGCAGAATTAAAAGGGAAGAGAACGATGGATCCCAAAGCTAATAAGAACTTCAAAGGAGCATCGTTTATGAAAAGATTACGGTTGTACCATGGCCCTCTTATATCAAGATCCAATCTGTTAGATACGATGGCACCACTGACCAGAACGATCATTTGATGGCATTTGAAAGTCAAATGGACTTATATAATACTTTAGGCATTGTTCGTTGCAGACTATTCTTGTTATCCCGCCTTTTGGCAAGGCCATGACACTAAAGAATTGACTGAAAACCGAAGATAATCAGTCCCGAAGATCAGTTATACACAGCTTCTCTATGGATACTAACAAATTTTGCCCTAGTCCGGATTGATCTACAATTGATATGGTACGACAAGCAAAGCTATAAAAGTCAACGTTCCAAATTTCAATTCAATCGGAACTCATGTGCTCAAGTTATGGATCGATCAAGTCCAAAGTGAACATATCCGGTTCGTATCCATCAAGTGCACGTTTCTTCATATCTATCAAATGAGCACTGGTTCGTATCCATGGAAAAAGCACCACTTCGTATCCATCACATCTACTCTAGTTCGTATCCATCACCTTAGGACGTTTCGTATTAATCCCACCAATTCGTTCATTTACACAATTCGTATCGATCGGTCAACGATCGATACAAAGCATGCCACCAACAAACGATATGAAACAGCATCGATACAAAATCGGCCTTTAATTGATACGAAGGGCTGGAGTTTATATCGATATGAATGGGAGTGGGAATGATTGATATGAAGTAATCTCAAATACCGATACGAAATCATCGACATGAAAAGAATACATTTGGTCGATACGAATAAGAACACATTCAAGAGGAAGACTCGGTCACTCGGCATGAAAAGTGGATCGATCCTAAAGTATAGCGCCACATCACCTAATCGATGCAAACTAGAAGCGACACGAAGCCATCGATACAAATTGTATCGATACGAACTCGGTAGTGCTTTACAAATACAAAATTAGATCGATCATAACTCAAAATCTACATGTCCAAATGCCACCAAATTTTCACAGGAGCTTGCATACAACCTCAAGAATGTCCTTGATCGATCTCAGGCCAAATGGAGGTGTTTTTGATTGATACGAAATGTACAAGTATCGATCCCAAATCGCCCCGGACCGATCATGTGGGCCCACCCACGTGTGCGAAGGAGTCTTCCGAGATCTAAGCTAGATATTTCCATGCTACGCCTATAAATAGCAGTCCAATGCCTCTAGAAAAGGGATCTTTTTAGCTCTTTTACACGGTTACTCTGCTGAACTTCGTTGTAACTTGGATACTATCGATTGTACTCTTGTAAATCAGTAGAGAATCATCAATAAAACAACAACTCTTCAAAGTGGACGTAGGCTACAACGTTGAACCACTATAAATCGTCTTTCTACTGCTTTCCTTTTAATTTTTTGAGTGTTCTTCATATTTAATTCTACTGCATACAATCTATCTGTGATCTGTGATTGTGATTTGGTGCTTTCATCTGCAATTGGGTGTTTGTGACCAATTTTGGCGCAAACAATTCCCGACTGCTTTCTTTGGAGCAACGGCCAAATGGTACCGAATTACAGAGAGAAGACAATTTATTTGTGGGAACAATTCTCGTATGAGTCTTTAGCTCAATTTTGTACTTTAAAATAGCATATGATTGATGCTAGCATACTGGCTAACATCAAGCAAAGATCAGGAGAACTGCTAAGGGATTACTTAAAGCAATTTTATACGAAGGCCAACAAATCAAAAAAGCAAGTGATAGAGAAAAAATTTATGGTAGTCAAGTCTGGATTGACTAGAAATATGCTATTCTGGAAGGAGCTATACATTCATGGATGCAGAGATTTATATTTTCATAGTAGGAGAAATCCAGGGGAGAAAAGGAACTTTCAAACCCAACCAAAAAAGGAAAATGGGAAGGGTTTTCTAAGGCAAATGCTGTTGAACTAAACCAACCTATCGCTTATATATAAGTAGTCACAAAAGATGAGCTTGATTACACAGTTTCATTTCAGTCAAAGACAAATCCAGTATCAAATAGGGAAGGAGATTACTGTGCCCACTATACGGTAAATGGCCACAAAATAGGTTAATGTAGGGTCTTGGCCAAAATTATCCAAAATATGACTAGGGAGAGGGTCCTCAATGAGTACGTGAAAGTCAAACAAAAGCTTGTTCGTAATGAAAAGCCACCCGTCAATAACACTAATATCATAGAAAATGAGCTTACGTAAGGGCTACCACGATCGATGAACCATATTGATGTGATTCATGGAGGACCACACATTGCGAGTTTGAGTGAGGGATCAAGTAGCAGATATGTAAAAGAGGTTAAAGAAGGAATCTACTAGCTAAGCGATGAACCCTCATTGAAATCCTTTAAAGGTGCGACTAAAATCTTGGATTTAGTGATAACCCCTCAAGAGCTAAGAGGAGTTTGACATCCCCACAATGACCCTTTGATGATCACTACTCAGATAGGACCCTCACTAGTATCTAAGGACTTAATAGACATGGGTAGTGTGGTAAATGTTATCATCAAACATACTTTTGAGCAAATGGAAATCCTGGAGGAAAAGCTTAAACCTAGCCTAAAACCAAACTTCGGATTCAACAATATAGGCTCTACTCCAATGTATCAAATTAAATTATTTGTATGGATCGATACTCCTCCTCATTTAAGAATGTTTGAGATGTTCATGATCATAAACTAACCTTCCTCCTACAATGCCTTCTTTGGGAGGCCGGATTTGGATGAGATTGATGCTTTCTTGTCGCCAGAACACTGTTGATCAAGCTTCTCTACAAGATGGGATGGGCAACTGTCCGTGATGAGTAGTTTAATTCTTGTGGAATGTATTTTCATACCCTTGTGCAGTTTAATAAAATGAGAGGATCTTGCTATGGGGTTGAGTCAAGTAAATGTAATCCAAACCAAAATCCCCTGCATATCAATTTGCAACCAAGGAAATTAACTTAAAATTTTCTACAATGACATGCCAAGTGACCAACCAAGGAGGTAAATTCAAAATAAGAAAAAGAAAGTATGTTGTAAGTTGTAGTGAACCAATTAGTGAGTAAAGAGAATGAAGATTTGGAGAAAATAGTCCTAGACATGTACTCAAGGATTAGCCGAGAGAATGTGCGATCAATGAAAAGTTTGAAAGAAGTAAATATGGACCCTTAAGATAAAACAAAATAGTAAAAGTTGGTAATAGGATGGATGATGAAACTAAAGAAAAGTTGTTTTTTTTCTTACAATCGAGCGTAGATGTTTCGCATGGATCCATGCAGACATGAAAGAGTAAGATCCATTTGTAATGTGTCACATTCTTAGTATTAACCCAAAATTTATCCTTGTATGACAAAATAAATTGTTGTACGATAAAACCCGCATCACATCATTGAGGGAAGAAATGAAAAGGTTATTGGAGAATAGGTTCATAAGATGGGTAGTTTACTCGAAATGGTTAGTGAACCGAGCGTTGGCAAAAAATCCAGTGGGAAATGGAGGACATGCATTGATTACATGGATCTCAACAAAGCCTGTCCAAAAGATTGTTATCCGCTACCAAAAATCGATCAATTAGTAGATGCGACCAGTGGTTACAAATTACTATCTTTAATGGATGCTTACTTGGGATATAATCAGATTTCGATGTTTAGACCTAACGAGGAGCACGTGAATTTTGTCGTACAGGTTGGGGAATGTACTATTGTAAGGTAATGCCGTGTAACAATCCTGGTTTGAGATACACCTGGAAAAAAATAAAAATTTAATATATAAACAATAACGATAATTTAAAATAGGATTTCTGGGGATTTTTATTTCATATCTTATTCCAAATTAATATGGGAATTGGATCAAATTGTGTTGGGAGGAAATAAATGGATAAATGAGCTATATATATGTATATATATATGTTCTAAATTTCAAATTGTAAATATGGCAATAAATTGAGAAATAAATGTTAAATGGGAAGGAGGACGTTTTGTAAACAATTAACTTGAAATAACAAGGTTTAAATTTAAAAGTGGAGAATTTGAAAAGAAAAAGGAATTTTATAAGAAAGGAAACAAAATTAGAATAAATGGGAAAATTTTCAAGTAATAATAAAATAAAATTATAAATTTATGAAAACCGTTCGTATTTTAAATAATTACAAGTGCTGCTAATTGAACCTAATAGAAATGAAACTCTTATTGTTGCGAAATTTGAATTAACAACTTTTAACCATTTAATGCAATTAATTAAGAATTAAAAATAATAAATTCTTGGTTAAAAATTTAAATTACTAACTTGAGACTATTATTGCGAAGTTAATAAGATGAGAAGAGTTGCATTTATTTGTATGATGGTTGGTTAAAAAAAACATTAATGGAAAATATATGTTGGAGCTCATTAGTTTGAAAATTGATAAAAAGTAATTTTTAGTTCATAGTCTATTGTAAATGGGTAACTTGGGCCTAGTGAAATAATTGAGATGGGTAATAACTTACACTAATTGAATTTTACGTTCATTTCCTACTTACTTCAAAAAAAAGAAAAAAAGACAGTAGCTTTGCATCCTCTCCTCCTTATTCTCAAACCCTAGAAACCAAACCGCTAATTCCACTCAAATCTTGAAATTAATTATTGAAAGACAATTATTCTCAGGTATTCGTTCTCAAACCAAGTATATCCTTTATGGCTTTGATTTTTAGTGATTATAGTAAATTGATTCTGGTTATGTTATTTCTTCTTGCATGAACCATTAAAAGCAGTATTTGAAAGAATTAGGTAGAAAATCCTCTCCTACAAGTTGTTGAATAAGAAATCCAGGTGAATTTAACTTGCATCTTGTTCTAATAAATCTTACTTGCTAAAATATATGATTGTTTGTAAATTTTGGATGGTCATATGTGTTGTTTGTTGCTTTGAATTTAATGTAAACAAAAGTAAGAAACAATGAAATCTCCTTACTGTAAGTCATAATATTATACCTATGTTCAATGTCTTGCTAACATGAAGAATAATCAAATGAATACATGTGTGATTAGTGTTTAAATTGCAAGCTTAAGTTTCCGAAATGAGCAAATATCAAGTTGGAATTAGTGAACGTCGACAGTGGGAAAAACAACCTGGAGCATGTACGTTCCAGGTCGATCCACGGTCGACCGGTCCTTATTAGCCAGTCGACCGGTCATCCCACTGATCGACCATCCATTAAGGAATGGTTGACCTATGGCTGTCTGGAGCTTGCATGCACCAAGTTTGCATACTTTTATTCATTTGTTTTCCTGGATTCTTGCTTTGCTTCCTTTCGTTTCCATAGCCATTCTACTTTCCGGTTTCTTGAATTTTGGCTTTACAATTCATCGAACTTTTGTTGATTTAAAGTTTTGTGCATTTGTGTGTGTGCATATAAATATATATATATATCTGTGTGTGTGTGTGTGTGTATGTATGTGTATATGTGTGTGTGTGTGTATTTATATTATGGCTTAAATGCAAGAAGTTTACAAAGGAAAATTATTAAAATTTACTGCTTTCAAATCAATTTCACAATTCAGTTTTAAAACAGATTTCAAATAAAAGTTTTAATTATATATATATATTATATAGAAAATCTTATTTTCCAATTACCAACCCATTTCAAAACCAATATTTTGGAAAGAATTTGTAGAAACTAGTTTTATTTAAAACTATTATTTTATTCAGACGAGAAATTTAATTAAATGATTTAGTGAAACAAGTGATATGGAACATTTGCATTCACTTCATTAGTTTATTTATGGACTCTTCCGACTGAATATTTTTATAATTACTAAATTAGGATTTATAATTTCTTAGAAAATATTTGAATTTCACCAAGTGGTATGGGACGCTTTGGTCAAGTCCACTTGATTACAACTTGAGAGTAATTGACACTTTCTAGTTAAGCGTAACCTTTGGGTTTTTCTCGAGTTAGGTATAGCCTCGTGCTCATATCCAGTTAGGTGTGATCCTCGTGTCTGTCTCTAGTTAGGCGTAACCTTTGGGTTTGTCTCCAGTTAGGCATAGCCTCGTGCTCATTTGGTTCATATCTAATTAGGCGTAGCCTCGTGCCTGTCTCCAGTTAGGCATGGTCTTGTGCTCGTCTACAGTTGTGACGACTCGGATGTTTGAACCAGTCAAAATCGCTAAAAAACCTGTCCGTTCTAAAACTACTAATGAAAACTACCAACTGAATACATAATATTTGATAAATATTCAACATTACTAAATGTATAGGATACAATTTCAATTATACAACTTATCGGAGTTGTTTGCATAAAAATGGGCAAACACCTCCAAGTCGTATGATTTAGTTGACTTTATGTTGTTTTTAGTGATCTGGGTGATTAACGCAAATATGTAAAAAGCAGGGACTAAATTGTAAAAGACACACAGATTTAGAGTGGTTCAGCCAGAATGTGCCTACGTCCACTTTATCTATTATTTCTCCTTTCTACTTCAGATTACAAGTACAAAGCTTTGATACAAGTATATGAAAGTTGTTTGAAAGTTCTATCCGTGCTTGAGCTCTCCAACTTGTCCCCCATTGTTGTACCCCTGCCCCTCTATTTATAGAGTGAGGCTAGGGGTAGGGGTCTTGGATGTATATAGCTGTTGGCAGGCCTGGGCCGATGTAATCTGGCCTGGCAGTGTTGGTTCGGCAACACCTTGGTCCGGTGATGAGAGGGACATGGATTGGTTCGGTGGTGAGACTTTGGGTTTGGTTTGGTGGGCAGTGGAGTGGCTGGTTCGGTAGTGTGGAGCAAAGGTTGGAGTTTGATTCGGTGAAGGCTGGTCCGGTGAGGCCTTGGATCGGTGGAGGTTGGTCCGGTGAGGCCTGTGATCGGATGGAGTTCGATTCGGTGAAGGCTGGTCCAGCCATGCAGGGGAAGTGGGTTGATTCGACTATGTATGGAAGTAGCATTGATCCGGTAGTAGGTGGAAACAAGATTGGTTCGGCTGTGTGGGGAAACTGGTTTGGTTCGGTGAAGGGTGGAAACATACGGGTGGAAAAACACCCAACATTTGCCCCCCAAAGTGGGGCGTATGCTCGTATATGCCGCGCTTTGTTCATTTGGTCAACCATATTCGGCCCGAGAACCGAACCGGCGGGTCCGGCTATCCAACTTTCCTCTATAAGTAGGAGCCCCATGCCTTCGTCGTTCCTTAATGATCAAAATAGCCGAATCAAATTTCGAACCGCCGAATCAATTGGAGTGCCGAATCAACTATTGTGCCGATCCAATCTTGGTTGCCGGACCAGGTAAGTTCTCTTCTGCCGAATGAATTTTTTAGGTCGAATTTCTTTTTTTTGCCGAACGAACTGAATGAACTTGAAAACTTTCAGTACCGAATGGACTTAATAGCGAATGAACGTGAAAGCTTTGATTTACCGAATGAACTTGACTGCCGAGTTGCGAGTGAAACTCTTGCTCGTTTTATATCTATACATCCTTACGACATACTTGTTTGTATTTTGCAGATAGTGTCTCATAAAGTTGAAACCCGATCGGAAAAGAAGAGATCCCAGGACAGAGAAGATCCTTCCGCAGTGCCCCCAGCTCAGTCCGGACCGGGACGTCATGGGCCCACCCCGAGGTCACTAGTAGATGGGTACGGCCCTCAGGAGCTTCTGAACTCACCTCCTGACTATTTCCCTAGCTCTCTCAAAAGTGAGCAGCTTGATGTTATTTCTCGCTCCTTTGGGATTGACAGAGCGCGCATGCTATTGCCGGGGGAGGTAGTGATGCCATATAATCCCCCCGAAGGATATTTCGCATATAGTAGGTACCATTGTATGTGTGGGGCCATTCCCCCGATCAATGCTTGGATACTCAGCTTCATCACCTACTTGAAGGTGGCTCCATTTCATCTTCAGCCTAACTCCTACGCCATCCTGGTGAGGCTGTTTGTCATTTTCCAGAGGAGATACGGGCGTCCTCCCTCCAATTGGGAGATCCGGTATTTGTACAATTTGAGAGGCTATAAGAAGGGGTCTCCATACATCAGCTTGGAATCAGTCGTATCTTTCAAGCCGGTCCTGGACTTATATTCGAAGTTCAGCATGTTCAAGAAAGAATGGTTTTTCGTCAAGGATGACTCTGTCTCTATTCATCGCTTCACTTCCGGCTGTAAGTTTGAAGCTTATTTATAATTTCCGTTTTGACTGCAATGCTTCTTCTTATGTGTTGTTGTTTCTTGCTAGCGACAGGTGGCTTTGCGGTCGTGGAGAACGATCGCCTGGTTCAGACGGCTGCGGAAATAGAAGCCATTTCGGGAAGGGATAGGTCGGCTTCTTACTTGATCAGGAATGCTACACTTCTGGGGCACAACCTGATTCTACCACATCAGTCCGTGGTCAAGCAGAGAGATACGGCGGAGGAGAGGGCTGCCAAAGCTACAGGAGGGGCCACGGCGAAGAGCAGCAAAAGGAGACCCTTCTCGATACATCCAGTCGCCGGAGGGAAGAAACTCAAGAAGTCCGATGGACCCTCTCCCAGCACACATCCAGATGTTCAGGAGGAGGAAAATGTGGAGGGGGAAAAAGGCGAGGATGAAGGAGGTGAGGCGGAGAGTGGAAGTGGTGGAGAAGGTGACGGTGATCGTCATGGAAATGATGGTGGAGAAGGACAGAGCGGTGATGGCACCGAGGCTTTACCTCCTGGGCAAGCAGGCGTGATTCAAGAGTGGACAGATGACGCTCTCCGCCAAGCCTTCGAAGAGTTGGAGGAAGGACCGGCCTTGGTGGAGAAGCCCAAGAAAATTGGTAAGGCCGGGACTGGCGCCGATTTATCTTCTGGGAGTGCTTCTACTGAGGCAACTTCTGCGATTCAAGGTGAATTTCTCTTTATTCTTTTTAATTCTTGAATGATGGCTCAATGCATGCTGGTGACACTTGGTTTTCATTCCAGGAGCGGGTAAAACGGCCAAGACCTCAGATCTTCGACACAGGCTTGAACAATACAGACTTCTCAAAGCTTCTGCCAAACCGAAGCTTCCTACTAACCGCCTCGGAGACGTAGTCGGCTATCATCCTCTTCTTGGGTTTATTGAAGAAGGTATACAAAAGAGGAAGAGGAGTCGATCTTCGTTTGGATCTCCTTCTGGCCCTCCGGCCCCACTCCAGCCTATTCACGATATTACGGAGGAGGATAATGAGTTTATGCCTTCCCCACATCCGTCTAAGAATCCAACCGTCACCCCGATAGATCACCCTGGCTTGGTTCGTAATCCGTTTGCGGGTCATCCAGACCTGGACCCGGCCTCTCATGACATCTCCTTCGATGAGGCTACTGGTGAGCACCTTCTCCCTCGCAATCCTATGGTACGGGTGCTTGACGAAGCTAAGTCCCTGGACCTTGATTTGCTTACCACCCGGGTTGTAACTCTGGGGGATGAAGCTAAGGCGAACATTGACCGGGTTGCCGAGGAGACCAGGAAATTGATGGGGCATCATGCCCGACTAGTCAAGGCCGGGGAGGAAATTGGGAGTGCGAACATTCGGTTAAGGTTAATGGTTTCCGACCAGGCTAAGCAACTTGCCGATCAAGCCATTCAAATTTCTCAGCACGAGGTCGCATCCAGGCAACTGAAGAAGACTATGGAAGAGGCCAGCAGGGCAGAGTTGCGAAAAATGGAGGCCGCCTGCAAGGAGCGGATTGACATGGCCATTGCGACGTTGGATGAGGTTCGATAAGCGGACCTCGAGCGGGTACATGAATTATCGTGGAGACTCGAGGCCATGGAGCTTGCTCAGTCCAGGTTGAAGGAGGAGATGGAGGCGATGAGGATATCCCTTCAGGCTGACCGCTCACGATATCGATCGAAGAGGGATGCTGTCGTTGCAAAGCTGCGTGCTTCTGAGGCCCGAATGAGGGAGCTTGAGGAAAACGAGGGGATGATGGATGAGATGCTCCAGGATATGTATTTCCGCACTTGGAAACAGGGTAACTTATCCTGGATGGATGATTACCCTCGAGTTATGGCCAGGATTTATCTCAGGGCTCTGGAGGAGGCTACGGCTGATGCGGATAAAGAGGGTGGCGCGGTCTTCAGAATGGATGTGGTCACTACCCAGTTTACCAAGGAGGAGAAGGTGGCGGTGAAGGAGGGTATGCGGCTGCTTGCCGCTGAGGAGGCATGTGTGCAAGTAGAGGATGATGATCAGGATGGTCAGGAAGCAGGCGCTGGTAATTCTTCCCTCCTAGTCTTTCCGTTAACTTGGTTGCTTATCACTAATGAATTCTTTCTTTGACCGGACAGGTGGGCAACAGGACACGGGTAAAGCTCCGATGTAGCCGGCTCCTTGACTTAACCTGGATGTCTTTTTGTGGACTGGACATTGCTATATATGTTAGTCCCAAAACAGTAATGTAACTTTTAGGTTGTAATTATGCTACTTGTAATAAACAACATTATTCTTGACGTGTAATTTTTTAACTTAAGCTGATTTTGTCATTTTTGAATGTTTTTGCTATTTTGACATGTTGTGTGAGAAATATAGCTGTGCGTGTGCTTGTAATTCAATTGTGTTTGATGTCAAGTTCTCGCTGAAAACATAATTTCATGCCTTGCAATGCTAGTGTGATGTATGAATAAATTATAGCCATGTATTTGTACACAAAAGAAGAAAATACCGCCTTTCATGTTCTAATTGTAGACGGTAGTTTTTGAATATCTTGTATGACCGAGTATGGAAAGCAGCCTAGTGTCCCGTTGTGAGTTCCCACTCCCATTAGCGAATGTCTCCTATTCTGTGTCCTGTACTTTAGGGATCGTTATAGAGGATAGGAGAAAAGTCTTTTAAATAAAATTGAAATATGAGATAAAGTAAAATTGAAACTTCCAATCACGGAAGGCCTTCGATGTGCTTAAGTTTGTGGCAAACGGGCTTGTAGTCACTTTCCCTAGCTGTGGGTCTTGGAGACATTTGTCACCCATCTTACGCCTCCACGGGGAGTTAATCTTTTTTACCATAGCCGTACTTAAAACACACCGGAGCCGAGATCGCGCACAGTAACTACCCAGGCCATTATGGCCCGTAATCGTGGGTATTATTCGATTTACTGTGGCCGGCTAGCGTGGGTGCCGATCGTCAACCGTGAACTACCCTGGCTGGCCACACCTTATGTTGGGGCTTAAAGTAGGTTCACGGCTGCCGGCGAGCCGAACGCCGTAATGAGTGCCTCGGCTATAGTTGGCCTTCTCGGTGGCTTATAATCGGCTCATTACAGTTGGCTTTGAGGGCCGTCGTGAGCAATGAGTTAACCCGCAGCAGAGGGATGCCAGAGCAAAAGTGTCTCATTGGCGAGGGCATAGATTCGTATTGTACCTGTTAGGTCTTGTCCAGGAGAAGTCGCGCTGTGGAGCGCCTTGAGTGAAAATTCTATTTGCACAGGGTTTTGTTCAACAGAAAAGGATAAAGTTAACAAGCAGCCAAGATATAAAGGAACAAGTTAAAAAAGAGATAAGGTTTTTAAAGTGGTTCGGCATGAAAATGCCTACGTCTACTGATTCTCTTTGTTAATTCACTTCATATGGGCAGTACAAGTTAAGAAAAGTATCGACGGAGGTGTTGGATGTTCCATGCCCTCTGGAACACCTCTCCGTCCACTGTTGACAAAATATAAGCTCCATTGTGGAGATCTTTATGAATTACATATGGTCCATCCCAGATTGATCTAGTGCTCCGGGGCGAGGGAAGATTCGCTTGAGGACAAGATCTCCTTCTTGTAAGATACGATGCTTGACCTTGGAGTTGTATCGTACTGCCACTTTTTGCTTGTGGGCTGCTGCTTTGAGGGCTGCATCATTTCTTCTCTCCTCAATTAGGTCCAAAGACATGTGAAGGAGTTCTTCGTTCTCTTCTGGGTTATAGTGGATCCTACGGTGGGAAGGCACGATGGTTTCAACTGGGAGCATAGCCTCCGATCCGTATGCCAAAGAGAAAGGAGTATGCCCCGTTGATGTTCTGAAATATGTGCGATAGGCCCACAATGCCGTAGGGAGTTCATCCACCCAAGCGCCCTTTGAATTTTCGAGTTTCTTTTTTATTAGAGTTTTCAAAATTTTGTTGACGGCTTCGACTTGTCTGATTGCCTGGGGATAAGCTACGGATGAGAAGCTTTTGTGAATTCCGTGCTCTTGGCACCAGTTGGCGAACTCCTCGCTGTCAAACTGAAGTCCATTGTCCGATATAATTTTGAATTGGACTCCGTATCTACATAGAACATTTTTGATCAAGAAGTTAATAACTTTCGTTGAAGATACTTTATTCAGGGGTTCTACTTCCACCCATTTGGTGAAATAGTCGACTGCCACTATAGCATATTTGGCCCCGCCTCGGCCCATTGGCAGTTCGCCGATCAAGTCAATTCCCCATACTGCGAAGGGCCAAGGGCAGGTCATTTGAGTAATCTCAGTTGTTGGTAGCCGCAGAATCTTAGAAAACTTCTGGCATCTGTCACATTTTCTGATGAAATCTAAGGCGTCCTTGCTTAAGGTGGGCCAGAAATATCCATATCGAAGTATCTTTTTTGCCAAAGTCTGCCCTCCAGTGTGATCTCCGCTGCTTCCTTGATGAATGTTGAATAAGATTTCCTTGGCTTCCCTTCCAGCGACACACCTTAATAAGGGGTTAGAGAAGCCGCGTCGATAGAGGGTGCCCTCTTATATTGTGTAGCGGGAAGCTTTCCTCAAGATTTTCTTGACTTCGTTACGTCCGTTGGGTAGTGTGCCACTTTGTAGGTAGTCTCGGATGGGAGTCATCCAAGTTGCTTCTTCGGTTGCAGCTATCAGATTCACTTGCTCAAAACATGGGGTCAGTTGCTTTGAGACGGCTACTGCTCCGGAAATAGTGCCGTCTCTCATGCTAGCTTGCTTCGCCAATTCATTGGCCTCTTGGTTCTCTTCCCAAGGGATGTGTTTGATTAAATAGTGATCCAATCGATTGAGAAGCAACTTGGTCTTCTTTAAATATGCCATGAGTCGTTCTTCTTGAGCCTGGAATTCTCCTAGTATTTGATTTACAATAAGTTGAGAATCACTATGAAGACACAAAGAATTAGCTCCGATTTCTAGGGCAAGTTCTAATCCAGCTATCACTGCTTCATACTTTGCATCGTTGTTGGTGGCAGCGAATTCCAACCTTATAGCATAGTGTAGCTTATTTCCCCTAGGAGTGATTATTACCAAACCTGCCCTCGAGCCTTGTTCATTTGACGCACCATCCACAAAGAGATTCCAGTTGACGTCTTCTGCTATTTCTGATTGCTCCTTACCTTCATTGGTAGTGAATTCGGCAATGAAATCGGCCATGGCTTGTCCCTTGATGGCGGTGCGAGGATGGTAGGTGATATCATATTGACTTAGTTCAATGCACCATTTAAGTAGTTTCCCAGAAGTGTCGGGACGATGGAGTACCTGCCTTAGTGGTTGATCAGTCAGAACTCTGATGGAATGATATTGGAAATAGTGACGCATCTTCCGTGATGTGATTAGTAAACAGTATGCTAGTTTCTCAAGTTTAGGATATTTGGCTTCTGCCCCTGTAAACCTCTTGCTTACAAAGTATATTGGCCGCTGCGTGCATTTGTCTTCTCTCACCAATGCGGCGCTTAGAGCATGAGATGACACAACAAGGTATAGGTATAGCTCTTCGCCTTTGTTTGGAGTTAAGAGTACTGGTGGTCTCTGGAGGTGTTCGATTAAGTTAAGGAAAGCTGTTAAGCATTCGTCAGTCCATTCGAATTTTCCTTTTTCTTTCTTTAGAGCTTCGAAGAAGGGGATGCATTTGTCAGTCGCTTTAGAGATGAATCTGCTCAGGGCGGCCACCTTCCCATTTAGGCTTTGCATTTCCTTTCGGGTAGAAGGTATCCTGATCTCTTTCAGAGCTCGGACTTGTTCAGGGTTTGCTTCAATTCCTCTGGCATGGACGATGAATCCTAGAAACTTTCCTAATGATACTCCGAAGGAGCATTTTAGAGGATTCAGCTTCATTCCATATTGGCGAAGTACTTGAAACATTTCATCTAGGTGGCTTACGTGATCGTCGGCTTCCCTTGACTTTACCAGCATGTCATCCACATAAACTTCCATAGTTTGTCCTATTAGCCCCGCAAACATCTTGTTGACGAGGCGCTAATAGGTGGCTCCTGCGTTTTTCAGTCCGAAAGGCATTACCTTGAAGTAGTACAATCCCCGGTCAGTGATGAAACTAGTGTGGTCTTGATCGGGAGCATGCATAGGAATTTGGTTATATCCTGAGTATGCGTCCATAAAAGATAAGAGTTCATGCCCGGCTGTGCTGTCCACAAGCTGATCGATTCGGGGAAGTGGGAAGCAATCCTTCGGGCAGGCGTCATTTAAGTTGGAGAAGTCAATGCATGTTCGCCACTTCCCATTGGCCTTCTTTACCAGCACCGGGTTGGCGATCCACTCTGGGTAGATGGCTTCTCGTATGAAGTCATTGGCAAGTAGGTTCTTTACTTCTTCATCGAGGGCTGCTGATCGTTCTGCCCCCATACTTCTCTTTTTATGTTTTACTGTCGCCTTGGTAGGATCAATGTTTAGTACGTGGCATGCTATGTCAGGGGAGATTCCGGTCATGTCAGCGTGTGACCATGCAAATACATCCAAGTTGTGGCGAAGAAAGTTAATGACTTGTTCCTTCAACTCTGCTTTTAGTTGGGACCCAACTTTCAATAGTCTACTCGAGTCATGTCTGTCTACAGATACAAATTCCATAGCCTCTGCAGGCTCTGCGGTGGCCTCCTCCTCTTTGTCCCTAGGATCTAATTCATTGAAAGGGTCGCTGGTATATCGAAGAGGAGGGGCTTTCTTTAGTTGCTATGCTTCCAAACTTTTTGTGCAGAAGGCAATCTCTACACTCTTCCCTTTATCCTTCCTGTGGTTGTTGCGAAGTTCAGTTACATAGCAGTCTCGAGCAATGTCCTGGTCTCCCTCTACTTCCCCTACCCCATTGTCCGTTGGAAATTTCATCTTTAGGCACCATGGGGCCAGGACAATTTGGAAGTCGGACAAGGCCGCCCTTCCTAAGAAGGCGTTGTAGGACGAGTGGTTTTCTATCAGCACAAATGTCTGTTTCCGCACAACGGAGCGGGGATGACTTCCAATTTCAACAAAGAGGTCCAGTTGCCCGAGGGGCATCTTTGCAACTCCAGTGAAACCGTGTAGTGGTTTATTGCAGGGAGAAACATCCTTTATTGACAGTTTCATTTTGTCGAATGCATGCTTGAATAGGATATTTACTGAGCTTCCAGTGTCTACTAGAATTCGGAAAACTTCGCCTGGACCGAGACGGGCAGAGATAACCATGGGATCCATGTGAGGGTACTGCCTCCCCTCTAGGTCACGCCTACTGAATGTGATGTCATCACTCTCTTTCCACTTCGGGTGGCGTTCTTCTATAACGGAATTAACGCAGTCTTCATTGTTTCTAAGTGACTTTCCATATCTTTCCATCTCTGCCCAGCTTCTGTCGGCGATGTGTGGTCCTCCCGAGATGGTATGGACCACTATCTTCTCTTGACCGGAGCCGCTAGTGTTGCGATTTCCTCTGCTTATCTTTGGGGAGGGTAGCCTTGGGTTCTCATTGGCCAGAGCTGGAGTCCTGTTCTGACCTTTTACATAGCGTTCCAGTCTCTTCCTTCTGATGTGTTCTTCAATCAAGTCCCGGAGATGATGGAATTCATTGGTACCATGCCCATGAGATTCGTGGAAGCGGCAGAACTTTCCAGATTTAAGTGTGTTATCAGATTCCTTCTTGTATGGTGGGCGTTTGTATCTAACTTCGCCTTGGGTGGCAAGGAAGATGTTTTCGATGGTTTCATTCAAAGGAGTGTAAGTGTCGAATCTTGGTCCTGGCCGATATAGGCGCTTTTCTCCCTTCATGCCCCCCGCATTGTCTTTAGAATCATTTCTTCGAACGTCCTTTACTACAGCGGGCGTGTAGCCGTGAGCTGCCTTATTTTGTTGTCCTGACTGCCCCTCAGTGGCAGCGTCTTCAAGCCTCATATATTTCCCGGCTTCATGGAAGAAATCGGGTAAAGTAATTGGTTTTTCTTTTGTCAATCTTCTACCAAATTTAGTATCCGGATGCACACCGCTACAGAGGGCCATTAAGATAAGCTTCTCATCGGCATCTTGGACTGCGGCCGCTGCGGCATTGAATCGGGTTAGATATTGTTGCAGCTTCTCTCCAGGTTTCTATTTGATACTGGATAAGGAATAAGCGTCCTTGGGTTGCTCCACATGAATGCGGAATTGGATGATGAATTTTTCTTTCAACATTTCCCATGAGCTGATGGATCCTTGGGGTAGATGGCAGAACCAGGAGGTAGCTAGATCTACTAAGAATAGCGGAAAGCATTTGCACAGCACTCCTTCTGTTGCTCCACTCATGAGCATATGCTGTGTGTATCTCTGTAAGTGTACGACGGGGTCAGAGGTTCCTTTGTAAGGTTCCATTGTTGGCATTTTCCATTCTCAGGGGGTGATGGCAATTTCGATATTGCGGGCGAAAGGGCTGGTTACCCTAGCGCCTATCCCTCGATCTCTTTGATCCCGTTGGACGCACTCTCTGAACAAGCGTGCCATCCTTTCATCAGAATTTGGAGCAGATAGAAATGAGTTCGGTTCTGCTCTGTGGGATTGATTCCGTCGAGATGACCTGTAGGGATGGTATCATCTATCATTCCTAATATTTTCCAGTGGTTGTCTTTGGTCTTCTGGGAGCATGCTAGGGTCAGCTACAGTTGGCCCTTGCCTTGATCTTCCCCTGCTGGGTTCTGATCTAAGCACTTCCTCGGGTCCAACTTCGGGCTGGACTCTAGCTCGGCCCCGTTCACTGGTGTTTCCGTGGTTAGGCAGTACGACAGGCTCGGCTACAGTTGACCTCTGCCCGGTACCTCCCCCGTTGGGTTCGGTTCCAAGCATTTCCTCAGGTCTAACTTCGGGCTGAGCTCGGTCTCGGCTCTTACCATGGCCGCTTCTGTCGTTAGCTCCTTCGAAGAAGGAAGATCTTTGTTGTCTCTGAGATCCTCCAGACTGGGACTCACCCCATGATTCAGTGTTGCGGTTGGACTCTTCAGCATCCCTTAAGCGTGACATGAGTTGGTCCACCAAGGCTTCCTGCTGGGATGTGAAGTGGTTAGTCACTTCAGCCACAACCCTGTCTAGATCTTCCCTAGTAATTGCTGCCGGCTGTTCTGTGGCAGGGGTTGTCAGATTTGCCTGACCTTCATTCGGTACTGCTGCTGGAATGGGACGATTTACTTGATCTGTGACCACTGGATCTGGAACACTACTAGTTGCGATGTTCTTTCCTTTGTTAACGTCTTTTTTCTGCCTCGGAGGCATGTTTTCCAAGCAATGAACGACGCTGTTAGGAAGAAGGTTAAGTGGGAGAAGCTGAAGCTTCGAGCTTCTCTTTCTCAGTGCAAGCACCAAAAATGTTTGCACAAAAAATGGGCAAACACCTCCAAGTCGTATGATTTAGTTGACTTTATGTTGTTTTTAGTGATTTGGGTGATTAACGCAAATATGTAAAAAGCAGGGACTAAATTGTAAAAGACACACAGATTTAGAGTGGTTCAGCCAGAATGTGCCTACGTCCACTTTATCTATTATTTCTCCTTTCTTCTTCAGATTAAAAGTACAAAGCTTTGATACAAGTATATGAAAGTTGTTTGAAAGTTCTATGCGTGCTTGAGCTCTCTAACTTGTCCCCCATTGTTGTACCACTACCCCTCTATTTATAGAGTGAGGCTGGGGGTAGGGGTCTTGGATGTATATAGCTGTTGGCGGGCCTGGGCCGATGTAATCTGGCCTGGCAGTGTTGGTTCGGCAACACCTTGGTCCGGTGATGAGAGGGACGTGGATTGGTTCGGTGGTGAGACTTTGGGTTTGGTTCGGTGGGCAGTGGAGTGGTTGGTTCGGTAGTGTGGAGCAAAGGTTAGAGTTTGAATCGGTGAAGGCTGGTCCAGTGAGGCCTTGGATCGGTGGAGGTTGGTCCGGTGAGGCCTGTGATCGGATGGAGTTCGATTCGGTGAAGGCTGGTCCAGCCATGCAGGGGAAGTGGGTTGATTCGGCTATGTATGGAAGTAGCATTGATCCGGTAGTAGGTGGAAACAAGATTGGTTCGGCTGTGTGGGGAAACTGGTTTGGTTCGGTGAAGGGTGGCAACAAACGGGTGGAAAAACACCCAACAGGAGTATTAATTAATTTATTCTACAAGGTGTGCATACCGAATTCATACGCAATAAATCTACCGCTACACACTCTGATGAGAGAGATAGCAATATCCTTACCTGCGAACTCTATAAACAATGTAAACGCAGAATAAAACAGTAAGGGGTAAAGATACAACAACACAATATAAACAACAACCAATAACAGATAAACATAAAAATGGTTATATTATTTTAGGGGCTGCATCACTACCACTTGTGACTGCCTACGTACCCATATCTAATTGGGTACCCAATTAGATACAGGATCAAGCCAACATAGTTCTCCTACCACAAATAGGACTCATGGAGCCTACGATGCAACAACGAATGTGCAATTCCCAAACTACATTGTATATATCATGCAAATTAGGTTCCAAATCTACCCACTTAGTTTAATCTTCACATTTAGATTTCCAAATCTAATTATCTTTACGAAAATTATCTCTTTGGACTTTATTCATGAATTCTAATTTCAAAACTTTTGAAATATGTATATGTATATCTTTTATATTCAAACTAGTCTTTTACTTCGGGATTTGAAAACAAATCACCTTTCTGAAATGATATCAATATACAAACATACAAAACTATATGCTACCTGATCGGGAGGTTTCTAGCCATAACAAGGCAACTGGTTCCTAGCCTTCTAAAAAATAAATATATATATGTATATCCCACTACAACGAGAGCAGACTATACTAAGACTACAGAACATCTGCACCTCCCTTGCCCACTTTTTAGTTATGGGTTACCCGAATCATCGGTAACATAACAAATTACTTTATATCCTGAATTAGCAAAATCATTTGCACTAATAATTACAAAACTTCAAATCTATAATAATTTCCATTTCCAAATCCTTTCAAAAATCATTTTAAAACCGTCGGGCAAAGTCCTCGAAATCCTTTCCGTTTTATAAAACATTTTTATAAAACCATTATACAAATCAACTTTTATATAATATAACTACAAAATATTCATTTCCAAATATTTCTATTTATTTAAACATTTCATAAACTTTTATTTAGGAAATCCAACTTTGACAACAATTCCATTGAGGTCAAATTATTATAACTAATTATAACAATTTAAATGGACCAATATTATCGCTAAACACATTATAGTCAAATCATGAAATAAATCACAAGGTGTTAGCCTACAATTATTTTCTAATTCACATCTCTTTCAAACTATTTTAATAGATTTATTAAATTTATTTCATATTTTTAATCATTTAAAAATATCATTTATAAAGAAATCCCTTCTTAGATTTCGCACTGCAAAACCGCGATGTTTTTAGAAAATTGTTTTGGACATAATTTAAAATCTACTTAATGAAATCTTGATTTTCCTTCTTTGTTGGAAAAGTATGGATATAATAGTCCGAAAAATTCTTATCTCGAAGGATTCCGAGATATATTCCACTTTGTAAACTTATTTAAATTTTATGGCGCGAAATCGCAAACTATCATTACGCGATGCGCATACGTTTGAGTAAATTTTCATTTACCTTTCAAACTTCACAAAAACACTTTCATATGTTTATAAAACATTTATAAATCATTTTCAAATATTTAAACCAATATTTTTCCATACTCTTTTTCACTTTTAAATCATTTTATAATATTATATTATTATAATATTCATTTTCAACCTTTTTATATTTTCAAAATCATTAAGAAGCTAAATAATTTCCATACACATATTTATATGGATTTAAATTCTCATTTAATTAACTGTGGTTAATTTCTAACCATTTCTCTGATCATTTCTCAAACCAAGTAATCTTCCATATTAACAATCATGTAAACAACCAACTTTGCATCCAAGTTATCAAACATATTAATCATCTAAGATATTTAACTTTCATATTATTAAACTTGGAGCTATTAGTTAATTCAAAAATGAGTACTCAGCTTTAACTTAATCGATTCTATCTACCAACATTCTTATCCAACCACACTTCACTAAACTAACATATACTTCACTAATACATCCATAAACAACTCCACCACCTTGCCCATGCTCACGACCATCCTTCCTCCTCCATAGCTCATGGCCATAGCCACCTCATCCTAATACTCAAGGCCTAAGGCCATTTAAAGAAGAGAAGAAGAAAAAGTGAATTAAGAAGAGGTTGGAGAGTAATTAGTGGATTGGTGCTTAAGCACTCCACTATTTTTAACCCTCCTACCTCTCTTAAAGAAGAGAAGCCATTAATAAGCAAAAGAAAGCTTAAAAATGAAGAAGAAGAAGAAGAATAAGAAGTGTGAAGAAAATGAGAAGAATGGATAGGTATTTATAGGAAAAGTAAGGAGTGGTGAATTAAAAAATTAACCTTTACAAAATTACCAAAATATCCTTACTTTATCTTACTTTTTCAACACTTACCATCGCTTTGTCACATCACTACTTTATGTCTTAATCACTTAATGCATAAGGAAAATAAAGTAAAGATTTGATTTGATTTGATTTGACATGATTTTATCCTTTTATGTTTACTTTTTTTAATGATTTTATAGAAATTTCTAACCTTAATTAGCAAAAGTAAACTTGATTAGTTAATTGTTAATACTTAACATATTTAAAAATATTTACATGTAAATATACATAAAGGTGCAACAACGTTGCGGTAACTTATATTCGACAAAACGTTGATTTTCAACAAAATGTTTTACGGTCACATTTTGATGTTTTAGTTAAACTGTTTATTTATGCAAACCAAATTTAAAAATAAATTTGTATAATGTTCTTTAAAAATATAAACACTCATAAATTAATTAAAATAATTTATTTAACCATCGAAACTTACTTTTCTGAAATCAGGATTTTGTCCCTTTTGTCGATATAAGCAATTATTCATATTTTTATGTATATTTCTCTTTGCAGATCCTATCTAATATTATTTAAATCATATAATTTTATATATTTTATATTTAAAATCACTTTAAATAGTATATTTTAAAGTGGTCAAATTCTGGGTCGTTACAACAGTTAGATGCAACCATTATGTTCATCTCGAGTTAGACGGAGCCTCGTGCTCATCTCTAGTTCGGTGTCTTTTTATGTTTATTCATTTAAACATTGAGTTTTGATTTAAAGATCTGAGATTCACCATATTTCTATTTTTTTCCTATGAAGGGCATCATTCGAGTTTTGTGATTTGGTGGTATTTGAATTGATAATGCCATATATTTCATTTATGGCCATTTCTAGATTGTGATCACTTTCTTATAACTTGTCATTCTGTGGTATTTAATTTTAGTATAAGTAATTAGCTTGATCATTTTGCTTATAGCTCACCTATCATGTTTTATACCATCCCACTGATTAATATTAGAATAAGACTGCTTTTGTTTATTATTTTTAATAATACTCAGGTCAGATCAAGTTATTTCAGGTGCCTCTCGTTGACTTTTAAAGTTGCTAGCTTGAAAACCATCACTTATATACATTTCTCTATTTATTAGATGTAAACTTTTGTTTAGTCTTGTGGTTAAGTAGATTATATGTGAGATAGAGACTCATTTTTGGTGTATATTATTTTGGGTTAGAAACATGTGTATTATACGTATTGAGTGGATCACTTGTGACCACCCTTTTTGTAGACAACTTCATGTATATGTATACATGTTCTCTTCAGCTTTTATGTGACATATGTATATTCTTCTATTGCGCTCTATGATTCTGTTATCTTATGATATTTATATTGTTCTGAATTGTATTAGGCCACCATAATATTATTTTGCGCTTGGATCGTACACATCAAATCTACTCTATAGAAGAAGAAAAAATCATCACCTTATTTGATCTGTTGATACTCGCCTAAAGTAATATCTACCAATAGTCCCTGCTAACCAACCTTATTCTCCGCATTAACAGATAGTATTACCAAATAATATCCTTTGTTGGTGTGGGTATAGAGGTGGGGCTTTACAACATGGTATTGGAGCTGTGTTCAGAACAATATACAATATTTAAGACGAGAATCTTGGCCTAGGAAAGTCTTAGAGACCATCCCTTAGGGGTTTTGATTTAGCTATTAGGATTCCCTCCTATTAGAAATAAAAAAATATCTTTGGGAATTATGGGGATGTACTTATAAATTATAATATCAAATGATATAAATCTTTCATGATCCTTAATCCAAGTTTAACTATATCAGGAGTGAGATGGCTGGCGGTAGAGCTACCTGTTCTGATGTTGGACAGTCCAGCAGTCCTGGCTAGGGTAGAATATTTATGTCCACCCAGCAAATTATGGAGCTAGTAAAGAATGCTCAGTCTTCCAGTCCCGCAAAAGATTCTCTTCCCAATAAGTCGGGCTTCGCACACATGTGCAATGACTTCGCCCACTTATAAGGCAAGCCATTTCAAGGCACGGAAGGAGTTATGGAGGTTTAAGCATGGCTTAGAACATGCAAGCGTATCCTTTCTCGCATGGACTTTTCTTTTTTGCATTGAATTCAAGTGGCTTCTAGTCAGCTCTAAGAGCAAGCTTAGACTGGTATGAGTTATTGATAGTAGAAGTGGAGGACGTGGAACTTTCTTGGGAGCAATTACGGGATTGTTTTGAGTTGAAGTTTGTACCCGAGTTCGAGAAAGATTCTTTAGCTCGGAGTTTCATCAATCTTAAGCAAGGAAAATCTTCAGTATCAGAATATGTGGCAAGTTTTGAAGCACTATCTAAATATGGCATTAAGCACATTAATACCTCGCTAAAGAAAAACCAGAAATTTGTATATGCTCTGAAAAAGCACCTTATAAAGGCCTTGCTTATGAAGCTGGATGTGTCCTTTAAGAAGTTACTAGAGCCGCTCTTAGGCTGGATAAAGTGGAGAAAGATAGTAGTGATGAAGTTCCTAGTGAGAAGAGGATGTTTGTTCCAAAGAAGAAGCGGCCTTTCAACAAAATAAGTCATTCTTTTCAAATAAGAAGGCAAAGAAGCAAGGAGAGATCTTTCAAAGTTCTCAGCCTGGACCAGTGGAGTGCTATAATTATGGAGATAAAGAACATTATGTCAGAGACTGTTCTAATCCAGTAGTTTTTCGCTATTGCAAGAAGATGGGTCATTCTTCTATTTCATGCCCAACTTTAGTACAAAAGCGGAAGGAAGGAAAGTTATGTAGTGGAGACTTCAAATGGTTCTAGGCAGAACAAAGGTACTCTTCCATCTATCCTTGAAAGTATTATTCTTTTTAGAAATCTTCCTATTCAAGTCCTTTTCGATATGGGTGCTTCACATTCATTCGCATCAAAAGAGCTCGTTGATGCATTGTCTTTGGATGCTGTGTGCTTGGTTAATTCAGTAAGGGTTGCAAACCCTATCGGAGGGTCCGCAACTCTTTGTATGCTGTGTAAAGATGTTGAGCTTTTTTTGTGTGGATAATCTTTCTTAGTTGATTTTCATGCGATTCACTATCTTGGTTTTGGAATGATTTTGCGAATGGATTGGCTCAATAAATATGAAGCCCATATCCTATGTCTCGAAAGAATTACCTATCTTAAGCATCCTAATTCGAAAGAGCGAATTTGAGTAACTCTTCCAGATATCGATTCTTCTCCAAAAGTCACTTTGTTTGCTCTTGAATCCCTTGAAGAGGAAGATATATCTCGAATCCCAGTTGTATGTGAGTTTCCTGATATATTTAAACATGTTTCAGGATTACCCCCTAAACGAGCCATTGAATTTAGAATAGATTTGGTTCTTAGTGCTCAGCCGATGAGTCGTCTTCCCATAAGGATGTCGGCGAAAGAGAATAAAGAGTTGAGAAAGAAATTGACTAAGCTTGAAGCCAAGCATTTTATTCAGTCTAGTTCTTCTCTGTAGGGTGCTTCTATGACATTTGTAAAGAAAGCAGATGGAACTCTGAGATTATGCATTGATTATCGGAAGCTTAACGAGCTTACGGTGAAGAATAAATACCCGTTGCCCATAATTGATGAGATATATGACCCGCTCAATTGTGCTAAGGTGTTTTCTTAGCTAGACTTTGCAACCTGATTCCATCAACTCAAAGTAGCAGAGGATAGCATTTCTTTAATTGCTTTCCGAACCAAATACGGATCTTATGAGTGGCTTATGATGCCCTTCTGGTTAACTAATGCCCTGGCTTATTTTATCGATCTCATGAATCAAGTGTTTCGAGTGTATCTCGAAAAATTTGTCCTTGCCTTTATCGATGATATATTGGTTTATTCTAAATTAGAAGAGGAGCATGTAGAGAATCTTAGAATTGTTCCTCGTAAGAATCAGTTGAAAGCAAAATTCTAGAAGTGTCATTTCTGGTAGAATCAAGTGAAGTTTTTGGGCCATGTGGTTTCTGAAGTCAGGATTTCATTCAATCCTTCTAAGATGGAAGCCACCTAGAATTATAAGAGGCCGGAGAATGTATCAAAGATTCGTAGCTTTTTGGGATTGGCGGGTTATTATCGTCGATTGATAAAATATTTCTCCAAAATTATTTAGCCTCTTACTAGTTTGACGAGGAAGGGAGTTAAGTATGTATGGTCAGATAGATGTGAAGTTGCTTTTAAGAGATTAAAGGAACTCCTCACCCATGCCCCTATTCTTGTAGTTTCAAAAGGGAACCAAGAAGTTGTGGTATATACTGATGCTAGCAGATTTGGTCTGGGAGCCGTTCTGATGTAGAAAGATAGAGTGGTTGCATATGCATCGAGGCAATTAAGACCAAATGAGGTCAGATATACCACGCACGATCTGGAGCTCATAGGTATTGTATCTGTTGTGAAGTTTTGGCGTTACTATTTGTTAGGTGAGAAATTTATGCTTTACACCGACCACAAGTCATTAAAGTGTTTATTTTCTCAAAAAGAGCTCAATATGCATCAGCAGAGGTGGCTCGAATTCCTTGTATCCTTTGATTTTGATATTCAGCATTCTCCGAGGAAGGGAAATCAAGTAGCCAATGCACTAAGTCGAAAGCATCGGGCAATGGTTTCTTTGATGTTAGTTATGTTGAAGGATCTTGAAGTTTTGTTCTCTTGTGAGATTCGAAAACGAACTCCAGATTCCAACTCATCTATGTTGTTGGCCAGCTTAGAAGCTCATTCATCTTTGTTAGATCAAATAGTTGAAGCTCAGAAGTAAGATCCCGATCTTGTTTATCTCAGTCAGAATTGTAGAGATGATTCTAGAAGGGAAGAGTTGAAGGAGTTTGAAGTGTATGCTGGTGGTTATGTTCGGAGACAAGGAAGACTTATGGTATTGAATATCAAGAATCTCCGAAAGGACATTTTAGAGGAGTGCCATCGCTCTAAGTTTACTATCCATCCCGGTAGTAGTAAAATGTATGTAGATATGAAACGTCTCTATTACTGGAAAGGGATGAAGGGAGATGTTGCTAATTAGGTGAAGAGTTGTTGGACCTGTCAACTTGTTAAGGCAGAGCATCAAAGACCCAGTGGACTTTTGCAATCATTGGACTTTCTTGTTTGGAAGTGGGGATAAATATGGACTTGAGAAATTATGAGTTCATATTCGAATTTCTTGTGAATCGATCTAGCAATGATCATATCTTTTCTCTTTTTAGGGGCCCATGGATTTCATCAACGGTCTTCCCTATTCTAGGTCCGGTGATGATAGTTTATGGGTGATTGTCAATAGATTAATGAAATCAACCCATTTCATTCCTGTCAAATCTAACCGGGCAGCTCCTCAACTGACGAAGATTTATATTAAGGAGATTGTTAGGTTTCATGGCGTTTCCAATGCCATAGTCAGTAACCGGGATCCACTATTTACAAGTGGATTCTAGAAGAGTCTCCAAAAATCATTGGGTATGAAGCTCAATCTCAGCACTGCCTATCATCCTCAGTCAGATGGGCAGATAGAGCAAGTGAATAAAGTTTTAGAAGGTCAACTCTGTGCTTTTATTCTTGACTTCATTGGCAACTGGGAACATCACATTCCTCTTGTCGAGTTTACTTACAATAATAGCTTTAAGTCCAGTATTGGGATGGCTCCTTTCGAAGCTCTATATGGTAGCCTACGCTGATCATCTTCTTGTTGGCTTGAAGCTGGAGAAAAGCTGGTTTTGGGTCCTGATTCAGTACGTGAAGCTTCTGAGAAAATAGATCTTATGAGGCAGAGGATGAAGGAAGCCCAGAGCAGGCAGAAACCCTATGCAGATAATAGGAGAAAGGATTTGGAGTTTTCGGCCAGGGACTTGGTCTTCATTCGTGTTTCTCCTCTAAAGGTTGTTATGCACTTCGGTCGACCTGGGAAATTGGATCCTCGTTACATTGGACCATACCTAATCACTGAATGCGTTGGTAATATTGCTTATCGTGTCTCTCTTCTAGCTCAGTTTTCTGGTATCCATAGTGTCTTTCATATTTCTCAACTTCAAAAATGTTTAAGAGAATCTGAGTCTGTCCTTGAGCCTAGACTTCTTGAAGAGCTTGAAATCTCACCAGATTTGACTTATGAGCAAAATCATATCCACATGGTTGCTTCTGAGGTCAAGCGTCATTGTACTAAAGATGTTCTGCTCGTTAAAGTTCAATTGTTTGATAATCTCAAAGACTTCTCTTGGAAAACCAGAGAACTAATTGGGCGAACATATCCTGAATTGTTTTTCAAGCTCAATAGCTAGTGAGACACTCACTTTTAATTCGAGCCTTGTTTATATAATATGGATGCATGTATTGCTTTAAGCTTGTTATTTGCTTTTCGCTATGGAGAACTGCGAGAATACAATTTTTTAAGGGGGAAGTCTGTAACAACCCTGGTTTGAGATATACCTGAAATTAAAAAATAATTCAAACAATAATAATTATTTAAAATGGGATTTTTAGGGATTTTATTCCATATCTTATTCCAAATTAATATGGGAATAAGATCAGATTATGTTAGGAGGAAATAAATGGATAAAAGATCTCCAAATATTTAAAAATATAAAAAAAAGGAATTTTTATTATCTAAAATTCAAATTGTAAATATGTCAATAAATATAGAAATAAATGTTAAATAAGAAGGATGACGTTTTGTAAATAATTAATTTGAATAACAAGGGTTTAAATTTAAAAGTGGAGAATTTAATAAAAAAGGGAATTTTATAAGAAAGGAAACAAAATTAGAGTAAATGAGAAAATTGTTAAGTAATAAAATAGAATTATAAATTTATGAAAACCATTCATATTTTAAATGATTAGATTTGGTGCTAATTTTTGTTTATAAATTCAACAGGTGCACTTAATTGAACCTAATAGAAATGAAACTTTTATTGTTGCAAAATTTGAATTAATAACTTTTAACCATTTAATGCACTTAATTAAGAAATAATAATAAATTCTTGGTTGAAATTTTTATTACCAACTTAAGACTATTATTGCAAAGTTAATAAGATGAGAAGAGTTGCATTAATTTGTATGATGGTTGGTCAAAAAACAAAAAAAAATGTATGGACAAATAAACTTGTTTCATTAATAATAAGTTAGAGCTCATTAGTTTGAAAATTGATAAAAAGTCTTTTCTTTCGCAGACAAAAAAAGTATTATTATTTTGCAAAGGCAAGCTAGTTTTATAGTAGCCATACCACTTTACAATTTAGATACAGGTTTGAGCCAAGATGCCTCAGCAACTATTAGAACGACTTAACTAGCTACATCATAGGAGTTAGGCAACATGCCTAAACTATTAACTCAACAACTACAAATAACTAAGAGCATTATCATTCAAACATCGTTGCACAAGTCAATCCCTCGTACAATTGCACAGCCAACTCACTATAACATCAAAACATGTTCACAACTGTAGGAAACTACATACATTCCAACGCATTAGAAGCATTAGAAGCAGTAGCTGAAAGAATCAGGCAATAACTCCTCTTTTACAAGCTGCCGAACTAAGAAATCCAGGTGAATTTAACTCGCATCTTATTCTAATAAATCTTGCTTGCTAAAATGGATGATTGTTTGTAATTTTGGATGGTTGTGAGTGTTGTTTGTTGCTTTGAATTTACTGTAAATAGAAGTAAGAAACTATGAGAACTCCTTACTGTATGTCATAGTTTTCTACCTCTATTCAATATCTTACTAATATGATGAATTATCAAATGAATGCAGGTGTGATTGGTGTTGAAATTGCAAGCTTAAGTTGTCGGAATGCATAAATATCATGCTAGAATTAGTGAACGTCGATAGTGGAAAGAGCAACCTAGAGCACGCATGCTCTAGATCGACCCACGGTCAACCAGTCCTTACTGAGCGGTCGACCAGTCATTTCACTAGTCGATCGTCCAACAAGGAACGGTCGACCTATGGCAGCCTGAAGCTTGCATGCTCCAGGTTTTCATACTTTTGTTCCCTACCTTATTTTCCCTGATTCTTGCTTTGCTTCCTTTTGATTTTACTGCCATTATTGTAACAACCCGACTTTTTCTCCACAGAAAGTCGCATCGTTAATTAAGAAAGAAAGGGATAGAAGAAGAAAAGAAAAGAAAGAAAAAACTAAACAATATCAGAATCTCACAGCGGAACGAAACAAAATATAATATATCACATAACTATTACATAGTCTTTACATAATCAGAGTTATACGACTTATACATCTCATATTAGACAGTTATAAACACCTGTCTATCATACATCTCAAACATCACAGAGATACAGACTCAATACAAACACAGCGGAAACACCATAATATATCTATACGCCGAAGCCTCCTGCTCCATTGCTCCTCCAGAATATTCGTCAAAGCTAAACCTGAATCCCTTGGCTACTCGTAAAAATTTGAGTACCCAAGAGTTTATAAAACAGAAATAAACACTTGGGTCAGACATGGGTCTGGTGTGAGTAAACGGGTTAAAATTGTTTAACTTCAAAACCTTTTGAAAACAAAGGTATCACGTAAGACTTCCCACACATAAACATGGAAAAGTTTTTACCTTACGCTAACCAAAACATTTGATAGGAAATCCAGTTATATTATAATAGGGTCTAGGGTTTTCAAGTAAAATACAGAAATAGCTGAAATGCTTACATCTCACATTCCAACATAGTTGGGCACAACTAATACGTACGGCACTTATTGGAGTTTGGATTCCATACAATGGCAGGGCTACTGGGGTACCGCCCATCACAGTACGTGGCCTAGATCACCGTACCGAGGAGTACGCCCGCTCCCCTGCAACACAAAGCCGGAACCATCCCTTACTGGATAATTCCGAACAAGATAATCCCGTAGTTGGCGCGACCAACTACGCACTAAGCCGAATAAAAGAAAAGGGACCTCTAGGCAGGGATCTATCTTGCTCTCAGTGGGTGCTACCCACGAAGCCTTGCTGCACCTCCCCTGTTTTAGCCATTCCCGGTTGATGAGGCTTGAGGTTACGATTACCTTTAATCAGAACATATCACTTAGAATGCTCATCGTCCGCCTGACGATGTGCTGAAAGCATTCAATCCATACAAGTTCGTTCCGGGTTCGAACGAATCCGAAGGCATTATCTCGTTACACTCGTTTTGGAATCACCCTCAGAGTTAACGACAATAACCCTTGCACTCTAAATCTTCATCTTCACTTGAGATTCACGACCTATCGTTAATTTGGATCGATGTGGTATTCGGGTCTCCAGACCTGGAATACCGGTATACGGAAACCCGATCCCGGTCTCATCGAAATCCAAAACGTATCTTTTAAGGCCAAGTTGTTTTAAGGGTAAAACAATTCAATTCATATCTATATACAAAAAGATAGATAATTCAATAGATAATCTACATTATCATCCCAAACAGATAATTCACATTATCATTATAATTCAACCAAACACCCATATCATATATCAATCATATCTCATCAGAGATACCAAACAATGAAATACATTCAATCTCATTTCTGAGATTACATCCATTCAAGACAATTAATGTCATCCATTCTTATATAAGCAATGATTTACTTAATCACAACATAATTAATTTAAAATGAATTAAATTAACTATCTCTATCTTTAATTAATTTAAAGTGAATTAAATTAATTACTTCATCTCTTAATTAATTTAAAATAAATTAAATTAATTACTTCATTTTAAATCTTACTTATATAATCATTAGTTAATTACAAATAAATTAATTAATCATTCTCTAATTATCCACTTTAATTAATCACCTTGATTAATTATATTTTAATTACATTTAAGTAATTACCTTAATTAATTTTCCAAATTAATTATCCTTAACCAAATACAGTAATTAACCTTTAATTACTTCATTAATTAATTAATTATAATTAATTACTTTAATCCTTAATTAATCAACTCTTAATTATTAATTAATTATAACCAATGATCCCTAATTACATCTTTAATTATTAATTAATTACATTAAGTAATTATTCTTAATTAATCCATAATTATTAATCATCTTTGATTAATATAATTCAGTAATTGACTTTAATTAATTACTTTCATTAATTAATTACTTTTTAATTAATTACCTTAACAAATAATTAATTACCTTATTAATTAACCTTAATCCTTTAATTAAATAAATTATTTAATTAATAACACTAGGTAATTAACCTTAATCACTTCTTATTTAATTACTTTCATAAATAATTATCCTCTAATTACTTTATTAAATAATCTACCTTTACTTAATTACATTCAGTAATTATTCCTTGATTACTTCAACAAGTAATTATACTTAATTAATTTATAAATGATTATCTTAAGTTAATCATTAATTAACTACTTAGTTAATTATTTAACTAATTATTTAAATTGAATTAAATAATTCCTTAACTCCTTATACTTAAAGATCTTAATTAAGAAAATCATTTATCTTAATTAAGTTAATTGAATTGACCAACAATTTAATTATCCTCCCATATTAATTATTTAATAAATCAAACTTTTAATTACTTAAGATAAATCCTTATTATATTTGATTTATTAAATCCTTATCATTTAAACTTATTTAAAATAAAACATTTTAGAAATAAATTATAATTAAAACATTATAAACTTCTACTCAACTTTCAAAATCTTTAAACTTCCAAAGTTATTAAATTAACTTTAATACAAAAAGCATTTTGAAAATCTATTTATTTATCTTTTAAAAAAAACTTATCTATTTAAATATTAAAAACTTGTTAGAATATTAATTTTTGAAACAAAGGTATTTTACAAAAAAAAAACTGGCTTAACCTTTGATTTTAAAACTTAGGAACCATTACAAAGACAAGTTTCTTTTGTTTTAAAACATTAAAACATTTCTTAAAATCTGCTCTCATCAAAACCCGAGTAAAATGTTAGAAAACTCGAAGTAAAACACGAGACAACCCACAACCCTCCTGCTTCGAGTAAAACTCGATTATTCACGAACAAGCACCCGAGCAAAAGCCTTCTTCCCCAAACTCGAAATTCAGATGCACGCAAACGTGCACGTACACCTACACTGATGAACCACGGCACTCCGACCATCGACGTCCATCCCTACATCTCACCGGTGATCCTTGCGATCAAACACGACCATCCAAATCTCTCAATTCGATCGAGAAACGGAAACGACCAAAATCCCACAACCTGGAAACGAACATCACCAGAAAAATGCCTCGAATCTCTCGTCTCCGATCACCAGAGGTTGAGCGACCTCGTCCTCACCTTACCGAACACCTACGCCACCAAACCCCACAGCCTCGAGCCACTCGATCATCCATAGGTGCCACAATGATCACGAATTCAACCCTCAACCAAAACTAGGTTAAATTTCTAGTTCGACCTGCCGCTATCGCCATGGTGAACTACCACCGCTCCCACTATTTTTTCCCACTACCCTGATCATTCACCTAACTCCAGCAACAATCTCGAGCAACCCAGATACCCAGATCAACAGAATTAGACCAAAACATAAATTTCAGGAAACCCCCAAATACTCACTTAATATAATTTTAAAAATTGTAATTTTCTTTCTAAAATTCATACTTTCCAGTGACAATCTAGATTATCAAATTATTTTCTCTAATTTCAACATTTGTTTTCAAGCATTGGTAATAAATTGTTACTACATAGTTTGGTTTTCAGGTAAATTTCAAAAATCAGGGACTTTGTTCTATTTCTGTTCTTAGTTTATACTTAAACTAACTATCTTGTTTGATTCTAAGCCCTGAAAGTTGTTCAAACAAAAATGGTTTGAAATTCTGATTTTAACTTAATTCTGCAGTAAGTAAAACAGAGAAGATAATGCCATCAGGCATGCCCAGTTTCAAAGCATAACAAACATATTGCATATTTATATCTACTCAGAGGCAACTTATATATATATATAAAATAAACATCATCACAAACTCACATGCAACAGATAATTAACTACTTACATTTTAGTAAAAATGTTTACTCACTTTAAATAACAGAGAAGCCAATATTTATACATACTGGAAAAAAACAAGTAAGTTTTTATATATATATCCAGATAAATAAGCATGCAAATCATATCATAACTTTATCACCCTAAATCATCACATGCAATCATCTAAAAACTGTTTTTAAATAAGAGTTTACTCACCAGATATGTCAGAGAACAGAGAATAGAACAGTTTGTTTCCAGGCTTTCCAGATTTTGAAATTTGATTTTTGAACCTCCTTTGTTTTTGCTATTGAATTTTATCTGAAATTGATCTTTGAATTTAGTTGCTTGTTGATTGATTTCCTGTCTGATTGTATTTGAAGAATTTGAACTGTTGTTGCACTTGCTCCTTGATTACTTGTTTCAGATTTGGATTTCCAGATTTTTCCAGTTTTATTTTCTCTTTGATTTGGTTTCCAGATTTTATCTTTTCTTTTAATTGATTTGTATTCGTTTTTAATTGAAAGAGAAAAGAAGGATTAGAGCTGAGATATAAAAATGAAAAAAACAGATTTCTCTTTAATATTTAAAAATTTATAAACTTTAATTATCAAAGAAAAATTATAGCCACTTGTCTCTTTAATTTGCTTACACCTATGCTATTTAAATTACAAATTACTTATTTTCTTACAAATGTCTTCACACCACTCTAATATGCTAACAAGTGTACATCTTGTTTTTAATACATTTATTTAAGACATTTATATGTTTTTATGAAATATTTATAAGTATATAATGTATTTATCTTTTTTATAAATAAGCTTTAAGATTCTATATAAATATACAAATATATATATTCTAAATGGAAAATATTTTTACATTAGTTTTGATAATCATCATATTGAATTTTAATACATAACTTCAAATAACAATATATATATACATATATATTATAATTTGAAAACATAGTCTTTTATTAAATTAAAGACTCCCTATTTATAATATATATACCAATATATATACATTATAAAATAGAAAACATTTATATAAGTTTTGAAAGATAAATCTTACCAATTTTAATTTGTTAGAAAAGATATTAATAAATATTGCCAATTAAATATTATTAACCTTTAAAATGAATAAACTTGTCAATTTTATAAAATAAAATCAACAAATCAATTTAATTATTAATAATGATTATTAAATTGATATTGCCAAATTTCCGGGATATCACATTCCTCCCCCCTTAAAATAATTTCGTCCCCGAAATTTAAAAGCAAAGATAATTTAATAACCCAGCAAATGTTTTAATTTTAAACAGCAACCATACATATCAATCATATTCTAACAATCATAGCAAACAATTTAATCAAACAAATTTAACTATCCAGTTAAAATCTAGATAGAATTTACTCGAGTTTCCCCAAGTATATATATATATACCGGGAGACTCGTTCTACAGGATCTAAACTAACTATCTACAATAATCTAGAAGTCCTTCCTTTCTAGATCACAAATCTGAACAAGATATCAGACTAACTCAAAACCATCTCAACTATCCTTCTGAACTGCTGATTCCATCACTCGATGAATCATACACATATTCCTCAGAGATATGTGAAATAAAATGAATTCCAGTTATCCGAACTGGCAACTCAATTCTGGGGATCAAAATCTAATCTCCAAAGAACACAGAAAAATCTCATAATACTTCCGGAGCTTACTCTCCAGTCTTACCAAATCTTATATCTCCTTTGATCGGAGAAAACTTAAACAATATCCAATTTCAACATCAATTTCCAAATTCCATCAATTCTTAACTGCATAACTCCTTTGACGATCCTGAGTCACTTCATTCTTCCTGATCAGCTTAACCCTTGCTGATGCTTCTTGAAATAGATTAGACCAATCATCAAACCAATTTCCGGATCCTACTCAACAAAATGGTTTCTCAAAAATATGCCGAAATCCAAAACACAACTCTTCTCTACAAACATTAGAGTATTTCTAACTACTTCTCCTTTCTGGAATAGCCAAACAGTTGCACTTGACAACCTTATCTCCAAATCCTGAAAATTCCTTCAACTTAGAGATACACTTGAATTTCCTATAGAAATCCTCTACTCGAAGAAAATTACAACTCTCGGTTGCTTCCACTCTAGAATAGCTGCTATCTTTCTTCCGCTGCACAACTCTGATCTGGAATAGATGAGAATGCCATCGGAGAAACTCGAGCACAAACTTGATCATCCACAGTTTACCATACCATAAAATCTTAGCGACTCCATTCAATTTGGTCAAAACATCCTAGCAGAATCCCCTCTAGAAAATTAGAACTGATCAATCCCTCTCCAAAGAATCCTGAGCCGCTTCACCAAATTCTTCTCTAGAAGACATCCTTCTATTAAGCTGGACCACCAGTAACTCCACGAATCAAGTCGATACGGAATCTCAATCTCCAATAATCCCAAGAGAATACTTAAACAATCGCAAGTCACTTTTGCGATCAGCTCGGCCTAATTTCCAAAGATAACTGTTCTCTCTTCACTAATCAGAACAGCTTATATTTGACTAACCAATTCATCGAAGAAATGGATTCACTCTACTGCTTTTGAATTTCACCTTCAGAAAAACTGCTCAGCCAGAAACTTTCTACCAACATAGAACACTCCGAGTCGCGTTGCTGCCACAAACCAAAGACTTCTTATCCGAAACTCCTCGAGAAACTCGGACCTCAAAGCAAATAGAAACACCCCACTGGACTCAGCCACAACACCGAAACAGACTCACTTCTTCAAACTTGTTCCAGAAGAAACATCTTCAGAAACGTCCATAGCCACCGTGTCTTATCACACAGCTACTACTTCCTGAGGTATCAAGGTACCATTACTCACTTCTGCCTCATCGACAGATCCAACTCTACTCATCCACACTTCAAAGATAAACTCCGGACCATTACAGTTTCCTTCGGAGATCGATGAAATCCTTCATCACAGCAAAGCTTACTTGAGACGGTATTGGGTTTACAGTCTCGATATATACTTCCAACCTCAAACATTCAAACTCTAACTATTGGTAATTGTGTTACACACACTACCACCTTATCTACCTTTATAACTTATATTGGAAAACCCGAACAGGTAACCTAACAAATAGGTAGAAATATATATATATATATATTTAAAATGATACTTTTTATATAGAAATTATTTCTGGGTAAAATTATTTCATTTACCTCTTTAAAACAATATTGTGTCCGTTGGCCTGGTTCAAGTGTTTAGAGATCCCTATCAATAACGTTAGCTACTCGTATTGACCAGAATCCATATACCACTCAACCGATCAATTAACACAATATAAAACCATTTTTATATAATTAACAATTACGCGCTCTCAAGATAGACACCACTTCAGAGCCTAGGTATTCACTCAACCTACTGCTCTGATACCAACTGTAACAACCCGACTTTTTCTCCCCAGAAAGTCGCATCGTTAATTAAGAAAGAAAGGGATAGAAGAAGAAAAGAAAAGAAAGAAAAAACTAAACAATATCAGAATCTCACAGCGGAACGAAACAAAATATAATATATCACATAACTATTACATAGTCTTTACATAATCAGAGTTATACGACTTATACATCTCATATTAGACAGTTATAAACACCTGTCTATCATACATCTCAAACATCACAGAGATACAGACTCAATACAAACACAGCGGAAACACCATAATATATCTATACGCCGAAGCCTCCTGCTCCATTGCTCCTCCAGAATATTCGTCAAAGCTAAACCTGAATCCCTTGGCTACTCGTAAAAATTTGAGTACCCAAGAGTTTATAAAACAGAAATAAACACTTGGGTCAGACATGGGTCTGGTGTGAGTAAACGGGTTAAAATTGTTTAACTTCAAAACCTTTTGAAAACAAAGGTATCACGTAAGACTTCCCACACATAAACATGGAAAAGTTTTTACCTTACGCTAACCAAAACATTTGATAGGAAATCCAGTTATATTATAATAGGGTCTAGGGTTTTCAAGTAAAATACAGAAATAGCTGAAATGCTTACATCTCACATTCCAACATAGTTGGGCACAACTAATACGTACGGCACTTATTGGAGTTTGGATTCCATACAATGGCAGGGCTACTGGGGTACCGCCCGTCACAGTACGTGGCCTAGATCACCGTACCGAGGAGTACGCCCGCTCCCCTGCAACACAAAGCCGGAACCATCCCTTACTGGATAATTCCGAACAAGATAATCCCGTAGTTGGCGCGACCAACTACACACTAAGCCGAATAAAAGAAAAGGGACCTCTAGGCAGGGATCTATCTTGCTCTCAGTGGGTGCTACCCACGAAGCCTTGCTGCACCTCCCCTGTTTTAGCCATTCCCGGTTGATGAGGCTTGAGGTTACGATTACCTTTAATCAGAACATATCACTTAGAATGCTCATCGTCCGCCTGACGATGTGCTGAAAGCATTCAATCCATACAAGTTCGTTCCGGGTTCGAACGAATCCGAAGGCATTATCTCGTTACACTCGTTTTGGAATCACCCTCAGAGTTAACGACAATAACCCTTGCACTCTAAATCTTCATCTTCACTTGAGATTCACGACCTATCGTTAATTTGGATCGATGTGGTATTCGGGTCTCCAGACCTGGAATACCGGTATACGGAAACCCGATCCCGGTCTCATCGAAATCCAAAACGTATCTTTTAAGGCCAAGTTGTTTTAAGGGTAAAACAATTCAATTCATATCTATATACAAAAAGATAGATAATTCAATAGATAATCTACATTATCATCCCAAACAGATAATTCACATTATCATTATAATTCAACCAAACACCCATATCATATATCAATCATATCTCATCAGAGATACCAAACAATGAAATACATTCAATCTCATTTCTGAGATTACATCCATTCAAGACAATTAATGTCATCCATTCTTATATAAGCAATGATTTACTTAATCACAACATAATTAATTTAAAATGAATTAAATTAACTATCTCTATCTTTAATTAATTTAAAGTGAATTAAATTAATTACTTCATCTCTTAATTAATTTAAAATAAATTAAATTAATTACTTCATTTTAAATCTTACTTATATAATCATTAGTTAATTACAAATAAATTAATTAATCATTCTCTAATTATCCACTTTAATTAATCACCTTGATTAATTATATTTTAATTACATTTAAGTAATTACCTTAATTAATTTTCCAAATTAATTATCCTTAACCAAATACAGTAATTAACCTTTAATTACTTCATTAATTAATTAATTATAATTAATTACTTTAATCCTTAATTAATCAACTCTTAATTATTAATTAATTATAACCAATGATCCCTAATTACATCTTTAATTATTAATTAATTACATTAAGTAATTATTCTTAATTAATCCATAATTATTAATCATCTTTGATTAATATAATTCAGTAATTGACTTTAATTAATTACTTTCATTAATTAATTACTTTTTAATTAATTACCTTAACAAATAATTAATTACCTTATTAATTAACCTTAATCCTTTAATTAAATAAATTATTTAATTAATAACACTAGGTAATTAACCTTAATCACTTCTTATTTAATTACTTTCATAAATAATTATCCTCTAATTACTTTATTAAATAATCTACCTTTACTTAATTACATTCAGTAATTATTCCTTGATTACTTCAACAAGTAATTATACTTAATTAATTTATAAATGATTATCTTAAGTTAATCATTAATTAACTACTTAGTTAATTATTTAACTAATTATTTAAATTGAATTAAATAATTCCTTAACTCCTTATACTTAAAGATCTTAATTAAGAAAATCATTTATCTTAATTAAGTTAATTGAATTGACCAACAATTTAATTATCCTCCCATATTAATTATTTAATAAATCAAACTTTTAATTACTTAAGATAAATCCTTATTATATTTGATTTATTAAATCCTTATCATTTAAACTTATTTAAAATAAAACATTTTAGAAATAAATTATAATTAAAACATTATAAACTTCTACTCAACTTTCAAAATCTTTAAACTTCCAAAGTTATTAAATTAACTTTAATACAAAAAGCATTTTGAAAATCTATTTATTTATCTTTTAAAAAAAACTTATCTATTTAAATATTAAAAACTTGTTAGAATATTAATTTTTGAAACAAAGGTATTTTACAAAAAAAAAACTGGCTTAACCTTTGATTTTAAAACTTAGGAACCATTACAAAGACAAGTTTCTTTTGTTTTAAAACATTAAAACATTTCTTAAAATCTGCTCTCATCAAAACCCGAGTAAAATGTTAGAAAACTCGAAGTAAAACACGAGACAACCCACAACCCTCCTGCTTCGAGTAAAACTCGATTATTCACGAACAAGCACCCGAGCAAAAGCCTTCTTCCCCAAACTCGAAATTCAGATGCACGCAAACGTGCACGTACACCTACACTGATGAACCACGGCACTCCGACCATCGACGTCCATCCCTACATCTCACCGGTGATCCTTGCGATCAAACACGACCATCCAAATCTCTTAATTCGATCGAGAAACGGAAACGACCAAAATCCCACAACCTGGAAACGAACATCACCAGAAAAATGCCTCGAATCTCTCGTCTCCGATCACCAGAGGTTGAGCGACCTCGTCCTCACCTTACCGAACACCTACGCCACCAAACCCCACAGCCTCGAGCCACTCGATCATCCATAGGTGCCACAATGATCACGAATTCAACCCTCAACCAAAACTAGGTTAAATTTCTAGTTCGACCTGCCGCTATCGCCATGGTGAACTACCACCGCTCCCACTATTTTTTCCCACTACCCTGATCATTCACCTAACTCCAGCAACAATCTCGAGCAACCCAGATACCCAGATCAACAGAATTAGACCAAAACATAAATTTCAGGAAACCCCCAAATACTCACTTAATATAATTTTAAAAATTGTAATTTTCTTTCTAAAATTCATACTTTCCAGTGACAATCTAGATTATCAAATTATTTTCTCTAATTTCAACATTTGTTTTCAAGCATTGGTAATAAATTGTTACTACATAGTTTGGTTTTCAGGTAAATTTCAAAAATCAGGGACTTTGTTCTATTTCTGTTCTTAGTTTATACTTAAACTAACTATCTTGTTTGATTCTAAGCCCTGAAAGTTGTTCAAACAAAAATGGTTTGAAATTCTGATTTTAACTTAATTCTGCAGTAAGTAAAACAGAGAAGATAATGCCATCAGGCATGCCCAGTTTCAAAGCATAACAAACATATTGCATATTTATATCTACTCAGAGGCAACTTATATATATATAAAATAAACATCATCACAAACTCACATGCAACAGATAATTAACTACTTACATTTTAGTAAAAATGTTTACTCACTTTAAATAACAGAGAAGCCAATATTTATACATACTGGAAAAAAACAAGTAAGTTTTTATATATATATCCAGATAAATAAGCATGCATATCATATCATAACTTTATCACCCTAAATCATCACATGCAATCATCTAAAAACTGTTTTTAAATAAGAGTTTACTCACCAGATATGTCAGAGAACAGAGAATAGAACAGTTTGTTTCCAGGCTTTCCAGATTTTGAAATTTGATTTTTGAACCTCCTTTGTTTTTGCTATTGAATTTTATCTGAAATTGATCTTTGAATTTAGTTGCTTGTTGATTGATTTCCTGTCTGATTGTATTTGAAGAATTTGAACTGTTGTTGCACTTGCTCCTTGATTACTTGTTTCAGATTTGGATTTCCAGATTTTTCCAGTTTTATTTTCTCTTTGATTTGGTTTCCAGATTTTATCTTTTCTTTTAATTGATTTGTATTCGTTTTTAATTGAAAGAGAAAAGAAGGATTAGAGCTGAGATATAAAAATGAAAAAAACAGATTTCTCTTTAATATTTAAAAATTTATAAACTTTAATTATCAAAGAAAAATTATAGCCACTTGTCTCTTTAATTTGCTTACACCTATGCTATTTAAATTACAAATTACTTATTTTCTTACAAATGTCTTCACACCACTCTAATATGCTAACAAGTGTACATCTTGTTTTTAATACATTTATTTAAGACATTTATATGTTTTTATGAAATATTTATAAGTATATAATGTATTTATCTTTTTTATAAATAAGCTTTAAGATTCTATATAAATATACAAATATATATATTCTAAATGGAAAATATTTTTACATTAGTTTTGATAATCATCATATTGAATTTTAATACATAACTTCAAATAACAATATATATATACATATATATTATAATTTGAAAACATAGTCTTTTATTAAATTAAAGACTCCCTATTTATAATATATATACCAATATATATACATTATAAAATAGAAAACATTTATATAAGTTTTGAAAGATAAATCTTACCAATTTTAATTTGTTAGAAAAGATATTAATAAATATTGCCAATTAAATATTATTAACCTTTAAAATGAATAAACTTGTCAATTTTATAAAATAAAATCAACAAATCAATTTAATTATTAATAATGATTATTAAATTGATATTGCCAAATTTCCGGGATATCACAATTATGCTTTTCGCTTTCCTGAATTCTGGTTTTACTATTCATTGAACTTTTGTCGGTTTGAAGTTTTGAGCATTAATATATATATATATATTATATGGCTTAAATACAAGAAGTTTACAAAAGAAAATTATTAAAATTTACTGTTTTCAAATCACATTTCAAAAAAATTCAGTTTCAAAATAGATTTCAAATAAAAGTTTTATATATATTATATACAGGAAAATGGGCTGAAGGAAGTTTTTATTTCTGTTTTTGGGCCTACGGATGCGCATGTTTTTTTTTCGTCTAAAGGACGCGGGCTTACTTTTTTCTTTCTAAGGACAAACTTCTATAACATTTAAATTTTCCTCTGTGTTTCTTCTCCACCTTCTTTTTGATATTACTGATCCGTGTTCGTCGATCTTCTCGATTCAAGGACGCGTTTTGTATTCGATCTTCTCGATTGTCATTCATCTTCGTCGTGTTTTTTCATCATCGATCTTCATCGTGCTCTGGATCTTTACAATTTCGTTACATTCAGGTATATTATTTTTATTTGTTTCGATATTCTTTTTATCTTTCTCTGATAAAATATCGTTCGATTAGTAATTGCTTTTTTTTGTTTTTGTACGTTGTATAGATTGTCTTCTTCCAGATTTCAGTTCCTATTTTGGATTTGTTTCAATGGCAAGGTAAGATTTTATTGTGTATCATTCTGTTTCTTCAGTATAGTTTAAGGTTTTACAATTTTACTGTTCATCTATCTTACGAGTGAATTTCATATGTAGTTTTTTTCGTTATGCTATATTTATATAGCATTTTTTGCTGTTGTATTCATATTTTGTTGTAATTTGCTTGTGCTCTGTTCATTTATCATCTGCTTTTTAATTGATTTATATTTCTCTTATTTATGTCTTAATTATCATTTTGATTTGTTATGCTATGTTAATTTAACATTTTCTGTTGTTGCTCTGTCATAATATTAAGTAAGTTTGTTAACTGTTTTTTTAATTTCTTTTGCAGTACTGATATCTATGATGATGAATCAAAAAGTTTGCTAGTTATTTTTGAACATAATGGGAATTGCTATTCTTGTCATCTCACGACGGGCTCCTCTTTGTTTGGTGTTAAGACTGAAATCTGTGAAGTTTGGCCACATCTAAGTCCATTTTCTATTGAGATATCTTATGTTCTTGAGAATAAGAATATAATCATTGATACTGATTCAGATTTGATCAGTATTGTGTGTTTTTTAATTTTCAAGAAGAGTCAATATTTTAAGTTTACTGTTAAGGAAAATGTTTGTGTTAAGGAAGCTGATATTGCTGGCTGTGGTTTAGGCAATGCAAGTGTTCAAAGCTCTTCAATTGGTAGTACTTCTGGTTCAAATAGTGATTCACATGCTGATTCTTCTTATTATTTGAAAGATATGTTGAAGAAAGGTTGTCAAAAAACTATTGTGGATTTTCTTGGTTTTTGTTTTAATGGAGCTGAGGATTTTTGGGAGTTTTTAATGGCATATCAAATAAAAAATGGTTATGATTTGATTTTTATAAGAAATTCTCCAGATAGAATATCGGTTAATTGCTCTTGGTTGAAGGATGGTTGTAAGTTTTATCTTAATGCTTCTTCGGATCCCGGTCTACTCTCTCGGTTTTTTATTAGAACTTACAATTTTGCTCATTCGTGTGGAGGCGGTCTTAGAGATGTTAATAAAGTTAATATTTCAAGTAGATTTGTTAAATCTTTGATTGTTGATCAAATTCGAGATGCTCCTATGAAGAAGCCAACAGATATAATGAAGGAATTTAGAAGAGATTACAATTTTACTCTTTCATATTATTATGCTTATAGCGGAAAACAATTGGCTTTGAAAGAAATATATGGCGATGGTGCTATGTCATATAATGATTTACATTGGTATTTAGAAGCGTTGCAAAAGTATAATCCTGGTAGTTATGTGGCCCTGGAAGTTAATGGTTCAACTGATCAGTTTGAGAGAGTTTGTATTGGTTTTGGTGCTTGTCTACTTGGATTTAAACATTGTCGGCCATTAATATTTTTAGACGCAGCTGCTTTGAAGGGAAGACCGGGTGTTTTGTTAGCTGCTACTGCTAAAAATGGTAATCAAGGTATGAGTTCCATTTTAGTTTTTTTTATTTACTCATTTGTTTTTCTAGTGATGATATATTAAACTATCATTGTTCAAAGTTGTTCATAATTATAATGCAGCCATGTTTACACAAGAATTGTTGGCTTTATTTTATTAAATGATTGACCTGGTTATAGTACAAATGTTTATGGTAGAAATGTTTACAAAAACATGAAATAAAATTTTATGCAGCAGTAACTAAAAGACTTTTAAATAACGTATGCTATATTCATATATCATTTTGAATTTACTTTAACTGTGTATAACAGAAATTATTAACCTTTAATAATGGTTTTGATGTTTAATATAATCCATGTTTCTCATTACTGAGCTGTCCTTAATAATTTATTTTGTAGGTTTCTTTCCTCTTGCTATGGGTATTGTTTCGCACGAAAATGAATCTAATTGGTCTTGGTTTTTATCCCATCTGAAAGGAATGCTTAATGAAGATCGGCCTTTAGTTTTTATGTCTGATCGTCAATGGGGTCTTGTTTTAGGTGTTCCCAAAATATTTCCTTCTTCATATCATAGCTATTGTTTACTTCACATGGAACAGAATATTGGTACTGTTGTCAAGGCGGGTAAAGGTGATTCATCTATTGTGGAGTTGTTTAAACTTTGTGCTAGAGCTTCTAATGTGTATGATTTTGAGCGATATCTTTCCAAATTTAAAGATATTGGGGGTATATCTGCAGAAATTTTTTTAAGAGATAAACCGTTTGACCATTGGGCAGATTTGTTTTTTCAAGGAAAGCGTTATGGTGAGTATTCTTCTAATGTTGCAGAAAGTTTCAACTCCTGGATTTTGGAAAATAGAGTTATGCCTATAACTTCCTGTTTGGATGGTATTCGTGTGAAAGTTATGGAGCAAATGGCGAGACGAAGAGAGGAATGTTGTCTATGGACAACATATCTTTGTCCTGTTATGGAGGAACGTTTGTCAAAGTTAGTAGAAGATGGCTTTGGTTGGGAAGTTTTTACGTCTTCGGAATTTGTGTTTGAAGTTAAATCTCCTAAGTCACAGGTTGTTGATCTTAAAAATCGTTTATGCTCTTGTAATCAATGGAGAGTTACTAGTTTTCCATGTGCTCATGCAATTAAGTGCATTAACAAGTGTAGATTATCAGTTTATGATTTTGTGGAGGACTATTTCACTGTTACTGCTTTCAGATCTTCATATGCTAATGCTATCAATCCAATTCCAGATTTTGATAAGCCAATTGTTGCTGAAAATAATGTTTTGATTAGGCCTCCTAAAGAAATTCGTGGTGCTGGAAGACCATCTACAAAGAGGCGTGGTGGATTTGGATATTCTCAAAGTAAAAGAAACAGATGCAGTTAGTGTAATAAAGTTGGCCACAACAAAAGGAATTGTCTTGGTTCTTCAAAAATTTAATAAAATCTATGTGTTTTGTTACTGCAATTGAGAAGTTTTTTAAGTTTACAGCTGCTAAAGCTTATAGAAAAATGCAGTTAGACATTGTGAAATCATTAGAAAATAAAATGTGATATGTTTTGGTTATTTTTTTTTAAAATTTGTGATATCTGTTGTTCCTCTGCATTTTGGTATTGATATTTGTATTCAATGTTATATGTACTTATCATTTCAATTGAATGCTAGTTGTAACTAGCATTTAATTATAATTAGTATTCAGTGTTATGTCATTGAAATCAATCATCTTTCATTGTATACAACTGAGTAAGCTTTTGAGCAAGAATGAAGGATTTGATGATGATGATATACTGTTTATATGATTACTTGGTTAGATTATTTTAGTGGTTTTGTAATGATTTTTCAGTATGATGATGTATTGTTTATATGAAATTGTGGAACATCTGTTCCCATATTTCTTCTACACTACATCTGAATATCTTCTGTTATTGTTAAAAACAGCAGTTGGAAAAAATAATTAATAGTAATTTGTAAATGAGATATCTTCATTATGCAAATTGCATCTCTCTGTTTCAGAAAATTACATATCCATAATTGCCTATATCTGTTTATCATTTCAGTTTGTAAATGAGATATCTTCTGTTATTTTTAAATGAGATATCTTCATTACAATAAAACCACTATCTCCATGTTTCTACCCCAGCACTTACCATATCCATAATTGCCTATATCTGTTTATCATTTCAGTTTAATGCTAGTTATAAGTAGCATTACAGTGTAAACAATAGCCAACATATTTGAAATGGAGTTGAAACATTGGAAATGATATAAAAATTCGATATGGATAAATTCACACATTATTGATCACTGTTCAATCACTGAGAAATGTATTTTCGCATAATGCTAGTTCTATCTAGCATTTCAGTATAAAACATCATTTGGTACATTAGAAATACAATAAAAGCATTATAAAACAAATAAAAATGACACTTGAGTATATTGATAGTTTATACATTGTAGTTCATGCATTGAAATTAGACAACTATTATCAAATCAAATTCAAATCAAGAAGTTCAAATTCATCTCCACAGTTTATACATTGAGAACAAAATTCAATTACTGGAAAACATATAAAACTTCATCTCAGACTCCATCTCAGATTCCATCTTAGACTCCATATCAGACTCTTTGTAGAGTTTCTCGAAGAGTTCAAATATATCCAAAGTTTTTCGAAGTTACAATGCAACAGCTTTTTTATGTAGAATCTTTGCAGAGTTTCTCCAATGACCAACTGTATTGTGGATCATTGAGTATGCTATACACCACTACAGCTCTTAGGTTTCTAAGCATTTCCTTTGGATATTTTTCTGGTACCTCATCCTTGTCCAGTTTTTTCATGTTTACCATGACAAAGAACGCACAATCAAGTCTGTTTCAAATATACAAATGTTAGTTCATATTACAGTAAAACCTAATTCTAAAATAATATTGCTATTTTTACTCCAGAATTCTAAAACATAGCTTTATATTTCGATCACAATATTAATCAATGCATTCATAGAGACAACATTGCTGTGTGTGGAATGTGCATGCTTATACATTATCTTTTTGTTCAATAAGTGCAGATCAATGAACTGTTAATTAGCAATGCTAGTTTTAATTATCATTTTGCATATTTCATGCATTCTTCTGCAATTTAAAAATAGAAATGATAGTTTAAACAAGAGAAGAAATGAAATTATTTACTTACGAATCTGAATCCTATGGTGGGCTTTTTGGCTGCAGCATTTTAGGTTTGTGAAATTCTTTGTTCAGTATTCCTAATTCTGCCCATTTTGTCTTGAATATCAATTCAATTTTGTCTTTCTGCAAGAAGTAAAATTAGTGTTGTATATTAATGTTAGAGTGATTTCAAAAATATACTTTTCTTACAAGAACGAAGGCTTGGTTGTAGCTGGGGTTTGAAGTCCTTGTTGATCTATTTTTTGGTTTTGTTGAATCATAATGACTCCACTGCATTGTTTCATAATTTAGCATCAACAAGCTCCAATGGTTTGCGTAATGTAGAGGGAAGAAAATTTTCTCTGTAAATTCATCTTTGACAATGACATCTACTGTTGGTATAACTATGTCTTTGATCACAGTTTGATGGTCATGTGTTAAAGCATTCTGCACATTTATATGTATTAGAATACTTTATATTAATTTTTAACATTTATATTAAAAAGATTATACATACCATCATCATTGTGGTGAAGTAGTAACTGTGTTCATACATTTCTTGATTGTAATAAAACCAATCAATAATCTGTTAAACCAAACAACAAAGGTTGTAAGTTTCATGGGATAATTAATTTATTTTGGATCAGGAATATTAATGCTAGTATTCATTTTCATTTATATGTTTACTACATTGTATGCGTTGAAAAATGCAAATGATCATTTAATCAGTCATCTTGGACATTCTATATATTTATATGTGGTTTACAAATATCAATGTTATTTTTAACTCCCATTCTTTCATTCAATACATTTATATGCAGTTTGAAATTTGAATGCTAGTTTTAACTATCATTCTCTCAGTCTATACACTTATATGCACTTAAAAAACTATGAATGCTAGTTTTATTACTCATTCTCCCATCCTAGACAGTTATCATAATTTTAATTTGATGCATACCTGTCCATCTGTAACCCCCTCGAACAGAACAGCTTCCAGCATAGATTTAACTATTGTGATTCCTCCTTTGTGTCCTTCATCTTTTTCATATGCTACAGTGCTGTAATTGAAAATTAATAATTGAACTATATTTTCCTTCAATTTTATTTAGTAACAAATATAATGAAATAAAAAATATTAGAATTCTTACTTCTCATTTTTGTTAAAGTTGAAGAAAGTAAGAATTTTGTTTTGCTTTTCTTCATTCAATAATTGTAGAATACTGGTTTTTGTGATATCCTTACTCTTGTAGGTTTTACTTGATTGCGAGTATCCATCAACATCAATAATTTCTTCGTTATCAGTTGTTCTGACTTGTTCATCTGTTTCAGTTTCAGATTCATGTTCATAATCTGATTCTTCATTTTGTTCCTCTTGTTTCTGTTCATTTGTATTTTCTTTCTGACCTTCCTTGGTTTCAAATTGTTGCTTTTGGTTTTTATTGTCAACATTTTTCTTTGTTTTTCTGCACACAATTTCATATTGGCAATCAGAATCAATTTTACTCCTTCGTTGGCGCTTTTTAACCCTTAAAACTAAAGAGCTTGGTTTCTTCTGCGTTTTTTCATGCACTGCTGGTGATTTTTCTGTTGCCTCTGAAGGTTTGTTTTGATCCTGTTGTTCTTTCTCTTTCCGCATCTTTTCAATTTCCTGAGTTATTTTGAGATCAAATGATGGTGGTTCTATTTCTACTTTTTCTTTTGATCTTAAAATCTTGATTTCCTTTTTCAATTGTATGACAGTGCCTTCTGCTTGTATTCTTTTATGTTTTTCCTTTTCTAATTCTTTTTCACTTTTCTTCAATTTATTTTCCAATTGTATGATGTACTGCTGCATTGTCTCAACTTGGTCTTTTGATGTCTCTTCCACATTTTCTATTTTGTGCATCCCAATATTCTCATTATTATCCAGCTGGACAAATTTTTGTTGGCTTTTTTGTTGAAGAAGTGCTTTTTCATCTTCAGTCAGATTTCTTATTTCAACAAAAATCTATGTAATAACATAAATAGTAATGAATCAGGTAACATACAAGGATGAACTAATTTTATATATAGTTGTCATTTTTCATGTGATGCTATATCTGACTAGCATTCTTTAGTTATACTAGTGTTATGATATAATAACAAAATGACAACTGTTGATATACACTATGTTATGATATATTTATCTATCATTATATATTTGTTATACTAGTGTGATAAATAATACCTTTCTACTGTCCATGTTTATCAATGCTTCTCTTGAGATCACCTTTTTCAAGCTTGCAACATTCCACCTCCCAAATCTAGGTAAGTTTGAACAGTATGTTGCTAATGGAGGTATCAAATTCACATGCTCACATAGGAAAAACTACAAATAAAATATTACTTGTTAAAACATATAATGTGTATAATTTAATTTATACAGATAGATGCATGAACATAAAGTTAGATTGCTGTACTTACAATAGGGAGCATGGAACAACCTGGCATGTTTCTTGGCTTTGTTTTGAAAGTTGTCAAAGCTCTAATCAGTGAATGATGAATTGTAACTGGCCAAGATACTGAATTCATTTTGTTTTGGTCTAGGATATAGGGAATATATCCCCATGGTAAGTATCTTTGGTTATCAGGAAAGAAGAAGGTTATCATTGCAAGAATTATAAGCAATTTTGGAAAATCATTTTCATGTTTAAATTGTTGTGTTTCTAGCACATTATTTATCTTAGAAATTGTAAGATCCTTTGGTATGTGCTCTATTGTTCCAAAGTTTCTCAGTACAAAATCTTTGCAATTGTCTGGGAGTATTTGTAAACTCATTTTCGGTACTGGAAAAATATTTACTCCAGACAAAGGTAAGCTAAAGATAATTGCAATATCTTCAGGTTTGATTTTTAAAAAAATATTCCCTACTTTAAAAGCTTCATCATTGATAGAAAATGTTTCTATTATATCATCTAAGGTTGTAGATGATTTTGTAAAAGCAGGTATGGATAAAATTTCTTTAAAAAACACTAGCATGAATTTTTCAAACGGTGTTTGTTTTAAATAATTTAATTGGTCTATAAGATAACCTCCTTTTTCCTTGATTTTCTTGAAAATTTTTATCATTGGCAGTAAGCTACATCTATACTGAATTTGTTTTTGAGATACTTTCTTTGGTTTTTTTCCTTCAGTTTTTTTTGCTTTCTCCAATGTTTTACCTTTTGATCCCTGTACAAAAAACTGTGAATGAATAATTCGGTATTTAACAAACTATAATATTGTTTTTATGTCTCATTTTTTCAATGCTTTCTTATTTTTATCTATCAATTTTTTCAACTATGAAAGCATAATTTACTAATGATATATACATCTATCATTCTTTTTTCAAATGCTATATTTGTCTATCATTTCTTTTTTTCACTGTATGCTTCTAAAGTCGAAATATTGAATGCTATGTTTGTCTATCATATTATATTTTAATATGATGCATACAAATCAAATGATATATTGAACTATCATTCTATAACATTCAAAAAACAGTAAATCAAATGATATATTGAACTATCATTCCATAACCATCAAAAACAGTAAATCAAATGATATATTGAACTATCATTCTATAACATTCAAAAACAGTAAATCAAATGATATATTGAACTATCATTCTATAACATTCAAAAACAGTAAATCAAATGATATATTGAACTATCATTCTATAACATTCAAAAACAGTAAATCAAATGATATATTGAACTATCATTCTATAACATTCAAAAACAGTAAATCAAATGATATATTGAACTATCATTCTATAACCATCAAAAACAGTAAATCAAATGATATATTGAACTATCATTTATCATACTATACTAGCAAATACTGTAAATAAAATGATATATTCAACTATCATTCTATCATGATATGTTTCTCCAACATTTTTTTAATGCTATATATGTCTATCATTCTATAAATATTCATCTTATCATTGTCTATCATCTGTCAAAGACTGAATGCTATGTTTATCCATCATTTCATATTTCAATATTACACATGCAAATCAAATGATATACTGAACTATCATTAAAAAATTATCCATCTAATTATTTTTTACCATCAATATTATACATGCAACAAATCAAATGATAAATTCAAATCAAATGATATACTAAACTATCATTAAAAAATTATCCATCTAATTATTTTTTACCATCAATATTATACATGCAACAAATCAAATGATACATTCAAATCAAATGATATACTGAACTATCATTAAAAAATTATCCATCTAATTATTTTTTACCATCAATATTATACATGCAACAAATCAAATGATACATTGATCTATCATTCAATAACAAATCAAATAATCAGTTGTTTTACCTTTGTTTTTCTTTTTCTGTTGACGTTTTCATCAGTAAGCTGTTGTTTCTTCCTTTCGTCTTCATTCATAGTTTTACATGCCCTAGGTTTTTTCGTCCTCTTTGTATCTTCGTCAATTTCATCCGAATCAACAGCCATTGATGAAGTAGTTTTTCGCCTTCTCTTTACTGCTGTACGCATAGCATTGGAAACTCTACTTTTTGAAATCGTAGGTTCATCGTTTATTTGTTCAGGATTTACTGAAATATTTTGATTTACGTCGATCGACTTAGATTCTGAAGTCGATTGCGCTTTTAAATCAGTTTGAGGAAGAAAATTGATTTCGGTTTGGGTTGCCATTGTTTGTTGAAGAAGAAATTTTGTTACAGAAGTATTGTTTGCAGAAGAAATGAAACTACAGAAGTACGAACGAAATACAATTTTTGGCGCTTGTCCTTCAGACCAAAGTTTAATTTTAACGTCCGTTAAAATTAAATTTTATTAAACTTTTTCCTTTAAACTAATTTCCTCTATTATATATATAGAAAACCTTATTTTCCAATTATCAACATATATTTTCAAAACCAATATTTTAAAAAGAATTTCTCGAAACTAGTTTTCAATGTAAAACTATTATTTCATTCGGATGAGAAATTTAATTAAATGATTTAGTGAAATAAGTGGTATGGAACATTTGCATTCACTTCATCAGTTAATTTCTAGACTCTCCTGACCGAATATTTTTATTATTTTTTCTATTTTTACTAAAGTGGGATTTACAATCTCTTAGTAAATATTTAAAATTTTCCAAGTGGTATGGGATGCTTTAGCGAAGTCCATTTGATCACTACTTGAGAGTAAGCGACACTTACTAATTATGCATAACCTTCGAGTTCATCTCTAGTTAGGCGTAGTCTTGTGCTCGTCTGCAATTAGGCGTGATCCTCGGGTCTGTCTCCAATTAGGCGTAACCTTCGGGTTCGTCTCTAGTTAGGCATAGCCTCATGCTCCTCTTTAGTTAGGTGTAGTCTCGTGCTTGTCTCCAGTTAGACGCAACCGTTTTATTTGTCTCCAGTTAGACGTAGCCTCGTGCTCGTCTCCAATTCGATGCCTTTTTGTGTTTATTCATTTAAACATTGAGTTTTGATTTAAAAATTTGAGATTTACCGTATTTCTATTTTTGGCTATAAAGGGCATTATTCGAGTTTTGCGATTTGATGGTACTTGAATTGATTATTCCATATATTTCATTTATGGCCATTTCTATATTGTGATCACTTCCTTAATACTTGTCATTCTATGGTATTTGATTTTAGTACAAGTAATTAGCTTAATCATGTTGCATATAGCTCACCTACCATGTTTTATACCATCTCACTGATTAATATTAGAACAAAACGGTACCATTTATTATTTTAAATAATACTCGGTCAGATCGAGTTATTTCAAGTGCCTTTCGTTGACTTTTAGAGTTGCTAGCTCAAAGACAATCACTTATGTACATTTATCTATCTATTAGATGTACCCTTTAGTTTAGTCTTGTGGTTATGTACATTATATGTAAGATAGAGACACATTTTGGGTGTATATTATTTTCGGTTAGACATATGTGTATTATATGTATTGGGTGGATCTCTTGTGACTGCCCTTTTTGTAGACTACTTCATGTATATGTATACATGTTCTCTTCAGCTTTTAAGTGACATATGTATATTCTTCTGTTGCGCTCTGTGATTCTATGATTAGTGAAATTTATATTGTTTTGAATTGTTTTAAGCCATCATAATATTGTTTTGCGCCTGGATCGTACATGACAAATCTACTCTACAGAAAAAATCATCATTTAATTCAACGTGTCGATTCTCGCCTAATGTAATATTTACGGATGCTCGCTCCTAACCTGCCTTATTTTCCACATTAACATATGGTATTTCCAAGTAATTTCATTTAATTGTATTGGTATAGAGGTAGGGCATTACATGCCATTTGGGCTAAAAACGCTGGGGTAACTTATCAACAACTCGTTAACAGAATTTTCAACAATCAAATAGGGAGGGACATGAAAGTATATGCTAAAGATATGTTAGTAAAGTATAAGAAAGAGGAAAATCATAAAGAAGGTTTGAGTGAGATGCATGTTTGTGGTACTAAGAAAGTATAAGTTGAAGTTAAACCCATAAGAATACTCTTTTGAAATCCAGTCAGGAAAGTTCTTAGGGTACATTGTAAGTGCCAAGGGAATAAAAATCAACCCTGAGCAGATAAAAGCCATTAGAGATATGGCACTGCCTAAAACATACAAGGAAGTAATGGGGTTAAATGGTCGGATCGCAGCTCTTAGTCAGTTCACGTCCAAAGCAACAAATATGTGTATCCCTTTTTTCGATGTGATCAAGAAATTTGAGTGGATAGAAGAATGTCAAAAGACTTTCCAAGAATTGAAAAATCATCTAGAATCACCTCCAATACTCTCAAGCCCTGTAGAAAGTCTCTTTACATGGTCGTATCAGAACATGCCATTAGTTCTGTTTTAGTAAAGGAGGAAAATGAAGTCCAATTCCCAGTGTATTACGAAATCAAAAGGCTAAAAGATGCTAAAACTAGGTATCTGGGCGTAGAAAAGTTAGCATATTGCTTGTTGTTGATAGCACGGAAACTAAGGTCATATTTCCAAGCTCATCCAATAAAATTCCTAACCCAGTACCCATTATGGAAAATTTTGAGCAAACCTGAAGTATCATGAAGGTTAACAAAATGGGGAATGGAGTTGAGCCAGTATGTTATAGAATAACTACCTAGAAGTTTAACTAAAGGACAAGCTTTGGTAGACTTTGTCACAGATTGTACAGGATTCGTTAAGGAACAATCAGAAAAAGAGAGGAAACTCGAACCGAAATTTCAGTTATATATGGATGGAGCATCAAACGAGCAAGGAGCAGGAGCTAAATACATTGTAATTACCATACAAGCATAAGCTCCATTATGTAATAAAGTTAGGCTTTCCGACAACCAACAATGTAGCAATATAAGTCAATGATCGTAGGGTTAACTTTAGCACAACACTTAAAATTTCCAGGATTGAAATATTCAGCAATTCATTATTGATGTTAAACCAATTGGACAATACATTCCAAACTATATACACTCGATTAGCCCAATATGTCAAAAAAATTCATGAAATGTTGGCTCACTTTAAGGATTTCTCTATACACCAAATTTCTAGAGAAAAGAATGCACAAGCAAATTCTTTAGCAAAGCTATCAAGATCGTGAGGCGCAATGGAAGTCAAAATCATATCTGTCGGGTTTCAACCAAATCCAAGTATTGGGGAAAAGAAAGAAGAATTAGGCATACAAGTTTTAATTCTAAGTAGATCTCAACTCTGTTCATAGTCAAATAATGAGGAAAACCCCCAAGACAATAGTGATGTTGGAAAAGATCTAGAAAGGATAGGCAAGCATGAAAACCCATATGTCAATAATTGGACGATGCCCATGGTTAACTATATTTAGAAGGGAATCTTTCCAAAAGATAAGAAAGAGGCACAGAAACTAAGGTATCAAACCCCCTTTGTATGCCATGATTGATGGAATATTATATAGGAAGGGATATTCAACGCCATACTTAAGATGCGTCACTCCCAAAATGGGTATTAAATTGCTAACGGGGCCTATAAAGGATTCTGTGGATATCATTCCAATGGAATAAAACTTGCTAAAAAATAATGGGATAAGAATAGTATTGGCCCTGAATGACAGAGGAGGCCATCAATTATGTCAAGAGGTGCCACAAGTGCCAAAGATTCTCTAAAATACTGCGACTTCCACCCTGCAATTTTTAACTACCATTTCCAACCCATGGTTTTTCGATGTATAAAGAATTGATTTGATCGGTCCTCTTTTGGTTTCGAAGGGAGGAATGAAATTTTCTATAGTAGCAATCTATTACTTTACCAAATGGGTGGAAGTTGAATGCCTACCCAACATAGTTATCGAGAAAGATTTAAATTTTGTTGTTAAGAATATTGTAATAAGATTTGGGATCCTGAACAAGATCATTTCAGATAATGGAACTCAATTAGAAATTGAGGACTTCACTCACTTTTGCAAAAAGAATGGAATCGTAAAAAATTTCTCATCATAGCTCACCCAAGAGTCAATGGAGCAGTAGTGGTAGCAAAAAAAACCATAAAGAACATTCTGAAGAAACAATTGGGAAGAGCCAAGGGAAATCGAGTAGATGAACGTCCTCTAATTTTGTGGGCCTTTCAAACATCCGTAAAAACTACTACTGGGCATATTCCATACTCTTTAACCTATGGATTTGAGGCAATGCTACCTGTTGAAGTCAAAGTTCCCTCATATCAAAGAATCACTCATACTATGAAACGAATCAAGAACTGAAAATGGAATCGCTTGACTTGCTTAATGAATTAAGGGACCAAGCCATAATTCGAACTACGTCTTAAGGAAGTAATTACAAAATATTATAATTCAAAGGTGAAAGAAAAGGCATTCAAGAAGGGGGACTTAGTCTTGAGGAAGATAATAGCAAACACCAAAGACTCTATAGACGGTCCCCTTAGACCAAACTAGGAAGTACCATTAGTCATTCGTAAAGTGATCCCACTAGGAACATATCGTTTAAGTAGACCTGACAAAAATGTGATACAAAGGACTTGGAATGTCAAACACTTAAGGCCATATTTCCCTTCATAGAATAAATAAAGCAATTTACCCAACATGACTTATTGGATAAAAGAGGGATCCCATCCAAGTAATTGCCTCCGGAAGCAAAGTGCATGCGTTCAAACATAGCTTCCGACCTGATAAGGTTGGTAAGATTTGTTAAACTAAGGCATCCTTCACTTCTAAAAGAGGATAAAAGCCTATGGTCTTGCCATCGAGCCTAGCAAAAGTGACCATCCAAAGAGTGATGGTCGGTTAAGCTTTTGGTCCTGCAATCGGGCCTGGTCAAAGCACTCATCCAATGAAGATGGACAAAAAACCTTTGGTCCTGCATCAAGCCTGGCCAAGCTACCATCCAAAGAGAGATGGTCAATTAAGCCTTTGATCCAGTAGTTAGGCCTAGTCAAAGCACACATCCAAGGGAGATGGATGAAAAGCCTTTAGTCCCACCTTCAAGTATGGCTATAGCAACCATCTAAAGAGTGATGGTCAATTAAGCCTTTGATCCCGCCGTCGGGCCTGATCAAAGTACCCATCCGAAAGGGATGGACAAAAAGCCTTTGGTCCGTCCTTCTGGCCTGACAAAATCAACCATCAAAAGAGTAATGATCAGTTAAGACTTTGATCCCACTATCGAGCATGGTCAAAGCACCAATCCAAGGGAGATGAATGAAAAAGCCTTTGGTCCTGCCTTCGGGCTAAGCCAAAGAAACCATCCAAAAAGTGATGGTCAATTAAGCCATTGATCCTGCCTCTAGACCTGGTCAAAGCGCCCATCCAAAGAGGATGTTCAATGAAAAATCTAATGATCAACTAAGGACTATGGAAACAAGCATCAAAAGAAGGACAATCGCTAAAACTCCTAGCTTAGTAAACCACTAAGCTCAGAACTGGCAAAGAACAAAATGCATTTTCGTAAAATCCTCGAAATTTCTATTTTATCATAACCTTTAGAAAATTTCAAATTTCCCCACTTAAAAAATTCATTTTTCAAACAGATTTACTTTATTAAGTATATATACTTAGCATTTACTCCAAATGATTTCCAAACAAAATGATGGGATCTTTTATAAAGGACTGCAAAACTTAAATATATTGAGAAATCATTTTGAAAGTCGCAAGATTAATAAGCAAAGGTCACAGCAAGATGAGCGACTAGCAACAAAAGGCAAAGCACCAAGGACTGATAATTTGAGAAAGGAACAGCACATGAACAGAAGTTTACTCAAGCTAAAGCATAATAAACCTCTTATAAAAGGAGGGGAGCAAGTGTTACACCCAAAATTTCAAGAGTAAGTTAAAAGACAAAATCCCATCAAAACAATCAGAAGCCATCACGTATTATTTTGAGAAGCCTTCAAATACTAATGAAAGCCATCGAGCCTAATTTAAGCCATCAGGAGTAATTCAATATGGACTTCATGGTCCATCTCCAAGTTAAAAAACAAGGCAACTAAACCATCTCTTGCAAACAAAGCGGCACAAGCTAATAACACAAATAAAAGCCATCGTAATAGGTTTTGAGAAGGTTCATCGTAAAGAATCTCAAGAAAGCACTAGGAAGCATTCTTTTAAAAGCCACTGTGAAGATTTTGATATCGCGAAAAGTTTGATGGTTCCACCAAGGTAGTTCAAAAAGTTGTTACAAATATTGAAGAGCTATCGCAATGAGTTAATGAAGGCAATGTGATTAAGTTAGATAAAGCAATATAGCTAAGCTATCGTAAAGCGTTGAACATTGCTGTCACTTGCAATCTTCAAATGGTAAGTAAATGCCATCAAATGCTATCCTCGAAGGCAAAGCCATCATTAGAAGTCCTCTCAAAGACCATCACTAGAAGTCCTCTCAAAAGGCCATCACCAGGAGTGTTCTAAGAGCCACGGTTAGGAGCCATCTCAAAGGTTATCGTTAGAAGTCTTTACAAGACCCATCGCTAAGAGTCTTCTACAGAGCTGTTGTTAGGAGTCTTCTAAGAAGCCATCTCTAAGAGTCTTCTTAAGATCCATTGCTAAAAGAATTCCGCAGAGCTATCTCGAGGAGCTTTACAAAGAGCAATTAAAAAGAAAGTTTCCTGTCTAAGCTATCGTGAAGAGTTTATAAGGTAACATGGTAACTCAAGAATTAAATAAACAAAGCCATCGCTACATATTTATAGGAGAAACCATTTGAAGAAGTGGAAGTGCCATCGTTGGAAGTCTCCCAAAGCCTTTCCAATCAAAAGTAATCAAAGTCATCGTGAAGCAATATAATCCATGTCAATTTCTTCGCGACAACATCTTTCCTTATGAAAATCATTTTTGTCGTTCATTCTTCCTAGGACACATGTGTCCCCAATCCAACAGTTGGAATCCTCTATAAAATGGGGGTACCCTTTAAAAAGGCATGGATTTTTAGATTGGTTCTCCTTCTTCATTTTCGTGTTTTATCTTGTAGAAAGAAAGCTTGTGAAAATAACTTTAATGGCCACCAACACCGACCATGATTTATAATATTGTAAAAATGAACTTAGACGATAAAGAAATTATGCAATGGCATCTCAAGAGTGCAAAGCTAACATCCATTAACTTGTGATAAACATACTTGACTAGTTGAATAACACTACTCAAGCATCTTAAATCATCTTGACCGAATTTTAGTGCTAACAATATGATATATAATTAATTAAATATTGAATCATTATTATAAATCTAAGAATTATCTTATCACCAAAGCCATTTGGTACATCTTGAAACAAATATACTAGCTCCATTGAATCTCAGTCAAATCCTGAAGGCGCTAACTTCGAATTGTTGACAATTAACTATCGTATAGATTTTAATTTATTTGATTTGAGCTTGAAAATAGAGGAGAGGAGTGCGATGATTTTTGTCCAACAAAGCTAATGGTGTAGGCTCCAAAAAGTAAATTTAGAATGAGGGTTCTAATCATTTTATAAGGAAGAGACTAAGAGATAAACTATGATCAAGACCTCCTTTCTTCTCTCACTCGTTCTCTACTTTTTCAAGTATCAAAACCCAAGTCTACTCCCATCTTTTGGCCAACTATCTCATGGCCAAAGCATGGCCAAAAATTCCATGCCCATATGGTCTTCAAACTCATTTCAAGCCCAAACATTATTTGTCGTATTTAAATCCAATTACAAATTTATATAAATCATTTGGTCAGAGGAGTATTCAACGCTTCAGTTATGCGACTATTTAGGTGTAAATTCGGTTAGCAATTAATATCAAACAATTCGAATATGAATGTTCACTTATTACTTAGCAGGCGGTGTGACATTTTGACTGAATTTTCTGCTTGCTTGGTTTTGGTAATATCTTATTTTACTTTGTTAAGCGTTGCTCAGTAGTAACTATTATTTACAATGATTATCCTCGTCAAACTATATCCCTTACGACTTATAGAATTTGTTGACGGTCAAAATTACAATATATTCCATATTTAACTTTAAACATAAAGTTCTTGGTTCAATAAGAACAATTATTATTCGAGCTACTCTAGCCAGAGATTTTGACTTTGAGTTGACTTTAGTTGACCATGATATTAACCTCATATAATTGAGGAGACATCCTATATTGAATATTGTTTCATTTCCGAACTTCTGCTCAACCCAACTACAGTCACTTGATAGACGTCGTGCCATGATTTGATTATAATCGAAGTGGAACTTATTGAAGATCAACAGTATTCTCAAATTGAGAAAATCGTGTAAATTAGCCACATCGATGTTTTCTTCTTGACCTTATTTATATTAACCAACTGAAAACTATTTAGTGAGTCATTCCCTAGGATCCAATAACTACTAGTATATAACCCCTTGGTGCCCCGGATACTTATGAGTAATAAACTGCCCAATATTTAGAGAGCGTTACATACTTTAGTCTTAACGGATGCATCGATATCTAGTTTCAATACATCCTGACTATGAATATTTAAAATGATATGTTTTTTTTATCATGATATAATACCCATGATTACATCTTATTTGTAATTACCATTATAAACACAACATTTATGTATTTTCTATTAAATATATTTTAATTAAATATTTAGTTATTTATGACATATTAGAACAAATATATAATAGAAAGAAAAACAATATTATTATGAATGAGAATTGATTACAGAGTTAATAATTTACAATAAACTATAGAATTGCCCCTGGGGTGTACCCCAAACTCTCTCAGCTGCTACAAATGTGATCGATGCAGTGTATATTTTGTGAAAGGATTGATGAACCATTTTTTAGAAGGGAAGTTGTTTATGCTTCAGACCTTGCTTGAGAAAATAGGTTGTTATGGCAACAACTTCATTCGCCTAATATCCGTCCCGATAATAATCAGGGAGTATGAGTTACAAATCATATTGTTTTGTGCTATGTGTTACTTGGTAATTAATGTACTTATATAAAAGGAGAAAAGAATAATATTATGTCACGTCAACTCTTCTTAATGGGAATGGAGGAGAATATTGTAAATATACTTTTCTTTGTAGGAATGAATTAGAATTTTGTGTTGCATCAAATTTTCTTAATGGGATCAAAGAAGAACAATGTGTCAAATCAACTTTGCTTTTGTAACACCCCATATTTTTATAACATTATTTAGAATAATTAATTGGGTAAATTAAATAAATAATATGGAGGTTAATAAGTTAATAATTGATTACCTAAGGATAACCGTGCCATGATAATATGCAAACTAAAATGAAATAACCTAAGCTAGTGTGTTAGGATATGAGAAGGGCAATATGGGAAACATGTGGAGCTTATACCCTAAGCCCTTAGGAGATAGAATGCTCACATTCATTTCATTTTACTCAAACTAAAAATACTAAGGCCGACCACTATTATCATTCTTAAGAAGAAGACTAAAGCTAGGATTCAAAAGAAGGAAGAAAATCAACTGGATCAACATCAAATCTCATATCTATCATCTCAAAGCTAAGGTGAATAATTACTACATCCCAATTTCTTTTAGTTTTCGGTTTTAAGATTAGACCTGAAATGATTTTGCAAGTATATGCCATGTTTTGATGATTAAAGTTATATATATATATATGTATGTATGTATGTATGTATGTATGTATGTATGTATGTATGTATGTATGTTGTTGATGGATTATATATGTTCAAGTTAGTTTTTATGATATGTTTGACATGAAAACCCAATTAAATGACATCCAAATGCCTTGAAAATTTAAATATAGGTCAGATATGATATTCTAGAGATGGGTTTCAATTTTCATAATTTTCTGAATTAATATGGATTTTATATTAATTTTCTAGTGAAGGAAATTGTTTATTGGGTTATAAATTATTTTCAGCTAAAATAATAATTATTTAGGGTTGAAATTTTTTATATGTTAGGCAACATATTAAAATAGATTTTCTGGGATTTTTCCAGATTTTTCCTAAGTTATCTGATGAATATATAAAATTATTTAAGGTATGGGACTTAAATGTTTTATATATTTAATTAAGTAAAGGGGCATTTTATAAAATGAAATTATTATTTAATCCTGAAAATAGTGGCAGCATATTTCTGAAATGAATTTGTTAACAAATTAAAATTTGACAAACAAAAGCAGGTTAGTTGAAAAGTTGTCTTTTTAATTTATAAACAAAGAAAACATACTTTTAGCATGTTTCAGCCATTACGACAACAAACCTTCTGACCCAGACCTTCAGACAAGGTCGAGAGGTTCTAAGCTTTCGACAAGGTCAAACCAATGCATACGGTATCAAGCTACTTGGTACGTAATGAATTGGATAAAGTCGAAAGGTTGATGGCCAAAGAGGTTGGGGTATGTTTGTTTTATAAACCAAAAGCTTTCACCTGCTTTGCTTTCAAATAAGAGCTTTTGACTTGGTTGCTTTCGACCAGGTCAAAATGTTTAAAAGAAAGGTTTCAAACCTTTCGATATAATCGAAAGGTTACTGCCACTTTATAAATGTTTTGTTTTGAACCTTTCGACAAAGACGAAAGGTTACTTGTTTTAAAAACTAGCTGCTTCTCCATGCTTTCGAAAGGAAGCCTTCGGCTTAGGTGATTTACCCTTGTTTTAATTGAAGTATAACTAAGCTTTCAAAGCAGAGCTTTCAACTTAGTCAAAAGGTTGCTTCCAATAGATTCGAAAGGTTTTTAAAATAGGTTTCCACTTGTTTTAAATTGAACCCAGTAAGTTTATGAAAGGTTTAGTTCAATGGTTTCGAAAGGTTTATTGAATGGTTTTGAAAGGTTTTAGTTGAATGATTTCGAAAGGTTTCGTTCAATGGTTTCGAAAGGTTTATTGAATGGTTTCGAAAGGTTTATGAAGGAAGGTTTTCCAAAGGTTTTTCTAAGGAAATGTTTTAAAGTGGTTTTAAAGAAGGATGTCCAAAATTTTATAGCTTTCGAAAGGTTTGCTTTTCACTGGGTTCGAAAGGTTTGGCGAATGGTTTCGAAAGGTTTGATGTATGATTTCAAAAGGTTTAAGGAATGATTTAAAAAGGTTTGATATTGGTTTTGAAAGAGCTGATTTCAAAGTATAGAAAGAGGTTCTTTCAAATGGTTAAATGTTTTCAACAACTAAAGTTTGAGTAAAGATAATGTATATATAACATGGTGATATGATTTTGAGTAAAGTATAAAGATTATTTACTTTTCCTTGTTTAAGTTTGATATAAAGGTTTTAAATCATTTTGAAAATGTTTTCAAAGAAAATTATGGGAGGGGATTCTTAAGTGAAAATGGCTCGGATATTAGAAAACAAGGTGGGACTAGTATGGGGTCGTGCCCTATACATTAGCTAATAGCCCCAACCAATTGTTTGTCCAAAGTTCCAGTGTGTAGGGCTTTGTCACAGGTAGACTAAAATTATGTTTACACACTGAAAGGAATATATGTTTGAATAAAAATAGGTTACTGGTGAGCCCAAAAAACCACTAGGAATGGGAAGACCTGGGAGATGATTAAGTTAGGGACAGACCGTCCAGAAGTGCAGTATTTAACAGATAGTTAAGGACAGACCGTCCGGATGGGAAATGTTTAACAGATATTTAAGGGTAGATAATCCAAAAGAAGAATATCTAATGGGTGTTAGGTTAATTTTGATTATATTTTCTAGTAGGCCCAAGTCAGCCAAAGGTTAAAAGTTATACAAACAAAACTTGTGTGTTTGAACAGATAGTTCATTATTTCCTGATATTTATGTATGTTTACATAATGATTGCTTTACTGTATTTAACCATTGTGGATGCAGGAGCACGGTAAATGGTTTTGTGAATGGTTTTACAAAGATATGTTTTAAAAGGACGTTAGTGAGGGGAAACCCGTTCCGCTAAGCGGCATGGTCTCACTTAACATAATTATTTCGGGATGTATAATATTATTCACACCAGGCTTTATGTCTGACTCGAAGTTTATGCTTTGCCCTTAAACTCTCGGGTGCTGAAAATTAATTTGAGTGGGCTGAGGGATTAAGTCTTTTTTCAGGTTTTAGTAGGACGACAAGTAAGCTACCGGAGGCATGCAGGAGGCAAATGGTTAGCTATTTAGGAGTTGCAGTTCTTATTATGTTTTGATGGATTTTCCGCTGTGTTGTTTTGTATTGGGTCTATTATGACCATATGACTTTGATCAACCAAGGGGCTTTCTTCATATACCACTCTTAGCGTATTTTGTAATAATTATATTTGATCTGTGCCTGGGAACGATTTGGGATTATGTGTTGTGAATGTGAAATAATTGGTTTTGAAATGTAATGAAGTAAAAGTTGTTTTTGAAATCTGTGTTTTTTTTCATATTCTAGTGCTTTTGATATTATTGATACCATTAACATAGCTGTATTTAGTCGTCGGAAGCTAATACTATAGATGACTTAGCATCTGTAGTGCTTAGTTTTGGGCCTATAGATAGGGGATGTTGCAGCTTGGTATTAGAGCATGGTTTATGAAATACTTTAATTAAAAATGATTTTTGAAAACATAATCCTTAGAAATTAGAGTTAAGATCAGGGTATGGGATACTGCTATAGTAACGTACTTATATTTGTCATATATATAAGTATACGCTATATCTCTAGACTCCTATCTTAGTTAGGCTATTCATCTATATCTCACGAGGCTTGAATACAGGTATTGAGGGAAGAAGAGGCTGAGTAAATCTTGGAGGAGATAGCACCACCACTAATGGAAATGCCTGACCAAACACAAGGAGAGGTCCCGGTTAGGCACAAGCGGAAGCTGTTGGTGCAGGAGTTCCCCATATGGATATGGGAGCAATGTATTAGTTCTTTGTAAACATGATGCAAGCTGGAATAGCAGCCGCAGTTGTCGGAGGAAATGCTATTGGAGGTGGAGCTCAGGAAGTTCTGATGGTCAATCGGTATGCTAACTTGACTAGGGATTACATCAAGCTTGGAAGGAAGCCATTTATTGGTACCGAGGATGCGATCGAGGTGGAGAATTGGCTACTGCATTACGAGAGAATTTTTGCTAACTTAGGATTGAATGATGCACAAAAGAGGAGATTGGCTTCGAGGCAGCTTCAGGGAGCTGCTCTATTATGGTGTAATACTGTTACTGCTAGAGTTGATGAGGAAACCATAACTTGGGAGGAGTTTAGGAGAAGGTTTTTAGAAAGATTTATGTCTGTAATGGCACAGTTGGCATTGGTGAGGAAGTTTGCAGAGTTGGAACAAGGAGATATGTCCGTCTTGGAGTATGCGAGGAAGTTTGAGGAGTTGGCTCGATACGGGTATGATTTGGTAGACACCGTGAGCAGGAGGAATGAAAAGTTCATAAGGGGCTTGAGGCTAGAGTTAATAAGTGCCACTTTGCCATATTTGAGATATCCCGGTGATGTTGTGGTTGAAATGGCGTTAAGGCAAGAAGAGGCATTGGCTTGCTTGAGGAAGAAGATGAAGGAGGCCCAGATGGGATAGAGCTAGAAAAGGAAGTTTTTATAGAAAAAGAATGCTCAGAAGGGAGGAGCACAGAAGAAAGGAAAGGCTGAAGTGGTTTGCTACAAATGCAATAAGAAGGAACACTATGCTAATGAGTATCATACCGGGAATGGA